>RSEF01000001.1:136906870-136942367 GCA_003993805.1 Himantopus leucocephalus
GTGGTTCCCACCTGGGAAGGTTCTCAGGGCTTTAGCTCAGCTTGCTGGTGTCCCAAACAGCAGGGGAAGAGGCAGGATGAGGATGAGCAGAGCAAAGCTGTGCAGTTGGGGGGTGCTTCAAAGGTGAAGGGATACAGCCCTCGCAGGGTCCTGTCCTCCTCCTCCCCTCCTTGGCATGTCTGCAGCGGACAACAGGGGCACAAAAGGGCACTGCAATTTGAAACAGCCATAGGCGTTTCGGTGTAATGAAGTCAAGTGTCAGGGGGAATTATTTTTCATGCTGGTGTAACAGGTCATAAAAAATCCTGTCGGGGAAAATTCAGATGAAGTTTATCTGCCCTTTAACGTGCAGGTGTGAAAGATCACAGCTCCAGTCCAAACTCAAGGTCCTCTTACATGATGCACTCACCCTGTTGAACGTTTGTGTGACCAGAGTCCCATCCCCTGACGAGGTGCTGATGGAAGCAGGACAAAACCACTGAACTGCCATTTCCCATGTGCACTCTCCGCATACCCCACACATTTCCATTACTGTCCCACGCCAGCTGCCCTGGGGGCTCAGCGCACACATACTGGTTTCACCCACCCAGGCTAAGTGACCACGGTGCTCCCCGCATATTCTCCAGGGATCACTTACAAACGCCTTTTCACTGGACCAGTGAGACCCCATCCCACTGGATGAGAAGGCAGGGGAGAGGACGGATCCCAGGCGCAGGGCTCTTGCTCTCCATTCACCCCCAGGTCGCTGGGGTTCGGCAGCCCAGCACGGTCCCCAGCGCCTGCTGGTCATGTGTCATTCAGAGCACGAGGATGAAGCTCAGCGTGCTGGCTATGGCTCGCTTAGAAATTTTTGAATAAAATGGCTTTTCCATGAGACAACGCAAGCTCATCAGAGCTGATTTGTTCCCCAGGAGCACAGCAGCTGCTATAAACTTTCACGGAGGAAAGGATGGAATTTCTCCTTAAAGCCAGAGCTTGGAGGAGGATATAATATCAGGCCTGCCTGGCCAGTAGCCAAATGATTAGGACGAGGAAAGACTGAGTACAAATATTTTAGCTGAGCAGATCTTGCACTTGAACCTGGGTCTCCAACACAGTCAGTGGGTGCCTTGTGCCAGCTCGGCATTGCCAAGCTGTCCTGAAGCATCTAATTCTCCAAGAATCTGGATGTAGGATGGGGAAGGCAGAAGAAAGCAAGAAACACTGCAAAAGCGAAAGCAAAAAAAACCCCACAACAGAGAGAAACTGGAAGCTGTCATCAGCTACGGAAAATTTCCAGCTACGAGCCTCCTCTCAGCTATCCTTACTCTGAACTGCTCGGCTAACCCCCCAGGGGCATCTCCAAAGTTTCCTTTTCTCTTCCTCCTTCTTTGAATACATACATTGTATTCAAATGCCATACATACATAGTAATACATATGATGTATTCCCAGAATTTTACACACAAACTGCATGTAAGCTTTCCGTTAAACCTCTCTGCAGCACATGTAAGAGAGTCTGCAGCAAAGCGGAGATTTTACAAAGACCTCTTCGTATAAAAGTTTGAATCATGGAACCAAATTGTGTTCCGCACAGAGGCGCAAAAATGGTACAAAAATTAAGATTTTAATTTTAATGTGATCTTAAATGTTGGTCCCAATTAGGCATATGCCCAAGTCCCATTGGAGTTAAGCACATCATTTCTTTACTGAGCAGGGAAGGCTGCTGAATCAGGACTCCAGACTGTAAAATTGCTCAATTGCCTTCAAATTTCTGGGGGAAAAAAATAGTGTGCTCTGAAAGCAATCACAAAATACATTTGGTATTCAAAGAGTATAAGTGAGTGCAGGGCTTATAATTAAATCCTTATCTACGAAGCTGCTACTGAGTGACTGTACATTCTGGGTAATTTTTAATGGCCTGAAACTCAAAAACCAGCATAACCAATTTTTTTCTTTTTTGCAGAAGACACAGCTAGTTAGCTATAATTCTGCAACAAATCCATTACTGCAAAACAAGTCCCTGATCCTGCAAGCATGAATGTGCTTACTTTTAACGATGCAAGCCGTACCAAGGGAAGCCACAGCAGAAGCTACCGGCATTAATACGGAGCAGCATGCAAGAGTGGGGCCCAAATAAAAATAAGGATGGGGTTGAGCCCTGAAGGGTGCAGCGGAGCTCTAGCCCTCCTCTTCGGTCCCACGGCTGCTCCTGCCCAGGGCCTGGGAGAAAGCCCATGGCAAGGTGACATGTGTGACACCGGTGGAGATATCAGCTGCAACCAGCCATGGGAGGGCAAAAACTTCTCTCGCACTCCTTCCCCCTCAACTCCTTAATTAAGCCATATTTTCTTAGAAACAGCTTGTCAACACTTCAGCTGGGTGAAAAACTCAGTGATATAGTAGCAGCAGTTTAGTAAATAAAGTCCCACATTAAAGAAAGGATACACAGGGCAAATTTTCAAATCTGGGCAAATTAATTATTTTTTTTTTTAAGCCTGGTACTTTAAAGGACAACTTGTCCAATTTTGCCAGACTTTTTGGGAAAATTCTCCACACTTCGAAGCCAAACAAGTTTTGCATCCAATAATAATGTGGAGCTAAGGTTCAAAATGGAAACTGTGGGTTGGCTTGCTGGAGAAAGGCTACTGTTGTTCCAGAAAGTACAGCGAGACCGAGGACGAGCTCTTCTCGGGTGTCATTTTCGTAACACTATACTCTTTAAAAAAATAAATCATGCCACAATTACAGGATCAAACGTGAGGTCTTGCCTGAAATAAAAAGTTGCATGGCTTTAACTGCAAATAAGATTTATAAAAAGCTCTTAAGCAGGTCAAAACATAGCAGGGACACTCTTTGTGGACCAGTTTCCCCCCTCCCTCCTCCTTGGGCAAGGAGTGCAGCTCAGCCCCACCGAGGTGGGGTTTCAGAGCCACCGGGCAGGCTGGTCCCGGGGGTGGGAGGGATGCCGCCCATCCCCGGGGATTACAGAAAGCAGCCGAAATAGCCCCGCTATTTATAGACAGGCTCCTCTGAGTTCCCAGGTCTCACTCCTGCTGCCTCTGTTGCCCTTGGCTGCCCGACATGGGGACCTGTGCTTTTCACCTTCTCCACCCGCCTGCCAACACCGTCCTGGCCATGAACCTTGCTGGTCCCTCACCCAGGCGTTACTGAAGAGCCACCGGGGGCTCGGACATGACCAAGCCGTGGCGTAAAGCCACAGTGACAGACAGATGGGGTGCAGGTGAGAAGTTGTCCCAGGACCCTGGGACTGGTGTCACATCCCCCGGCTGATTGCGCAGCCGTCAACTCTCCTGTTTATGCCACTGTAGGACTTTAGGGATGCAGTGTCTGAGCTTGTCTTTCATGGTCCTGGGCTTTATTTCCACCACACACCCCCCCGCCCCGATTTTGCCTATCTGTACATTTTATTGGCTCCTGTGCGTTGGTTGCTAGGTAGCTCCCACTTCTACTCCCTTCTGCTCGCCCTTAACTTACTGCTGATCTCTCCAGTAATTCCCGCATCCTTTAATTACATTAATATCTGTTACAGCCAAATGAAAAAAGAAAAAAAAAAAAAAGGCAAAAAAAGTGTTCCAGGAACAAGCAAAGGCCAGTCAGCACAGCAGGCCTCCATCTTTTGGCTTTATCTTAATCCCCCCTTCCTGCTTTTTCAAGCAGACCCCCTCGAGTCCTTTTCCTTCTCTTGAGAAAAGCCCAGGCATCTCTTGAACTCATTTCTGCACTTTGCCTCAACCGTCTCCCCTGTAACTTATTCCATATGTTTGCTTGGCTTTGCCTTCTGCCGCCGTTCCCTGTTTACCCCCAGCTCCTGAACCCTTAGATCGTATCACTGGGGCTCTTTGTTGACTTAATTGGATCATCAGCCTGGCTGTAAAGCTTCCCCAGCCAGCCCTGCTCCCCTCTCCTGGGCTGCTCCCCTGGCCTCAAGTCGGGAGAAAAATGTATTTCGGCACTGGATGTATAAATACATGATGCAGGTTAAATTTAAAATATATTGAAGCTGATAACCACAGGTGCAGGGGCTGCGATTCATTCGCTGGAAACAAACGCCTCTTCCTGGTGGTGTGTCAGAGGAGACGGGTGTCCCCTGTGCCCCAGCGAGCAGGGGGTGCTCCCCACTTGCCACCCCCCTGCTCCCCTTCTATGCCCCTCCGGCCCCGCTCACACCCCACCCCCCCGCTGACTTCTTAAAAAAAGGCTGCTTGCTTGTGCTGGGAGGTTTAAAAGGCCCCGCAGAGGAGGTCCTGGCTCTCCTCCAGGCCACCGGATCAGCCAAAGGGCAGCGTGTAGGCAGGGCAGGTGTAGGGTTGAGATGGGTACCCCCACACACCCGCTCCCCGAGGCTGCCCTGCTGCCTCCTGCCCTCGCACCGAGCACCAGCTGGGGCACGTGCGTCCATCTGAACGTGCTCGTTGCCCGGTCTGACACTGACGTTGGGACTGGGCTGCATCTCAACATGTCAAACCCACGCCAGGATGTAGCTGCGTATCCCGGTCCCCGAGATGCTCCCCTTGTTCGCTGCATCCCGCTGCACCGTGATGGCTGGGAGAAGCACCCGCTTCCTCTTCTCCTAAGTGTGGGCACCTTGGCTTCCCACTCGTGGAAAGCTTACGCTGGTGTGACTGGGACTCCCCCAGGCCCCCTGCCATGAAGGCAGGGGGGAGAGCAGCAGGCAGCACACCTCCAGCCAGCGGGCTTCAAACCCACCCTCCTTCCACCGAAAATGAATGACAGGTGTTCTCATTGAACTGTGATAGCGACAGAGGAATTACACAGCTGTAATGCTAATAAAGGCCATACACAGGCAGGGAGGAGGAGGAGGAGAACACAAACTTGAAACACTGTCTTGTTGCGTTGTTCGATCCATGGCATGGCCAGTTTCAGAAGGAAAGCACTGCAGTTAGGGGTAATTTTTCTTCCTGCAAAAAACATTAGGAGCCCTGCCTATGTTTATTGAACAATTGAAAGCTCAGTTGCAGCGTCATACTATTAAAAAAGCTTGCTTGCTATCATATTTTACTTCATGACATGGAGACTTTGGAGGTGGCGTGGAACTCTCTATCTGGGGAGCCTTGCTGATAGCTGGAGCCCGGGGCCAGACATTCCCATCCCTTAGCCACGAAGACCTCTGAGGGTCCAGAGGAGAAAGCACTCATCCTCCCCTCTGCTCGGATAAAACCTTCCTTGTAGATATACCCATGTGTCCTCAAGCCTTGAGCAGGAGGCTGCCAGCTGCAAGACCTGCTCAGATCACACTGCTGCTTTGTTCAAGCCATAGCTGCGCCGTGCTGCGGAGCAGGTCTCTCTTGGACAGTCCCACAGCTTGCTCGGCTGGTTTGAAACCATCACGCAGCTTTCTGCTCTGAAGTCTCATTTGAAACGCCGCCCGTCATCCCTGCAGCTTCCAGCTGGGAAGCGAGGGCACCAGGACCCCAGCATGTCAGTCGTCAGTCAATAGGTGACTTTCCTCCAGTTAGGCATTCAGGGGTCTCCTCCTGTAGACACATGAGAACGGTGATAGCCACCGTCGTATTGCGGTTTTGTCCTTCCTGCCCCATGATAGTTTTGGGTTGCAAAGAGCCGAGGTACAAACCCACTTGGCTGGACACATGCTTTTTCTGTGCTCTTATCTGTCTGCCACCTGCAGAAACAATGGGGCCACGATGGTGTCCCTGCGCTTCGTATACCATAGACCTCCCCAACAGCATCGTCCTACAAATAGAGCCCAGCCGTCACTGCCTGTCACCTATATGCTAAGCAGCAACACCACTTCACTGGAACTCTGGGTGCGACTCGGGGGCAGCAGGAGGGGAAAAAATATGGGGGAGTTACGTAATCAGGATAGAAATAATTAGGTAGATGAAATCCTAAGAGAAGTAATCAGTCTTTTGAAATGAACTGGCAGCTTGAAAAATTTAGAAATCTTCATCAAACTATCACAAGCCCGAAGCGTGCATGTGCTTTGTTTTATGGGTTCTTAACACATACAGGACATGCAAGTATAATTAAGGGTTTGCAGTCCATCTTCTTGATATTGGAGTTGGACACTAGAGACCGTGATAAATAATCCATAAATGATCCTTCAAAGCCGAATGGTGTATCAATTAAAAAAAAAAAAAGACTCAGCGTATAATTCACTTATCTACTTAATATTGTCCCCTTTTGGTGCTGGAGGTCTAGATTAAAAACAGAAAACATAGAGTTAAAACACGCCTACTGTAATATTATCCAAAGTAACTTTTATCAACTCCATGCATGGTAGGAAAGTAACAGGACTAGAAAATGATTTCACCTGATCAAAGGCTAGAAGAGCGGCAAATGTTTCCTTCCACTTAGAAAAGAGGGGTACAGAAGCGTTAATTGTCACGATGTGGCAGGTGTGTGTCAGACCCATGAAAATACTCACCCGTATCTCCAGCCTGACCACGACTTGCTGCTGGTGCTGTGTATGAACACAGAGGTTTCTCTGTGCGGGTCCCCGCAGACCACACTCCCCAACACAGCTGTTTGCTTTTGGCTTCACTTTTAAACAATTATCCGCTAAGACCCATCCTCACCGTGCTAGCAAAGCGATGCTCGAGAAAGCGCTATCTTCTCCCACCTTGGCGAGGAGAGGAAATGTGTTTTCCCTTATTTTTAAGCTTGTGGTTTGTTGAGCATACTTCTGACTTGTTCTGTAATACTCGCTAGCCGCGCTGGAACGATGCAACCCGTGTGCTGGCGCCAGCAGCTACAGCCCGGCCAGCTTCAGCCTGCAGAGGTTCACGTGGCTTGGGCCGTCAGAGCTCCCGCTGGTGAGCTGAAAGATAACCTCTCTGCTCGCCCGCGCCGCTCGCCGTTCCCCGTTTGCCGCAGTCTCCTCCTTAGGGAGCGCTGAACCGCAAGTTCCTCTTATCAGAGGTGGAACATGGGGCTAAAGGCGAACATACTGAAAACTCCATGCTACAAGGTGTGCAAACCCCAGAGCAGTCAGCGCTGACGCTTTGGTTGTTGCCTTGCTCATATGACTGTACCCCTGATTAAAACTCCCTCACTGGCCTGATTTGACACACTGCTGGTTGTCCAGTACGTTGAAGGGCAGGTGTCCTGCTGCTCCGGGGCCGCAAATCCCTGGTCTGACTCTAGGGCCTCACCATGTCCGCATCAGCCCCTGGTCAAGCAGGGCTCCCCGCACCATCAGCATTGCATAGGAGCTGAAGTAGCCCTAGCTTAGGACTTCCCTGCATGGGCCATGGTGAGAAGGGCCCAAGTGGCGACTGTCCTTGGGAACTCCAGCAATCCATGACCCACAGCCCCTCCAGTCCTCCCCTCTCCTGCTCCAGGGTCCAAGTACCCCAAATTCTCTGCCCCAGGCTCCCAGTACTTCCATCCCAACTTCTATTGCCCCAACTTCTCCCCATCCCGGCCCTCTAAGCCCCTCCAGGCCCAAAGGAGTGCACACCCTTCCCCGCTTGCCCGGCATGTTCAGCCTTGGTCCCCCTTGTGCTTTGCAAGTCCTGTCCTGCCCCAGCTCCTGGCATGCCTAGGGCTCCCAGCCCTTCCCTCCCAGGGCTGCTGGCTGCCAGCAGCTGAGGGGTTTCCTCACTTTAATAGTCACATCTAGACGGCTGACTGTCCAAACAGCTGCAGCAGACACACGGACACATTTTTCAAAATCTTGGGCTGCCTGGGAAAGCTTGATCCTCAAGGCTCTCTACAGCCATTCCCATGAATATTGCAGGCACCGTCTCTCCGCACCACGCCGCGTTCCTTGGAACAACGGAGATGAGGTTAGGTTGGGTGAAACTTCCAGGGATTTCCATTTTTTTTAGCAGCTGGCTCCAGCCCTTGAAGCATCTGTCCAGCTGGAAAAGACCACAGAGCTCACGAGACTCATTTTTACATCAGCCGGCCCCCAGTAACAGCGCCAAGACCCACCTGCAAAGGCCAAGTCATCCCCATCTGCAGCCGTCTCCCCTCTCCTGCATCTTGCTCAGGCAATCATCCATCTTGTCCGCTTCTTGTGATTTTTGGGAGAACTCTGCCACCATGGCAACGGCTGTGTCAGACAGACTGACACACACCCATAACGATGGAGCTGACGCCTCAGAGTTTTTTGCCATTATCAAAACCTTCCACTTCTCTCACCCATTAACTCTTTCAATGCTGACATTCCTGCATCTCCAGTGAAGCCTCTGGTCTGGAGACCAGTTCGCTTTGCTTTCGCTGGGAGAAGTTCTGGAAGAGTTTCCAAATATTTTTATTGCGTTTGTGAAGCTAAAATGTCAGGGTTAATTTTGAAGGAGGTATGAGAGGCTGGAACATGAGTTTTGAGGGTGGTGACTAGTGGCTTGACACCATTCAATGGGCAGGAGTCCATGCATGGGCTAGCTGTGCATTTTTAGCTATCTCAAGAGCGCGTTAGCTGGTCCTTATGGGATTGTTGAGCCATTGCATCCTAGTGGATTTGTTTTTACACAGCTAACCCCTTTTTACTTCATACCTCTGAACAAAAATTCATTTGGCTGTACAATGGGGTCGGGGACTGCGTATCATCAGCTGAAGCAGCCTTTTATCCATCTCTTTTCACACTGGTGCCAAGGACTGGCTGGAAGTCACAGCCAATTGGTTTCCAGACCAATTAGGAAAAACAGGGCAACCTCAGCAAGACAATCGGCTGCAGACCCCTGTCGTGGTGTGGGGGAAGCCAAGGGTGAGGAATCAGCTGTTCTTTCCATATTTTTCCTTCTCCAACCTGTCTGGGACGAGAGGTCTTGCCTGGGATGCCAGTTGCGTCCTCCACGGTGTGCGTGGGGACAACTTCGCTGGACACATCCCCAGTGCTCCAGTGGCCAAACACCCGAGAAACCTGGCATGCCCATGACTTCTCAGTGGCTTCAGTCCCAGCGTCAGAGGCTTGGAGATCATGCCAGGCAAAGGCAGTCTTAACTCGGGGCACGGTGGCGATTTTCTCTCTCGAGAAAATGAGCTGAGGCCGGGGGCTCAGGTGCCGAGGATGTGCACCTTCTGTGGGCAAGAGCTTACGCAACATAGGCAATGATGCAGACCTTAAAAATGCAAATCTTAGGGCTATAAATTTACTACTCTACCCAAGGCAGTTGTTAGTTTTCCATATTTATTTATGATTCATTACAATCTGGATTTTTATAGATCTTCTACTTTAAGTTTTATATTTAATTGAATGAGAGTCCTGGTATCTTTCTGCATGCGTTTATGTGGTTTTCATTAACTACTGTGCAATCTAAGAAAGATCTTTGTTAACCAAAAATAAGGAATGTTTGTTAATGTTTAATGGAAACAATAACAATAAAATTACACAACGATAATTAAAACCACCCCAACCGTAAAAGCTCCTTCTTAATGAATCATATTAAGAGAGGGTTCAAGCATGTATTTATGATCTGGGTTGTGATTTATAGGCTAAATCCTGCCCTCGTATGCCTGCATGAGGCTTTCACTGATTTCCATGGGGGCAGCACGTGCAGCGGAAGAAGGCAAATTTTGGATGCGTGCTGATTCAGTGCTGCCAGAAAAGAACGTTATTTTACCCTGACATAGTATATGCAGAACTAAAACATAACCCTCCCCCCCCGCCTTAAAAACAGAAAGAATATGAAGCATGACGTTGCTGTGTGCGCTGGCGCTCTCCTGGTAACTGGCTATTGGGAGCTTTTCCAATGGACGGCCCAAACTCCCAGCAGTGATTTATCACTAATTGTCGCAATGGACCTGGAGCTGCAAGCGGTTTGCAGGGGAAACAATAACTGACGTCGGCAAAACCACTTTCTCAGGCAGTTTGCAGGACCCAGCCTATTGCACAGCATCGCACATTCAAGAATTGGGTTCTCTTTTATGCTGAGATTTCTCCGTGCCACGCCGGGAGCAGAGAAGGCTTGCAGCGGGTGCAGCCCTCGCTTGCTTTCCTTCTGAGGCTGATTGACTTTTCCTGCGTGGCGTAAATGGGCCTTAGGCCATATGAGAATCAGACCCAAAACGTTTCTGATTTGCACGGCAGAGTCAAGAAAGACAAGGCAGTATTCATGAAACTAATAAGACATTATGACGTTAATGATTTTTAATTAGTCAGATATAGATTTTTTTTTTTTTTTGATCTGGATACTTTCAGGGCACAAGCGGATAGATGTGCAAGTAATATCACCAGGCACAGCACTTTGGAGGTATTTACAAAAAAAGACCGTCTTTAGAAAGATGCCCGATCTCCATCTATTCCAGAGCAAGCAGAACTGCAATCTCATTTAACAAACCCCCGATGGCTGCGTGATAGAGCTGCAAACTTGCACGGGGGGGGGGAATTTAATTTTAAAATCCTGTGAGCAGTAACCAGCATGTCGCGCAGGGCAGGCTCCTCATCTCTCTAAGATTTCATGTGCCTCTGCCCGGACGCTTAGCCCCCTCTCCATCCCTCCCTTCCTCCCCAGGAGCCCCTGGGTCCTGGCAGATTCCCCCCTCGCCACAGCCAGCGGCACCTCCCCTGGCTGAAGTATTTTGCAGAGCGCACCCTGGACCCGACTGCCAGCGAGAAGGGTGGGGGAGGCTGCAGACCGTGCTGCTTGCGCTTGTTTGCATAGGCTGCACACGCAACTCGGAGACTTATTTTTTAAAAGATGGAGCCCCCTAATGTCTATTTAAACCAGTAAAAATATACATCCCCTTCAGCCTTCCAGCCGGAGCCCTGGCCCCTCAGAAAGCTGCTCTGGGCTTCTTCAATTAACAAATACGAAGCAAGCGCCCTCCTTTCCCAGCACAATGCAGGCTGCCACTATTATCCCTGGCCTCCCAATTATCTCCGAGAATCTTTCACTTAATGAAGTTTCTCTCCCTCCCCTTCCTGGCTCCCCAGACTCAGGGAAGCTTGCCGAACCAATTTAGCAAAACGTTGGGAAGAATAAAATGTAACTGCGTTTTTCTTTCTTTCTTTTGCCGTTTAGTCGGCAGCTCCCTGCTCTGTTCTCAGCTGTGTCCTTCAGAGCGGCGCAGATCAGAGCATGGAAATGCATATCTTGTGGGTGCCAGGAGATGTGAATCATGAAAATGGAGACAATTCCTTCCCCTTGATCACAGTTTGCCCACTTTTTTATTAAAAGGGAGCCTTAAATAAAACTCTCACATCCGAACACCTCCAAAATTGGGAATCGGATCTAGGTTTTGATTGTAATTCTGCCACTGCCTATGACAGTAATGGGTCAAGCCAGGCTTCGAAGGTGAGCCATTACCTGCTGGTGCCCTGTCAAAAACCCCATGTAAATCAGGCTGGGACTGCAGTGCCTCCAGACCAGCTTCCAGCCTTGCAACATTGCCTGGACGTCTTTTATTGTGCCCCCACATCATTCCTCTTTTCTGCTTTTTCTTCCCTTCTGTGGACATCACTTTATTTTGTCTTCTTTTTCAACTTTAACAGGATAGCTAACACTCCTTCCACTGCCTTGCCTAAAGATTTTTCCTTTCCAGGTCACCCCACTCTGTAATAGCTTCTACCTATGCTTTTAACAGAATTCCTGTAATTAAAAGCAAAGAAGTAAAAGAAGTCTGCTTAGAATTTTTTTTTAAATATGCCACATTGCTGCCATTAATCTTTCATGTTGGCAACACAGTGTGTCTTATTTAACACCACGTCTTTCATGAAGAGAGGGAACGGACTCCTTTGTCTTAACACCCTCTCCTTTTCATTAATCCTGGTGAGGATTTGAGCCCCCAAGAGCACCTACCACAATGCAGACTTCCCTGGTTTAAAACAAAGGCTTAGCCACCCCCAGGGATGCAATGTTTGTGGCTTCTTCATGAGCTAGCCCAACGGAGGGATGCACGCAGCAAGGTCTGAGAAGAGCTTAGCCGTAAGCCTGGGCTGCCAGGCCCATGGGACATACCAAAACTGGGATGGAAATCTCCTGAAATTTTCCAAAAACTCACTGAAAAAAAAAAATTGGGCACGACTGGTGGGAATCAGTTCGCAGACCTGGGTGTCAGTGGACAGCTGGGTTTCTGGCTGAACGTTTTTCAGCAGAAATATCTTCCTGCCTGTGAAAGTGCTGAGAAACCAGATGTGCCACCCCCCTAATTTCCATTTGTGCTTTCTGACCCCAGATGCCTCGTCTCCTTGTCGCCTCCGTGGTCTGTCCTCTGGGCACAGCCCTGTCCCTGTCCCTTCCCCGTGCAGTTACTGCCGCTGCAGCAATGACACGCCATCCACCATCACGGGACACTGAATCAAGCCTGGACTCCAGCTCCAGAAAACAAAGTGGGGCGAGAGCTCTGATTAACTCCCTTTGCCAGGACTGCTGAACTTAAGCACTTGGGTGTTATTCTGGCAGACAGAACATCTCTTTTGGGAGAGGGAGAATAGAAAACCACATTAAAAAAATTACAGCTGGGTGGCAGCTCTTCCCTCTGGTTCCCGAGGAAATCCTGGTGTCTTTCAAATCAACCAGCAAGGCAGGGCTTTATCCGAGGGCAGGCTCTGACTTCACCTGAGCCTTAAAGCGTGCTGCAGGAGAGAAAAAAAAAAGAGGTCGAGTCCCCAGCTGGTCTTTTCAAAGAGTAAGCGACCTATTCCAGCCCAAATGTGTTTCTATTGCAGTTTATTCCAAACTCGGACCACGTGCAGACACTGCCTGTTGGCACCTTGGACGTGCAGGTGCCTTTTGGAAAGCGGTGCTGGGGAGCTGGCAGCCAAAGCCAGCAAGCGATCCAGCACCTGGGATGCCTGTGATGGGGTCTTGCCTCTACTCCTGAGCCCAGGGACACAGACGCTGAGCTGCTAAAGCAAGACGATGCTCCTAGGCTCGATTTTTGCTTGTCCTGCCTCCTTCTTTGCAGAGGCGGGAGTGGAAATTGCATCGGGAGCTGAAAGCTGGAAGTACAGTAAGGGGATGGTAGGCACCAGCAGCCAGCTAGGAAACCCCGAAAGCACTGGTACCCAGGGACAGCTGCCACCCCAGTGAGCTGCTGGCTGCCCCTGCCAGGGCAGGTGAAGTCCTGTGGGGGCAATCTGGGCTACCAAAATCTGGGAGAAACTCCAGTTTAGGGGAAAAGCATGCTGGAAGAGGAGGGAGGAGAAAACACCAGAAAAAGCAATCCCTGACGAGCACGTTTCCCGCTTTGATGGCCCAGGAGCTCAGCGCTGTGCCTGTGCTCAGCGGAGCAGAGGCAGGGAAATCAATTTGGCTGGAGCCGGCGCCATCCCAGCCAGGCGCTGCAATCCCTTCCATCTACTGCCAAGGGTATTTTCCTCCTTTTCCTGCCACGTTGTCGAGTGTGTCTTTTGATTTCAGTGCTTCCCGCTTCCCAGTTTGATTCCTTATCGTGCATCTCTCCAGTGTGCTTACCCAGCTCACCTCTCCACGATGTAAAGAAGCCCATGTCCCGCCGCTGGGGGTGGCCACTTGGTGGGCAGATGCTCAGTGACCTTCTTCATCCCTGCTGAACCACGTTAGCTCCCAAATGTTTTACTGAGAGCCAGTGGCTGAGCTCCACGGGGATTATCACCTCTCTTTGGAAAGGGCTGAGCACAGCGGAGACAGAGGAGACAAAACTATGCCAAATTTTGTCCCTAATTTCAAGTGGCCTATTTGAACATTTGTTTTTCCCTTGTATTTCACGCTTTGTACACCCAGATTACAGCTCCCCTGCTTCCTACCACAGCACGGAGTGCAGGTCTAACCCCTCATCTCGCAAACTGGGTACTCCACAAACGGAGACTTCATCACCCGCGTCCTGGCAACCTCTACAAATTTTGGGCTAAGCCACTTTCCTAGCATTCAGTCTGAGCTCTGTGGCAGCAAGGGATACAAATCAGTGTGTCAAGCTTTTTGCCTTAATCCCATGACTGTGACATCTCCTTCTGTCATCCTCACGACCAATGGCCATTTTGGGCACTGAAGGATGCAGCAGTCCTGATCGCAACAGCCTAATTCTCTGCACAAACCTGCCTGTCTCCCCCAGCACTGTCCATTTGGGTACTGGGGGATGGCATCTGTTTCCCAGTGGCTTTTAAGGCTTTTCTCCCTCTGTTGTAGAATGACAGCAGCATTTTTTTTCAAGAGCAGAAATGGGAATGTGTCCAGTTCTGGACCAAAACTTGACCGCTGGCCCAGTGAGGGAGATTCAGACAGCAGTGTCCGACCTCCCTCGGTTTCCCTGCCTGCTGCCTCTCTGTATGATGCGGAGAAAGGACGTGAGCTCGGTCCAGCCCCCAGCCCAGGCTGGGGTTGTTGCGCCTGGCCATGAGTGCTGAGAAGGTCTGGTTGCCTTTCCTGCTTTCTCAGCATTGTAACCCAGAAATGAAGCCTACATCAGTATTGCTAAATAAAAGCATGCAGGGGTTGATTCATGGTCCCAAGACAAGGGGCACTAAATTGCTTGTATGTTGGCATTTCCTCTAAAGCAGAAGGACTGCGCCTAAATAATACGGCCTTGGGTCTTCTCTGGGCCTGGAGGAACCAGCCCCTGTCACTAAAATGTGACCGTGACCCCTTGCACATATTTTTACTAGTTTAAAGCAACTGAAGTAACAGGAGGGATGCGTTGCAGCCCACCAGAGCTGACTTTTATGCTATGAAAATTTATGGCATAGCATGAGGTACAGCTTAAAGTCTTAAGGGGTGGCTGAAGGTGCAAGGTTTGCTGGGATAACAGTAGAGATAGATAGTGGGGATAGCAGGGGGAGCCCAGGCTGATGTAGTGTTTGTCATCCTGCCTTTTGGTGGTAAGCTCTGAACCACTCTTGGTCCCCACTTTTGGGAGTGATCAGGTTGTGCCCCAGCAGTGCCTTGGAGAGCACTGGCTCATACGCGGGTATGCTCTGGGTCAGAGTCAAGGAGCAGAAGAAACATTCAGCAGTGGAGGTGATCCTGTGCCCCATGCTCCAGCTCACTCCCTGGCCGTTCCTTTAGTGGTGTGCTTGTACCCAGAGGCAGCAAACCCACCTGCACAGGTGGTTTGATGGCAACCCTCCCTTTTTCATCCCTAATACGGTCCCGGTTACTTCTTTTTCCAGTTGTACTGTTCAGCAGCTTTTGAAAAGCAAACAGGAGAAACCCCTCTGCAAACAGACATACAACAAGAAGGAAGGCTGCCAACCTTCAAATGGTGCTTTGGCCCAGCAGAACTTTTGGCAGTGATGTCCACCAGCTGAGCTAATGGTGTGGCTGGTAGCTGTAGCAAAACATTCTTCATCAGGTGAATCAGCATCTGGAGGGTTTGGAGATACACACATTGCCATGGGCTGAAGATGACCATGGCCCCTTAACAGGTGATAATCAACCTCCCTCCCCGCGGGTGACCTGTGTGGCTTTCATCCCCATCTACTCCTGCCCCCTGCATTAATGCCCTTCTTCATCCGTCCCAGTTTGGGCCTCCCTTTCCCTCTTCTGTGTGTTAATGCTGGACACTTCCTATTCCTATCCAGGCAGTGCCAGGAGGAGCATGGAAAACCCATGTCATGCCATCAATGCTTTCATCTCCAGCATCCAGCTCCTTTGCCGCCTTTAAGAGCCCAGAGGAGCAAGTGCAGGGAAAACCTGGCTCTGCGCTGCTGCCCTGGGGCCAGCCCTGGCAGAGCAGCCTGGACCCGCAGCCACTGTGGCCACTGCTTGCCCTGGGCTGTGTTGAGGCAGGAAAGAAGGTTGCCCTTCAGACGGTTCGGGCATACCCCCGCAGGGGTAAATTTGCACAGGGCCAGAAAAAATGATTCCTTTTTCCCTGGCAAGTGCTGAGATCCCTAATCCAAGCCCTGAAAAGGCTCAAAAGAGGTGCTGGCAGAAAGGTTTTAGCATCGACAAAACTGAAATATTTTCTTCCAGCTCCATTCAGAGAGCCAGCTGAATCATTTTTTGAAATGCTTCCCTAAATATTCAGCCGGAGATGTGGAAAACGTCTGTACAAATATATAAAAGAAAAGCATGCGAGGACTCTGACGTGTAACGCAGTGCATTAGAGAAGGTTAGGTGCAGCTATCCCCACCTGCTCCGGCTCTACCACGCAGCCCTAACCTCTGCTTTTGTGTAGGCTGGGTGTCCTTGACCAACACAGTCAACCTCGGGATGAAATGTCATTATCCCTGCCACGGAGAAAAGGCTTCACGGGCTTGCTGTGACACTCGGTCATTTGTGTAGTACTGAAGGATGGAAAGTGTTACACATGTGTTATGTATTATTATTAACTCAGAGAGTTTCTGATTTCTAGTACCATGAATGATAGTCACAGATGTGTAAGGGTCCACATGGTTTATAACAGAAGTAGGCTAGAATAAGGATAATCTTGAACTTTCTATTGGCTATTTTTAATTCAAAACCAGATCTTGAACCGAGGTTCAGCCCTTGCTCTTTAGTTATCCAAATAATAAAATTAAGACCAAAACCAGATGAACTTCGGAAAAGTTAAAGTTCAGATCATATCAAATACTACACCTCAGGCCCAAATTTAACATGCTGATACTTTTTCTCCTTGCTTTTAATCTATGTGAGGGACTTCCTCCTCCTCTTTACAGAAACCAGGTGTGTATTCTTTTTTGGCTGACATTTCATGGCAAAGTATATCGTGGTTTATGCGCCTGATCTTCATGTCACGAAACAAAAAAGGAAAAAGAAGCTGGTATTGCTTACAAGTATTAAAATGGCAACGGGGGATGGGAGCAAGATTCAATGCAATAGAAAGCAGATTAGATTAAGCAAACTGTTGAAAATTTATTCTTCTGGTTAATTTTATCTGTAAAATTGTCCTAAAGACTAATATTGTCAATTCTCATTTGGCTCTGTAGGACCCTGCGTGAATCCAAATCCATCCTTTTTTGGCAGGCCTTTTTATCACCAGTAGTACAGTGACATCTAAGTGTCAAGAAGATGGGCCAGTCGGAGCATAGAAAATTGATTTGAGCAGCACCATCCCCCCTTGGCTGGCTGCAGATAAACAGTTCAGCTCATACGCTGCTCCCGACCTCTTTGGGGCTGTATTTGAATATGATCTCATACGGCAGCTGCTTCGCTGGAAATGCTGAAAGTAGAGTAGTTCCTGAGAAGTTTTGCTTTTCTCTTGTGTTTTTATAAGGTGGGGTAGAATATTAAAAAAAAAAAAAAGACTTGCAACCATGAGGGCCTTACACATGAAAGCCTATGTGCCATTTGCTGCTTAACGATTTTTTTTTAAACACTGAAAATAAAGGAAACTAGTCTACATTAGACATAAAGGTACAAAAGCACAATTAAGCTATCTTGGCTCTTTTTCTTTCCCAAAGCTTGCTTTCCAAAACACACAAATTGATAAGCTTGAGACATAGTTTTAGAAACAATTTGCCTGGGTGCTGATAGCCATGGTGTTTAATCCATCCCTCCCTTCAAGCTGCTACCTTCCCGGCCGCCATCGCTCTCATTTCCACCATCGCAACAGAGCTGAAGGCGCACAGCATGAACCAAACCCTGCCCGCGAGTACTCCTCCATCAACCAGCTCTTAAAGCAAGGGCGGCAAACGGGATGGGGAGCTGGAGGCACCTCCCTGGAGAGCAGACGCTGCAGGGCCACCACCGCTGTGGCTCAAGAGGCCATGCTGCTGCACGGTCACACCTGCCCAGGGCATGAAGTGGACAGTCGGGTTACGGTTGTGAGAGGGTGCCCTGCAGCGCTCCCAGGGGCTACACGCACATGTCGGGGGTCTCTGCGGCTGAGGTCAGAGGACAGCCCCCTTCAGCCCTGTCCCCAGCGGCGGGTGAGCTATGGGCATGGGGCACGGCGGTGTTGGGCTGCGGCAGGCGCGCTGCTCCAAGTGGCGAAGTGCCGAGGGCACGGAGGCAGCCCTACTCCCTGCAGGAAGGGGTGGGAGTCTCCATCTGCTTCTGGCCTTTGCCTGGTTTTGGATGAGGGAGCCATCGAGTGCAGAGGGAGGCAGGGAATATTTAAAAGGCAGAGCCTGCTGCTTGGCTCTCTCTGCTTTTCTTCCTGTGTTGAGATCAGGGGACTGGAGCGCTCCTGCCATTCATCTTCCCTCCTGCCTGCTCCCGGGGCTGCTGTACTCCACGCAGTTTCTTCGAGTGCTGTCATCCCCGCAGCATCCAAGTGCCTTCCAGTAGGGCATTACGCGAAGTGACTAACATCTGTCACATGTGGCTCATTCTTTCCCTCAATCAGCCTCAATCAGCTTTTCTGCAGGCAGCACTTCCTATCTGCAAATAACAGCCATCACGGGGGCTGGCAGGATGGATGCTCTCTCCTCCACTTCTCCTTTCCGAGCTTTATTCTGGTTTTCTCCCATTGCTTTTCATTCCCTTTTGTTTTCTTCCTGCTTACCACCGCTACCATTATTTGCCTTTGTCTTCCATGCCCCCAACTAATCTTCTCTCCCTTCTTTTCTTATCCCATGCCTTGATCCTTTTCACCCTTCTTCCATTTCACCCCAACAACCATCTTCCTCTTCCCCTCTCCCCACTGCGCTGCCACCCCTTTGCCCCCCATCTTCCCCGTGTCCAGTACTGGGACAGCTGGCCCCTGCCTCCACCCCAGGTTGTGTTGTGCTGGTAGGAGAAACCTCACAGCCCGCAAGGTCCCACCAACACCTGGGACTTCTTCCTTCAGTCAGTGCCCTTCATACGCTGATTCAAACGAAAGGCATATGGAAGCAAAGGCAGCCAGAGATGGTCACACACACGAGGTTCTGCCCACCGTCTCAGGACCAGACCATGATTAGGAAGCAGAAGGCTGTTTGCACCCCTGGCCTGCTCCTACCATGCTGGTGGCTTTTGACAAGGGTCCTTGCCGCCAGTACATTGTTCTTGCCTTCTGTAAAATGGGGACGGTGCTACTGCCTGCTTGGGCTCAGCGTTTGAGGGTAGGAAGAAACCCTGAGGGCAGAGCGCAGACCCCAAGCTCTTCTCTAGTAGTGACTGGGGTAACACCGCAGGTGGCTGAGTTGAGGTAACTCAAACTTAAATTTGACCTCCCATTCCAACCAAAGCAAATGCCTCGCTCGCCTTCCCTGCCTTTGAGACAGAAACCAATGCCTGAATTAAACATGAGAGCGGAGGTGCCCTCCCCGGTCATCACATTCAATCCCTTGCTATGGGTGTACGAGGTGCCGTATAATCCCTTTCACAAACGTATTGACTTGGATGTTAAAAACAGGGAGTTATTATCCCTCCCCCACAAAACAGCTGATGCTTCAGAATTTAGATGTGTGAGAAAGAAGCACAAGATGCTTTTTTTTTTCTCAGATGAAATTTCAGCAATAAGGGAGAAAATTTATCGGAAAACTCCAATATTCTGCTCGTACTGAGGAGTCAGAAAAGTTTGGATTTGAGATGCAGGTCATTTTCTTTATAAAAAAAATAGGCATATAGGGATACAGAGCATTACTTATTTGAGGGTAATCTGTACAGTTTTTCTACAATATTATCTTAGATGGACAAATAGGAAGAGAGAGAGCCCATTTACTGGCAGATGCTTTAACAAGAGCATCGCCTGCACAGCCCTCTCATTTAGCAGAGACATTTGGTCCCACACCTGCTCGGCTCCAATCTATTACACAGCATCTTAGCTCGGGCTGCAGTTTTTGCAGACCGCAGTTTACCCGCTTGTGCTGACTTTAACCAATGGTCAGCCAAGAGGAGACAGTTCTAAAAAAACCCAAAGATTTTGTGATTACAAACATTTTGCCTCTTCATTTGAAGTGTTGTCTTGCTTCCAAACTTGCTTGTATCTCCTACCCGCTGTGAAGGAGCTGAGTAAGAAGCTCTGCTTGCTGGGCTGAGCCTGAAGGACATATCCCTCCCCGCACCTTCAGTTTTTCGTTGTGGATGGTGAATCAGTGAAAACCAAAATGTTCCTACGGCTCTAATCTTTGTTTCCAAGTGGTATAGGCTGAAACGCAGATGCCTGGCCTGTGCTATAGCTCGGCACTGTGCTGCCACAATCAGTGTGACTGGTTGTACATTGTTTCCCGTCCCATCTCCTGTCTGCAGTGGGTATAACCATCGTCAGTCTGCACTTGATGTGTTTTGAGACGCTGGCAGCAGGACTAGAAGACAGGTTTGGGCGTACCTGCTTCTGACCTACCCAACATTTCCAATGAATTCACGCCCAGGAAAATCACATCTCTGTCACTTAGGCCTGATGAAGACACGACACAGGTCATCCCCTGCTGGGATGCAGCAGTATCCTCAAGCCAGCTGGAGATGGTGGGAAGCAGCCCCCAGGCAGCCAGCGAGGGATGCAGCCCTGAGCTGCAGCATGCAGCATTGCTGCTCTCTGGTGTAGGGGCTGTGTGCCCGAGGGGGACGCCCAGAGGCACCGAGGGGGTCGGAGGTACCTCTCTCTGGCAGCCAGCATCTTCCCCCTTGTTCCTGCTCAGCTCCGGGCAGCTGGCCTCCCTCCCAGGGATGATTTCTTGCAAGCCCTGGGCCAGTTGGTGGTGAGTGGGGATCAGCAGAAAAGCAGCAGACTGGCTCTGTGTTTTGGCACCAGATTCCTGGCGTCTCGTCAGCTGGGCCACTAGCGAGCACGCAGACGGCAGGGAGGAGTGGAGCACCCTCTGGGAGCTAAGGCTCCTTTTGGGCAGTACCGCTCCCGGCACCGCCACAAGCCAGGCTCGCCTGGGGACACTCCAAAAGGCAGTGGGAAAAGCACGGTTGCCTTTTGCTCTTCCCTTCCCCGGCGAGGCTGCGCTGCTGCCGAATTCAGGGTGTCGCCTCGGCTGGCACAGATACCATCTCGATGGAGAGGCTCCTTCCTGCCGCGTAGGGAACTCGCCTTATTAGACAGATAAGATTCTTATTTATTGTCGCTTTGTCATCTCAACAGCGGTGCGGGGTGGCGGGAGCAGGCTGCTCTGCTGTCGGAGGCAGCGGTGGCACTCCTCCCATAGGCGTTTAGGCTAAATCTGAAAAGGCGCGTGCGAGATGCTGTCCCACGCGCCCTCCCTGCACCCACATCCTAGGAAATCCTTATCGATACAAAGAGCCCAAGGGATGCAAGGAGAGCTGGGAGGCAGCTGATCTCTGCCTTTCCCAGTAAGCTCCCAGGGAGTCGGGACTGTCACAGCCTGATCCTTCTCGTGCCGCTTGTGTAAGACGGTGTAAATCCTCTGCTCTTACGGAGTTAGACTGCTGCAGAGCGGGGACCGGGGAGGGGAGAACTGGGCTTAGCACGCTGAATTACTCTGCCAGCGCCACGCTCTCAGCATGACAGGCAAAGGGACTTGCTCTTACGCCTGGTTTCCCTCCTCGGCAGAAGAAAGGAGTGTCAGGAAAAGAAATCAGGGTTAATCCAGGCAGCCAGCTCAATGGCTGGCACGGGTACGCGTCTGTCCTTTGTACTGTCAGCTTGCAGCAATATCACACTCGTGCAGAGGGTGTTGCTCTGGGGCATCAGTGTAGAAAGAGCCAATCAAACCCTATTTATCAGCTTTGCCTTCTCAAAGGCCGAGCTGACGCAGCACTGGGTTTTTATTTTACCGATTTAACACCAGGATTTATGGGTCGTATCCAACCGCACATTGCAGGGCACCATCTAAATAAGTATTTATCATGTCGGAAGGGGCCCAGAAGGCAAGAGGTGTGCTTAGCACCATGTAGCCCCTCGTCCTTAAGTCGGCTGCACACAGGCAGCCTGACTGTCGCAAGGAGAGCTCACCCCTCAATTTTACATTGCTACGGACGGGCTGGTGAGCGGTCTTCGCCGGGGACACACATCCATCAATTCAGCAGCCGGTGGGGCTGCTCTCCCTGCGAGCGCCGTGCCTCGCGGTACCCAGGGCTTTGCTGGGAACCTGAAGCCATCCGCTGACCTGCTTCTGCCCAGCACTGGGCACCCCGCATCCGTGGCAGCGATATAAATCATCCATGGAGGAGAAGCTGGTTGGTGCCGCTCAAAAATGCACGGCGTTTCCTAGGCTGCGCAGGGAGCGCAGCTTGTGCATGAGCCGTTGCTTCCCCCTGATTGTGCTCCAAGGAAACGCTTAACCACCTTTAGCCTGCGAGGCAGGGAGCTGCTCCTGGGGGAGAAGGGGAACGGGGCAAAAAAGGCTTGGGGAAAGCCAATACAACTGGCGTGGGGGGGGTGGTATTTCGATGCCTGACACATGCATTGCTGATGCATTTCTTCAGTTACTCGGCATTATCTGCCGTGCATCCCAGCCTTCTCACTGCCGACTGATGATACCTCCCTTGGCCATCAGGCAGGCAAAAGATGAAAATTGTCTTATTGCTTTTGATGTATCCCTGTAATAGGATTCAGTGGAGCCTTTGCTGGGGAAGAACTGGTGGTTCGCATTTTTGCTCTCTTCTTTGTTTGCTCTACTTAATTGGCATTAGGAGACAAGCTAAATTGCTCTCCTTCTCCCTACGCTCCTTGTACAACTTTGAGTGGCTGCGTTTTCCCCATGTGCAGGATACAGCGGAAAGTAGAAGTGAAGACCTCTATGCTAATCTCATAGTGAAGAAGATAGGAACACGAGAAATTCCTATCTTAAAGTGAAAATATCCCTCTCCCTTCACCCACGTCATTTCAGTAAACTACTGCTCCAGCTTTCTGTGCCTACCTCTTCATTTCTGCTCTGTTGTTTACTGGCCTAGACCAGCACGGGAGGAAGAGGTATCATATATTGAGGTTCATTTCTTTGCACAGATAAGCACCTCTTTCCTTTATTCCACACTCCCCCTTTTTTATACCCCTAAAGCTCTCTGTTCTCCCACGAATAAGAAATCCCACATCAGACTTTTGCCCTTTAGCCTTTGGTTACATTTCGCATCCTCTCCGCCTTCAACGATATGACTCAAACGTAACCTGGGACAGATTCAGTCCGAACCAGAGGAAACCAAATGTGATACCAGGGTGCGCTCCCCCAGGAGCTCGATCCGCGGCTCCGGTGGCCATCAGCATGCTCCGAGGTGGCTCCGGCTGCGTCCCTCAGTCAGAGCCCAGGGAAAGGTCAGGAGTGATTCATTAAAATCCCACTGCCATGCGCTGGAGCGCAGGCCTGAGTGAATGTCACCGTTTTCATTACGGAAAAAGAGAGACCAAAGAGAAAACGTGACAAAGTACATCTCGCCTGGCTGTTGATCTTTAAGCAACAGTGTGATTAGCAGCGTCTTCCCTTTACATTTCAAAGCGCCGGAGCACAATGGCAGGGAGATAAACATCCAGAGGTGCCGCCTGCTGAAAGACATCTTTCTGACAGCGCATTACGGCTCCTGCCTCCCTCACCGGAAAGAACATGAGGTTTTAGTCAACGATGAAAGAGAAAAAGCCACACTTTATCTACGGTAAACAGTTGCCTATTTGTATTTGTTTTTCTCCTAGTGAGTTCCATCTCTGAAACGGAGTTCCCTCACCAGCCTTGTGCAGCCGGGAGACTGAAGACGCTTTCCCACGGACTTACAGGGCCCCGACTCCTTCTCCAAGGGAGCTGCAGCTGCTGAGAAAAATAAAGCATCCCTGACTCCTCTCTCTGCCTGTGCTGGGGACTTTGCCTTTTTCCCCTCCGCCTCCCAGGAAGAGGCCGAACCTGCTCCCATGAGGCGGGCAAAAGCCAGCAACCCTTCGTGCTTCCCAATCAAGAAAACGCAGCCCAGCTCCCTTATTCAAGAGTTATTGGCTATGACAGCTGCATCAGCTTAGACAGGATTAAAAAGAAAAGAAAATAAATAGGAAAAAAGAGAAAAACCCTCCCCGCTTCTGAAATTACTCGCAAAGTCACCTTTTTAATGCTAACACACACAAAACGCGCTCAGCCACTGATTTCAGCAGACCATATGCTGCCACTGCTGCTGGCCAGGTCCTAAGGGATGAATTTTTTTCCCCTTCAGCAAGTCTCCAGAAATGTCATAGAAATTTATATGCTTATTCACAGAGCCGATAAAGCAGAAAACCGGTGTTTCAGCTATTTTTGTTTTGCTTTGCAGATGGACAGTAAAAGACATAAATTTCCTTCCCACCACCCTAACACCCTGCCTGGCTCCCTCTTTTGTGCCGAACCACCAGCCCAGTAGGACTTGCTCGTGGTCCGAAAGCCAGCCCTCCTCTTCACTTAAAGAGCAGCAGCAAAGGCAAAGCAGCGGGAATTTCCCACGACGTTGCTGGTGCTTTGACTGCCGAGCTCAGGCACAATTTTCCGTGCAGCCACCAAGGCGGGACAGCTATTTTTTTTCCCCCCTGTCTTTCATGGAGAAGGAAAAACAATCCGCACGCCCCGGGGCTGTCCCTGTTCCTACCCTCCCCGTGTTAGTGCCCCAGCTCTGACAAAACGCAGGCTGTTCTCCCATGACGTTATCTGCTGTATGCTCTGATTTACTGCGCTGTGCCGCACACCTCCGTAAATCAGGGCAGAGCCCCGGCGGGAGCCCGGCTGGCCCCCTCCCGAAGCATGTGCGGGTTGCAGACCCGGGTGATATTTTAGAGACATTTGACGTTTAACCTCAGGAAAAGCAATATGCGGAGGGGAGGGGGAAACTGTGGCTGAATATCCCTCCCAGCTATATTTACAGTCACAGCGTGGGATGGAGCTTGCAGCCCATTGGAAAACCTGCCTTGCACGACACGTCACCAGGGAAATTTAGGATTAGTGACCGAGGCCTGTTGACTTGCTGAGTGAAGGAGGTGGTGGGAGGACTCATGGCTGAGGCCAGGAGGTGGTTTTATTTCAGTGGATGGCCCCATGGCTCCCAGGGGGATTGTCCTGGGAGTCATCCCCTCTCTGGTCCGGCATTTCCCACGCCATTGCTGGGAGTGTGGTGGGTGGCGTTCCCTTCTCCAGGCAGAGCAAGCCTGGGCCCTGCCGCAAACCCATCAGCATCAGTCTCAGTGTCCCCCCCATCGGTGCTCGTTGCCCCCTGCGCCGGGAGAACCCCTCCTGCACACCCAGAGGAGACCGGCAACAGGGAAACGGTGGCAGAGGCACTGCTCTTCAGCCGTTCAGCTTTGAGCCTGGTCCCCGGGGCTCTGGGTGTTGTTGTGGTAACAACACCCCTGGGACAGAGCTGGTGAGACTCCCCCCTGCTTGTCCGCACAGCCTCAGCGACAGGGGGCTGCCCTTCGACAGCCGCTCCGTGCTGGGGAGCAGAGATATTAGGAATAAACCCAAACCCAGTGAGAAGAGAGGATTGCACCTCTGTGCCTCACACAAGGAGCTCGGCGGTTTAGGCAGACCAAATATTTAGCTAAGATCTCACCATAGCGAGGAGCTCAGCAGCAGGAAGCCTGCAGAGAGCAGGCGCTTTCCCTCCAAAGTCTGTTTTCTCCTTATTTAAAAAGGAGGAAATAGGTCAGCTGTCGTATCTGCCAAGGTCAGAAGCTCAATTTGTATTTCGGAGCCCAGGAAAGGTGAATGCACCAGAGCTCCATCCCTGATGGAAACAATCACTCATTCTAATAAGGCTGGCAGAGGCTGGAGCCTGCCTTGTTCAGATACAATTATTACAGCCCGGGTGTCAGATTACTGAATCTATTAGCCGGGAATCAGCTGTTATTTCAGAGCAAGACAGCTATCCTACAAGCAGTTGTGATGTACATCAGGCATGACGCCCGGGTCCGGCTCACCCTGCCGGTACGGAGAGGTGGGAGGGGGGCAGGACCACCTACGCCGCTAAGGGAAAAGCCCATGGTGGTGACCTCTGGACACAGCCACATCTATCAGATCGTGACATGGGCACTGTGATGATTGGGGAATATTGTTACCGAATGACTTGATTTTCTGAGAGAGAGGAGATCCTGAACTTGCTGTAAATGCAGCGCACGGATGTGGTGCGGGCTGAGCGTGTCCCTCCTGCCTGCACCCGCAGAGAGCTGGGGGAAAGGACCTGCTGCCAGCACCTCATTTTCTGCCCCAGAAGGGTTCGGGGAAGCCTGAATGGGGAAGGAGGGGAGCAATGCTCGAGTTGGAAGGGAGCAATGCTCGAGTCAGTGGGGAGCTCTTTGTGCGGGAGCAAAAATAAGAACCGCCTGTATCCAAGAAGAAATACAAATTGCTGGTTAACAGAGCACTCCCACCCCAAAGCACAGCTTAAAAAAAAAAAAGAAAAAAGTCTGTACTACTTTAGTAAGAATAAGAGCCGTGCCTGCACGGTTCTGGTGAAGCCTCACTCAGAGCAAGCCCAGCCTCCCTCAGACCCAGCACAGAGCAGGTGGCTCCCCAGGGCCCCCCCTGCCCCATATCTCTTCCTGGCAGCCGGCAGTTTTGCCAGCGATGCCCTCCCAACCCTTTTTTATCTGTCCCCCATTGTGGAGAGGATCACCTTCCGCTCTGCGGCGTGAGAAAAGAACCACCACAAACCATTTTAGCTCCATCCCCGCCCTTGCTGGTTCAGTGTGACATATCCAAGCTCCCCGGCTCTGTCCCATCAATGCACAGAGGCTGGAAGTTGCAAAACTTGGTGTTTTACGCTTCTCGGTCCCCATCTTCATTTTAAGCACTCTCTTCCTGTACTGGGGAACATGGTATTTCCCACGCAACACAAATGCTCACTCAGTGAACCTCAGTGTCCCTGTCATGGTTTAGCCCCTGCCTGCAACTAGGACAACGCAGCCACTCCCTCCCTCCCCCCCCCGGAAGGGACAAGAGGGAGAAAAGGAGGGGAAAAGAAAGAAACTCATGGGTTGAGATAGACACTGTTTAATAGAACAATAACAGAAAAGGAAAACAACAATAATAATAAAGATGGCAAAAGAATATACAAAATAAAGTGATGCAACACAAGTTGCTCTCACCACCCGATGATCAGTTGCCCAGCCTGTCCCGAGCAGCGATCGCGGATTCGTGCCCCCCGGCCAACCCCCATTTCTATACTGAGCATGTCATCTATGGTATGGAATATTCCTTTGGCCAGCTTGTCCTGTCTATGCTCCCTCTCAGCTTCTATGGGAAGCTGAAAAAGTCCTTGACTAATGTAAACATCACTTAGCAACAACTAAAACAACATGTGTTACCAGCATTATTCTCATAGTAAACCCAAAACACAGCAGCTACTAGAAAGAAAATTAAGTCTATCCCAGCTGAAACCAGGACAGTCCCCTTGAGGGACACAGGGAGCAGGAAAGTGATGGGAGGGAGAAGTAAAATCAGAGGCTCGGGAATATATGTGCTAAATGTTTTTGGGTGGTTTTGCCCTGTCAGTTCTCCATGTTTGCACCACTGCTCTTTTGTTTTATTAACAAGAGAAAGTGCTCATCAAATTGAGAGTTTGGCTTTGGGACAGATTTCCCACGAAGCTGGGACAACAGCAGCGGGAATCATGCAATGCACAGGGACCATAGGTGCCCATGAAGGACCACCAGAGTGAGGCTAAGGCTGTGGGGCACAACTTATTCAGTTATGAAATGCAGTCGCAAGCAAGGGGAACAGGATCTCCGGCTGGGTTAATGGTGAGGAGTCTTCCCGAGGATAAAGAAAGTTGCTCCACCTGCTGACAGAGTGATTAAGGGCCATCGTAACATCCCCCTTTGACTAGGAACGGGCACATCAGGCCCATCTCTGGAGGTAATTTCATTGACTGCATGAGCATCTACTTCTTGGAACAACTTGTTTTGACGCTGGCACAGCATAAGACAACTTTTGGGTTAGTGAGATGTGACCAGTGAGTGTTGATGGAAATCCTGCACCACCTCCTACACTTGGCAAGGCAGAGCTGTGTGCAGGTGTGGCTCCTTGCAGAGTGCCGCAGAGGCAATGCCATTTGCAAATGGGCTTATTTAAAGTTCACCATCGTAAGGAAAGTTGCCAGTAGCAGGCTGAGAACCAGGGATGAGTGGAAGAAACAGTGGCAGAGGAGTAGACAGCACTTTCCTAAAAATCCTGGCACCCTTAAAAGAAGTGNGAGAGGCCAGAGCAGTGTCTTCTGGGTCAGACTTACCACCCTACCACGTATTGCTCAGGACACAAATCCCCCACGCCTCCAAGCCTTGATGGACACCAACATTGCTGGGGGGAAGCAGAGTGGGATATGAGGCCTGAGAGGAGGATATGCTGCCCAGAAGGCATTCTGCAGCCCTGAACCACCTAACAGGCAGCAAACAAAGGCACCACCAGAGCAGAGGAGTATTTCCCTTTTAGCATTTTCCTTAGAGGACAAAGCAGCCAAAAGTGCAGAGGACAAAAGCGTAGGATTCGGGGTGTAACTGCAGACACAGGAAGGACCCCAGATCCACAGCAGGTTCTTCTGCCTTAAGCCCCAACAAACTTTACGAAGTTGACCGAAGTAGCCTTTCCTGCTGGCCACCGGCAGGCGTTCACCTAACCAAATGGAAAAGGGCCATTTGACCCAAAGAGGCCAACAACACAGGAGGCCCCGACCCCCCAAGTTTAGCTGCTCATGGGACACACTGCAAAGGTGGCAGTGGGAACCTGACAAAGCAGGTTAAGGTTCTTTCTCCTGCTGCACTTGCACACAGGAAGGGAAATAGCGAAATCTGTGAGATCAGGAGTTACAAGAGCTTTTCTTTATTACAGTAACATCTCCCCGGATGAGGAGGCCCTTGGGTGGTCCGCAGAGAGTGCCACGCTGTGCACCACTTGTCCGTCTAGCCAAAGAGTGTGACTCCCCGTTTTGGCTGGGTGGGATGCTTTGGGAAAATTCACCATTCTGCATTGCTGTGCTCATTGGGGAAAGTTTTCTCTCCAGCCCAAGCACTTAGCTGTTGGCTTGTGTCCTGAAGCATGAGGGCTAATATCCCTTGCACATTTTTACCATAGAAATGAAAGAGAGAGGGTATTTTTCGATTCAATGGGAAACAAGTGAATAATAATTCTGTGAAGCCATGTAGTGGAAAGAGAGACTTTGAGCGCAACAAGAAACGGGATTTTAAAATTTCATCTGCACAGCAGAAGGTCCTGCCAATTGAACCGTTTCCAGTAAACAATCTGCTAAGTCTGACAGTTTGAAGGAATACCAGACTGCCAGCACTGAATAGGCTGGGATTTTTAAGAGGTTTATTTTTCATCTGAACACTTTTGTTTGTGAGCAACAGCTTAAAAAACAAAATGCATGTGCAGCGGCATTAGCAGCCAGGCAAAGGGCTTCCCCGCCAGCCGGGGGTCCAGGGGGAGCAGAGGCAAAGGGCTGTGCTGGCCACACGATGTGCCCCGGGGGATGCCACTGGCACTGTGCTACTGGGTCTGCACCAGCCCATCTCGAACTGCTGCCATGGGCTGCTGTGCACTGGGAGAGCCCCTCTGGTCCCCCCGCACTCCTGCGGAGAGGTTTGGGTTGATCCCGGTTCCTGTCCCCGCTTTCTGCTGTCTGCCAGGCAGGAGCATCGGCTGTCTTTGCGGAGGCAGTGGTGCCCAGAGGGATGCCAAGGGCAGCCAGCTGGGATTTGGGGACCGTAGTGGATGTAGGGAACTGGCTGGAGGTCAGGGCTTGCAATCACGGGACTGGGGCAAGCATGGCAAGAGTCTGATGCTCCCTGTAGCTTGGGGGGGAGATCACTCCCCCAGTGCGGCTGAGCAGGGACTCACAGCCGCGGCACGGTGCAGGCGCTGCCTTCTCCCAGCGCAGGGGAGCTTTGTTTCCCCCCACCCCCGAGAGCACGGGGATGAGGAGGTGTCTTACTGCCAGGCTCTGCAAAGAGGCATTTAACCTGGGCAGGAATCGCCTTGCCCAGGTTAAGACAGGGGCAGCGATTAAGGGGCTGAGCCTCCTTGGGGGACAAAGTCAGCGATGGCTTTCTGTGCACAGCTCCACGCTGGCTAGCTTTAGGAGAAGGGTGGCTGATGAGAGAGGATGTGGTGGCTGGGGTTATGTGGGAATCGCCTGGAAATGCGCTGGGTGTCACAGAAGGTGCACAGTCAGCATCTTCCTTGCTCACAATCCACACAGCATCCAAAATCAGGGACCGTCGCGAAGGTACGGCGCTACCCGTCTCACAGCCAGGATTTGGAGCCAGGCATGAATAGGATGTGATTATTTGGAGCCTGAAAATATTGATGTCTTGAACCTTTCCTCTTCTCCCTCTCAGCAAGGAGAGAGGAAAAAGGTCTTGAGGAGAGTTGCAGACCCAGCTGGGATTAAGAAAATTAACCTGAAGTCTGTTTTCCCAGGTCAGACCAGAGGCTCAAACCCATGAAGAGACGGCCCTCCCTATTTTGTTTTGAGACAAGATCCTCACGTTCAGCCTAGACCCACGAGACCTTTTTCTGATAAAAAACTTCATCTTGAGCTGGTAAATTCCCTGGGGACTTTTCAGATTTTAGTGCCTAATGTCTCCTGAAAAACACCACCTGTGCAGGGGAGAAGGGGCTTTCCTGGTGCACAGGCTGAAACACCCTTCTGTTGCAGAGCATGTAAACCATTTCATGTACGCCTCAACTTCCGTTTGAAAAGAGCCTGTTTCTTCATCCCTCCGCTGCTCCTACTTAGAGGCTGCTCCAGGCTCCCTCAGCTTTCCTACTTGCTCTCTTTTGTAGAGGGATTTCTAATTGGATAAACGAGGAGTTCCATAATCCTATTCCCTTCCCAGTGACAGCCCCACAGCATGCCCCTTTCCATAGAGCAGAAAATCGCTGGGTCATGAGAACTGTCACCCTACTTTTTCCAAATGCAGTTTAAATATTATTCCCCTAAATATCGGGGGTTGGAAGGGTTTTTGGCGAACATTTACATTTCTGAGAATTAAATGGAAAAACGCAAGCTTGTCGCAAGCCAGCACCGAGGAAAGTGTAGCCTGTGCGAGCAGAGATGACACAAGAGGATACCAGCATTGCAACAGATGCCTGGAAACACAGCTCTGGTTGTTCGGTGGGGAAATCTCCTGGTCCAGAACATGTTTGACACGTAGGGAGATGTGGGCCATGTGCGCTCCTCTTCATGTGGCAGAAGCCGGTTTCTCAAGCGCCAGGGGCTTGCCCTCAGTGCTGCTGCTGCTAGCTGCAGCTCACCTGGGTTTGGTGTTGGAATGGACCAACAAATACCTTCCTCTGAGCCCTGACGTCTGCCGTCACACTGCTGCGGTCCCTGGGGCAGGAGCTGACCTTTTCTGCTCAGAAATACTTGAGAAGCAAGGACTAGAGACTAGGCAGAGAGGGGAGCCTGGCGAGGGGCCAGGCAGATGGAAACACTGACATGCAGAAGTCTCAAGCAGTAGCATCTGGAAACAGCAAGAGTAAGGCTGAGGTAAGAGGGGCTGTTTCCACAGCTTCCTGCGAAACGGGGATAATATTCGCACCTCTGAAGTCCAAGACTGGCCCTTCTTTTGGCATGGCAACTCCATGCCCCTCTGCAGGTGAGGTGGCAGCCTGGCGACGTGTCACCTAACTCTTCACCAGGTGCTCTGCCTGGGGAGGTGAGAGCTTGTAGCCACAGGCATTGCAGGGGAAGACCTCACTAGTGTCTTGTAACGAGTCCTTCCTGACCATTGGGTGTAAGACGAGCGTAGGATATGAGATCTGGGTTAGAAGTCCCACACCTTCACTTTAACATACCTGAAGTTGCCCTCTCATGGCCGCTTTATGGTGTAGGTTATTCTGCATCATACTTCCTTTTGGGCTTCATTTTTCCATGCTGCTGCCCTTTCTTTTTTGCTTCACACATGAAAGATTAAGCCTGAAAAAAGACATTTGGCTGCAATACAGTGTAGTAGATGAGTTGGGATTTGACCTCTACAACTTAATTTTCAAAGTATAGGACATGTGGAGTGTCTGTGTTGTGCGTCATCGCAGGAACTGAGTCAGTGATGTGCTTGCAAACGTGCCAAGTGTTAAGTAGAAAGACTTAGCGAGAATTCCCCAAAATGAAAGGAAGTGAAACTACTGGGCACTGCTTGGAAACACTCTTAGAACTGACTCAAGATGTCATTGTCACAGGACAGCATGGCTTCTTGCCCTCTACAAGAGATGGACCAAAGCCAAATGGCATCTGCCGGTACCTGTTGATGCCTTTCTCTGTCTCTACCAAGGGAGAAAAGGGACTTAAGCCATCCCAAAGCACTGTCAAGGGTCAGGGCATCCAGCACTGGTGTTGGTGGTGCCCCACCGCAAGGAAGAAGACAAACCCTGGGTGCAGGTCAGGGGGGGCCTGCCCTGTTCCCCCCTTGGCTGAAAGACCAGCCAGCCACCCTCCCCCAAAAGTGCCAGGGCCAGCATAAAGAGTGCAGGGGGCAGAGACAGGGCGGACTGAAGGGTGAAGGGCTGTCAGAGGTGCTCCTGGAGGAGGTTGCATTGAATCAAACTTCCCCTCCCCACCACGCATGGGGCTGACAATAACCCTGGGGCGGGCTGCGTGAGCTGCTAAGGGTAGTGAAGAGGATATAGTGGTGGGGAAAGAAAGGAAGGACCAAGAAGTGAACAAAGAGGAATTCAAAGCAGAGCTGGATTCTGAGACCAGTTGCTGTAGGAGTAGCTCAGAGGAAAAGCTCATCTCGAGCTGCCTTGTCATGCTGGCACCAACATAATCTCAGTGGTAACACTAAAGAGACTTTTGCCTATCTACGACGCCAGTAATTGCCACTGTTTCCCAGAGCTAATGTAAACTGAGATCACATTTTTCTAATTTACTTCCAGACTCTCTCTTTTTTATGTTTTCAATGTAAATAAACACATCTTTCGTTCAAATGTATTAGACGCTATATCCTTTCAATGTCGCCAGTCCGTCCCACGGCCCAAGTGTCATGCATTTGTGTCCGAAACCATCAAATCAGTTAACACATCATGAGACTTTTTTGAAACTGTGCTTTCTGTGATCGCCAGTTCTTTGGCACCCTTAGGTTTCTGGCCTAGGAGAATTCAACTCTTTGGGGTTTTTCTTTGTAACAGGGAAGGAAAGAGAGGTTTCTCTTCCAGAAACGGAAGAGAAGAGAGGAAAGAAAGAGAAGAAAGGAAGCGAGATTCTTGCTGCACATGGGTACTTTTCGGAGGAAAACCACGGTGAAGCATAAGGCTGGCAATTAACTCACAAGGATTGGCAACTGGAAGTCACAAGTGGTGCTTGGTGCTCTGCAGGGATGCTCTGAAGCGCCCTCCTGAAGGGGTGCCAGTGGTGCAGCTCTGTGTGGGCCAAAGCACGAGAAGCAGCCAAGTCATTAGACCAGGGGTGAGCTTTCATGCGGGCGTCTCCTCTCTTCTCCGGTTTCCCTTCGTCACTTAACCAAGACTCCGGCCCTGCAAATACTTGTTCGCACAAAGCATTTTATGTACTTGACTAGTTCCCCTGAACTGGGGGGGAAGCTGATGCGCTGAAGTACACGGCGGGTTCGAGACGACAAAGGCAAACAAAGGAGCAGAAAAGCTAATGGGTTGCCTTCTCCCCCCTGCTGCTCTGTCGAAAGCTTTTATCTGTTGGACTCTCCCCTCTCCTTCCTTCACAAACAAGCCTTAGGCCAGAGAGCATCTCTACACACGGAAAAACGCTTCACCAGCATAGGTATAGCAGCAATACTATGATGGCAAAGTGCTTTGACACAGCTTATACCAGTTAAACCCCGCTGGTAGAAGCCCCGCTTCCCCAGCATAACTTCCCCTGCGCTAAAGCCTTCGTCCGGCACAGACATCCCGCACTCCAGCGGTAGTGGTGGTATTTATCCACGTCGGTTTCCAGAGCAGCAGGGCTTCTTGTGGAGGTGGGGAAGGAGTTTATTTCTGCCTCCCCAATGAAAGCAACATGCAAAACTTCTGGAGTCCCAAACGGCTTTTCCAGCTCCTGTTAACCGTCTGGGTTTCCCTCGTGCTCCGGAGACAGTGTCACCGTGATGCCGAGACGCATAGCTCACCACAATTTATATCTGGACTCAGCCAGCGCACAGCCTCAGCCCTCTCCAGCTCGCTCATTATTTACTGCATTCTGCTTGCTGACTTAATAGTGTTTTGTCCTGTCCTTGAATCCTGCGTGGATGGATTCAGAAAAAAATCAATGTGCCCTGACCAGCAGGCCTTCTTCCTGCAGCGCAGGGGAATTTCCAAAGTGCCACAATTTCTAGTATTTATTTGTTTCCTTTAAGTTATTAGCATGACGGGGCTAATTGTGATGTTTCAGGTGCATTAAATCTTGCCTTCCACACTCTTAAAGCAGTCAGGGAAGAAAAAAGCAGGAGTTGTAAAAACAGAGCACAAATAAATACTAGCCTCCAAAATGAAAAATAATGATGGCACGAATAAAGGGCACACTAATCTGTGCGCATCTTGCTTATTTATAAAGCACTACCATTGTAATAACAAGGTACTAATGCAAAATGAAGGAGCAGGAGTAGGGTAGCTGAAGAGATCTCCGCTGTGGCTTAATTAGGCAGGCAGCTACGGCTTCCCCATCACCACCACGATAATTAGCAGGCATTGGTGAAGGGCGAGCTTCAGTGTGATGAGAGCTCAGGCCAGCCAGGGCTCCGTACCGGGCTGCGCCGGCACAAGGTTTGGTCTGCCAGAAGGATGTGGACCTGTGCAAGGGACTGTGCTGGCATGGTGCTGGGTCAGGGAGGTGTTTTCTTTACGTTCATACGTGACATGAATGTGTTGGTGAAACTTTAAAGCCACTTCACTTTGAGGCTTTCTTGTCCTACCTGTGCGATACTGTCCGCCCGCTGACAACGAAACCACTGTGTGCCGCGGGGCCTGTGTGCTCTCAGCTGCTGGTGCGGCACCTGGGACACCAAGTGTTAAAACATTTAAATATGATGTTTAACAATAAATGGACTTGTCCAGTATTTGCAACTCTTTTATTCAAAGCATGATATTTATAGTCATTACATCGCCTTAAATCTAGGGCATGAAGGCTATCCCCTGACAAGGTTTACAGACTCAGGGGCTATAAAGAAGCAGCAGTGCATTTCCAGGGGATGGGGTGTGGAGGCTTTGCAGCTCTGCTTTGGTGCCAATGCTTTGCCAGCGGGAAATATGTAGAGAGCGGTTTCCCAGAGAGCCCTCCTTGGTGAGCGGAGAAGACCTTGGACATCGGGGCTTGGTGTTGATACACTGCAGAGCTGCCTGCAGCTGAGCTGGGGCTGGTGGCTGCCCTCAGCACCCGCTGTCTCAGCCCATCTCTGGGCATCCCCCCCTGGCTCTTCAAGCCTTCGGGTCCAGGCTTCTACTACAGAAAGCATGTGCAAACTGCATGCAGGGTGCTGTGCATATCCCAGGAGCCGCTGCTTTGTTTGCTCTCCCACCAAAATAAGATCTTTCTGCCAGTTGCTTCCTTGCCTCGCCAAACCTTGTCATCCTGCTCTGCATCCAAACCTCAGCCAGATTCACCCAGGGAGCAGAAAGCAGGAGCACTGCCACAGGGAAGGATAGCGGAGTGGGTCTTAAAGAGGCAACGGATGCAGAGCTGGGTCCCCTGCCAAAGCAATTGTCCCTGTCAAAGTCCTGGCACTGCCTGGAAATAGGGAGTGGGTGGCTTGCACCTCATTTAGCAGCCGGGGCTCATGCCTTTGGTGCTGGCAAACATAGGGTGTCCGAGATCAGGTCCCTTCTGTACCACTGGATTTATAGGCTGCTGTAAAACTGGTGGGTCCCTCCCACAAAAAAAAGAAAGGAAAACAAACAAAAAAATCCCTTTAGGATGCTTGTGCTCCTCTCAGGGACT
>RSEF01000001.1:136942467-136982938 GCA_003993805.1 Himantopus leucocephalus
GGGTTGGACTAGATGATCTCCAGAGGTCCCTTCCAACCCTGATTGATTCTGTGAAGGGAAGATGGGTTGTCGCAGGATTAGGTTGTCATTGATGGCAGCAGAACCAGCCTAGACACCAACTGAGAGGGTCAATACCATGTTCTCAGGGGCTAAGACTTGCGAGCAAAACAAAACCTGCTTAATTTTGAGAGAAAGCCCAAGTGGAAGTTTTTGCTGGTTAAACACAACTCTGTCGCCATTTAGTTTCTAGGGAGCATTTGCAGGCGTGGACGCTTCTTTCATGATGGGGCCCAAGGCTGAGGCAAAAATCATTTCAGCATGTGTAAAGGTGTAGGGTTTCTCTTCGCCAGGCACACTCTCGCCTTCTTTTCCATCCCCTCTGCTGCGTCTCTTGCCAGGCTGGTGCAGAGCCAAAAGCGAGAAAAGGCTGAAATTAAAAGAGAATTTGGATGCTTCGTCAAAGCTTATCTGAACCCCGCTGGTTTGCAGAGCGGGGCCGCGGCGCCAGCCCTCGTGAGGCTTCTTACGAAATGCTGGCTATTTCTGGCTGCTTTTTTTCCAGCCTTCCCAGATGTGAGCAGAGCTCCCCGCGTGCTCCTGGCACCTCTCCAGCTGGACGCTGGCACTGCTGTGCTGCCTGACGATGGAGCAGCATCGTGAGGTGGGGCAAGGGACAAGGGGACCCGGCTCGGTGGTGGGGCTGGATTTAAATGCCTGGGATGCCTTTACTCCGGCATGGGAGTTGCAAAGATGATTACGCATGCAGACCGGGTAGCACCTCACTTGTCTGAGGACCGTAAAGGGCAAAGACAGGTCGCTGCAGCCTTAGGTACAGCAACAGCCTGTGCACATTCCTCTGAACCTACTGGGAATGGACCAACCTCCCCTGTGGCTTCTTGTGCGAGGATGGGCAGGGGATGCCAGGCTATGCAGTAGTGCCCATCGCTAGCAGCCTTGGTGGGTCTTAGTTTTGTGACCGGTCCCCTCCTGCGTCTCATGCTCCAAGGGCAGTGTCACAGCCCTGTCCCCTCCTCTGGACCATTTCCCACAAGCACAACTTGCTCAGCTCGTTGGCCGGTCGCAGCTGAGGCTGAGTGACCGTGGCTCACAGGATGCTCACAGCACAGCGGGCAGGCTGCAGCACGGGGCTCAAAAAGCAGGTTACAGAGGCTTGGCTGAGATTAGCAGGGGAGATTTGAAAAATGGAGCCCTGGAAGATCCTGGAACCAAACATCTCTGAATTTTAGGGGAGCTGGGGGGAATGTGGAGTCCAGCCCTGATCCAGGTCCATGGGTATGCGGCAGCGGCTATAAACGTGCTTAGGATGTGTGGATTACAATCTGAATGTTAATGCGGCTCCTTTCTTCCAAATGGAGCGATTCCTGGCTTTTGCAGAGCAATAGGATATTAAAATGGATTGGATTATTATATATTGGACATAGCAGCAGCTGGGGTGTGTGGCAGGGCAGGTAAATATTCCTATCAGAAAGCGTGGCTTCTGCCTATTCATCAGTAAAAGCATATTTCTGACATTCCTTCTGGAACAGCTTCATAGCAATACCCAACCTTCTCTGTGGAAGCCCAGATATACAGCAGCAGCTCCCAGAATGGCAAATCTGCCTTGTTCTTCCTTTAATTACCTCACTGCTTAAGGAAAAAAAAAAACTGACACAGTTTTCTTGCAAGTGGAGATTAAGCAGAAATTCAGCTCCAGTTCTAAACTGTGTAGCTTCCAGCTCTGATTTTAAACAAACAGCTGAAGAAATTCCTAATGGCTAAAGCCAGCACCCTCAGACCATGTGGAGGTTCCCCACATCACTAGCCTGGTTTCCCAAGGCGATGAGCTGCAGCAGGCCTCCTAACCCTCTCATTAATTATCTGTAATGGAAAAAAAAAAAAAAGAGGGAAAAAAGCAGTGTAGAGACCCCAAGCCTTGGCTTCTGCTGCAACTTTAACTCAGCAATGAGTCCCGTGGATCTCAGTGGGTGACCAGCACTTTTGGTCACTGCTGGAGCTGCGAGGGACCGCAGCCAGACCCCAGCTTGCTGGGCGGATGCTCAGAGCTGGCTCAGACACTGCCATAGCGGCCAGATCCCCCATGAGCCTGGAGCTGGGCTGGAGCTGACCCATGGCTATCTGGCTCCCAGGCTGCAAGTGGCTTGCATCTAGCCAGCCTCGAGGACAGCTGGAGCAAGCATGGGTCTATCTATACCCACCTTCTAGGCTGTGCCATGAAATGCTTCAATCAGCCAAAAGGATTTACCCCACAGGAGTACATCTATTTCAAATCTCCCCCTGGAGAGTTGTGTTTTATGGACACCAAAAAGAAAAGGGTCCTGCTCATCAGATAGGGAATCCAGGCCTGGGTTCACAAGGAACTACAGATCCATCTCTGCTGCTGTCATCAGAACGGTGCAAAGAAACCCCACACGCCAAATACCTCAGAAGCTAAAAATGGTGGATTAAGGTTCACAGCTAAAATACTACAGCGTGGAGTTCAGTTGTGGTTTTGCTGCAGAAAGGGACTGAAACACAGTATTTCATCCTGCTGGTCTGTGTCCAGCTATTAGCCAGCAGCACATCCCAGGGGGATGGGAGTTACTGTGTCTCCTCACCAGCTCCTGTGTAAATAGCAGCATCCCCACAGAGTCAGGGACAGAGCATGAGGGACACGACAGCGCTGGGGGGAGAACATCCATTTGGGAAGGTGGAGTCCCCATATCAGTGAATAGTTAATATGCTAATATTATTTAGTCACTAATTTGTATTTAACCACTTTGAGGGCACATTATACATATGCATTTGTGCTCCTCCCCTTGCAGAATGGTCCTTGAGTCCCCTAGTGAACGATACTTGAATTTCTCTTCCCCGTAGAAATATTTTCTTTTGGAAGTGATGATATGAAACAGTTAGATATTAACGAATTTTTAGAAACAATTTCTTCATACTTTTTTTCCTGCCAAAGCTGTTCTCCAGTTTAAACTTCAACTGAACTGAATAATCTTGGCTTCCTACAAGCTGCATTTCTCCGTGAATAAATAATTTTCCAGTTCTCCCTCCTTCAGATCTTATGTCCCCTGGTATGCTTGGAATATCTCTGCATAGATGCACAGCATCATTTTCCATATGGATCTGCGCTCAGTTCCTTTATAGTTTGACATAAACAATTGCACAAAATTAGTGCCTGAATACGGGGAGCGCGAGTGTTCCTTAGCATCCTCCCTGGGACTCTGCAGCACTGTGATCTGGGCCATCGGCTTCTCACCACGAAGGCAGTTGCTGGCTCTTGGTGCGTACAATGCCTGCTGCTACGGGCAGCGCTCTCAGCGTAGGTGAGGGCCACCTCCCTTGTCCACCCCGTCACACTGCCCTCCTCCTCCTCCTGATTAGAGATGTCATCTGTACCACCCTGCCAGTCTCCTGACAGTGTGGGAAGCCTGCACACAGATGTTCCCCTTGATCCCAGCCTCACACTTGGCAGCACAGCGCGCTGCGCTCCCTCCCAGACGTGCCGCTGGGCCAAAACACACACACAGAGTTTTATTTTTAATTCAGAGCTTTTCATAGCAGCCTAAGTTGTGTAATTCCTGCCCTTTCCTTTCCCCTTCTCTCTCCTTTTTTTTCTTTTTGACAGCAGCGCGCGCACTCGGGTTACAACCAGCCTGGGCATATCGTGGTATGTAGCCGTGACTATTTTTACACCTCCTCCTCGCTCAGCTGCTAGCTCCGTGGGTTTTGATGCCCTAGGCAGTCTAGAAAAAGAACCACCCGTTGTAGCCCAGAGCCACACGCAGCCAGCAGTTCCCAAAACCCTGCCCGAGGCCGCCGCCGTGGCTCAGCTCTGGTCATCAAGGCTTTCCCCCGGCTCGCAGCACTGCGGCCCCCCGGGGTCGGGTCAGCCTTTTCAGCGCTGTCTCCCCCAGCTCTGGTTCCCAGTGCCTGGGAGCCCCCCGGCTCCCTTTGCCTCCCGACCTCAGAGACTGGGTGAGACCCCGAGGCTCCCACCAGCCGAACGGCCGCTTGCTCTGCCCCAGAAACAAATCCCCTTCCTTGTGACCCCCGGGGGCCGCTTTGCTTTGCCAGGGTTTGTGCTCATCTCCTCTGCTGATGCTTTCCCATTGCTGCTGCTGCTGCCGCAGCGGCGGAGCGGTGGAAGGCAGAGCACCCTCTCCCTGACTGCTGCACGGAGGGGAAAGCCGGGCTGGCACAGGCAGCCGAGGGGTTTTTTTATCCCTTCTTCTTGAATGATCCCTGCTCCCCAGCGGTCACAGTCCCTGCAGAGAGCCACCGAGGACGCAGACACCCACGGGCGCTCAGCTCTCCCTCCTCCAAATCCCCCAGGGCGCTTGAAGTATTCGCCCCCTCCCGGGATGCCCAGGATCGGCACCCTCTCCGGCGCTATTTCTACACGTCTGGCTCGCTCCTCCGAACCCGGTCGCCCAGCGGCAAGCTGCAGTTTCGGGCTGCGCACGCCAGAGGCAGCCTGCCCTCGCCCAGCCGCCGGCCGGGGGGGCCAGCGGGCTCGGCAGCCGGCGGGTCCGGCAGCCCCCAGCCGAGGCCACCAGGCTGCCCGCCCTGAAGGGAAGGGACCCCAGCCTCCCCCCTCCGTGGCTACCGGGGCAAAGACCCTTCTACGTGATACCAGCTATCGCTGTCCTTGAGCTGGTGACTCGAAAGCGCTCGGTGCAGGGCGAGGGGAGAAAAAAAAAAAAGGCAACTGCAATGTAATTAATGCTGTAACAACTTGTTTCCCCCTTGGAGAATTATACCATTAGCTGCTTCAATTGTGCATGAAATATAAATTACATTACTCAGAGGCATCACGTCTAAGCAGACACAATCCTAAGTGACACGGGTTGCCACAGTGTATCATGCTCCCTGGTCAAAATTAACAGAAGCCCGATTGCCTGAGGCTAGCAGATATTCATTCTGATATCAAAGTTATAAGCACGGTAGCTCAACCACCTTCCTGCCTCAGGGAATTTCCCAGGGGAAAGCAATGTAACCAGGCTCTATCGTCCGATGAGAGCAACTCATAGGTTTGAAAAATGCTGGTGCACCCCCTGGCAGCTTCGCCTTTTGGAGCCCCGTGCTTTAACAATTCAGGGACGCTGTAGCATTGCCGTCCTCATGTCTCATTTCTGTTTGCCAGCAGACAAAACCCGACCGGGATCGTGGTGCTAAACTTTAAAGCTGCTGGTAGTGAGAACTTGGCAGGAGGGCTGCTGAGCTGTAAAAGGGACCCTAGATGGCCACTCACAGCGGAGGGCAGGAATCTTCCCCTCCCACTGAACCAGGACCTGTTTTCGGGAGACAGGCAGAGTCAGCTCTTATACTTCCCTGACTCCTGTAATTTTGGGGTTAGCAGTAGTCTAGAAGACACATTTTATTCTCCTCTGATGCCCATCTCTAATGAATGATTGCAACCCCGCAGCCTCGATTAGCTGTGTTTGTGAAGAATAATTTGCTCCACTGTTGGAATAGCATCCCAATTCTTTTTTTTTTCCTAGTCACTTAATAGGGACCCTTAGAGCTGCAAACACTGAAAACACAGATGTAAAGGAAACTGCAGTTTCTCTTATCTGTCTCCAGAAGAATACCTTTTGCCTTAGTTTGCCTTTGCAAAGTTGAAATTGTAGACAAATCTCTTCCTTGGGAAAAAAATACAGAAAAAACGACAGTCTTGACAGCCAGTTGGAGAAGATCAGCCAGTATCTGCTGACAGAGGGCCAAATCCTGCAAGGTGCTGTGTGCCTTCAACTCCCATTTAAATCAAAGGGAAATGAGGATGCTCAGCACTTCCAAGGCTGGGTTTTTGCCATTTCAGCATTTTACCAGTGACGTTGCCTGAGAACCACCAACACAGACTTGCCAGAGACAGTCGCCCATGGTCTCGCACCACGGTGAGGATCTGATCCCATGCAGAAGGTGGCTCAGGCTAGGTACCACCCACGAGGTATACTTCATGAGTTGCGAAAACTGCAACACCGTTTTCTTTGCAGGAGCCATGTATGTGTGGGTTTTGCCAGTAACACTGCATGCAGGGTAGTGCTCGGCGTCAGATTAAACCATAGGCGTTGACAGGTCTTATCCAATGTAGTTTTGGTCCTTTGATTCCCTGTGACCTCTGCTCCTCGGTTAAGCAGGAAGAGTGTATGCCAAGTACCTTGCTCTAAGCCAGAAAACCTGTCTGTCAGCAGAAAGAAAATGATCCTGGTCCAAACTGACTTTGAACGGAAAGGCTGTTTCCTCGGTCCCTCGTCTGGCTCAAAATCCAGGCAGTCAAAATCTCTTTACTCCAGAGCACCTGTTACTAAATTCAGCCAATGAACAAAACTGGGATAATTTCAAAAAGGAAGACTCTCAGCTCCTTTTCTATTTTTGATTTTTGAAGGGTTCAAAGTGCAAGATGCCTGGGTTTGGTAGAAGGAAGTATTTAATACAGAAGCAAAATCATCCCCAAGCACTTTGTCTCCTGAAACGCAAATCCCCTCCTCGTTCAGGGAAAATGCACAGTGTTGCTGGTGTACGCCAGGTGACCAAAGCAGGAGGGTGGTTATCCTGGTCATGGCTCGAGTCGTACAGGCGAACGTGCATTCACAGGGAGCTGAAGGCTTTAGTTTAATGGCGGGGCAATCCCAGGGGGACAAATGTAATGCAAGGTACAACGGGGGCACCCTGTGCAGGGGGAGACCCGGGATATGGCTGCCTCTCTGACAAACGGGAGACCTTTCCAAGTGTTGAAATACCATGGCACTTCATCCTTCTTACCCTCACTGACTCCTCTGCAGCAGCCAGGAGGGCAGCAAAGGTTTTTGAAGAAAGGGCAGGGAGGATGGAAGGAAAAGGGGATTTTCAGGAGTGTCACTCTATGAGAGCCAGGCACCTGACTTGCCACATGCATCTGGAGAAGTCTCCCCTGCCCCCACAGCTATAGCTGATGCAAATACACCTAAACGCGTCAATATTCACAACACAGCACTTTAAAAAAATAGCTGGAGGAAATCAAACGTGTTGCTTCCTGAGAAGACCGGGGAATATACGTTCCCAAGTGCTGAGCAAGATCATCCATTATACATTTCTATCTATTCTGCTGACTGCCTGCGTATCCCCCTCCTGCCTGTGCAGGACAGACACCCTGGTTCTGTACCCAGCGCGGGAGAATTGCATCCACCACAGAGGCACCCCTCTACCCGTGGGTTTGGTCTCCCAAAACATTGAGATGCCGGCACTCTTTCAGGGACAATTTTCTTGGCAAGGGAAGATCTTGACTGTCGATTGCACTTCGGCAGCAGCCAATATAGGAAGTAGTGGTATAAATTCTCATTCTCATTAAATGTGTCTGTCTGACTGATGGACGCCGGTAGAATTACACAGCGGATCCAGATTTGTGGGTCTGACAGTAATAAACCAAATTTTCATATAGAATACATGTCTCGGAGGGGTGTCGGACGTGCTTTATTTCCATGAGTTATAGGTGCTGCGTGACACGGGAACGGTGCCGGCCACCACCGAGGGGAGCGGTCACCGAAATGAGCCCAGTCCTGACAAGCAGAGCAGTGACCTCGCAGACATACGCTGCATTCACTCCCCAAGAGACGGGCTCACCCACCCCTTCTGTTCATCCGAAAAATCTTTTACTCCAAAAAGCTGCCCTGTATGCCATGAGCCGCTCCTGCACTCTGCTGCAGCAGCCTTGGTGGCAACAGGCAGAGCAGGGAAAACCGGGCACAGGAGCTTCTGAGCTTCTCTCCCAAACCCATCATCACCGCTCCCATCCCTGGTAACCTCTCCAGAGAGCCACTGCGACCAGGTGAGCAGCAGGGAAAGCTCTGCAAAGGCCCGGCCACTGACCTTTTTTCCTTATACAGCAAGAGCGAGCTGAAGGTGCAGGTGCCAGGTCGGGGATGCGGTGGGTCACTGCACCGCTGCGAGGCAGCCAGGACACCTGGAGGTTTGTTTTCCGAATCGCTACAGCAACGGCCAGGGTTAGATACCAGAGCTGTTAATTCATCTGCATGGCTGCCAGTGGTGGAGTGGTGCCAGAAGGAAAGGTCTGCAAATTTTCCTAGTGTGGCTATTTCTCAATAATGTTCTCTGTCCTGCTGTTTCAGGTGGGTTAATAAAAGACGTAAAACATTTCCTTGTCTTGCTTTTGCACTTTGAGCTTCTGTTTTGCACACAAGGCTCTTTTCTCCTTTCCTATCTCAAATTCTTCCCAGCAACTTGCCTTCCCCCGGCCCCGTGCAGCTGCCGTGCTGTCCCTTCAAGCCTGGGGTGCAAGGTGATGTCCCCCCCTCAGCTGCCAGCCTGGGGTGGTGGTGGGGGGCATTTCTGACCATCATCCCTTCAGTCTCCCTCCCAGGCACCAGGTAATGCTCAAGAAACCCCGAGCCAGCTCCCACTCACTGGCTTTCCTTGCCGTGGCTTAATTTCATGTTCCTAATTTCCCTGCCAGGCTGCCAAGCCCCATCCCGAATGCACCTCCCGTGCCCACCGCCTGCGCTGTGTGAGCTTCCCCGCTCCAACAGCCTATTTACTGCCGTGGTTGTGAGCTCCTCCGCTGGCTTGGATTACTTCAAGTGAATCAGCCAACAGTAGCTTTGCTTTTAAAGCCCTCTTGACAGCACTTTCTCCCCCGGCAGAAGCGTCAAAGAAAATTCCCCTTGAAGAGGTTGCCGGCCGTGGAAAATCAGCCGGGAATGTGCTGAGCAGAGGGCTCTGGCAGATCTCACGTTGCAGGACTAATCCTGTGGCCCGCGGTGGAGGAAGGTCCTTGGGACGGCGGCTGAGCGGTCTGGGCTGCTGTGCCCCAGGAACCCCTGAAAGAGGATTAGGTCGGCACGCTGAACAAACGGAGGGAGAGCGGAAAGCTCAGTCATTTTGGGATTGCTCATCACAGCCACAAATAAAAAGGTGAAAAGAGAGACTTAAAAGATTATTCTGAAAGCAGGTCAGACTTTAGGAGAGCCGCTAACTGGCGGATGGAGTTGTAGCACCCTCCCACGCGTGCCCGATCCGGCCTGACGGTGCTCATGGATGAGGCTGGGCACGTGCTCCTGCCCCACCAGTGCTGGCCGGAGGGCTCACTGTGTGAACGATGGGCGAGACGGGTCCTGAGGAACTCGGCTCAGGCATGTGCCGAACTGATGGCTCAGCCGTGCCTCGCTGTGCTGTAGGCAGCACAGGCGCCGTGCTCCCCACCCTGCCCTTCGCCTTGGGGTGCGCGGGGAAGCCCGGGGCACAGCCATTTCACCGCCAGTGCCGGGGCAGGCTCGAGGGAGCACCGGGCATCTTCAGGGCATGCACTGAAGGGAAAATAATAGGGACAGTTAGACTGTGGTTAGGCAGATTATATGGAGATGGGGCCTTGTATTTTCTTTTTGGATCTATCTTCTCCGTCCAGGGGTATGGGCAGTTTCTGTGTTGATTCTGGTCCCATTGTCATGTTTGTTTAGGCTAATATTTACCATGCAGGTCTCCCCCAGTCCCAGTCTTTCTCCCCAGAAGCAGCTTTGGGGTTTCCACGCTGACAAGGCTCTTGGAGGGGATGCAGTAAGTGCTTACCTGCACGCTGGGGCTCCACCTTGCCTCGATTACTCGGAAGATTTGCTGTTCCTGAAATGGTGACCTTTCGCAGTCTTGGGGCTGTATGGAGCTTTATATTGTGTTTTAGGATTTGCACTTTTATTTACTGTGTGTTTCATTGAACAGTTGTTCTCTAACACAGATTTGTAATGCCTTGGAGGAGACTTCCTCAGTCTCCCCTCTCCTCCACATCCTTTAAAAGTAATATTTGATAAAACTAAGCTGATCTTTGTGCATTCCCCAGTTGATCTCCCACACTGATCGCCTGACTTCTAACACCTTATTTCCCTTCCCCAAGTCCTGCATTAGTCCTACAGGCCATACAGACTGCTGCTCATCTGTAGTGTGACAGCAGACATCTGGAAAGACAGGAACCAAGAGAGAAAATTGTAAAAATCAAAACTGTGAGCCCTTCCCCATGCTTTCAGAGACCAAGCAGTGGTCATTTGCCAGATAAAAGCCATGTGTTGCAACACCACCCAGAGATGCCTGTAAGGGAGATGTGGAAAACCACCCTGAGCAGACTCTCATTCAAAATCTCTCTTGGCAATTTCAGATTTTGCATCAAAGAAAATTTCTTGCTTCCTACCTGTCAACAAAGTCCATTTCTCAATATTTCAGTGTCCAAGGAGGTTGAGATCCAGCCTTGCAGTTTTGCCCTTGCTGTTCGACAGGCAAGGAAGCAGCCACAAACAGCTCGCCCCCATTTCACCCAGCAGTCCCTCCAGCACAGGGGATCGTCTCCCCAAGCTCTTGTCCATGTAGGGACTGCTCTTTCCCTCCCGCAACCTGCCCTCTCCTCTTTCCCAGCGTGGGGTGGTCACCTCCCAGTGCCACAGGGCTCAGCGATCCTCAGGTGCTTTCCTTTGTCCTTGTCAGCTCAATCTGAAGAAATGAGATGCTATACCATTGTTTTGGGAGCTGAGTGTTCAAGGTGCGATGCAGACCCGGCAAAGTGGCCAATGAAGCTGAGAAGATGCAAGCTTTATCCTCGGTGGGTACGTGAGCCTTGCCACCTGGGGTGGGTGGGTTCTAAATCACTTCCAAAAATCAGATAGGAGAGGCCTTTTTCTTGGGTAAAACCTTCCGATAAGAACAAGGTAAACAAAGAGCCTTTTCTGCATCTACCAGAGGGGAAGGAGCTAGCATGTATTTACCCTTGAGGCAGATGATGTGCTGGTCTGAAACAGACAAAGTGATTTTACTGACATTTGCTCTTCCGTCCCACATTTTGCAGGAGTCAGACGGCAGCGACTGGAGCTGTAGGGTATTAAAGGACTTGGCAAAGTTATCATAGATTGTGACATATTTATCAGGAGCTTGAGCTTCTCTGAAAATCCTGACTGCACCAACCGTATCTGTTACTTGATTAAAAATACTCATAATAATTCATACCCTCCTGCAGCTGTTGCACTAAGTGCTGAGCTGTTCTGTGGGAACTCTCCTTGACCGATATATTTCACAATGCTGAATGTGATAGATAAATACAATTGTTACATCAAATACTAGTTCCATTTTTGATAAGCTGGGCAGAATTGTACCACGCTGCCATGAAGATGTTACAAAGTCTAAACTGGCTGATTTGCTCCCTGTGGTAGCAACAGACTGCACGTCAGCACTTAATTTGAGAGCCCCAATTGTACGTTATTTGGAACAGTCCCTGTCTGGGCCAGACGGGTTTGACCCATAGTCATTGGGCAGGGGTGCTTAAAGGCTTGCAATATCGTAACCTAAACAGGGATGCATATATCATTTCACGTTCATTCCAGCCCCCGGAGGACGAGTGCATTGGGTTTCTTACTGCACTTCCTACACTTAGTGGCCATCGCAGAGCAGAGAGAATCAAGTCGCCGTCGCATGAGTTCTCCCTGAAGAGGAGATGGCAGCCTGCACCAACCAAGTCAAGCAGAAGTCATTGCCAACTGAAGCTGGCCACGAGTGCTCCAGGTGTTTCTGATGTGACACCACACTTTCCTGCTGATGTTTCTCTCCAGCAAGGGCTTCACAGGGGTGATGAGGCAGGGTCTGGGCATCCCTTCTGAGGGGGGGCAAACAAATACGCCAACACCCTCAATGACTCTGTTGCCTGCTTGCGGGGTGGATAGGTGTGGTGGTTTAACCCCAGGCGGCAGCTAGAACCATGCAGCCGCTCACTCAGTCCCCCCAGTTGCGACGGGGGAGAGAATCAGGAGAGAAAAAGTGAAGAAAAACTTGTGGGTTGAGATAAAGACAGTTTAATAGGTAGAGCAAAAGCCGCGCGCACAAGCAAAGCAAAACAAGGAATTCATTCCCTGCTTCCCATCGGCAGGCAGGCGTTCAGCCATCTCCAGGAAAGCAGGGCTCCATCACGTGTAACGCTTACTTAGGAAGACAAATGCCATAACTCTGAACATCCCCCCATTCCTTCTTCTTCCCCAGCTTTATATACTGAGCATGACGTCACATGGTGTGGAATAGCGCTTTGGTCAGTTGGGGTCAGCTGTCCTGGTTGTATCCCCTCCCAACTTCTTGTGCCCCCCCCAGCCTACCAGTTGGCAGGGCGGTGTGAGGAGCAGAAAAGGCCTTGGCTGCCTAGCAACAACTGAAAACAGCCTGCTATCCTCACTGTTTCTCATCCCAAATCCAAAACATAGCACTACACCAGCTGCTGGCAAGAAACTTTACTCCACCCCAGCCGAACGATGGGAGCTAAAGGAGGCTCTGAGGATCAGGGCTTACCTCGGGAGGCGACACAGCACCTGGTGGAAAGGAAANCAGCGCTTACCTCAGGAGGCGACACAGCACCTGGTGGAAAGGAAGGAGCCACGGAGGTGGCCCAAGAGCGAACGGCGCTCACCTCTTCTCTGCTTAGTGTCTTTTTTTGGTCCGAGTCCAAACCTGAGCACTTTGCAGCTTAGCCCTGCCTACGTGGTGTTAGCGAAGCTTGCGCAAAGTTAGAAACAAAAACCCACAGTGCTGAAAATCAGACGGCTTGTGCAGACGGCTAAATATAGCAGCGAGTGTCTACCTTCGGGGCACTGTGCTGGGGAACTCATGCCTCGCGCACCACGGGCCGCATTCTCTCTCCTCATACTCTCCCTCAAAGGACAACTCAGCTTGGCTTGCCCAGAATACCTCAGATTTTTTGGGAGCGTGAGAGGCCATGGCAAGGCGTATGGGAAGGGGCAAGAACAGGAGGAGGTGTATATTGGGTAAGGGAGAACTGTGCTGATGTCCCCAGCTGACACCATGCTCCCAGCTGACCCACCAGCTCTGGAAAGCGTGCGGTCACTCTTTCTGAGCGCCTTTGGGCAAACTGGGCTCCTCCGCAGCTGAGGTCCCGAGAGCGGGGTGGCAGGCACCCAGTGCTCCCGGGGGGCTGGACGGGTGGCTGGACTGGACGCCCAGGCAGCCCCGGCCCCGGCTGCCGGCTCTGCTGCTCACCTTGGGGAGGCACTTCCCACCTCCGCTCCCCGCATTCGGGATGGGGGAATTTATGATCCTGACCTTCTTCCTGCTGTCAGATCAGTTGATGAAAAAGTACTATCTAGGAATTGATTAGGGACCGGTCCAAATCACAACTATAAATCTAAATGTCCCCAATCAGGGGTTGCAATATAAAGTTGGATTTTTGCATCAACCCTATCTATAATAGCCCAAATCTGGATTCTCAGTCTCCTCCAGAACAGTTTAAATAAACTTTTCTGAGTCTTGCTCCTGAATGCATTAGTAGCAGAGAGTGAATTAGTGATCTCCAGCACTTCTGGAGTTAATAAAGAATAAATTGGCATTTTCAAATAGATTCAGCATGTCTGGCCATAAATCGTTTGTATGTCCATATGATAAAAAGCAAATATAAATTTTCAAAAAAATTTAACCTTCCATGGTGTGTAAAGAGAATACATAATATACTTGAGCATAAATACATCTCAAATCAACCCCATTGTGTATACACAGAATACATAATGGGTTTGCTTGAGAGTTTTACCTCAAGCTGAGGCCAAACTGGCAATCTTTTTATGACCGATGCGAGTCTTTGCAACGCCAGCTTTCTCCACGCTTGTGTATATATAATTTTGCAGGCCCAGTACAGGCAGTCCTCAAGCACTTGTAGGTGTGCAAGGGATATATAACACCTCTCTGATATTATAAGCTCTGGAGTCAGCTGTGGAAGCTGTCTCGTGTAGCCTGAGAGGACAGAGTTTGTAGGCAGAAAGCAGCATATTAAATGAAGAGGCATATATGCCAACTGGAAGAAGTGGAAAGGGAACACGGGATAAGCTGGAGCTCAGATCACCTTAACTGGTGGCTTAGGACAGGAATGAGAGACGGCAGCAAGAGCCATACCGACCTGATGACTCTCAAGCGCTCCAGCTCATGCCACAAGAAAAGGAAAGATGCTGTGGCTGCAGCAGGCACGGATAAAGCCAAGTCACTGCCCGGGGTTCGCCTGTGCTGTGACACTGTGCCCCTGGCACGGCACAGCGCTGAACCACGCATGTCAAACCGGCACCTCCACAGGCTGGGCAGTGGTCTGCAGGGCATATTGCACTGATGTGCTGATCAGATGTGCTGATCCAAAAGAAAGAAGCTGTCCTGGGACTGACAGCAGCCATCGCCCGTGTCATTATTCGCCTTCACAGTGAGATGGGTCAGTCTGCGATGGGGAGGGCTCTGCCTGGCCCAGAGGCTGCAGGGAGCAGCAGTGGAGCTGGCCCGGAGGGGCAGAGACCATGCTGATGTGCGTGCACAGGCTCGTGCACGTGCACACGCACGCTTTTGCTCATGCTGTTTCCTGGCCTGGAGTATGTCACATCTGCAGGTCAAGAGTTCAAGTCAAACAATCCGACTGTCATTATTGTGTTTGAATTAGTGTAGGGTTCACTGTCTGTGTCCATGGGGCAGGGCTCTGGTAGCAGGATGAACAAGCGCCTGACTGTACGTCTGGATGAGAAGTGGTGGCACACCATCCCCCTGTATGTCTTGCTTGAAGCAAAACACGGGCAGCTGGGAGGGACGGGGCATAAATCAGATCCAGCACCTCCTCCTGCCGGGAGACCCTTAGAGGTCTGGAGCTGTTGGTCACACTGCAGCATCCACATGCCCACACGGGGATGGTAATGCGTATTGGTTTTGTAAGGGCATCACTCACCAGGACTGTCCGTGGCAAACCCTTCCTGAAACATGAGGGAAGCTCATTCCTCAGTCCTGGCCTGTTGCTTGTGGTCTACTTCTTCTTTAATCTGTCTCACCTCCATACTAACTAATCAAAATCTGTCTCACCTCCATACTAACACTCTGTAAATGTAACTGCAGCTCACGGGAAACCAGTGTGTGTGCCAGAACAGCCGTGCTGCACGCAGGAGACGTACTACAAGAATGATATTTATTCCCTGGTTCCAGTCACAGGCCAGAGAGCAGGTTTATGAAAGGTTAATACCCCCTTATATGGCTGCTGTCAGTTCTCACTTCTTCCAGCGGCTACGTTTTAGTCTTTCTTCCTCCACCCCCTCCTTTCCTTTTGTCTAAGAAGTGCAGCTCCAGAAAACATGAGAGGGAAGAAGTGAGGAAATGATGCCAGTGTCCCCAGCTGGTCCAGGCAGGGAATGTGTGGTAACACCAGTAGCACTAGAATTGCCCAGGACTCCTCACAGAGCTGCAGTGGCTGATGGCCAGCCCAGGTTTTCTTCTCCATATAGTCCCATCAGTGGCAGCTCTCATCTGAAGTCCAAGTGCATAGTCCAGCTCCAGTTATGTCCTCTGATTTGGCAGCTTTGTGCTCCTTTAGTGACATAAATTGTTCTCCCCAAGTTTTGAGGGGTGTCCACACGGACCCACTCCAGCCACCGACCTGCTCAGGTGGTATGGAGCCATCCTAGCGATTTCACACCCTGTTCCTCCGGACGACACTTGTGTATGTGTTGGGGGATGTGTTCTACAAACTTCCTCCCTTAACCCTTACTTTCCTCACCTGTCTCTCTCGTGTGACATTAATAGAATTTGACATTGTGGCATAACCCGTTAGTCATCCTGCCAGACTAGTAATTTGGTCAAATGACAAACTTTCAATCATTTGAACAAATGGCTGTTTCACTAGGGCATTTGATCAAATGATTAAAACTAAAAGGCATTTGGCCACATGACTGAAGATGTGATCATGGCTCTGGACAGGTGCCGGAACAGATTTTTATAAAACAATCAGACTGGAGTGTAATTCTTCATGCGCTGGAGCTTCAATATGAACAGGTCCTGCCTGCTGCTGACGTTGCGAAGGAACCCGGGTTTCCCTGCCTTCTCCCCCTGAGCAACCTCTCTCGTGTCCAGGGTGCCTGGGTCAGACCCTGAAGACACGGAAACACCTTTTGACCCCTTTGGCCATGGGAGACGGGCTGGGGAAGGGGCGGTCAGCGGTGAGCAGGGGCAATGCGGGTGGGAGGATAGAGGGGAAAGCAGCAGCAGGTCTGGCCACGGCACGGTGCCCCCCGGTGTGACCGCCTGGCCACCCCACACGGCCTCTGTTCAAAGCACCAGTGCACTCCAGGAAAGGCCCCTGCCTTTACCAGTAGCCCTGCCTTCCCTCCCAGCCTGAGTGCTAGGGAGGGTAGGGAAGCGATTTTCCTCCTGGCTTTCCTTTGTAACAGGCATGAGGCTCTCTGTGAAGCCATGCCTTTGGTGCCAGTGAAGCAGTGGCAGAGGAGCCTGGCAGCACTGCTGTTGCTGTTTATGTGGGACAGATCAGCCCAGGACAAGTTTTGCCCCACTGTAGTGGGTGAGGGCATGCAAACTCCCTGCCATCATGTCTTCACCTTTACCTTCACCTTTTTCTTCGCATGCGACTGCATTAGGGGTGCCCGGAGGGGAGGGCATCACAGCAACCCAGAGCAAGGGCTGGGGTCCTGCATGCAGAACAGCGGGAAGGAAGGAGCTGAAACGTGATTCTCCCTCTCACGTGCAATGGAAAGGCTCTGGGGAAATTGGTATTCAAAGGTATGTCTAGGGTTTGATCTCTTCCCCCAGAGATTTTCCTGGGCACCTTACCCATTCCCAGTCTGTTGTGTTTATTTACGACAGCAGGATAAACAGTTTCCAGGCAGAGAGGTGACCACAATCTCTCTTCTGTGGAGCTGACAAGCTATGACTGGGGAGAGAGACAATGTTTACGGTGAAGAGCTTCCTGCAGTTACAGAGAGGTCAACAGGATGCTTACCAAAAATAAGGTTCAGTTCATTGAATTAATGAAGTTCAAGCAGGGAGCACAGAATATAGAAGTGAAGAGAGGAATAAAGCTTTAAAGCAACAACTACTGCGGTGCATTTAGACAGTATTCCCAAAGCACGACACTTGATGTTTTTGACAAAAGGTTAAAAAAAAAAAAGCAGAAAAAAAAGACTATTTCTTGACCAGACTCATTGCCCAACCACTGGCTCTTTTCAGGTTCTCCTGTACATTCACAAGAAATGTGACCTTTGAATGCTGTTGCTGGGGGTGGGCCTGGCTCCTCAGAGGGATGGGAAAATGTGTGATTGCTGGATGAAAGCAAAAAGGAAGTGGCTCAGCCAGCAGCAACCCTGGAGGTGTTTCCAGTGCTTACTGTACTTGGAAGAGCCAGCAAAGCCATGTCTTCCCTCCTATGGCTTCTGGAGGCTGTTTCCAGCCTTCCCTTTTAACATAAGAACACAAAAAATGCCCCACTGGGTCAGATGAGCAGTCTGTCATGCCCAGTGCTCTGTCTTAAGAGAAGCAATTTAAGGAGAGCACGTGAGCCCAGCCACTCTCTGTGACCCTGTTCCCTTCATCCATCCCCCGACACCCACACTTATAGGTGTGTTAAGGATGCTGAAGGGCACATCCCTGTCTGTTCTTTCCCTTTAATATCTGTTTATGGACCTGTCACCTGTGACCATGTCTAATTCTTCCTTCCTACAGCTGTTCATAAGAAAAGGAGAGGAGAGACCTCATTCTTAAGACCCTTTATTTCATATTATGTCCAGAAAGCTTTAATTCAAAACAGTCATTCAAAACATTCAGGCGGGGGGGACAAGGTCAGTGAGTGCTCCAGGCTGAGGACTGCCTTCACCCGGTGTCTGCATCGCGCAACCTAACAGGATCCCCATCTTGATCAGGAGCTCTCAGGAACATGGGGACACACACACAACTACATTCCTCTCTGCCTCCACATGTACTTCTGTCTGCTCCTTTTGGGAAAGCCTTTTCTTTTTTTTTTTTGTTTCCCTGTCCTTCCTCTGCAGAATTACATGATGAGAGGCTTTTAACTAAACGCTTAGAAGTTTCTATTTGGCCAGGGGACTGTGAGATTTTCATTTGGGTAAATGTGTGAAACTTTCCACCGCTTGACTGACAGAGTGTTTGGGGAGAAGGAGAGCCTTATCTGCTGGAATGATTTGATGAATTTACCATCAGAATGACTAAGACGTAGATCCGCACATATGGGAACTCCTTTCTGCCTAATAAATAACGCTTGCTCACTTGCCCCACCAGGGCATAGGGAAGACTCATTAATTACTGACTCTGCATAGCCTGGAAGTCAGAAGATGCTATGCAAATACTAACTGTTCTTATTTTGTAAAGCAAAAGGCTGTGTTTGGGTTTGAAGTTCGTATTTTGGCCAAGGCATAACGAGTAGTTTGTTCTGTGGTAAGGCTATTCACACAGCTCCTCGAGGCAAGTATAAATCATATGGACTGCGTGTGGTACAGGAGAAATCTACTCTATGCAAAATTAATGTTGGGCTGGCCCAGCAGAAGCAGCACACGTAGCAAAGGTGAAGTGCACAGTCTTAGGGGGAAGCTGTGTGTCTGCCCACCTGGTAAATTTATGTCTTTCACCTCTACAACTTCAATTCATGCACAGTGTGAGGTTGTAAGTGAAATGAATTTATTGGTGTCAGTTCATTCCCTAATGGGTAACAGTTCATGTCACAAAATCAGCACAGATAATTTGTCATGATTGGAAGTCTCTTCTAAGGAGAGGCTCCGGCGTGCAGAGGTACGGAGGAATTAGTTGCTGGCCCCTGGGAGAGACGGCAGAGCTCGGTCGAGAAGCCCACGCTCCAGTAGAGGAAACAGAGGTAATAACTAACCCTCCCCCCCACCTCCTCACCCCCTTGTGAACTGCGTCAGAGAAAGTTCCTGTGCTGCAAGTTCAATGCTAATGAAAAACAGGCCTCCTTCAGATTATACCTCATCTTAGGATGGGAATGAGATGCAATGGTTATGTTAGATCAACACTAAAGTCAGTGGGAAAACAATGCTAGCAGAGCAAAACAGAGGCAATGGACCATATTTGCAGCTGTGCCAAGAAAGAAACATCACCTAATGACCCCTAAGGGTTTACTCAAGGGGAGATCCTGCTGACATCTCCAGCAGGTCTTGATACCGTTCCAGGATGCTCTGTCTCCCAGCTTAGCCTGGGAAAGCTTGCCTTTCATTCTCCTCTTCGTCCTCCCTTTCCATCCCTTGGGTCAAAGCAGCCAGGAGATACCGATGCGTACTTCAGAGCCTTGAACCATGTGTGCATCTGACACGGGAATGCCTCAGAGCTGCCTTCAAATATTTCCCCTGATCTAAAATCCTCAAAATCCACTAACTGATCCGTAACAAATGGTCACACGAGTGTGACCTTGCCCCAGGCAATGCCAGGCTGGGGGTGAGTCTGCCATGCTGAGCTGGGTAGCACAAGGACAGCCACTTCACTTCAGGTCCTTGGAGAGGTTGAGCTGAGAAAGCCCGCAGGCTCGCTCGTGCCTCTTCTCAACCTATGCAGAGCCATGTGGTTGTGGCCACCTGCTCCCTGGATCCTGGGTGGCCAACGTGCTCCTGCACAACACTGCCTGGCACAGGCAGGGCAGGACTCTTGTGGCACAGGGACATTGTTGTCCCACCAACTGTTCAATTCCCACCTGCCATTAAGTGAATGCCCTTCTGAGGCCAAGTCATTTTAATGATACCTGCAAAAAAAAGAAAAGAAAGGATCGTTAGGTACCTTACTAATTGATTTTCTGAAAAGCTGGAGGCTACTGGGAAACAAACAGCAAAATACGTGTTCTACCCACTGCTGCCTTACATCTTTGATTCCAGTCCTCTCCTCTGCTTGACCTGAGAAGTGTCACAGGAGGCTACAAAGACCCATAAGATGTCCAGTCTCCTCTTACAAAAAGTTATTGCATAAGGGATGACTAGAAACTGCTCTTCCTGTGCCCTGGGAAATTCTGAATTAAAAAAACCAAGGAAACAAGGAAGCAAAAAACCCAGCTAAAGAAACAAGCCTCTGTCAAATTTGCTTCTGAAAGAGAATGAAAATGTGTAAAGATAGCAATCTGTGTCTCTCCTGCAGGGCTGAAGTAGGAAATCCCCAAGACTTAACAGAGTAGGCTGTCCATCCACTTGCTCTCTCCAGCGCACTCCCAGGGCTCGATGGCCGGCCGGGAAGCCCAGCAGCCGGGAAGCCCTGGGAAGTCCTGCTGCCAGGGAGCCAGAATACTTGGCTTGGCAGCCTCTGTCCCCTGCCTGCCATCTCCCCAGCAGCCTGCCAGGTGGGCTGCCAGTGAGGGAGGTAGGGAAGCTTTCAAAACTTGCTTGGCAGGGAGAATGTCATCCTGCATCTGCCTGGTTTCTGGGACAATTTCATCAAAATTGACATGTTTCCAGTGTGTTTCAATGCTGGTGTGTTAGATTTTGCTATGCCAGACAAGCATGCCAGCAAATTTCTGACCAGCTGTGCTGTGAACGTGGAACACTAGAAACTACCAGCTTTAGCCCAGCCCATCTTTCCAATGAGCAGCCAGAGAAACTCGCCCACCTCGACAGCATTGTTCCCACTGCATTCAGCATTGACTTCTTCAGACGTGGGCAGAGCAACGCTGGCGCACATGGGAAGCTGGTCACGGTGCCAGAAGGCTGGACTCCAGGCCAAGGTGTGCAGAGGAGGGATGTGGCCCGTCAGCCTTTACTTTATGCCTGCTCTTCTAGATAGGCCCTGGGCTTGACTGTTGACCTGGGTTCATTTCTAAGCCCTCACCTATCAATCAGACACGCACACATACTGTTCCAGTAATGAATCAAGCTGGCTTGTTCTTGGCCTCAATCAATCAAGCCTGTGTACCACACAAACTTTCATCTAGGTTGGAAATAAGAGGTAAAAACAGCCCCAAGCACAGCCTATGAAGAGTAACTCCCCACCGCAGCAGTTTTTCCGAGCGGAGAAATCTTGCGGTGTGCACAGGTGTGTCAGAGCTGCTGGTCAACAATTAAAGATGGCAAGGAAAAACATCCAAGCTCAAATATTTTCTATTAAAAATGTGCAAAGAGAGATGTAATATTATTGGCGTAGAAAATTCAAAAGGCATTAAAAGCTCAAACTCTGGGAAATTCCACCCATTTACAGAAACCGGAATTCCTGTGCTCTGCTTTTAAGCCTGCTTGAGGAAAAAAAAACTGTCAGAGTTAACTGGCACACCTTCGAGCCAATACCCAGGAATGGGCCACACAGCCAATCTGCATAATTATAAATTTCGGCTAAGTTCATATAAAGATATTGAGAAAAAGCCGCGCAGCCATAGCAGAGGCGTTCGCTGGTCCTGGAATGTGTCAGGGGGATGAGCCATCACGTAACCTGACAAAGACTGATCTACAAGATAGAGCAGAAAATCCTTATTAGGCACCAGCCCGCTTATCAAGCAACTCAACAAGCTCTCCACAATCGCTATGTGAAAACTTACCCAAAAAACGTATCTTTGTGAACGTCGCTTTTCTCTCCCAGCTGTGCTGAGCTGACCATTCCGGATTAAAAAGAAAAAGCAAGCTGCACCGGACGCATGCTTCAGGCCCAACCAAACCCCTGTTTATCAGCTCCTTCCAGATGTTCCTGCAGCTGTATCACCGCGCCATCACTGCAATTTGATGTGGCACCAAAGCAAATTAAGAGCTACATTTTTGTAGGCCTTGCCGACGCTCTGTGCTGTGTGTTACTCCAGCTCGCTTCTCAGCCTATTTTTTACACACTAGTGTCCTCAATTACTTTTCCAAATGAAAGGGAGTCATGCTACTTTAATTAAACATTTAATTGAAGGGAGAAAAAAAATAAAAAAGAGGGAGGGAGCTGGTGTTTGCCAACGAGGAAAGGATAACGGTGAGAGATTGCTGCTTCCAAATGAAACCTCACAATGCTGCTTTCTGCAGCGAGAGGCACCCTGGGCTGGGGCTCATGTATCAAAGTACTGCACAGCTTCTATTCAATTAATGTGTCTGTTTCGATGGGAAGGTTTTGTAAAGCATTGTTGGAAATGGTTTCTAATTTTTCCTTCAGTTTTTGGCTGGCTTAATTAAACTTACACCCACTGAACCCTTGTGTCTCTCCAAAGGCAGACTGGTTATTGACCTAAGGGATTTTTTTTAATCATTTCTATGTTTCCCTGGCCACCTTCAGCGAATTAGTGAATCCAGCTTTTCTTTTTTTTTTAATTTTTTTTTTAAGGTTGATCCAACCTGGTTGGATCCAGGTGTTTCTGCTCCCTCCCCCTCAAAGAGCTGGCAGAAATGTGTATCATCTTTCCCCTTCCGTGGGAGACTGAGAACTTAATCAGCAGCAACTCTCCAGGCCGGGGCTTCCCCAAATAAAGAAGTCATGCAGGCCAGCACCTCCACAGCAGAACTGGGACATCTGGGCACTCCTCGCCCCTTGCCCAGGGGTAGGATTACCTGTGAGAACAAAATCACTCGCACATAAAAAAGTTCACAGAAGGGGTTCCTCATGGACTTAGGGCACAACTTTGTTTTGTGAGTGAGTGAACCGACGAGGTCTGGTTTGCTACTAGCTTGGGTCTCAAGGCTGAGCAAAGCTCTGTGGATTCACCAGTGTCTATGACAGCCGGAGTCACACGGTGGCCTCTTTCTCACTGGGGAATTAGTAAAGTCTCTCTTCAGTTGCCTGGTCTAAAAAGACTTGGGGGTCTTACTATATTTGGGACATCTCTCTCTTTCTCAGATTCGGTGGAAATCTACTAATGGGCCCATAAGTTATGGGAAGGTCAAATGAAGAAACACGTGATTGTAAAAACCTCCTCTCCTTTCAAAAGCATGCTAAAAACAAGGTTGAAGCCTGGGTTATGTGTCTGGCTGAGTGAGGGTTCACGTCACCCCCATGTTATTTACCTGTGGGCCTGACTGTATAAAACACAGCACCCATACTTCATCTGACGTCATCACTGCAGGCAGCAAGTAGCTTTGAAATTTAGGCTCTGCCTGCTTTTTTAAAGGATGAGAACACTCACAAATGTCAAAATACAAAAGAAGGCTTACACAAAGAGAACATCCTGCGGCACACGAGCATTGCTGTCACACAGCCGTTCTCGTTGTCACTAATAAAGCAGGGGCCGAGGGTGGGTAAACTGGGCCACTCTAACAGAAGTGACTCACGGTGGAAAGAATAACAAGCCTGAGATCAGAAAACTGAGAGTGCGTCTTATGAGCAGGTTCGCCTACCTTGTTCTCTTTTCCAAATGTTCTGAAAAAGCAGCAGGATATAAAGTGTTTCTTGAGGTACAGCTGACTAAAAAATTCAAGAAAACATTCTTGTCTGCCCACAAAATGTAGGCTTGCCCCTGTCTAGGGCACAAAACTGGTCCCATTCAGACCTGAAACCTTGTTGTCACGCTCTCCGTGACAATGCAATGGAAGTGCATCAACCAGCTGGATTTCCCACCCCAGCAGGCAGGATAGCTACTCACAGCAGGGAGTTAAACACGGTTTGTGCTCAGCATCGTGACTGTGCTATGGATTAGATGCAGATTAACCCAGCGACCTGCCATCCGCTCTCATCCATACCTAAGAATATAAGCAAAGGGAAGCTGATGATTAGGGAGAAGAACAGGTGAAGTTCAGCTCAAAGTTCAATGTCACTGAAAAAAACATGAATATCAAAACCAGAGCGGGTCTGTTTTCTCTGACCATAAGCACATGCCGAGCACCCAAGTGCTGGGTCATTCTCCTGAAGGTTCAGATGAGAGAGATAAAGGAGGTCCTTGGTCCAGCCTAGACCAAGTTTCCCAGCACGGGGACTCCTATGCTCTGTTCTTGGTTCTGTCACCAGCTGGCTCAGGGACAAGACACACCACTTCTTGCCATACTTCATTTCAGCCACTTCTGAAGTGGAGATACCAAAACATCCTCACCACACAGGGATCTTCTTGGCGTTGTGGGTGTTTGCCCTGAGTGCTTGGGGATTTACAAACGCAAGGTGCAGCGGAGCTGCCAAGTGAATTAGGAACAAGCATCAACCAAACTCTCCAGCACAACCACTCCTGAGCTTTATGTAGGAAGAGAAGAAGGGGGATTTGCGACAGACTTAGTTTTATCCAGATAGGAACAAACGTCATTTCTAGGACTGTTTCTAATAAAATAAAGACAATTCTCTCTGGCTTACAGAACCTTACTAATATCACTGTAGCTGTAATACAGAATCATTCATGTTTTTATTCTATACTCCTTTCTTAGCTTAGGAAAAGCAAGTCTATTCAAGCAACTCTTAGAACAGAAACCCATGATATTTGTTGTTGTGTTTTCAAGTAACTAAAATCATATTGGCTTAAGAGTTTACTCTTTGCATGCACTTTACCCATACCTGGGGAACACCAAAACACAGAACAGGTGGGAAAAGCGTGATGAAGCAAACTTTCCCAGCATGATGTAAGGCAAAGGGGCTGTCTATCCCACTGCTTTCCATATGAATGTATTTTATCTGGGCACTGCTGTTATTATTAATTATTATTATTATTGTTAACGTTCAGATCAGCCCCCGTGCAGTCAAGAGTGTGGGAGCTTGGGTGCATCAGAGCTCTGTGTCACTGTGATGGTGTCACTGTTTGCAAGGGCAGCAGCCAGGTTGTATACCCAACCTATGTGCTTATTTTACCTTTCTTTTAGGACAGCTGCAGAATATGGCACATTAAAATATGTGTTCTCTCAGTTGCTTTAAGCCGCTGTTCAATTAACAAGTAGTTCTGTGGACGCTGGCACTGAGAGGAGCAAAGTGCATGGATTTGTGCTTCAGGCACGGCTGGCTTTGGGCCCTGAGAGATGAAGAGATTTCTCCCTTGCTTTAGAAAGGTGCTCTTTCTGGCGTGAGGTCTCCAAAGTCTAATTGTGGCTGAGCTCATTCAGCAGCATGGACTCAAGATCTTCTATGAGTCTATGATTCTATGGCATCCTGTCCAGTGGCCGGCCTCTTCTCTTCACAACTGCCTATTTACACAGACCTTGTAGGAACTGAATTACCTAAGCAACCTCTACTGTGCTTTCCATTTTCTTGGCTTTGGCCAGAGGGTTTCAAAAGTTATTCCAGGGAGAATCACACACACGTGGTATTTTCACATAAGCCTTTAAAAATCCAGCTCCAGCTACGCTGATTACCATGGATAGTCCCCTTAGCTGAAAAATGAGTCATAATTGTAGAAAACAGTGCAGAATTTGAACCTAAGCCATTAATGCTAATGTAATATATGGTGAGAAAATACTATTAACATTTGGATGGATGAGTTACAATATTCTGATTACGACACATTTGCATTCCTTAGCTTCTATGTGATTACAACCTCAGCTTTGCAGTTGCATTACCACAAAGACCTCTTTTGCTGTTTCGATTTGTTTTCTTGGTGTGTGCATATTTAGAGCCAGAGTTAGTTTGCTAGTATTAATAATATTGATTGCACAATGATTCCTGCAGTGCCCAACCAAGACCTCAGAGAGGGAGGAGAGATGATCCTAAGAGGGTGAATTCGCATCCATTTTTCAGGCTGGAGTTTTACGGAGGAGTCACCTCACTGAATTGTGGCTGTTTAATGGCTCTTTAAAGGCCCAAGTCCAAGCTAGTTGTCCAGGCTTCCAGTACGTTCAGTGGAGAGAGAAACGCACCTCTAGAGGGCAATTCATTCCACGTATTGCGGCTGCCTCTGGCACAGGGAGCTCAGGCGCCTGCCTCCCTTCAGGTGCCTGGAGCTGGCTGGGGCCAAGCCTCCCCAAGGTGACTGTCCTGGCTGCAAGTGCTCAGACTGTGCAGAGGATGCTGCATTGCCATCCAGTCAGTCAGCAAAACGGTTTCCACTTACCAGTGTTTTCCTCCAGGTTTTTCCCTATGAAGACTTTTCTTGTGCCTTTTCTGGTCAGTGTAAGGATCAGGAGGATCTCCTTGGTCGCCCTTGGTGCTGCTGTGCTGCATGTTTCTCCAAGACATGGGGTGAGAAAGCCTTGTTCCCTGGCTAGCTAAGTCTGAGCAGCAGCACTGTCAGAAGGCAGCAAGGCAGACCTAACTACCAAAATAACCGGTACGCTTCTGGTGCTTTTTGTGTGACAAAAATGTATTAAGAGATTAGCTGGGCAGAGATTATGCCCAAATGTGAAAGATCTGGCAACCTCTGTATTATTGGCAGGACCATATTCTAGGACCTTTCTGAAAACAGTAAGCTAAGTTATGAACCCTGTGGATAGCACACAGCTTTAATGGTAAATACCCATTTCCTACATCCTGCACATGTCTTACAAGTTTTCCCTGTGTTCTTGCAATAACAGCCAGCCTGGAGGGTCAAGTTCTGCTCCCTCTTAAATTGAGAACAATTTCTCCAAGAAGTAGTTCATGACACCCTGGTGCAAGTGGAAAGAGTGGCTGACCAAGAACCCCTTGGGCTGTATCCCTGCCTGGAGGACATGGGCAGGGCTAACACTAATTGCCATACTGGGGCTGCAAGGTGGGGGTTCCTGCTCGCCTCTAGTTTCAGAGAGAAATATAAACATACGTATGGTGCTCACAAGCCCCATAAATACAGAGTGGGTGTTTTAAATCTACTTTGTGCTGACACTGCAAAAGTCTTTGTAGCCCCCGTGGAGGGAGAAGAGTTGCTGGGATCACCCAGTGCATCCTTCGCTGGACCTCAAGAAGGGTACTGGAAGATGTGTTGACAGATTCAAAACAAAGTCAGAGTATACTCTGGCTTTGCAGGAAGGGAAGCAGTGCAGAGCAGTGCAGAGCAAAGTGTGTGGGCAACAAACCTCACCCAGGGAAAGCTGAAGGCAGTATTTTGATGCTGGTTTGCCCCAGCCTTGGACCCGGCCAGGAGAAAATGCTGACTGCTGGTTAGTATATGGAAGTGTGTGTGCGAGGGAGGAGGGAGGTGCTGATTTTGTAACCAGCATCTATATTGCAGTTTTAAATTAATGGCAAGTTGTCTTAATCTTGGGACAGGTGTTCTTTTTTATTCTTGTCCCTGTAGCAGAATAAATGAATGAAATAAAAAATGAATAAGAACTTGAGCCTTCACATAATGAATATTGTGGATACAACCTCCTATAAATTACATTCCAGACTCCCAACGGGTAGCGTCTCTTATATATTACTGGGATACTTACATGTTTTTTCAAAGGCTTTCTTGCAGCAAAACCCTGAAAAGTTAGCACAGCTCCTGCAGGTTAGAGAGAGTCTGATGGAGGAGGAAGAACAGTAGGGTCATTAGGGAACATCGTTAGAGGCTTAAGAGCTAATGATCCAAAGCACATTGACATTAATGTGACTCTTTTCTTTGGACATCAGGCACCTGGGCACATGAGTCCTTGCTTGTGATATTTAACATGTCTTGTTTTCATGCCTGATTATCTATTTTGGAATAGGAAATGTTTTTTATTTCTCCGCTGTAGAGTAAAAAGTAAACAAATAAACCACTTGAGCTGGACTAATCAAGCCCTAGCACTGGAGACAAGTTTTCCTAGAATTGGTCCCATCATTAAATCTGCTGCTTTAATTTTCTTCTATTTTTATAAAAGCAGTAACTAGTTCTATTGAAAGGGCTCAGGTTTTTAATGAAATTAAAAGTCAGAAATTAACAGTCACTAAAAACCTTCTTACTTGGCTGTTGCAGCTGTCACAAAATACTGTTCCCATTCACTACAGTTAATCCACAGGGACAAAACTAAGCCATAGGTGTAGCAGATGCATCTGACGAGCTATTCTAGCAGCCAGAGCACACCGAACCGCTGTCCCTGGGCTTAGGCAGAAGGGGGGTGGTTTAAGGGGTATAGCACTGGGGAACCTGCTTGTCTCAGTAGGAGTACGCTGACTACGCTTAAGCATCATGTGTGAAACTCATCTACTGTGTGGGTGGGAGTACAGGGAGTTGGAAATGTCTGTTGAGATGTTTTCTCCCCCTGTGAGCCCTTGCTCCTACTCCGTAGGCACGCTGTTTCCTCCTTCTCCTCTTCCTCCTGGCAAGGACTGAGTGCCTTCTCCCTTTCCAAAAATCTGTCCCATGCTAGCAGCAGTGGCCAGCACTGACCATGGACACCGATGCTCCAGAGGTCTCTGTGCCGAAACCCACCGCTGTACAGTTAAACCTTCCTGGCCAGTGGAAGGAAAAGCCAAGGCCGAGGGCATTAAACTATGCTTTCCCTTCTGCCGCAATAAAGCCACAAAAGACTATTGTTGAGGCCTAGCTGGAAAATCAAAATGTTCTCCTCGGGGGACACTGTTTCACCCCTCAGCAGGGAGAGGGTTCAGGCAACAGCTGGACTCTCGCTGCACGAGGCCGTGCAGGCGTTTCTGTGAGGGGCTCTGTCTCTTGTGTAGCTCTACGTGAAGATTTACCCTCTGCTTGAAGCAACAGTTCCTGTGCAGGCGTTTTGACCTGATAATGGCTGTGTAACAATCTGGGATCCCACTTATTTACATTACTCCCTGACAGTTTAAAAATTCATTAATGGCTCAGCAATAAATTCTCAGCAGACTTCCCTGAAGAGATGAAAAACAGGGGACATCAGCTAATGAATTATCACAGAAATACTCTGAAAGGAGGGCCTGCTCTCCTCTTCCACCCTGTTCCTACGGCTGAGTGGAAAGGAGTTCGGTTTTTATGTTTCATTTTTTATTTCTGTTTTTCTGCAGAATGTGGGAGTAACGGAGACGACCTCCCCATCTGCCACATGCAGTCCATATGGCAGCCATACGATCTCCTCCCTGCCGTTTCGGCGACCTCTGAACTAGAAGGGCAGCCCTGTCTGAAACCCAGCATGAGCACTGAGTCACTTCCAATTCCCATCCTGTTCTCCTTCCCTCCTGAGCAACTTATTATTTAACGGCGACGATTTACATACGGTGGTTTTACAGTGTGGACTAGGATGCCCCAGGGACTGATTTGAGACTCACAAATCCATTTCAGAGTCTTTGCGCTGAGGAGACAGTGGGGCAGATTCAATATTCAGCTATGCTCATCTAAATCCAGAGGCGCTTCAGGGAAACAAACCCCTCCAGATTTACCTTGGTGCAGGAGAGCAAAATAAAGGCACTTGCCTGGACTCATAGCCACTGTACATCAGTGAAAAATACCCTGCATACAAAATTCATAGTACTTTTTCACTAAAGATATATGGCAAGCCTGCCACTATATATGCAGATATTGCAGAAAGCAGGAGGAGAGTGAACAATAAACAGGTCTTTTACTGCTAAGTTACCTTTCCCTTCCTTCTCAGAAATGTGAGAAAGAACTGAAAGCTAAACTAGATGTTGTCCTCGTAATTTCTATGAAGAAGTTACGCCAAAAGCTAAACTAAATGTTGTCCTTGTCATTTCTATGAAGAAGTTACGACAAAAGTCTTTTTCCAAATAGTTCTTTGCTATGGATTGGATGGATGAATGACCTCCATTTAAGTCATATTCATTTTTAAATTTACTAGGGGTGAAGGGGAAACTCAGCTCAGAAAAAACTGACAATGCAAAATGAAGAATCTGACTGAAGGAAAAGAGTTTTGTTAAAGTTATGGAACCCTTTTTAGCCTTAGTTACATGGAGATAGTGAAAATGTGTGTGTACTGGGGAAGGGAAGACCAGTAGCCCTTTACCAGAAGTACTTTGCCAGGGAAGACCTTAAGCACCATCCCATTTAGGCTGAAACAGCTGAGAGAGAGGAATAACGAGGAACAGAATTCCTCGGCCTCTGTCACTTTCTAACAGGCAATTAATTTTATTTAAACCCTGACAATTAATTTTATTTAAACTCTGATTTCTTTTTACCATATAGGAGTATGAAACAGTGTCCTGAAATTAATAATAAATGAAAAAAAATTGTTGAAATAATCATGATGAACGTATTGTTTTTCATGCATACAATTTGTTCCATTCCAGTCTCAAAATTAAAATGAAAATGAGAGGAAATCCAGATGTAGATTACTTTGTGTAAAAACAGCTATTTCCCTTAGGACAGCCGTCCAGCTGCACGGTGCCATAGGCTGAAACAGCATGAAGAGCCATCCATTTTCATGTCAGAGGCTTGTTTACCATCAAGAGGATGGCAGCCTACAGAGAAAGTCAAGAGAGACTATTCCTCCTCCACCTACACATTCCCATTAGTCCTTGTGTAAGCAAATGCCAGGCACGTTGTCACATCGTGTGAGGCACCACCAGCCGTGCCACTTAACTGGCTGCCAGCAAGCCTGTGGGCTGCTGGTGTTGCAGTTATCGCCTTCCACACCGTCAGGTACCTCTGTGGTGCATCACGGTGACGAGCAGTGCCTCAAAGGGGACATGGTGGTGTCCTGCCTGCCTCCATCCCATGGACACAGGTCCCCACCCCATGCGAATTCATCTCAAGTTATCCCTTTCCAGCCATACTCTCCTATATACTCCAGTGCTGCTGGGGCTGCTGTGGTTCTTTCATGGACCATCCATGCAAGGGAGAGTGTCCGTATTTTGAAGGGGAAGCAGCCTGGGAAATTTTCTAAGGTACTAATCATGTAAAAAACCCACCAGCATTGTAACTGAGGGGTTTCCAACTTCCGATATGTACAGCAAAACCACTTCAAGGTGCTAAATGGCCCAACAAAGACTCGGGACCTGCCACTACTGCTGGTAGTAGCTACACCACCTCTCCTGCTACTGGCAGTACTGGGGACAAAAAGTGTCACTGAGACCCTCTAGGCTAAGTTCAATACCAGGAATCCTACATGCATGTGAACAAAACCTGTGCTTCTGACTCCTCTCCCTCTCTCATTTGCATGCTGGCCTCACCACGTAGTGTTCAAGAAGCAAATCTGGGCAAGGAGGAGACCCCAGCTCTGACGGAGCAGGCAGTGGGTGGGCTGTAGGGAAAGCACACTCCACACTCCACAAGCATGAGACTGATGGGTCACTTCCCTTGTTACCAAGCAGTTACTTACAGCCAGGTGTAAGACAGTGTGTTTTCCAAGGAGGCTATTTTGTCTTTTATCAGTTAACAAGACACATGAATGTCTTCTTTTGGATGCGTGGCAAGAACATTATATATGTATATTTGTGTGTGTGTGTCTCTGTGTGCGTATGTTTAAAAAAAAACCCCAAAGTACTCAGAAGCTCACAATGAAAAGATAAATAAATGGCACTGTTATCCATGAGACTCTGCCCTGGAGCAGGAAGGCCTGAGGCAGTTTCACATGCAGAAGATCACATGGGCTTTTCTCCAGCATCCCCTGTACTCAGGCACCCACAATTCTGCCAATGGACTTCCAGATTCAAAGCTGCTCCACGCTCAGATTTGGTCCTTTCTGCCAAATTGCAACCTGGAATCATCCTGAAATTACAAACCTTCCTGCAAAACCTTTTACAGTCCTAATCCAAATATCCAAACTTCAGTGGGACCAATTGAATTCTCTGAACTCTCTGGGGTTTCTTGACAAAGTTTCGGTCAGCTCATGTGACTCACCATTCCTCCTGTTGAGATGATGGAAAAGATAAACCTACACTTGGATGTCAAGAGACCACAACCACCAAAACCACAGACAACAGAAATGATTAAATAGGAAAATATTTTTAAAATATCTCTAGGTCAGGTATGAACAAATCATGAACAGCAAATGCTTTCAGCAGATGTTTTCTAACAAAATTGCATCTGGAGAGTTTTGCCCTGTTTATTTTGCAGACTCAGCAGGTGCTGTACACATGTTGAACTATTCACGTGATTTCAGGTCTCCATCTGAGATTAGTCTAGCCTAGCACTCACGAAAACATGATCCTAATCCCCTTAGAATGGGGCAGTACGGTGTACGCGGTGTGACCAGGCTGCAGCAGAGAAAGAGGAAGGCCAGCTGCTCAAGCAGTCCAAACTCAAGTAGTTTACATTAGTTCTTCCATCGCTGCTACGTGATAGTCTGATTTAACAAACACAAAATCTCTGAGTCAGTGGAAAGCCATAATGAAATGCCATTTTCCATAGGTCTGTCATGTACTTAACGGGGTTATATAACCAGCCATTAGTTGACTCTTAAACTAGCCATTAATTATTCTTGTCTAAAAAGGGGTAGAGAGGGGGAGAGATGAATCATCCACGTATACCAAACAGTCTTCCTCCAAATCTTTGTGCCAGTGAAAATTACACAGAAGCCAAATTGCCATCAGTAAATTATTTCTACCAGTGATTGGTCAGAGCCCATTGTGATTTTCTCCCCGTCTTGCAGAAGTTTTCCAATCACTCCATTCAGGACTGCTCCTGGTGAGCAGGAAGTGTACGGCTTTGGAAACAAAACCGTTTTTTCCCCCTCTGAATGTGCTCTTAGTCTGTCTCCTCTGAGAGGACACAGACTACTTGTTACTCATCAAGAGCCTGGGAACACATTCAAAAAAACCTCAAAACCAAAAAACACCCCCTAGCCTTATATGAAGCTCATTTATCTTGTAAGCTTGTCAGGGCAACACTTGAGGGTCCTTGTACCATGCCTAGCAGAAGGCATCCTGCCTGCCTTCTTTCAACTCTTTAAGAAATAAGATGTGTTTAGTAACAGTCTCACTGAAGCCATCCAAAGACGACCCTCACCTTATCCACGAATAAAGCACCAGAACAGGAGCCAGGAGACCTTCTTTCTGTTCCACTCTGCTGACGATCCAGAAGGCGCACAGCCCCACTGGTGGGAACCCAACAGATGGGCATGGTGCATAGCTTCTCAGCCACAGCACAACAGTAGTGTGGCACTTGGGCATTCATCACCAGGGCACCCTCTTAAAGCCAAAGGGCTTCTCCTCTCTCACCCCTATCTTCAAATGGTCATCTGAGAGATGCAGCAACAGAAGAAAATGCTGAATGCTGTCCATCACCTTATTATAGTAAAATATTGTTGCCCAGCCTTCATAGCTGGAGGCTTGCCCTTCTGCACAGACTCTAGCATGGATGACTTATGTCAATCACGATCCCTGCATGTCATTCACACAAGCTATCAGGAAGCTCAGATCTTTGTGAGAAGGTTGGAGCTGACTTACACTCTGCTTTTGGGAAGTCCTATCTAAATGGCTTGTAGAAATAGTAAGCAAAGATAAGCACATACAGGCTCTATCTGGAAAAAACAACAACAACAACAACAAACACTCTCCAAAGAAGTTGGTTGTGTTTCGCCTTGTCTTCTTTCTGGAAATCTGGAAGGAATGTAAACCTCTCTCCCGTTCCCTGATCTTTGGTGTTTTGATATAGTGGGATCTGGATCCAAAGGATTATTGTGCCTGTCCAAACCCTGACATACTGATATTTGGAAGACTGAAGTTACTCTGATTTTAGTTTGCTCAGCCTGGGTGTGACTGGGAGGCTCTGCTCAAAGCCAAAGCACTGCTGCTCTGATGTGCAGTCAGTAATAACACCAACAATAAAAGACAGAGAGAAGGGTACCCGGTCCGCTGCGCTGCTCCTCACATGCGGTGCAGGAGGTCCGCAGAGGTTACTCCCCCCGGCTGTATAGCAGGCAGGGAGTTGAGGCTGAAGAGACTTCTGCTAAATTGCAGAAAATTCCTGGTGGTGCCTGAATAATTTTCTGGTCAGAGAGGTTGCGAGGAAGGGAAGGAAGGAGATATTTCTTTGCAAAGCAAAAAGCAGACCTGTCCAGCAGGTTACTAATGTTGCCTACTGGGCTAGGAAGCCCAACACTGACTTGGTGAAGTTGCTGGGGACTTTGTGCACACAGCCAATCTCTTGGGCTTCCCCCTCAACTCCCTTCCTCTGGGACCAGGAAAATTAATTCTCTGGGAAAGCCTTGAATTTAAGAGAGCCGTCACTGGGAATTTTTCTCACTGTGAATCATGGCTTTTCTGTTCTGAGTTATTTCCCCTCAGTTTTCCTGGGTATGGGACTGTCCTGTGCAGTTCTCTGGAATTTGACAGAGCCCTTCACCAACACAGCACAGCCTTTGCTGTGCAGTGCAGTCTTGAGAGGACAAGGAGGTTGAAGGCTGAGGTCTCTTAAGCTCCATTCCCTTTCCTCCAAGAGATTTCAAACTATCTTTGGGGGCTTTCTGCTAGCTACATCCCTTCTGTGGCAAAACTGGGAGGGGATGATCTGGCTTCGTGCACTTTTTAAAAAGCTTGAGAACTAAGAGCATTAGCTTCTCCACGCTGGCTAAAAAAAGGCTTGCTAAACCCGTTGAAACCAATTGAGGAGCCGAGCAGAGCTAATCCTGGAAAATGCTCACGGTAGCTCAGTGACGCACGGCCATGCAAAGGCAGAACAGTGTTGCTAGTGATCTGCTCAAAAAGGACTAGGAGAAATTGCAGTTAAATTTTGGGGTGGGGGTCAGCCCTCTGGGTTGCCTGAGTGGAAGCCAGGGCTGCTGCTATGAAGCTTCTCACGCTGCATCTTTAACATTTTGCTCTTCTTCACATAAGATTTTCTCTGTTGGGAATTTTTGACATTTTTCCATCTGCCTTCTGAATTCAGGCTCATGAAGGACGGGCATGAAGTACAGACGCAAATGCTTTCTCCTTTTTAAGTGCTGTGAGTTCCAGTTTCTACTTGGAAAAACATTTTATACTGTATTATCACTATCCATTATTGTGCAGTGGTACAAATAGCACCTGAGTACCTGAAATGGGACTAAGGCCTCTCTGTCCCAGACACTGTACTTTCAAGGAATAGAAGGTAATCTCCATTTTCAACCTTATAGTTTAAGCATCAGAAAACGTACTGAAACTTGCAATGGTATTCTGATTGGATTAAAGATATTTGGGTGAAACCTCTACCCTTCATTTAAGGTGTGAGAAGCCATAAGCTCTTTTATTAAATTAGCTTGCTGAAGCAATAGCACCCTCCAGCCAAAACATGAGCTCATGTCAAGGCGCAGATGAAAATGTGTGAAGCTTCTAAGGAAACTGAATTGCATGGAAGGATGAGGTCTGCTACGAATAATTTTAAGAGAGGGCTCTGTGTCTGTATGTACACAAATGCTCAAGAGAAAGAAAAAAATGTAAATGCGGAAAAAAAAGGAAGCAGAAAGAAAACCTCAGAGATGGATACAGAATTGCTGATGGCAGGACCTTGAGAAATATCTATGAGAATGGATGTTTAGAGTCTGAAAAGAGCTTAGAAGTTTGGCAAAGAGGACTACTGACTGTTGTCTGACTCCCTTGGGAACGAGGTCTTTGGGCAGTCCCTCTAAATTAAAGAAACTGCATCCAGGAAAAAACTGTCCTTAATTCTTTTAACTGAATCACCCCAAAGCTTTGCTAGTGGATTAAGTTAAAAAGAAATTACAAATCTTAGAATAGAAATCTACCACTTTTGCTCATTTTTAACATACTTCTGTTCCAACAGTGAGTTCTCAGCAGGCAAACAAAAGTGTCTCCAATGGAAACTCTTCTAAAAATTACACTGCTCCAATAACAAACAGAAATCTTCCATGTGATATGATGTATCCTATCAAAACTGTGCCATACAACTTGAATTTCAAATTTCAAATAACTTATCACACCTCTGTTTGGTTTTGGTTTCTTTCAATTAGTTTCTGTTGCTTTGCTGTAGAAGGATGACAGCCAGTTAAAGCCCACAAGAATCAAGCAAACATTATCCTCCTTATACAAACATCACTGAAATCCTCTGCTGCTGTTTGTTCGTTGACATGGTTTCCATAGGGGCCACTCCCTCAAGTCCTTGTTTAATTTTCAAATTTGCCCTGGAACCAAATTATTCAATTATGCTCTGGCCACATGAGATTCTGCAAAGGCAGCTTAAGCTCAGAATTTCCAAACTATGACGTGGTAAGACACAAGGTGTCCTCTTTAGTGCGTCAGCTACCCATCCCAGCTTTCCATAGGTAATCAGAAGGAGGATGATGACCCGGCAGCTTAGCTAATGGAGCCCTTAAGGATCTCAGTTATATTACTGACAAACTAAGAGGTGTCAAGTATTGCTTCATATGTCACTTTGCCATAAATACAATACCCTAAGTAATCACAAGCTGGCATTAACTCCCCACCAGGCTGACAGATATAAAAAGATGGGGCTCTGGCCAGTGTCTTGGAAGAGACCCCTCTTTTGCTGCTGTTTTCTCTCCGTAGTTTGGACACAAGAGCTGAGAAGGCAGGATAGTCCTGACTCTTTCCACCTGTGGCATCATGAATAGCACAGACTCTGTGCATCATGGGCCCAGGGAAAGACATCTGGGTATGCATGACACTATCTTCTCAGCTGGCCAGGCAGTTTCTTTTGGCTGATTTCCAGGGAAAATCACACGTAGAAAAGGAAAAGGCAAAATTTAGTGCCGAAAAGAGTATCTGATCAATGGCTGTATTTGCTAGTCAGATGGGGTTTAAACACAATGGCCTCCACTCTTCCTTTCTCTGCTGTAAATCAAAACCAACTTTCCTGAAACCATGGAGTGCATGCTGCAAAAAGCATTCTATCAGAGTGGGAAATCGCATCTACTCTTTCCCCAAATTAATGGCCATGTGCCTCCCTTCCCCCTCCATGGCAATGAGCTGATTTGATAGATGCTTTCTAACTTGTGTCGCTCTCCCTTCGTGTTCTTCACACAGTGAGATTTCTTCTACTGCTTCTCCATGCTGTGCTGCTCTCTAATATGATGACAAGGCAAAGTGTGGAACTGGGTGAGAAAAAATCCTGAGGCTGTTTTCATTTACATTGAGAAAAGATTCAGAATAGCCTTGTTTCTTGGAAGGTTTGAGAGAAAAAAAAACCCCAAACTATAGCAGAGAAACATCAATAGCGCTTATTCTCTTCTTTTAAATCAGATCTGATCCATCCATCAAGACCAGCTAAGCTGAGAACATCAAGTGGCCATAGGGCTATAGTCCATAGACTCTTTTTGCTGCCGCTCTTGTCACTGAGTTAAAGGGCTCATTTTCCTGAGGGAGACATGGAGGAAGTCCCCCTTGGAGGCACAGAAGTTTTCCTCTTCTTCGCAAAGGAGGAAATATTCATGAGCAGCGTTTGCAGGGCTGAAACTGTGACATTAGCACACAACAGTTTTGTTTTTCCCACCTGTGTTGCATGATGCCACTCATGACTTGAGAGCTCAGATACAGCCCTGCCCATTCCTAAGGAGCTCGCCTGCCGTGGCTGGCTTGTACTTTAAGGTGCGGGCAGAGTTAGGCTGCTCTGTCCTCTTTGCTGAGGCTGCTGGCCTCTACGGCAAGTGATTTTTCACCGACCACCAGAGGCTTGGAATGGCACAGATCCTACTAGTGTAGGCAGTCAGAGGCTTTTGTTAATTACTCTTACATATTCCCTTGGAAAAGCTGCAGCATGCCGGCAAGGTACCTATCGGATTCCCGGGCTAGCCAGAGGCTAGCACACAAACCCAGGAACCTGACCAGCATGTTTAAAATGAGTAAATTCACTCCAGACTCTGCATACCAATTAAAAGCTACTTACTAGTAAAGCAAATAACTTTACTAGAGATAGGACTGGTGGCAGCCCTCTCATTGGATGAAGCAGCTGTCATCCAGGCATCAAAATAAGCAAGCAGATCTTCGTAAGCACTTCTGCAAATTGGCAATGAGTTCTTTTGCAAATGCGCCCCTGACTTAATCACCTAAACAGCATGAGACCCCTTTGGGCAGCCTGGTTTATCAAAGAAGCCAGTAATCGCTGATCATCACCAACTTGGACTGGTCTGAGCAATTTAACAAAAATTAAAATATATGCACACCTGATCCATTCTGTGTCTGTCTGTCTCTCCTTATCACTATCATTTCATAAATAGCATAGAATATGCACCAGGACAAGATCTTAACGCAGCTGTTAGAACATAACACTTCATCATTGTCAGGCAGATAACCAAAAGCCCAATGCTGAGGATACAGTGCACTTTTAAAAGGGCATAAACAATTTAACACAACTGAAAAATAAATCTGGCCTGTCTTAATAAAGACCTCAGAAATACACTGACGAATTACAATGAGCTATATGGAGGAGGGGGGAAAGATATCATTCTAATACAGGCTTTCTCATCAGTGCTGTTTTCCCACTTCAAACAAATAAGGGGAGGGGGGCAATGTGCCAGGTTACAAATGAGAACGGGAACCAAAATTCTTAGCTGTAAGTCCGCTCTTTCAAAATCAAGACATTTCATCCTTGATGCTGGTGTAAAGAACATTGTTGAGCACCCTTGGAGATGCATGTAGAAACACATCAAGGAGTAAAGGCTACTCGCTGTCCCTCCAAATTCATGCATTTTAAATACAGACATACATATTTACACACAGATAACCCTCTGTGTGTGTGCATGTGTGTGCAGGTAGCTCCTGAGGTCTGAGAGTCAGTGCTTCCCACAGGGAAGAGTGATACCATCTATCAGCCTATCAATAGGTTTTTGCCCCTATATGAGTTTTTGCAAGGTAGGGAATCGCTGCTCTACACAAGCAAGATGCCAAGGCCCTAACTGCTGAGACCATTTCTTTTTCTTCTCGTGCCGCAAAGACAATGGAAGATTGTCCACTGTGGTAACAGGCATCAACACAATCAAGCGACACAGTCACTGCAGGGGGCTGTATCTAGGCCTTCTGGAAAGATAAAATGGGTCTGTATGAAAGAAACCGGGAGACAGCTGTCCTAGGGAATGCCAGCTCCATTTCTCAAGGACTGAGCTCAGCTCAGTTGCATGTCACCAGTGCCTCATCTCCACACAGCGTTTTGTCACTCCATCCAGCAAAGCCATACAGTTTACAAGGAACAGTTTTGCTAGACTCTGCCCTCCAAATCCTAGTGCTTCCTTCGTACAAAACAGATGGCAATGATTTTACATTTTGATCTGCATTTGCTCACACCACCAAGCCTTTTCTGCTAGAATCTCTGCAGTCAACCTTCCGTTGCAGCAGAAACAAAAACTCCCTTAACAGACGTGAAACCCTCAGGTTTTAATGATCACATCATCTACTCCTGTTTCAAACAGCTCTAGGTGGTGTTTTCAAACGGGAAAAACATTTTTGTACGGCAGAGCTTTGCAGAGAGCTATTGTATGCAGAGGTAGGAACCTCCCAGTGCCAGAGCAAAAATTAGGCAGTTTACATGCAAGGTCTCCCTGGAGCAATGAAAGTGCAGATAAAAAGTGAGAAAGGATAACATTAAGTTTAAGTTTATTGCATAACACTAAGTATGCGTTTTCAGACTTTGACTGAGTTCGGTGATAGGAGGAACAGGTCTTTCTTACAAAATTTACTAAATATTCACTTTTCTTTCAATTTAGCTTGCCAGCTGACCCAAAGCTTGATTCAAATGCAATATTTCTATGCTTGCTAGAGAAGCTTATGTTAAGGGTTTTATGTTTATGTATTCCTCATGACCTATGCCTTGTCTTCCCACACATACCTATTGTTGTATCTTCACCTATGTGCAGCTGCAAACATGACGTGCCAAAGATATCATGTGTCCTTTTACATTGGAACTAAGTAAGGAAGAGCTCAAACCATGAAATAAAGTTGCTTTCATTGCAGCTCTCTCCAATTTGACATGACAGATTTTTGTCTCTTTAGTCTGCATTTGTTCGTCTTACCTGGTCATAGAAAACAAAAATATAGTATCATTACTTTTGATAAGAACATGTGAAAGGAGACTTTACCAGAATTAGCACATTGTCCGTAGAAACACACAATCCTCGTGTATCACTTCTTAAAGGAGTAGACCCAGTGGTGTAGCAGTTCTGGGGAAATAACCAATTTTTAGCTATTGATGAGAAAGAGAGAGAAAGAGAGAAAGTCAGAAAGAGAGAGACAGATCTTTTCCAGTGGGAAATATGAAACTAATTATTTTTTCTCTTAAGACCACGCACAGACAATAACAACATTCATAAGGAGAGTTTTCAAAGAAATATATATTGTGAATCAAAAAACCCCTGCCTCAAACCAACTCTGAAGACTGAAACCCACAAACAAATTTTGCCTTAGAGATTTCAGGTCCAGAAACAAATCTAGGATTTAAAATGGTCAGAAAACAGTGCTAATTCTGTCATTTCTGAACAAAATTTCTTTTGCTTGTACCAAAATCATTGGCTTTGCTTGTGTAGGATCCCTCCGAGATAGCAAATGATGTGCTTTAAGAGACTTCAATTTCTACCAGATCTACAAGTTAGCCCACTTTAAGTCCTGGAATTAGCTATAGTCAGCAGGAGCCACCTGCACATCAAAGGAAATAACATGGTCCTTAGCAACTGAGAAAAGGCAAGAGGAACCTTACTAATGGAAGGGAAAGAAGAGACCAACATCCCTCTCATTCCTCATTAATGAGCAAAATGAACAAGCTTCTTTTAGAAAGGATCGATTTTCATCAAATGAGTGAACCAGGAAAAGAAATTAATTAAGACAGACTAGGAAGCTACATGGGCTATATTTCAAACTGAGAAATATAAAGACAAACTACCACCACCACCTAATTCAGTTCTCCCTCATTTTTGAGAATGTGGTGTAATATACTTGTTTTTCAGAAATGAAAGAAATCAGCAAATTTGTGTGTGATGGCACTGTTGGCAGGCATCTGAAGCATTACTGGAGGAAGCACCAGGCAGGACCTAAAATCATAGAATCATAGAATCACTGAATGGTTTAGGATGGAAGGGACCTTGAAGATCATTGACTTCCAACCCCCCTGCCATGGGCAGGGACACCTCCCACTAGA
>RSEF01000001.1:136983038-136994859 GCA_003993805.1 Himantopus leucocephalus
GAGCTTCTTGTCAATCAGCACCCCCAGGTCCTTCTCCTCAGGGTGGCTATAAATGTCCTGTAATGAATAATGTTAGAATCTAATTTTATCTTTACAAACTTACAGGTGAAGTAGACAGGATAAACTTCTTTACAGAAGCCCAGCAAGCAGATAGCCTGGACTTACTCACAGACTGCACCTCTCAGGGTGGCTAGTTCAAATTAAATCATTAGCTGAGAAGGAATAATCCTGGTAGGTTCAGAAAACCAGTTTTAAATTTGGCCTGCCAGCGAAATTCTGAATGTATTTACTCTGGATTCCATTTCTCAACCCATATTAAAGCTCCATAGCATAATCAATTATGGGCTTATTGCGAAGTACAATAGGATTCAATCTTCAGGAATGCCTCAGGGTATGTCTTAGAAGGATGATAAAACTAACAGTAATGGGTCTACAGCTTCTAAGGCTAATTTCCACAGTTACAAATTTTATAAATAAATAGACGGAATGTCAACTCTCAGTCACTCAGCTTGAGGTCTCTCATGCTGATAACTCCTCTCAGATACTCTCCCGTTTCTCAGATATATTCCTTTTTCTGTTCCAAAGCCCCTGGGACTTGTTCAAAGCATTTCCTTTCCTACATTTCACAACGCTAAATGGAGCAGAGAACCAACGCAACCAGGAATATGGAGCAAGTACAGGAGGGGATAGTGCCCTCCCTAGTGTTGAAGGTGCATCTCAAAGAACAATCATACCGCCTGCAACTGTGATTTCATAAGATCTCAAACTAAGCAGCATGAAGCAGCAGCCAGATGGAGGAGAGGCTGCCTTGGAAAATTCAAGGGCTACGGGTAGTGACATTGGTTGTTTTGCAGTAGTTTCTCTTCAGCAGCCTAGATGACACAAGACAAAAGACTCCCAAACTCAGGGGCTGCCTGCTGGGGTTCATGAGATTATTTATTTCATGTCACGTGAAGGCAAAACAAGAGGAGTATTCTGCCATTGTAGTTGCCATTTCACACTGAACACTGCCGAGGTCCACTACCAAGTCTCACTAGACTCAGTAAAACTGTGCTGTGTCCCACCAGCAGCTGAATTTCAGCAGAGAATGTGCAGTATCTGCAGCACTCTGTGCAGAGGGGCATGCAGAAGGAGGGCAGAAACTCTGCTGGGGATAGTGTTCCTTGCTCAGCAACAGTGATGCCATGTCACAGGGCACGGTCTCCAGCACCCACTGGGGCAGCTACCCCTGGCACATCAGAGGTGCCAACCAAGACCAAGTTCCTGAGGAGGACGCAGCTCTGCAGGCCTGGGGCTGCAGGGGTGTCTGGGGCCTCCTGCTGATGCTGGGGCAGGGGTGATGGTCTCCTTGCCTGCAGAAGGTGTGCACTAGTGGAGGATCTGTGTTGCCAAGTAAAGAAGCTGCAGGAGGAGGTCCAGTGCAGCTTTGGAGCTGCCGAAAAGGAGAGTGAGTGGATCTTCTGTGAGACCCTGCAGATAAAATAGCCCAAACCTGCAATTGTACCAAAGGAGGCACTGAGTCTGTTCTTAGGGGGTTGGGAAATAAGAGATGCCTGTGACAGCAAAAGCTGGAAGCTGGTGACTTCTGTTACCAAGAGGAAGACTCCTGCTCCACCCACAGACCTGCGCCTTCAGAACAGGGTCAGTGCACTGGTAGCAGATGAGAGGCTGGGAGTTGTGTCCCATGAAGCACCTGAGCCACCTGAGTCTGAACTACCCAGGAGCACCAAAACCAAGCTATGAGTGATAGTAGTGGGTGACTCCCTGCTGCGAGGAAAAGAGGTCCCCACCTGCCAACCTGATCCATCAGCTAGGGAAGTTTGCTGTTTGCTCAGGCCTTGGGTACAGGATGTTGTGGAGACATTGTTAAGGTTTTTCAGACGCTTCGATTATTACACCTGCTATTCTTCTGTGTGGGCGCCAGTGTACAGCCAGTGGAAACCTGGAGCATATTAAGCTTGGCTTTCTCTTCAGTCCTGCCAGTGAGGGAAAAGGGCTTGAGGAGGAATGGATAGATTCTCTGTGTCAACATCTCATTATGCAGCTAACATAAGCAATAGAGATTCAGCTTTTATGATCATGGGGCCCTCTTTGAGGATCAGTGACTGGTGGAAAGAGATGGGATCCACCTGATCAAGTAGGACAAAGCATCTTTGTCAACAGGCTGGCCAACCTGGTGAAAACCCCTTTATACTAGGACTGGCACGAGAGAGAGATGATTACCTGCAATCAAATGAGGAAGTGGTGGAACAGGACGGCAAGCGAGGGTTGCAGGGTAACATGGACAAGAGAGAAATTCCATTTAAACGTAACAAAAAAGCATTTTTACTGTAAGGGTGGTTGAGCACTGCAGCAGGTTGTCCAGAGAGTTTGTGGAGTCTCCATGCCTGGAGATATTCCAAACCTGACTGGACATGCTCTGAGCAATCTGCTGTAGGTGGCCTTGCTTTGCCCAAGGGGGCTAGGACTAGACAAGTCCTAGAAGGTCCCTTCCTGCTTCAGCTGTTCTGTGATTCTGCCTTTCTCTCCCTCCACTCCCTCCTGAATCCCTTTCAAAGCTACTGTCTCACAGTTTCCCACACCAGTGCAGCTCTTCTCAGAGACACCAACACAGAAAAAGGTGTATGGCACTGCTCCTTGATGGTGTGGTTAAAATCCCAACAGCATTTTTTCCTGTTAACATTTTCAGTGTTCTTATTCTGGATGAGATTGCAGTGGATGCAATGAGACTAGAGACAACAAAGGAAAACATGCTTCACTACTTTGGAATCCTCCATTAAAATGCAATCTGTTGTATGTTGTTATAATCTTTAAGAAAAAATGTTGGCCTTAAAGGATAAGATTAAAAACCATGGGGAAATAACATGCAGTTGAAATGCCCAATAGAAGCATACCAATATCCACGCAGTCTTCAAGATCTAATATGATCTAATAAACAGAAGATCAGCCTGGCATCCAAGACTGTCTAAATCCTTGCCTCTGCCGCTCCCTTGGTTGTCGAACCTCACACAAGTCACTTGACCTTTCTTTCCATAATATCACTTACGCATACAGCCCTGCTTGCTCCTACACCTAGCTGTGAAATGGGGTTTAAAACAATTAACTACCCACACTTCTTATTTGATGCCAGAATTAATTAGTTCTTTTGTGTATGAAGAATTCTAATGCTGCTATTGCCATCAGAGTATTCCTTCTAGACAGTAGCTGCATTTTATAAGAATACTAATGCTGTTTCTGTGCAGTTACACAATGGATGTCTCATCACCCTCAAACAGCATCATGCTTCACATTGGAGGTTTACATAGGAGAAGAGGGATCCTTTTGGGGGCCATTCCAAAACTCTCCCTTGCCAAGAAACCCTTGGTGAAAGCTGTATTTGCTGCCAAATTCTTAAGGGAATTCCATCCAGGTTTAAAGTCACTCACATATTTCTCTCCCTGACCAACTTCAGCAAAACCTATGCCTCTGCACTTTGAGACATCCGTACTTTAAAACACTGTGTACACTTTCCACCTGTTGGTACACAATAGTTGCGCCAGGCAAAATAGAAAATTCCCTGTTCATTACTTACAGCCTGTTTAAGCCAGGTTTTCAAAAAGAAAGAAAGATCATTTTTTATTTCCTTTTTATTTAGCAATGAAAATTGTCAGAGAGCATTCTAGCTATTTCATAGCTTACAAATGTGGCATCATGTTACAAAGGATTGTGGGGTTGCGAGTCACAGCATTAAGGCTGATGCATGAGTATTTTATGTGGGTTTTCAGTCTATTAGCCCACTGGATAGCCTTTTTGGCTTTATTTATCAGAGTCCCACAGACTGGGAATTGCTCAGATAGATGAAGAGTGATACCTGCTCCTCACTCAAACAAACCCAGCTCCCTGCTAGTTCTGGTAAGCCAACAATTGCAGGAAAAGCATGCATTTGCTTTTTCCTTGGTGTGATCCTCCCCTGAAATGCCAATTTGAAGATTTTGGATGGAAGGATGCAGAATGAAGCAAGTTTTCTGCATATTATTAACGCTGTTCCCAGTTCTGGACTCTGTAGTTCCACCTAATGCTGCAGAAAGACTGTGTCATTTTTCTAGGAGCTCAGTGCTACCCAAAGTAATTCACTTTCAAAGGCTGCAACTGCCCTGCCAGGCTGGCAGGACTGTGAGGCACAAAGATCAAATCACCAAATTGCCCGGGAATGCAGGCAGGATCGGTTATGTATACACGCATGGGGCCGCTACGAAAGCAAGATGCAACACAGGACAACATGGTGGTCTCTTGGGTCTTTAATATGTCTGTCGTGTGGAGTGTTGTAGAACTGAACAATATAGACCTTTTAATTAGAGGTGGAGACAGATACCTCATGCATCCATGCCAGAAATATCCAACCTGCCTGCTTTAAATAGCTTTTCATCCATGGTCGAGCTCTTTAAACTTTCTCCTTTTATTAAAACAGCTCAACTGAGACCATTTTAATGTGCCCCCATCTAGTTATTTTATTGGAAAATATTAAAAGTGTGGACCAGGTGAAATTAAATGCTTTGAAACTGGAAATCAAGCAGTACTTTCAGTTTTTAAAAGCAGCTTCCCCTCCTTGTGCTGATGCATTTAATATTATCCTCTTATTTAAGAGGTATTGTTTGAGCTAAAATTGTGAATAACACCGTAATGGGTATGAACAAAGGAAATGATAAGTAAGAAAAATATAGCTCATTAGAGAAAGTGTGATTAAAAGGATAAATGGACTTCCAAAGGCTTGGGACATTTTTCTCTGGTTATTAACCAATCCTCTTAGCATTCCTTCCACAACGTGCCAAGGGAAGACGGGAAAAAAGGCAGGAGAAGCCAAAGATAGCATGTCCTCCCCCAGCTGCTGAGGCCAGCAGGTTATTTCCAGGGAAAGGTGGAAAGGGAGGCACAGGACAGACCCCGTCTATCTCAAGCACGGAAGTTGTGACTCTTTTGTGGAAAAGACAACGCTGTTACAGATGCCACTTTCCAGACTGGCATGTCCTAGCTGAAGGCTTCACCTGGATGGTTAAGCCTCGTGTGTGGGTCGGGAGTGTCAGCTGATGTCCTCACAATCATGTGGGCAAGTTAGAGACCATAACCAGAAGGACAGCAGTGCCCACATGCCTCTTGCCAAGCCAGCTAGGCAACCAGCCTTCAAAGTACTTCTACTTTCAGGTGACAATGGCTAAGAGAAGAGGGGGTTTTAGGACAGTAGCTGGCAAGAAACTTATCAAATGCAAACATTGGAAAGTTTTTTCATCCATGATTAAAATATCTTCTGCTGGTTCCCACTGAAGCACTGCTTGTGTCTTAGGTCCCATCTGACACTAAGGTCATTTACAGAGGACAGGAACAAGGCCTTGGATACAGTCATCATAGACACAGGATTGTCACCGTGGTTGTGTCAATGGCGCTGGTCCCAGCCCTGTGCCAGGCTGTGCTGTGCACAAGCCCAGGACAGGAATCCAACCACACTCCTTCCCCCCAGTGAGGGCTGCCCCTTCTGTCACGAGCAAGCACTGGAAGAGTTGTCCGGACATTCAAACAGTTCTCCTACCCCAAAACAGGCATACTCCTTGGCACGACTTTGAAGTAATATGCATATCAACTAACGTCTGCCACAGCTGATGCAGAACATGCCTTCCTTTGTAACTAGAGGGGCAATATGGTGGTTGCAGTGGGATCCCAGGGCATTTTTGTGGTTCACATTATCCGAAGGCTGAGAAACATCCCTTTCGGCAAAAGCACAGTTCAAGAGCTGGCAAAGAGCAATCCCTGCAGGAGAAGAGAGGGAGACTACAGGGTACAGAATCAGTGAAGGCAAAAAGGCATATTCTGGTGTAACCATGCTGTAAGGCTGACTGGTAAAACATGCCTATCCCATCTACCCTGGCAGAGCACCAGTGTAAAGCTCCACCAGCTCAGCTGGGAGGGAGGTGAGGACTTCCTTAGAGGCAGCATGACAAAGACATGACACCAAAGCGGGCCTTTCGTGAACCTGATGCAAGATGCAGCAAAACCATTTTATACAGGTCCCGCTGAAAGGACAGCTGTGTATGTTCATATCACAGCACTCTCACAAAAAAAAAAGGAAAGGAGAGCTATGGGAACAGTACTTCTCCCAAATTTTGGGTTGTTGTGCTTTTTATTTTATGAACAAAGCGATAAAGACATAGTAATACAAATAAAAAATGTAAAATATGACTTTGGTTTGACCTAAAGAGGATATGGGATACAGACAATAAATAAAATATTTCTGAAACTACGGAATAAATCTAGCTCTGGGAATTCTCAGGGAGGGGAAAAAAGCATTCATAAAAATTCACTCCTCTCTGAGCTGCAGCCCTGAACCTCCCATGCACTAGATGGGAGACACTGATAAATCTAGGAGGCCATACGTGCCAACCAGCTCATATGTTTTCAGTGAGCAATGACAGGGAGCCAAATTGCTTTATTCCGATTAGTGAAGGTCCTCTGACTGCAAAATACACTGTGCGAAAAAAATATTGAGTTTTAGTTCGCTGACACATCAATTTAAGAGAATTATTGCTCTCACATAGAGGCCAAAGCATGTATCTCCCTTCATGTATGTGCAGTAAAAACTAATTGTCAACTTTTATGTTGACAATTTTAGGGGCGAAAGGGGAGGGAGGGATGGCAATGGTACCCCTCCGACCTGCAGCAGCATGTTCTGACTCTCATGTGTTTATCTCAGTGGTAAACTACTGGAATTTTGTTTTATTCCTAAAGACAAAACAAGCTCTCCGTAAACAGCATAAGCATGACTCGCATTTTTTTAGCTGTCTTTTCTCTAAAGAAGTTTCTGGAAAGCTGTTTCATCCAGCTTCTTAGCCATAAAGTCTCACAGATGGCAAAGGAGACCACTAATGAAATCCACCACTAGACCGTCTCCTGCTGCAGCTTAAATCTTGCTCGCTTTACTCACAGAAGTAATTTGGGGGGGGGGAAGGCGGGATGCCAAGGTGCTTGGGATATGTGGTCATTTCAGGGCCTCGTCCAGGCGGGTTTTAAGCCCTGTCATGTGCTGGGAGCTGATTCAATTATGCTATTTCCTGATTTGCCATGATGCTCCCCTCGCTCAGAGGAAGGGGGGGGGGCGGCGAGTCCTACGCACGTTAATACCACTCAGACAATAGGCATGCGAAATTGATGTTCATGCAATATCTTTAAGTCTCCAGAGATTTGTATTTTAGCTATTGTACGAAAAGCTTCGCTTTCATTGCCTCTCTCCTTCACCTTTGTTTCCCGGCTCACCGTCTCATCTTCCGCCTTGGCTGGGGCTCCTGCCTGCTGTGGGTTTCTTCATTGCATATTCAGGAGATCTACCGGTGCAAAGCAACTCATTTTCAGCACCTGAAATTCGCACCGTGAAGGCAGAAATAATCAAATATTTTGAAAAAAACTGGTGAAGCGAAACACTGCGCATTAATTATTGTGATAGTTATAGGATAATAACTAATTATTAATTATGCTTTCCAGCAATTCCTGCCTAGTATTTGCTGAAATCTTCAGCTCGGCATTGAGATTTGTATTAATTCTTCTAATGCAGCATTTTACAATCAAAATATATAACGTGCTCCCATTTTTGCTGGAATGTTTTTCTCCGCGATAGAACAGGCCCTGGTCTTTCCTCAGGATGAGAAAAGAAGAATTTACACAGCTTGCTACTCTGGCACTACTTGTGCCAAAACCAGAAAAAGAAAGAGAGAGGGAAAACAAAAATGGGGTTTTCTAATCCCAGCTTCCTCCTACCCCCAGTCATTTCGCCACTTCTCCATTTTCTCACGACAGACTGCCTTTGATTTGCTTTCAAAACGAAGGCCCAGCTGACAGACAACTGTAAGAACAAAGGGGCCCAAAGAGGAGAGGGGGCTTTGGGGAGGTGCTGGGCATGGGGGAGGAGGGGGGTGGCTAGTGCTCCGCAGGGGGGACAGGGGGGTTGAAGAGGCTGAGGGAAGGGCAGCGCTGTGCAGGGGCCATAGGAAAATGAGAGATAACGGCAGGGAAGAGGGACGGAAATAAAGGGGAAAATGAAAAGCAAGGAAAGGTGGGGCCAGCGCGTGGAGACACGGGGTGTCTCATTGCCGAGCCAAAGGGAGGAAATGCAGAGGGGCAGGATGCCCTGCGGGAATGAAGGAACAGCCGGGCCAAGAGGGGCTCCTCCTGTGCCTGCCAAGGCTGAGCCCTGAGCCTTGGTTAGATGTCCCTCCTGAACGGCAATAAGTTCCAGAAGGAAAGTATGAAAAGGACTTCAGAAAATGTCTTGCGCCTTTCTGCTGCATTTGAAAAGTGACCACTGATGTGGGACACGTACCCTCAGCAGCACGCTGCTCGTGGTTGGGAGCGCAGGGGAAGCACAAGGGCTCCTCTAGGCCACCCAGCGATTCTGCCCTCGTGCCCAGGGCTGCCGGGCCAGCGCTTCCTTCTCTGGGGTCCCTCTAAGGACACAGGTCTCAAACTGGGGGCAGGTCACCCAGCAGAGCAGGCACAGAGCTGAGGATGGGGAAGAGAAGGGGAGAGGTGCTGGGGAAACACTACCAAGCCTTCACCTCTCCTCTTCTGGCTCTCCCAACTCCAGCGGCTGTTGGCTTTGTGTTACTGGAAGACAGAGGAGAGCGGGACCAAAGGCTGCACCTGGGGTGAAGGTGTACCCTCCTTGTGAGGGCTGGCTCGTCCTCCTCATCTGCTGAGCTGCGTGGGGACAGGAACAAAGCCACGGCAGGCATGAATGCATTTCATTTCCCCTGGGGAAAGTCCAGCCCTGCTGGCTAGGATGGGGGTGAGAAAGAGCAGGCTCCCAGGCCACTCCGCACACAGGAACCATGGAAGTGTGTCACTGAGACAGGGAGCTGGGGAGGAAAACGGGGGGGGACAAGCAGGCAGTGAGGAAGAGACAGGGTGTGAAAACCTGCCAGTGGGGAGATTTGTGGAACAGCTGTGGACAAGGTCAGGGCTGACTTTGCTGGGCTTTGGGATGCAGCAATACTTTTGCTGGGCGCTAGACAATATGGGTTGGTCCATCGAGGGGAGACTGGAAGGAGCTGGAAGCAGACAGGCAAGTGTTTGGGTTCAACCAATGCGTATCAGAAAAGCATGCATGGGAGGAAGCCAAAGTACTGCAGGATTAAAAAAGAAAAAAGAAAAAGAAAAAAGAAAGATCTAAATAGTTTTAAAGCCACTACTTGACCTAGCTAAACAGCGTTCGAGCATTCAGACCTTAACAGCACTAACAGAAAGCGAAATTTCTTAATGACAGCATTTCCTACACAGTCCTTTATCCGTATCAGAGATGCATAACAGGAGCTGGGCAATCTAATGGAGATTAACTGTTCAAAAGAAATAAAAAAACACAACACTTCCACACGGCACTGACTGCTGCCTCAGCTCCCCATCCCCTGGCAGCTTCCCAAACACACAAGTTCATACCGTGAATGCTGAATTGGAAAAGCTGGAGGGCAGAGCTCCCGTGGAAACCACAGGGGGAGAGCATACATGAAGAAAAAGCTTTCTGCATGACAGGATTTAAACTGGAAGGTACTTCTACTGGGGAAATAGCCCCACATACCAAGACTGAGCCAGGAAAAAATGGCCTTGCTAGAGTGTTGTTGATTAATCCTATCGTGATCCAAAGAAGCAGCAATTTGCTGCTTAATTGTATCCAGCCACAAAAAGGAAAGAAAAAAAAAAAAGAAACAGAAAGAGGGCATTTCCTCACTACATCTAGCTCAGCTTTTTACAATTTTTGTTCATGGTGACATACTCCTCATGCAGAGTGTAGGTAGTTATTTAAATAATAGATAGATACCTACCTCCAGGTACAGAATCTGGCATGCTACAAAGTATGTAAACAAATTAAAGCTGGGCCCAGTGCCCAGAGAAGAAAGCTCACCGAAACCAAACAAGCCAACCCCAAAAGCTCAGGTCTCGGCAAGAGTCATCCCAAAATAACGTATGAGGTATGAGAGTAGAAAGCTGTAATGCACCTGACTGGAAATGTCTGATTAGTAGTATTACATCAGCCTACGTGTCAAGGCTTCCTTATGATAAGCCCTGTACAACAATATAGTGAGAGATGGTCCTTGCTGCCTACAAAGAAGAGGCTGTCAAGTCATGAGAGAGGAATCTGAGATTTAAAGAAGATACAGGATTTGGCCCAAGTTGCATGCAGAGCTAGGATCAGCCACAGACTGCTTTCCTCCCAGTCCCAAATTCAGAGGTTACATTGCTGCAGAGATCCATGGCTTGCCTCTTGAAATCTGGCATGGTATATTAAACGTAAGCCTGACCTTCCTTCTCTGACCTCATACTGTGCCTTCAAAGTCAGGGAAAGGAAATTCAGGGTTGAAATCTGAAGCTGTTAAGGACAGGCTTGGGAGGAGATGAGAAAAAAACCTGTAGAAGAGATGTCTAGTTTGAGAAAAATCATCCAGGACAGAAAGCAAGGACAATCCTGTATCTGTCTCATTTGCCTTGGAAGGACATGACAAAGCAGCAGTCACTCAACAGCCTCAGGCCTGGATAATTAAAACCTTTATATAATATCAGGTAAAAGTAAACAGTCTTTCCGTGGCATACTGAATTCAACCTCCCCCCCCCCCCCCCCCCCCCCCCCCCCCCCCCCCCCCCCCCCCCCCCNTTTTTCTTTTCCAGAGCATCTTGAACAGATAATCAGAGCGTGCTGACATTCAGCAGTAATCAATTAGCACCTACTTTAGATTAAATTGAGAATATGTAAATTGGGCTCCTCATCAGGCACCACAGTCAACATTTCAGAGACACTCACCATGCTCTGAACATATCAAACAGATGAAATGCAGAAGTTGTTCCAAATCCTACTCCAAAAAGTGAGGCTGGGTGGGCTATACCAGCCATTTAAGATTATTTTTTATCTTTTTTTTTTAACCTTATTAGCTTGTGTTAAATTAGCCTCTACAATTCTTTTGTCAACCTGAGACAAACCTGACCTTTTTTTATGGAGTTACTTGCATATATAATATGACAAAACGCACCACTTACAAATTAACACAAGGAGCCAGACCCCTAAAGGGTGCATTACAGCACTCCCCTGGGTTGTCCTTTGGTCCTTCTTGCAGCGAAAACAGCCATGACCAGGTGTCAAGAGCTCATGCTGGTCCTGGCAATGGGATAATTCCACTTGGTTTCATAAAAAGACAAGAAGGATAATCCTTGGTGTCATCCCACCCCCAGCACCACAGCATCCACGCCTACTGGTTAGCTAAGCTCCTGCTGGACCCAGCCCAGAAGTCCTATGTTGGTACATGTTCAACAGAAAAGGCCTGCAGGAACCACTTCCTTCTTCAAACACTGAGCAAGGAGATAGGCTACAACAGTATAATTATTCTTGTCATTGGGATTTTTTTCCTGTCTTCATAGCAAGCTTTCCATCAGACCCTATCTTGGGTCAGTCTGCCTGACCTCTCACTATAAATTAAAAATGCTGATTCTTTACCACCTTACTTTCACAGCATCCACCCCCAGTTGATCACATTTGGAGAAAGAGACAATAACTGGACCCCACCTAAAGTGGATATTGTAGTTGGTGCTCGTTAAAAGAGCATCTAACCTGTGTGAGGATGAAGGAAAGCACGGATGTGTTAAAAATACATATATTTGAGTGGGGTTTTTGTATTCTTTTTGTCTCTAGAGATCACCGTCTTATACAGAAAGGCTTTTCTTCTGGCCTTTGAATGCATGTGATTGCCATGACTATAGGGGTTTTGCATTTCATTCTGACTCAACAAAAGCGGTATGCTTCAGCCTCCTCCTCTCCCCCCCC
>RSEF01000001.1:136994873-137017278 GCA_003993805.1 Himantopus leucocephalus
CCCCCCCCCCCCCCCCCCCCCCATATTATAGGTGAGATTGTTTCTCTAGAGACCAGTTTGTCATTTTGCTGGAACGTATTCCATTTACATAACTCATAAGGCATTAGCAAAAATGTACCCCTCAAACCAAGCCACACACACACATATATATCTCCGTATAAAGCTGTCATAGTGCGCCTACAATAGCATAACAATGTACAGCAGATAGATTATACTTGTCTCACAGTTTGTTTTTGTGATTAGCAGGCGCGATGCAGGCCCAATAGATATTAGCATGTCCGGAAAGCACTCACAATAAATTGCAGAGCTACTAATAATTTAGATATTTTTATGACTGTTCAGCGGTGGCTAATTTCGCCTAATAAAATCCCATTAAGTTGCTGCCTGGTCCTTTTCCTTCCTCCAAGTCCCCGAACGGGACTTATATGCTAATTGCAACCAGTATATGCTAATTAGACCTCATTTCCATTTCTTAAAGAGATAAGCACTGCCTTGTGCCAACCAATCATTAAAACGTCCCGCCTTTGCCGCAACCTTTCAGTCTGGCTCACGCAGAGGCGCGATAAAGCATCGCTCTCCGCTCCGCACAGCCCCGGAGTGTCGCGGGGCGGGATGTCCCTGGCGGGGGGGCGGCAGGGATGCTCTGCTCCGCCTGGGAGCACGGCCGGCCGGTGCTCGGCGGGGGTGGGGGNGGCTGCCCGGGGCTGGTGGGGGGCTCCCCGCCCGGGGCTCCGCCGGCCGCGGGGGGGCGGGGGGGGGGGAAACGCCGGGCTCCCCTGCTCTTGCCGCCTTTTGGGTTGTCGCTGGGGCGTTTACAAGTGTCTTGGTACGCGAGTGGAAAAGCAAGCGAGCCCGGGCTGACGGCGGGTTTCGAGCCCGCGGCTCCTCTTCCCTCTCCTCCCCCGGAGGAGGAGGAGGAAGAAGAAGAAGAAGAGGAAGGGGAGCAGCCCGCTCTCCGGCAGCTCTCCATCACGCCCAGCCCACGCGGGCTCATTAGAGCTTCGGGGAAGCAATCAAGAGTTTATCATGCTTGAAGGGGCGGCGAGTCTCCTCCCTGCGCTGCCTAATGCGGCTCCGCGGCGCTGCAACGTGGTCGGGATTAGACCCGCGTTAATAGACCGGTTAGCGGAGAGAGAGCGCAAGAGGAGAGCACCGCTCGGGTTGGTGGTTGTTGTTTTGTTTTTGTTTTTTGTTTTTTTTTTGAAAAGCACAAGGTGCCTTTTTCAACTGCTGGCTGCGGTATCACACACTTTGCTCTAGGGAGGGTGACCTTCAAATCCCCGCGACGAGACGCGTCAAGATTTTGAGGCTGAATACATAAGAGTGGAGGCAAATGCCGCGCCGCGCGTTCCGCCGGCAGCCTGGCTTCGTGCTCTCCCGAGCGGCGCCTGAGCCCGCTCGCCCGCCCGCCCTGGGGTGAGAGCCCACCAGGGAAGAAATCACTGCACGGGAGTTAGGAGGGCAGCTCACAAGTCCCACGGGTGTAAATTCAGAGCAGTGCCAGAGGCACGGCGCAACTCAACTGGGGGTTTTAGGCGAGTAGTTTATCAGCACGTACTTCTCCCTTATATAAGGCGCTTCTCGAAATTACTTTAAAACGACATTTCCTCTCTGCCCTCCCCAGAAAGCTAATTGTAACGTTTTACTGTTTGAAAAAGACAATTGCAAACTCAAAGGAGCTGGGAACATTAGCGATGCCATTGTTTGAAAAAGAAGCAGCCTTGAAACATCATTTGCAAATCTATTCATTATTCTGAAATGCTAAATGCAGTAAGAGCGGGTTTAGCATCTGTCTGCTAACTAACCCCTTCATTATTACCCAGTGGAAGAAGAACACGGACAGGCAGAGCATTACTTCAGGACACCCGAACGCTGCAGATGTGAGGGGTTCCCAAAACATGCAGAACCCTCTGCCCCCACCCCAGACAGGGCGCTTCACGTCTCCGCTTTGTGCTGCGCTTGACAAATGAGGGTAGACTGGCTTCTTATTTTCGTGGGTAAAATGAATCCTCGATGTTGTCTCTGGGAGCTCAGCAATGTTACGCCAGGGATGAATTTGCCCACGTATGCCTCACACTAATGCAATTCTCCCCATAACCAAAATCATTATCCGCCTGATTTCCACTCCACCTTTCTTATCTCTCCCCTCTGTGCACACACACTCACACACATACACTCACACTCACACGCACGCTCTTTTTCACCGGCATGTCAGTCACAGCTATCTATGCAAGAGGACTGAACTTCATTCCTCAGTGTCTCCAGAGAGGTCAACAAACGGCAGATGCAAATACATGGCAGGTTGCTGGAATTCTCTGTCTGGGGCAATAGGACAAAAGGGCAGCATCCCCTTTGGTGGTGGTACCAGGGCAACCATCCGCCCAAGGTAACATTTAATCAGAAGATGGGGGTGGGTATGGGGGGAAGCAGAGGGGAGAACTGGCAGCTATCCAGTGTAAGATAGCCTATAGCGCTATCAGCCGCGCACTGATGCCGCGAGGGAATGGCAACAGTGGCAGCAGAAGCAGCACAGAGATGCTCGTATAAGATGGAAGGAGAGGGAGAGGGCGTGTGAGGCGAAAATCCATCAATATGTAAAAATTATCACAAAGGCTACTTTCTTTCAGTAAAATTAAATGGACTGGAGGGGGGCTCCTGAAGAGCTGATCTTTTTATTGCTTGCACATCTCTCTTTATACCTCTCCCTTCTGCTATTACTGATTATTTAACTCCGTAGCTGCACTTTAACTTTAGAAAGAGCTCCAGGATACAGTCGGTTTGAAGGAGGCCATACAAAATAAAATTTTATATTTTATTGCATTGTATTGTTCAGCATTTTAAAGAGGTAAATTAATCACTAAACTGCTGTTCTGTGCTTTAAACTACCAGCTGTTCAGTGCTCTGAATTACAAGATTTATCCTTCAGGATTTTTTTTAATCATTTTTTTCCACCTTTCGTATAAAGACTTTTCAGGGAAATAAGAACATGCTGGGGAGCGGAGGAGGGGATTAAGAGACAAAGAATCACACCGTGCTTTGGTCTTCATCCCACATCAGATGACTTGGTGACAGCCCTTCCCCTGTGGGCTTTACAGCTTAATTACCTGGATTGTGGGCTTTCCCATTTCCACTCCTTCCAATCACCCTTAGACTTTATTAGTATTTAGACCATCTTGCTTAGTCTGTTGAGTTTTCTTTTTACGCTGGCAGCTGTAGTGTTAAACACACACAAAAGGCCTTTGGTAAGCCCTCATCGCTGTGATCTGTGCTTAAATCAAACAACACAAAGTCTGACCACAGCAGGGACCTTTTTTCATTACAGGTAGAAGTGCGGCAATAAAAAGAAATCCGGGGTGGGACGGTGCGGTGTTTGCAAATGCCCTCCAAGGTGTCCACAAGCCCCCTCCCTTTAAGAGAGCGTGCAGGGCTGATGTATGGGGGAAAGTGAGGATGGTGGAGCAGTGATTCTGTGCATTCAAATGCTCATCTTTTCCTTTAGCTCTTCTGAATCACTTCACTGCACTTTTCCTTGAAGCATGGTTTCGAGCCCTGGGTTAAGTGGCACGAGCCATTTGACCCTTCCCCTTTCTGTACATCTGGCTGGTGGCAGCTCACCTGCAGCGTGTGCTCAAAGCATCCGCACCGTGCTCAGGAAGAGCCGAGCTCAGGGTTTCTGCTGGGAAATGATGCCAGCATCAATTCCCAACCCATCCAAATGGGGTGTCAAGGCCTGAGCTACAGCACAAAGTGTGGCTGGGCGCTCTGTTCTCCACACAGCGGACAGGATAGGCAAAGCCAGAATCCTCTTTGCAACTCCAACATTGCTTCTGCAGCCATTCTGCCTCCACCAGTTTCCCTCTCATTTGCTTCTGTGTTATACTGGAGAAGAATACTTCTGCGGAGTGGAACATGAGAGGGAGGAGACCAGGGCTCTGCCTCGGCACTGCTGCTAACCCTTAGCAAATTACACTGCTCTGCTCCAGTTTGGCCTCTCCTTTGTAAAACTGAGTTAGCATTGCCAGCCTGCTCTTGTGAAGTGCAAGGTCTAGCTGGAAATTCCTGATACAAGTTCTAAGACTGGGCTGAATGTTCTGCTGCATAACAGAGGTAGCCCCACACACACAAACGCAGCCTGCACCCTATATGACTGGTGAGAATGGAAATTGGATGCTTGCAACATGTCTGGTAGTCAGAGCAAATACAGCAGATGGAAGTCTCTTGGTAGGGTCAAGAGATGTCACACAGGCGTTCTGAGTATGAGTTTGGTAGTAGGTCTAGATTTATCACTAAGACATTGCCTTCAGACACCAGTGAAAAGCCCCAAGTCTCAACCACTGCCTTTTGACTCTCCTCTTACCTAGAGCTACAGTTCTCCTCCTCTTCAGCCAGACAGAGGTGGTAACTGCTTGAGTCCAGAGCCTGAGTGACCATTGCTGCGAAGACTTAGAGCTTCCTGAGGGCAACACTACCTCCTCCCACCATTCCTCAAAGCATCTTGTGGCCAACAGCTAGGGATGCCCTCTGCTTTTCTAGTATCTACCCAAACATCTTCCCATGCACATCCCCAGAAAGCTTCATATGCTGGTTTCTTCATACCTGCATAGTGCATCTTTCTAGTCATCTTCTCAACCTTTTCTGTAGTTAGATGCAAACCTGCGATTTTCTCCTTTCTCCTTTCAGAGGCTTCACTTTTGAATGGCACTTGACCATGCAGCTATGTTAGTGCTATTAATTTCATTAAAACATTCTAATTGACAATGGGATGAACAGCCTGTCATGAGCAGTATGCTGGCTCAGCAGACAGGCACAGACACTGGACCCAACAAAATGACTACATAACAAGCCAGAGGAATGCTGAAGGGAATACACCTTTCTCCGAGATAATTGTTCTCCCTGCTCTCACCATTACACACATAGCCATTTCCATCAGGAAAAAAAGAGGAGCATTTGAGAGCAATGCAGATCATTATGTGACATCTACCTGAAACCAAGACAGAGAAGAAAGNTCAACAAAATGACTACACAACAAGCCAGAGGAATGCTGAAGGGAATACACCTTTCTCTGAGATTATTGTTCTCCCTGCTCTCACCATGACGCACACAGCCATTTCCATCAGGAAAAAAATAAGAGCATTTGAGAGCAATGCGGATCATTATGTGACATCTACCTGAAACCAAGACAGAGAAGAAAGAAAAGACATTATCAGTTCTTCCATGTGTTAGAAATTTATGTTAAACACAATCTACTACTTTTAGTTAACATAGCTAAAGATAATCTGTTCAGGAGGATCTTTATTTGCTTTAGACTGGGTGACCACACAGCCCAGGTTGGCCTGGGAGAACCTGGACCATCCTAAAGAAAATCTTGGGCATGTTCATTTGTCTTGGATATTAATCAAGGCAAAAAAAGCTACCCCTTTTTCAAGAGCACTACAGATATGGCTGTGGACCCTTACCCCCAAGCTAACTCATTTGTTAAGAACTGAGCTAAAATGGGTGTTGAGAAGAAGGAGAAAGTATTGCAATGGCCCCTGCTTCTCCAGTCCTCTGTTATGTGGGAATTTAGTGCAGCAGCCATGTCTACTACATCCTCTAAAATACCCTCAAACACGTAGCCACATCCCTTAAAATACCCCCAAACACCAAGCCACTCACTAGCAGGAATACCACTAAGACCACAGCCCCGCCCTGGTAGACTCCAGATAAACACACAATAAGAACCCGTCTTCCCTCAAATTCTTACAATCCAAAGAGAAGTACACAAAACACTAACAAACAATAACAGGAAAAGGGGGGGAAGGAGGTGTCAGCAGAGCAAACGATGAGCCCAGCATACTTCACTCTTACCCCACTGTCAGAAGGCTCTTAGGATTCCTACTGTCTCAAAGGGTGTGTATGAGCTTAGACAAGAGAAACCACCACTCCCCAAATGCTGGAAGAGCATTTGTTAGATTGTGTCTTGTGCAAATCAGGGTGATAAAAGCAGCTCTTGGTGAGAGGTATAGAAAGGGGTGTGAGGGTAGGCAGGAGGAGAGCCTTGGGCATGACTGGAAAGAGCAATTTCAGTGATTCATGAGGACAGTATGTCATGAACTGTGTACAACAATGCAAGTCAGTAGGTTACTTGGTCACTTCAAAACCATTGCAGAAAAGCTAGCCTTCATCATGGCATGCTCTGAATTTTAAGTAATCCCCCTGAAAATTATTTGAAGCATCTCTAAAATGTTCAGATGCAGAAAGCTTGGGGAACTGAAGTGTGGAGATAGTGCAGAAAGTTTTAAGATAACTTATTAATCTTGAAAATGTCTATGTGATGAGCTTGTTGTCACTATGCTTTTTAAACCTTTGATGAGGTAAATCAAAATATATCTGTTCAAAAAGAGCTTGCCACGCTGATAAAAAAATCTCATGACATTTCAGTTTCCAAATCTTTCCCCTTCTCTGTATTACTAGCAAGTTTGGATCGGTTTCACAGCCATTTGGAAACATTGCCTACAATTATTAACTTCAATTAAAGGAAGGAAGATAACCAAACTTTAAAGAAAATTTTTATCAACTTCCCTAACATTTGGAAAAAATTCCCAAAGATATGCATCTAAACATCCTATGGTTCCTACTGTAATGTTGCCTTGGAGAAAGCAGATTTAAAAGATCAGTAAACTGTTTCATACACTACAACCACATGTGCAGTATAAAGTTGATTGCGGTACTAAATCTGGGCTCAACAAGGCATTATATGAAAGATCAAGGGCCCGATTCTCCATTGTTTGCTTCTTGTGCAGTCAGGTACAATGCTGCAAGTCTTACTACATCATCCTCTGCACTCTTTATATCTACTCTGCATAAGAATAAACCAGTCTTTCTTAAATTTCTGTGTGTATGAGTGTTGTGCATTGTGCAGCAGTAGAGCCTATCGTGTCCTGGGAAGGCTAACGTAGCAGGTTGGTAGGCTAAAAAAGTCCGATTGCTGCACTGCAATCAGGACAGTTACCACTTTATGGAGCCCTTCAAAGCACCAAGCCTAGCGTAATCCCCAGATAAGACAGTTTGACTTCCCTAACCATCACCTGCAGAATTTGGAGGCCATCAACAACCAAATTTCCCAAGGAACAAAGCAGTGGAGATTTTCCACATGACAGTCCAGCAATGAAACAGTGAAGGCATAAGTGGACATCAAGATGTATTGGAAAATTCAGTCTGGAGCATCTTCTGGCTGTTGATGTGGTTGCTGATATGAAGAAATGCATAGACAAAGCCTGGCACCAGCTTCCCATTGGATATGCATATTTAGAAAAAAAGTGAAGAAGAAAAAAAATACAAAAAGTCTTCCAAAAGAACCTTATTCATGGTGCTATAAATATAGAGATGTGAGAAGCTACACAGAGAAGCAAGCAAATCACTAGAATGACTCAAAGCAAACCTGGAGAAATCCCCAAGTAAGCTGCGCTAGTAAACAAGAAAAAACTGGAGCTCACCAGCAGTGAGAACAGTATTCAGAGACTCTTAAAATGTACTACTTTTTCTCTGCTTAACCCAAAGAAAGATCTGGAAATAAAGCACTGGATGTCCATGATATGGTCAAGTGCTCTGTTTCCTGGGGTGGGATGGGGGCTGGAGATTTCTGACTTAGGCAGTGGACCTGACTACCTCAACTTGGGATATGGAGAACATACTGCACACACGCATATAAGAGATTTACCATATCCATTCACAGACTGTTCTTCCCTACACAGATGGTGTTTATCACCTGAATTTGCTTCAGAATTTTTTCCTGGGGAATTATTGAATAATCAACTTATCTCTCACATAATCCCTTCCTTATTATCCAAGGCAAAACCCGCTGGATCTAATAGAAGACCTGCATACAAAGGGCAAATAACGTTCATCACAATTGAACAGAAGTAATTCTTTCTTTAAATCTTGTATACTACACTCCACAATGGCATTTTTTTTAAATCTAATGCCACACCAAAACCTGATCAGATAAAGAGAAGTGGAATTGGCCTGATATTGAATTTCAGAGAATTAAGAAACCACAACTCCCCTGATCCACCGGATTTCACAAGAAAGAAACCGTACCAGCTTTGCCCATCCCAGATCCCAAAACGAAAACCTGAACATAATGCATATTCATGACAGAGGAAGGAATAATATGGTCTTATTGAACACACTCTGGGAACAGGTATAGAGGAAGAGAATAATAAGCCAATATGAATTCTGGATTATATTCAGTTGAAGATTTACGTGCAATTTAAAATCAGATTGGATAGCAACGTGAATGAGATGTACTAACACATGATAACATCATAATATGCTGCATGGGATATTTTTCTGAAGAGTTTTCTCAAGCCATGAGTGGTGAGGGAGTGAAGGGGAGCTCAGCACAGCTTATCCAGATCAACATCTCTCTTCAAGACTGACAATGAGATTTTTAACAAAACCATTAGTCATTTGATTGAAGGCAATTTGACCAAAATTGATTCCCCCTGATCCAAAGGAATTAATTTCAAACACTGCAGGGTGTTTTCATGTAACATGAAAGAGCTCCTTTTGTGCTGCATGAGATTCAGACCCCACAGATCTGCTCTTCTGCAGCTCCCATCTGTGCATGGAAAATCCTTGACAGTTAAGTCGTCCGGATATTTAATGTTTCAGAGAAATAATTTATTACAGGGCTCTGGCACCTTTTCTATAACCATGTAGCAACAAACACATGCCACCCATGCTGTTAATTACTCTGCTTTCAGGAAAACATAAGAAAAGGGCTGCAGAAAGAAAGAAAAACACATAGGGTAGTATTTACATATATATGATTTTAGTTCTGATGGTACACTGCTTTCTTGTTTGGTTGGTACCTGGAGCATTCTTAAGACATTTGGCAAACTAGAATTCCCTCTGATTTGTACTGTTTTGATTGCATTACCCTGAACTGACGTTGGTATGAAGAAAGACTCAAGCTCTAGGTCAGGGATCCCAGACTGTTGAAAGCACATCAGTACAGTTGTCCGTGCCACCTTGGATTGATGCACAACTTCCCACAGAGCAGGGACATAGTGGATGACCAAGGACAACGACAGCAGAAGTTGCCACAGAAACTGCCATATGGAGAACCCAGTGTGTGTGTGGATCCTGGGTCTCCCTGTCCCAACTGCTGTAATTTAGGACATGGCACAACTAAGCTTGCCCTCAGAAGCTGACAGCTATGTTAAAGTGTCCTTTTCTGCCCAGATTGGCTTTTAACTTGGTAGTTTGGGTACTGGTGGGGAAGGTGTGGATTTGAGCCACTTTGGCAGAGCCTTGTGAGTGAAGGGTAGCCTATTGAACCAGTAGGCTATTGTATAGAAGGCACCTGCCCCTGCCAAATCTTAAAAGAAAAGTAAGGTTTCCACTCCATTGTGTTTGGATCCTACATGCCACACGTGCCGGGACAATACTCAGCAGCATAGATGTCTCTGGGGATATAAGCACTGAGTGCATAGTTGCTGGGTTAAAGATGGGATAAGTGTCACTCTGCTCAGCTTTCTCAGGACTGAGGTGTTCTGGGCATAAGCAGATGCACAGCTTCAGCAGGTTGAAGAGTATTAGAGTAAAAAGTTTATGACATACAAGATGAGGTGGACACCTTCAGGTATGCAGCTTTGCACTTAGGCACCTGTATTTCAGTTATGTGCCATATTATGTGCATAGGTCCTTTTGGGGATCAGCTCTCCGTACCTTCTTGGTTTCTTTCACCTTCTTGGTTTCTTTCATGTTCTGTTTTCAAAGAGGACAGAGGCTTTCAAGAAAGTTTCTGATACAACCTGCATAAAGAATTAATTGCCTTTTGAGAATACTTTCATTCTTTCCTTCTGTCCTCATTGCAGAATTTTATATGATAAAAACAAATCTCTCTTCCCCCCATCAACATGTTATCAACATGGAGAGTTCATAGTCACAGGTTATTCTTGGGGGTAAAGAAATTGCAGGAATTAAAAAAAAAGGTTTGAACTGTTCGGTAAAAAATAGTCACGAGCATACAAAATGCATTCTTTAACCTTTTGTTTTAGAATATAAGACAACAATTAACTGCTTATCACTAGGAAGAAATCTCTACTAACAGTTTATTTCTCAGCTACAAAATTTCTTTTGCTTCGCTTGGTAGTGTCTCTCCCGGTCACCGATGTACGTGTTACCCTAGATAAGGAGACCACATACCAGGGCACTGATGCATTGTGGTCATTTCCAGATGAGTACCAAGAACTACCATATTTTTGCAGACACAATGAACAAAGAACAAATCTGCTGTTATCTGTTAGCAGATGATGCCTGGTCACAAAATAATAATTTCTGAGAGTCAAACACTCATTTCTGCTCAAGTCTGAACCGCTGCTAGCTGATCCTTCTGGCAGTCCTTTCAGTCACCAGCACTTCAGGAAGAGGGTCTGGTTCTGCACAGAAAATGTAATAGTCATATATGCTGCGCAGGAAGACACCACGAATGGCAGGGATAGACACGGGAACAGATACAACATTTTGCTGGGGTGAACACAAGAGTTTAACCTGAACAGAAGGGCTGAGTATACACACACCAGATTGCTGTTATGAACAGACTGCCGTATGTCTCATGTAAGCAGTAAGGCCTGAAAGTGCCCTGGTGGAGCATGGGTGTACAATATAGAGGAAGAGCACAGACACCACCTCTGTCCTATCTCAGGAGCAGAGATGACTTTAGAAGGGAAGACACCTTTTGTCCCTCCTTTGTAGGAATATGCGTTTACTAGATCTGTAGCTAAGCTGTGTAAGTAGAAAGGAAAGGTGAGAAAAAGTACGACTGCACCACTGTCACAACAATAGGAGTGGTTTGTAAGTAAAGTTGCACGTTTGGGGATTTCAGCAGTTTTTCAGTCAGCTACTGAAGTTCTGGGATGTTACATTATAAACAACAGTGTTCAAGGCTTCCTAAGCGAACACTCAATATTTTACAAGAAGACTCGAAGCTCAGCTACAGCAGAGCAAAAGCAGGAATTTCAGCTGCAAACATCTCCCCAGATTCTGCATCCTCTCTGTTTCCCTATAAATAATTTGCAAAGCAAAAGTGATAACCTTTGGTCACTGATGTTGTTGCTGGGCCTCTAAGACCCTACGCTCACTACCAAGGGAAACTCTCTTTGTAAGCAATGGGAAAAAGGGACAAAGCACTTTGGGATTTCTAGAGGAGAATTAATTCAGGTTGTGCAAACCCGGTCGACGGGATCCCTTTGCAAGCCTTCATTAGCAATTCAGAATGAAAGTGATGTGGACAGACAGACTAGGTAGGTAGTATGAGCTTGTACAGCCCTGGAAAAAAATATCAGACTTTGATACAGAGCAATGTGAAGCATTTTACAGAATATGAAATCCCTTTTGAAGTTTGCTAGAACCACTGGGCCCTTATTAAATGCAAAAGAGAAATTTGATGTGCAGTATCTGCTCATATCCAAAAAGATTAATTTAGTATTGCAGTCGTTTCCGAAAAGTGGCACAGAAGATGAGAAGAAGCTCAAACATTAACCTGAGAAAAGATCCTTCTTTTGTTATAAATTACGATTGGGAAGGATTTGGGAGCTAAGCGGTTCAGTTTGCCTGCAGTAACTTGTCATTTTAGAACCTAAGATCTTACTCTTGAGGGTATTGCGCCCACCTCAGGATGATTCACCTCTTTTTTTCCCCCACAGAAAGCAGTCCAATGCAACTCTGCAATCTAAATTATATAAAACTGGTACCAGCTCAGATGGATTTTTCTGCTACTTATCAGAATATTCCAGTGGAGCATATATTCAAGTTCAAAGGAGAAGGAAAGGGGAGAAGAAGAAGGATGTGGTGAACAAGGTCTATAGAAATGCTTTGATCCCTTATGGAAAATCCCTATAGACTATCACAGAAAATAAAAGCCAACAAACAGAATTCTAGCACTATTCCACAGAATTTAAGAAAACCATATCCATGCCTTTTAGAATCCAACTGAACAGGACAACCTGGAGAAAATCACATTAGCCTTGACAGAGCAACAATTCTTCATCTGAGATACTTCTACTAGTGTAGTATTTCAGTGTCTCACACTTGTAATTATCTAAACTTCACATCTGTGAGGCACAACAATCCTCTTACACCCTTTTACAGATGAAAGAATTGAGAGCTAGTGCAGAGTCCTGGCTTAGGAGCAGGACGGGTCTACCTGGGTCAGCAGCAGCACAGTACCTGTACTTGCTACAGCCGCTCTCAGGGTTGCAACTTCTCCACTGCAAAAAAGGTTTGTCTGTTCATGTAGCAGCCACCAAATCTCTGCTGCTCACTACCTTGGACAACACAGGTCATGTAGCTCTCTGAAGCTGCTACACAAACAGCTGAGCTTTCTCTGAACCCCGTTCAGAGGGGAGCAGAATCAACAAGGTGGGGAAGAATGGCTATGGATGATCTCAGTGACCCACTGCAGGTCACCAAGAAGCCAGGGCAGGGAAGGAAACTGTGTCTGGATTTTATAGGGCTACTTTCCTCACTGCCATGCCACCCTGTCTCTCTCAAGATCACCTTTCTATTTCCATTGAATAGTGTTCATCTTTTCTACCTGTACCAGCATCCTTCATAGCAACTAGGTTCAACTGGGGTCTTGATCATCTCAGAATACAGTACTTACCTTCCTAAAGAAGGACAGTGCAAAACCCCTTGTACGGCTGGCGAAACCAAGAAAATGACAAACAATAGAAGAACTAAATTATGATCTCTGTCCATATACTCCAGACATGAAAATAGTGGCATTTCTAGTTTTGAGTTTCCTGTTCCTTTGATTAAAGTTTGCTGGACTCCTGTAAGAGATTAGACTAAGACCTGACTTGATACTCTTCAGATCCAGTTTCTATTGACAACTAGCCCTTACCCAAGAAGGACAAACTCCAGCAGGAAAAGACCCAGCACACATTTAATCTCACAGCTCCAGATATGGACCACAGAAAAAAAGCAAAACCAAGCCAAACCTTTGGTCTACAGTCTTACGCTCCCTTACAATGTCTTCAATTCCCATTAGCTACAAGCTGGAGCATAGCAAAGGAGGGTTGCTATGCAAAATTCTGTTACACAGCACAATGTAGAGAAAGTCAAATTACATATAGTAGAGTAACACCTGGTACAAAACAATGCAGTACTACTGGTTAGGCTTACAACCTAAAAGGAACAATGTCCCTCTTCCCTCATTACTACCCCAATCACTGCTAAAAAGATAAGGCTATCTCCTTTTGGTTCTGGTGCAGCCCCATCAATAATTCTGATGCACAGGTACATGCTCGACCACGTGTCTTTCATCTAGCCAAAAATCTCCCTGCTAACTAGCAAAAAACCAACCCCTATTGCACATACCTATGATGTAACTAAAAGATTCTTAGTCAGTATGCCAGAGGCATATAAACATTGGCAGCACTGCTGCTTTTGCAATCCACAGTGGCAAAAGGATTGCTGCTAGTTTACAAAACACAGCAGCTGACACGCTCCTCTTGGTTGTCTGCCAGCATGCTGTCCTGAGATCCCCTCTCACAGTCTTTTTTGACTTTGACACCATCAAACTGCGGTACAGACCTGTCCCCTGATCGTCCTCAGGTCCCCTGCTCCAGGTAATCAGACTGTCAGTGGTGGCAAGTGTGAGGATGAGGGTGGGATGTGAAGGAAGTTGCATGAACCCCGAGTCATGAAGGATGATGACAAAGAGGTAGGAGACGGGTCAAGTAGGAAAGATGCTTGTTTGGTACCATAGAAAAAGGTTTGTATTTTACCCTGTATTCAAATGTGATCTTAATTAAAACATGGAGGCCTAATTCTTCCCTTGAACATGTATCTGTGAGTAATTCTGAGTAGCTCAGAAAGGGAAGAGTAATATTTACTCCAAGGTAATTAAAAAAACAACTTTTACAGCATCTGACTAATAGGATTGCAGCCTTCCAGCAAGCCTGAAGGAACTGTGGGCTTAACAGGAATGTCAGCTCATGTCATCATTAACTAATGACCAACTATTCATACCCACCTGGAGATGAAAGTAAAAATTTGCACATGTAATATCTGCTTCTTCTTATGTTTCCCTAACAGACTCAGAAAACAGAAACTTGTAGCAGGGCCCAACCCTACATTCATAGTAAATTCCTATGAATGGCAGTGTGATATGAGGGCATATAAAGAATGCAAGCCTGGGAAACTGGTATGTGAGAAATTCACACTTCAAGTTCTAAAATAAAAAGGTGCATTAAAGTATTAGTGTGTTATAAGTGCAGATGGTCCTGAAGGCTTTTAGAAATACCAAAACACTCAGTCTTCAATCCCATGGTAATCACATTGTTAGTTGATTGTATCTATGGATGTGTTTAACCTCTTAATACAGAGCTTTCTATGTAATTTTTTACCCTCTTCCTTTAATGCTTAATCATGGTTTGTGACACATGAAAACCTAGGAATAGATAAGCAAACGTAATTCATTTTTTGAGAAAATGTATGTTGTAAATATTGCATAAATAGCCATGCAGACAAGTTGGCAAAAGCATGCAGCTAAAGACATACATCACCTCCAGGACTGTGTGAAGGGCAGGTGTTAAGTCCCTACTGTTTGACTTCCCTGCAGGAAGCAGGCAAGGTTTATATAAGCATTTCTAAATCTGGACACAAGCTTGAAAACTTTACAGAGCAATAATCAATAACTAAGAGAATCACAACCTAGAATTCCACATGAGTGTGTGTGAATTCTGCTATGGTATAGGTACCTCGTTTTCCTGCGTAGGTGTATATATCTATGAAGCCAAAAATAAGGGTGCTGCTACTTATCCTTGCAGCCAAGATTTTCTTTATAGTTAAGGCACGGCTAGAAATATAGGCTTCATGTAGCCGGAAAAGCAAGGTAAGGTTTGGTCAGTTGTCTCTGACCTTTGAAGAAGTGTACTTAAGTGGTTCAGTGGCCCTTTGCTGTCAGATACTCTGGTTAAATTAGAAAATGTGGTTAAACTATGTGAATTTTGTTACATGGGTAATGAATTAGACAGTCAGTTTGCAGTACGTGTGCATTAAATGGGATTATTTGGAAAAGAACTGCTGATTTATTTAAGAGGGAATTTCTAAGGTAATTTTCTCCTGTGGGGAGATTTTGCCCTGAACAGTTTGTCTTCCTCTCCCTTGCCAAGCGCCGCTCTCTAGCTACTTCCCCATTTGAACTCTCCTAAATTCACTGGATGGCATTTTTTTTTCCTCAAGATCAGCTGGGAAAAAAAACCTCTCTCAGGCTTACTCATTTCTGAATCTGTCCTGCTCTTCATCACTGGTAAAAGTGCTAAACATGAATCCATGCTCACCTATTCATAACCCGGCAAAACCAGTCTGCAGTATGTCTGTCTCATGAGCTGTCAGCCCTTCAGGGTGGGGATGGTTTTTATTTGTATTATCTAGCACCGAACTCCTTGGCAGGACATGGAGTGAAAGAATTAAACAACATTATCACTTCCAAAGGGGCAATCATTTGTTACATGTAAAGAGAGGACATTTATTTTCTATGCTGCTTTTGAGTATTGCTTCAATTTAAAGAATGAGGGGGCAGGCTCTTGGCTGGAATTCAGTCCAATGACATCCTGGTGATCTGCACCAGGTGAGAATCTACCTGCTGGTAGGGATTTGGGGGATCACTAGTCTCCCTTTTTCCCTTTAAATTTCAAGAAAGAAAATAAAGATAAATGAAAACCTGCACAGCACGCAGCCCAGGATCTGTCCCACCTCTGCTGGCTTCTTCTGCAGATCAGCCCCGGCGCCTGCAGCACTCTCCAGGAATCAGGAGTACCAGTGAATCCAGGCCGGAGATGCCCAAGGCAGGGCTGGATGGAATCAGCCATGCCTGCGGAAGGTGGTGGCAGCCCCAGGCCAGGGAGGAGTGGTAATGAGAACTGGCCCAACCCGCTTGGAGTTAGGGGTTCCAGCTTCACTGCTGGGTCCCAGCCAGTGAGAGTGAAAAAAGCAGAGGCTTTCTTCACAGGATTTTTGGAAATCTTCAGTGGAGAAATACTGGCATGCTCTTTAATCCTTTAATATGAGATAAGATTTGGGATGGGCCAAACCACTCAGAATTATGGGAGAGTTTTGCCAATCACACAGATTGTCCAGCGGGATTTCAGAAGATACGCTGAGAAAGAAAAACATTCTCATTCATCACACTCCCTTGTGCAATTCCACACATTCAGAGACAGGAGCAGACTGTTTCCACAACCTCAAGGTTGAGGTTGTGGACAAAGTCTGAGTGCAGCTGAATACTCTCCCATTCTGGTGAAATCGGTGTGAGGGCTAGGGCTTCCTTACTGCTTTGATGGAGAAACGGAAGGAAACAGGCTGAGAGAAATGAAAAAAAAAAAAAAAGAGGTTTGTTTCCAGGGGTACAGCTCAGAGCAAAAAATTGAGCCTTGTGTTGGCCAGTCAGTTCCCCCTAATAGCTGACTATCTGCAGCACTTGCAAGCCCTAAACAAAGTATGTTTGAGGGGTGGGAGGGGAGAGGAGGAAGCTGGGGTCTGACCAGGGTGCAGTACTATTAGAATTGGCATTCTGCAGCGATGACTGTACCAAATAAGTTAGCAATGTTTCTTATATGCTGCGCAAGGGGTGGGAGCAGTCATATAAGGTGAACGCACGAAAAAACAGGCTCATTTGAACTTTGGCCTGATTCTTCTCACTGTTTGCTCAGTTTACACTAGGGTAATAACAATAACGCCAAAGATGTCTCTTGATAAACACTCGCGTCAGTGAAATGAGAGTCTGTCTCCTCGTCCTTCACACGCTTTTCCTGCCCTCCATCACGTCGGCCCTTTCAGTCTGTGACTGACAGCCCCTCCGCAAGCATTTGGGTGCAGTCAGATGCCTCCGCTTACCTTCTGCCTAAGCCAGCAGGTAACACACAGGGATCCCCATGTCACAGATTCGTTTTCTTCAGAAAACCACAGGGAAATGAGCCGCCATAGCTCAATTCTGCTCCCATCCCCTCCAGAGTAAACTCAAGGCACTGCAGGGAACTCAGAGGAGACAATTCAAAGGGAAACAGGGCAATTGGCAGTGGTTTGGCTGGATACACTTAAACAAAAGAATATCTGGCTTCTTTTAGATTTAACTGAAATAAATTTGCTTCTCAAAGCTTAGTTCCTAAGCTCGACTCCTGTTCCCTGTCACACTTTGAAAAGGCACCTTTCTGTATGGGGAACACTGACAGATTAGCTTCCAGCAGCAGCAATTCAAGGCACATTTATTTGGTGGCACTGCTGGTTTAGTAGACTTAATCTCTTTTCTCTACCCCACTGGTTTCCTCCTCACTCCCATATGCCGTGCTGGGACAAATGTTTGCTCCACTGTATAGGAAGTGGATCAGGGAACTGATGTGGCTGAAAAATAACGCAGCCTTCACCCATCCTCCCAAGGGATCAGTTCCCCAAGCTGCTGGGAAGGGGCAAAGGATGGGACAGTTAAACCCAAGGGTCTTTGGGTATACCTAAACACAGCTTAACAAAGGTTGGAGAGTGAGGTGCCTATATGAAACCCCATGTGGACACCCCCATTCCCAGATCTACACTGTAAAAACAGATGTGCCACTTCCATCACCCACTGGTGGGAATGCAAAGGCTCCTTTCGAACCTCTTTTAAATCCAAGCTGCCACTCTAAAGGAACTTTTAGGCTGGGGTAATGTCATTGCCTTGCATGTTCACCTCTAGCACTTACTTTATCGAATCACCATTTCCAGGACGGAAATGACCTCTGCTGCCTGGCCTCAAGGGTACAGCAGCAGTGCACCAGGTTTGTCACCAGAAAGAGGCAATCAACAACAGAGATTAAAGCAGAATGAAACAGTTTGTTTCAGGTGAAGGTTTCTCCACACAAGGTCTTTTCCCTTTCCTTTAAATTATACATGTAGATCAGCATATCATTGGCTCCTCGGGCTCCTAGGAGTATCTCTCCATGCTGAAAACGCAACTTTTGGGAAGCTGAAGAAGGTCCATAGGTAACCAAAAAGAAATAAATCTTTTTTTTTTTTTTTTTTTNGACAACCCACGCTTGCTGCTTACGCAAGCACCCCTTGGGCTATGCAACCCTGGTGCTGCTGTAGCCAGAGGACTGGAAAAGCTTGCTTTGCCTTCTCAAGGCCATTTGGCACTTGTTGGTTGTAAATGCAGTGTGATCAGTGGTGCCTCGGTGCATCTGCACAAGCCGTCAGGAGTGCAGCCCTACACAAACAAATACTTGCCTCATCACTGCTGTCTGCTCTCATGGGCCCAGCAAGCAATACCTGTCAGCAGGCGAAGGATGCTTCACCGCCCAGTTCAGGACAGCCCTCCAGCCTTCACCCGCAGCGAGCACACCTGTAAGGGAGCGTGTGTGGAAACGGGAGGGGAAGGGAGGCAGCAGCATGCAGAGGGTAGTGCCTTGCCGCACAGGCTTTCCGCAGATGAGAACGGCGGTACATTTCTGCAGGGATTTAGTTCGGCCCGTGTGACATCCTGCCTAGGCGGCTTTTCCTCACCGTTAGCGGGAAGTCGGGATTATAACTGATCCCCACTGCAGGCTGGGCTGAGGTGGATAAGAGAGCCCTGAGGCTATGAGGGGAGAAGGCAGCTGTACATCTCCTTCTTTTCACCCTCATCCCTAGTAAAGGGCATGGACAAATTAGTCAACCTTAAGGGTTATTCTAATTTATAGCAGCAAAGAATGGGCCTCTGGGAGCCATTATACTAGGCAAGGGTAATTGGAGAGCTAACACCCTTTAGCTAGATGTCCTTCTCTGAACACTTTGTACATGGGAACTGCCAAGAAGAAGCCAAATGGCACCAGTTGGGATAAATTCCCTGTTGGGCAGATCCTCTGCCCCTCATCCATGGTAGCATTACATCTCTTGAGCTAAAAGGTGCTGGCATTGCAAGACTGATGACAACTTATGCCTCTCCCCTGCTACACAAAGTACTTCCTTGTGAAGAACCAGGGCTTCAGTTCAATTTATACACAACCAACCTGGCTCCTGCATTTCCCACAGCCACTCCTGCCCCCAGTGCTTGCAACTGCTGAGTTAGGCTCTTGTGTTTGATCTCAAGCACCTCTTCTGCTGTTTTGAAATGGTCTCAGCCACACGGAAGATAAATTGACAAGGGCACATCACCCCATCTACCCACTCTGTTCCCAGGATATATTTACAGGAAAAGCGTGCAGAAGAGATTATATAACACATGAAGAGCTTTTCCAAGACATTAAGGTGGAAGCTGATCACTGAATGGTAGATACTTGCTAACTTAGCCACACCTTTGCTTCAGGTACTATTGCAACAATTAGAAGTTTTGCCTCTCCCTGCAAACCTGATGGCTGACTCAGTATGTGCCGGTGCCTCTTGCAATTTACATAGTCATTCAGACCAAAACTGAGTGACTTTAACTCTCTACTATTCTAAGCTGAGGGTGTCTCCCGCCCAACATTTTAAAAGTAGAAATGATTGTACAATGCATGAGGCAGTTTAGAGTCAGGTTCAGTAAAATTACACTGCATCCTTCCTTGTGAAAAATTACATCCATGNGTTTATGAAAAATTACATCCATGAAAGTTCTTATGTTGCAATTGTGTCACTGTGTAAAAAAGAGAGCTCTTCGAGTTATGCTGGAAAAATGGAGAGCTATTTTGGAAAATCATTTTACCACAATTATTTTTGGGGGTTTAAGGCCCAGGTGTAATCTTCTGTAAACTGACCTTAACCCAAAGNCCTTGTGAAAAATTACATCCATGAAAGTTCTTATGTTGCAATCATGTCACTGTGTAAAAAAGAGAGCTCTTAGAGTTATGCTGGAAAAATGGACAGCTATTAAAAAGGGGTATTTTGGAAAATCATTTTACCACAATTATTTTTGGGGGTGTAAGGCCCAGGTGTAATCTTCTGTAAACTGACCTTAACCCAAAGAGCACCCGAGAATGCTAAAGAAAGTGTGGCAGAAAAAAAGACTGATAACTCGCTCTTTTGTCCACCTTAGTGTATTTTTTATGCTACTAAAATAAAGAATAATTTGGCTTCTAGTATTTATGATAAGAACCTTGAAGGGAGATTCTGAGAAAACATGATCTTATGCCACTGCAAAATTCTGGCACAGGAAAAGGAGGTGATCATGATTCCTGGGAGCAGCAGAGTTCTGTGTTCTCATTTCTAGAAAGTGTGCCAGGAGAAGCAAAAGAAGCGGAGTGCACTGGCCACTTCAGACCAAGTGGTGCATAAAAGCACAAAGGATCAAGAAGCTGGCTCAGACACCATAGCCAGGTGTATATCTGGCAGCGAGACTTCAGTAGGCCTATGTACTAGAGAATTTTGCAGTCAGTGTTTACTCTGATTAGACAGGACAGCTAAGTTGTCAGGAAGGGGAAAGGATAAGCACTGAGAAGGTCTGCAGCAGGTACACTTCACATAAAGCAACACAATGCTGCTTTCTCCCCTATACCACCTGATTTTTAACACTGTAACTATTCTAATTTATCCAACAGTCTGATTAGAATAAAAAATATTAACTGAAGGTATACACAAGTTGCTCCAAGACAAGATGGAGTGGGACATACAAGACATTAGCTAGTTTGTAGCTGATCTTGCACACTTCCACTAACTCCAAGGCAGCTTACTCCACTTTTATCGTGGTGAGATGCTTTGCACTTATCATAGAGTTGAAATCCAAATGTAGGACTGAACACAATCTAGATGAAACATTGCAGATTTACATATAGCATTCCCATGGAGATAAGCCTTCAAGAGTCCACTGAACTACAAATTTAGCTTTTTATCCTTATTACTTCTAGGAACTTTTTTGCTTGTAATCGATGAAGATAACACTCTTTGATAATGTGACAAATATATCGTGGTAAATTGCATTAGATACTTATATCACATATACCTAAAATAAAAAAAGGAGCTAAATTAGAAGGCAGAAAATAAACAAGGGAAGTAATGAATTAAAACTAGGAAAGTAGGTACTTCATCCTGAAGTCCCCACCCCCCTGGCATGCCTCTCCTACACTTCTCTTAATATTTAAGTTACCTGCTTGTTGACCAACAGCATTCATGCTTTAGGTTACTGCAAGAGGAAATGGCAAGAATGACACAGTGCCCACACTGAAGGGAATGGCTGAAGCCTGGTATCCACACAGCTGTGCACTGAGAGGATGCTGAATTATACTGCCATGGAAGTTAAATTTTCTTCAACTTGTACCAACAACCACCCAGAGGCATGGAGCACAATGTCTTCTTGAGAAGATCTCCAATACTAAGGAAAAGAAGGGGAATGCAGGGAAACTAGCGCTGATTGCAGCATTCAAAGAGATGACAGAGAGAGAGCACATCCTTCTTTATACTACGCTTTTCTTGATTCAGAATACAATAGTTCATCCTTCCCCAGCATCACCTTTGTGATGATGGGAAGTGTGAACGGGTGCCAAAGTGTTCTTCACCCAGTCATGGAATATACACACGATGGTGAGCTTTTTGGTGGACAGCTATAGGCAGCATCAGGCTCCTCTTTCCAATTGGAACATGCTGGGATATGGCAGCTCCTCCTCCAGGCACCACTTAAAGTCTGTTAAGAGAAAAAGGAAAAATCTAGTGAAGAAACTCAGTTTCCCTAGGAAACAGCTTGAGATCATTTTATCAGACATCTTCTGGAAAGCTGTTACTCCAGCTACTATGAGGAACTTCAATCTGAGCAAGAAAAATGCTTAAGTAGCGGGTCAACTGTCCATGACACAACCATTTTATGTACCTTTGAATTTAAAAGCACAATTTGAACTAATAATTGCTGAATTAGACTTTGCACTACAAACAGGCTTCACCTTAGAGTTAAGCAGGGGTAACTTCCACAGCAGTGTTCGATTAAAACTCATTTCTATCACTGCTAAGGGAAGGAAACTGAGCTGACTGAAACATGCATTTCCCCAGCCACGTGGCAAACACAGCATTCACGTGCTGTCCCATGTTCAGAGGCATTATGAAGACAAAGTCTGTTATGAAAAAAAATAAATACCCTGCTGACAGATGAAACACCAGACAGAACAGAAAACAAAACAAAGCCAACACTTTGCCAGCTTTTTCTGAAGTTTTCTCTTGCTTCTGCAATAGAGGGCTACCACACTGAGGCAAGCGCTAATGTGCACAACCGCCCACTGCTGAGCCTGGATTTAAGCCATAAATTGTAGCTTAAATGCTCTGAGTAGTCCTGTGACTGGCAGAGTATTAGTCTTTGCATAACAGAACAGAGGCCTTCCGAGTACCTGATCTTGCTGTGCAGTACAGCCTGGAAACAGGACTTAGGAAGCCAGGTGAATCATACAATCATAGAATTGTTTCGGTTGGAAAAGACCTTTAAGATCATTGAGTCCAACCATCAACC
>RSEF01000001.1:137025984-137044389 GCA_003993805.1 Himantopus leucocephalus
GTGAGGCCCAGCAGGCTGTGGGATTTGCTGGAATACAGCCATTTCTCACGCAGCCGCAGCCGGAGGCCAAAGGCCCCGCAGTAAAACACCGCAGCTGAGGTGCGGCGATGGTGCAGTTTGGCATGGGTGGGTGGGATGGAGCTGCTGCCTGGTCCTGGGCTGGGATGGCAGGGAGCAGAGCCAGCGCCAGTCCCATCAGGGCTTCTGCCCCACCTGCGACGCTGCGCACTGCAGTGGTGAAACACCAGGGTTAGAGGCAGCTGCCCAAAAAAAACAGCATCGCCCGCTCTGGCACAAGAGCAGCATCATGGAAGAGAGTGCAAGTCCCTTCACGCTGCTCAGATAACGAACCGCAGCCCTCTTCCAAAACAGCACTCCCTCCCCTCTGGGGCTGCAAGAGGGTCGGTCAACCCTGCCAGCCTGGGCAGCAGGCAAGGATGGAGCAGGGAGAGCCAAGGGCCAGGGAGATGGAGTGGTACCTCCCAGGTCCCGGGGCTCCCTGCTGCCCCAGAGCCAGGCAGCGGGGGCAGCAATGTCTCTGGGCACGCAGGAACCTGGTGCCAGCAGCCCCCCTTCCTTTGGCTACAGGATTCGGGACTGCCCAGCAGCCTGTCTCGCACGCCCCGGTGCTGGCCACATACATAATCCCAGGGCGGGAGCTGTGCTTGAACTGCACATGAACCGTAAATCCCCACTCCTAAGGCTGAGGGCAGTTCCCGCTGGCACGCCTGCTGCGGCGGCTCAGCCCGCTCCCGAGCACTGACGCCCAGAGCAGCCATCTCATTTAAATCGCTTTATAAATGGGCCAAGGAACCCTGGCTCCAGCCTTCATCTGAGTAATAAATACACAATAAAGCAGCCTCAGTGGCTGGGGGAGGCCAAACGATCAACACTTCCAAAAGAGGGAGGATGCTCTTACTGAATGGAGGTCGGCTTTTGTCATGTTTTAGCCCTTTTCTGCCCCTTCCAAGGATCCCTCCTGGAGGAGATGGCAGCAGAGGCTATGTTTAGCCAGCTGTATGCCCAGATGGTCACAACACTTATGAACACCATCCCCTAGGAATAATTGTATTAAGTCTTCTTTGGATTTTATACTCTTGAGGTTTAAAAAAAAAAAAAAAAAAAACCAAACCAAAAAACAATTCCCTCTAGAATTAATGGTTTAGCACTTCTGCATTTGATTACTGTATTAAGAAAACAACCACCGTCTGACAGCTTTTTGTAGCCACCTCCAAACAGAAGACATCACACAGAACTCTGACTTCTTAATGAAAAGCTGAAAAGTATATAATTGAGGCTGAGGTAGGATGTGCTGACAGGCCAGAAAGGACATTTGAACCCTGTCATACCAGTATGCCCGCATGGGTTTAACTCTGTACTCACCAGCTGGGTGAAGAGCTTTTCTTGCACGGACAAGAGGAGCCAGGAGTTTTCAGCCCCATGTTAAGCAGCGCACATGAGAATGAATGTATGCTCTCTTTGGCTTGCAAATTTTACATCACCTATTGCGTTTCTACTCACTTCTTTCTTTGGGGAGAAAGAAAAGAAAGCAACCAACAAGAGAAAGCAATGAACCATGGCAGAGCACTCTGCCGCACACACACTTCACACCCGCCTTGGCAGAAGGCAGGGAAGGGTCAGGGGATGAGGGGATGAATGAATGCAACGCCACGCAGTTCAGTCAAGGAATGTGCTGAGAGACGAGAGCGATGACGGTAACATAAAAACTTTTCAAGGAGACCGTTTGGAAGGGTATGTAAGTTTTAGAAACTAATGCGTGCATGCTTCCCTGGTACATCCCAGCAGAGGATCGTGAAGTGCTTGGCAAGGAATGTAATCCCACAGCACAGCCCTCCTGCTATCAAACTCCTGCCTGACGATGTACCCATTTTATGGGCAGGGACACTGAGGCACAGAGAGGTTATCCAGTTTCTGCAAGGAGATATCAACTTACATTAGGGAAATGTACACCTGTGACATTAGGGAAATGTACACAGATGACACCTGTGATTGTAGAGGTCTGACCCTGATGGTCAAGAGGTTCCTGCTCAAAGACTTACGTTTCTACTTATTTGCAGTATTGGAAAAGCCAGGAATTAGAGATAGACGAAGGATCTGCAAAATATCCACCCCGTGCACCAGGGTCACCAACACTTCCCTGCAACCCATTGCAAACTGTAGTAAAACACCTGTAGCCATAAGTGTTATATTCCATAAAAAGGAGCTGGAAAGGTAGTCTAGGTACTTGTGATGGCAGGGAATGTACCAAATGGCTGAAACAGAAATGAAGACTGATACTTCACTGTTAGTCCTGGTCCAGCAAGGTCTGAATGCCACAAGTAAAACTTTCCAGACCTGTCCTGAATGGAGAGCATGGGGAATTAAATCCGTGCTTCCCTGAAGCTGTAGCAGCCCACACAACATCATGCTGAAGGCAAAACCAGCTGTTATTGACCCAGCAGACCCCAGCAGAAACCAGCTCTCCGGTGTCCGGAGGAAGGGAGCATTGCTCTCCACCTCCTGTTTGGTAGTAGATTTCTGGAAAGGGGATGCCGCAGGACTGCTCGGGCTTGGGTGTGACTGTCCGTTGGCCCCGAACAGCTGCTCTGATGGCTGGGAATAACAAGGCTGCAGCAGCCTTCTGGCCATAGCCCATTATTCCCCACCATGGCCCTTGTTCCAATGCCACAGGGGAACTTGGCAGAGTATGAGCGTATGGTTCCTGCTTAGCTGCTCCATTCCTCAAGACCCTGGGGAAAAGTCTTTGCTGCCCCTCTCTGCTTGTGCAGCACTGCAGGGAGCCACAGGAAACCCAATAATTGAGGCTCCTGGCATTATCCTCCTACTGCACACAGGATTCCTGTCTCTAAAATGGAGCAGGGATGAGATTGGCATCTTCTCCCTCTCTTGCTACACCAGCTTTTGACAGCCAGGGAGATGGGGGTGTAGAAAATGGTGTACGGATAGAGCTGTGAGTTTTGATAGAAATTGTCATCAGCCTGATAGCAGGAGTGTCGGGTGGAGACAAGGTGGCTCTGACCCGCTGCAAGCCATCGGCTGGTGGAGACAGTGGTGGAGGAGCACAACACAGTGTGAAGGGGCTCTACCTCAGCACAGCCCGCAGAGGGAACGGGGATAACAAACCACTGCCTCTGCCTGCACCCTAACCTTGTAACACATAAAACCCTACAAACTCAAGTCACACGATTTGTCCTAGTGAAATCACTACTGCAGCCTGCAGGATCAGGCATGGACTTTCAGCCCATCTAATGTATCATTCAGTAATAAACCAGGTCGTTTTTACTTGTCTCTTAGAAGACACATTTTTTCATTACATATGCACCAAGTAGAGGCTAAAGATCCAGAAACTATGGCTATGGAGTTTTGGCGTTCCCTCTCATCAGTTTGGTTAATTGCTCGTTTCATTTACTAGCTGGGTTTTAACATTCATATGGATCACTTGGCTCTTGAAATTCCATAAGTACTGAAAGTCAGCAAATTTTGGAAAGTGTTCTCTGGAGGAAAGTCCTGGAACTCGTACAACAGGCATAATTTTCATTTGTGCAGGTTTAGCGCTCTCACAGAATAAATAAGCATTAACTATCCCGCAACCGTGCCAAAATGCGGTGGGTTTGTAGCCTGCCGTGAGCTGTACTAGAAGCCGAAGCATTTTACCTTGCAGTCTAAATGCCTCTGCGAACAGAAATTGCAATCATTACTCAGCAGATACCTTCCAGCTGAAACCTCACTCAAGAATAGCTACGTCTGGATTTTATACGTGTAATACCAAGACAGTGCTGCTTGCATTTAAATGATAACTTTTGTGTGAGGGGAATCATGAGGGACGAAGTTAAATTTTTGATTAACCCTTCTAGCCACTGGGTGCCACTAGTGATTTGTTAGGTTAACAGAATAGCAGCAATCTCGCAACTTTACAGGAGCAATCCACACGTAAACCATTGCAATAAACTGTTAATACATAGTTTATTTAAAAAACATCCATCCTGCATGTGTCTGATCTTCCTCTATTCTAATTCTCAGTGACTGCATTCCAGTGTTGGGGTAGTGTTCAAGGTCCTGATTGAGAGGCTGGGCACCCAGCTCTTATAAAGCCCGATGAAGGAAGCAAAGCACTCACACTTAAGCTTAGCTTTAAAACAACTGAGTAGTGCCTTTGCAATTAGTGACACTACTCACGTGCTTACAACTAATCATATATTTGACCACTTTGCTGGATTAGTGCATGAAGAGACTGGAAGTGAAGACATGGTCAGCAAAGAAGCCCCGCGAGCTACTGTCTTTGCTGCTGCCCCAAATTCATCCCTTGCAACGCAGGCTCAATTCCATACCCACACACAAGATACATATAACTATTGTTGTAAATTCCTAGCAAGGGACAGGATCAGACCCCTGGGTTTAGTTGTCTGCTTGTCATCTCTGTAATCCCCATCCCATCTCTCATTCTGCTTTTCACTTCAAAATATCCTTGCCTGCCTCCCCCTCCTCCGTCCTTATTGTTCTGATGTTCCCTGCCACGACCTCTCCAAAGGCAGGACGGCAAGGCGGTTCAGTTAGAACAGTCCATTTCCACAAATAGGCGCATACAGGCTGAAGTACATGCATGAGCTTACGCTACACCTGAAAACATACAGGGCAAAATAAGCCCNTTTACGCTACACCTGAAAAGATACAGGGCAAAATAAGCCCCCGGGACATATTTGAAAGCTGTACCTACAGAGAGGTCTCCGCAGTTTTTTTACCTGATTAAAATTAGCGATACAAAGTCTGTGTAGGGACAAGTCTTAAATAGCCAGTAATTTGCAGGTGCACATTAAACCCCTACAAGCCAGGCCTAAATTGAAACTGGGCCCTCAAATAAGGACCCCAACAGAGGAACAGGCTGCTGGGGGGTAACAAGCTACCACGCATCAGCTGCATCGGGGTAATTTGCCCGGCTGACAATGCCCTCAGCCGGTGGTGCCTGCAGGGAATGCGATGCCCCCACCCCCGGCCCCCGTGCCTCTGCCAGCCCTGCTTCGCGCATCTCCAGGGTGAGAGCAGGCCCACAGCCGTCGTACTAGACTGGCTGATGTGCTGTGGGTCCACATGCTGGTACGTCTCGCGATAAAAGTGCCCACAGACCCCAGGTCACCTTCTTCTTTCTTTTCTCCAGCGCCAGGCGTATCCAAAGTCCACCGACGGCTCCGCTCGTCCTTCCTGCGTCTCCCCCTCCCCTTCCCGCTGCTGTTCCAGCCGCAGGGGCTGGCTGCTCCCACGCTCCCATTTGTATGTCACTCACGCGGCTCTCCCCACTTAGAGCTGTCTTCTGTTTCCTGCTGCCAAGAGCCGTCTCTATTTGAGACTCCCTTTCAAACCCATGATTACCAGAAGCCTTCCTCTCATCTCGTCTCTCTTCAGTTCTTCCTTACCATTCGCTTCTTGGTCCGCGTTTTATTTTTGCTTGCGAGTGCGTGCTCTGGGGCAGGGAAGCCCCACGTGTAGTCACTGCGCTGCAGAAATGATGTGACGGCATGCTCCTCACCGCGCAGAAGTGGCCTGGAGAAAAGGGCGTCTCGTCGTCTGAAGGCAGACAGGACAGCGCCGTGACGAATTTTTAACTATTATCCCTGATTCTGCGGTCGGGAATACTCCCCTGTCTTCTTCCCACGGGTGAGGCAGCCTCCTGCATCGAGAGTAAGGGAGAACAAGAGCAGAGGTGCCACACAGCTGCCTGCAGGTCTCAGCCGATCTACTTTCTTCTGGGCCATCTTCTAGCATGGGTTGGAGACCAGGCTCAGGGCGGTTTGGTGTGGCAGGCTGCAGAGGAGCACACTGACGGGAAGCTGTGGGTGCAGAGAGACTGTACGACCGAGTCAAAAAGTTTAAACCAGAGTTTCGTTTTCAAGTAGCTGTGCCGGGTAAGTGGGGCAAGGATGCAGATGGCTAGCATGCATTGCTAAGGCCAAGTCCATGGACCATGTTCAACTGCTTGCTCGTACTCGGTAGGACTCCCTTTTTAGTTAATTAAGGTTTTTCTCCTTGAGACGTTTTATAAATGACTGAAACGGTTCCTCCGAGCTACAGGTTTCACATGAGAGAAGGTTTGCAAGAAATCACCATTTAATTAAATAAACATCTCTTTGGCCGATGACCCTTCTCCAAACTTGGAACCTCCTTGCCATCATTACAGCCCCACATAAACCGTAACAGTTAGCAGTCTGCTTCAGGATTACAGTGTTCCTAGCAAGAGAAATTGCTCCTGAGATCATTTAACCTCCCCGGGGAGATGACAGGAAGGAATTAATCTTCCACTGCTAATCCGCCCTGTGCTGCTGGATCAAAAATTGGCATCGATGGGGGTGCCTGCGTAGGGGAGCCTGCGGTGGCATTTACCAACCGTATATCCTCCCTCCCACCCCCTCCCTGAGCGCGGCTGAGGAATCAGGGGGCAGCTATTTCAGGAAGTCTACGTAACGTACGATTAAACCGCTTGTGCTGGCTGGGAAGAAGGTTCAGTTTCTGGCGTTACTCTCCAGTCCTATCTATGTCAGCAAGGTGAATGCTACAGAAAAGCTGTCACTTCAGTCCCAGGAATCAGCCTCCCACTAGTTTTGCTGCTATTTGCCATCTCTTTTTTAATATATTTATTTATATTATTATTATTATTATTATTATTATTATTATTATATTTATTAGTGATTTATATATATCATTCACCAGTGCTCACGTACATCAGTTTTTATTCCCCAGAGTGCTTGTAGGAAATAAAATGCACTGGCATGACCCCGTGCCCGTGAGAGCCTCTGTATCGGAAGCAGCTCTGCAGCTGTTTTGGAAATCTCCCTTTTTTTTTTTTTTTTCCTGGTAAGCACAATGGATCCAAGGAACAATTCAATATGTTTGTGGACAATCTGTGAGCAGAGAGAGGGGGTTCCGGTTTATAGAGCTGAGGTGGGGCCAGTCCTGGAACAGGGACAATACCTCGGGATGCAGTGACCAACCGTACTGCACGAATAGCAAGTAGTAAATGCCCTTAGCGACTGGCTTGTGGCAAAAAATTAATTTGCTAAAGAGCGTTGGTACTAAGTCGCCTTGAAGAGTTGTAAATCACAAGCCTGTACAAAGGGAAACCTGCTCCTGCGTAGTCTGTGAGCAGGGATGGACTATTACGACGGATTGGACTATTCCTAACTACCCTGAACTTAATGGAAGGAGCTCAGAAAATAGTAGGCTCATCCAAACCAAAGGCCAAGCTCCCGCTGACGTTGGCAGAGGCGGGATGGGACCCCACGGGCAGATTTTTCACAGTGGAGGACAGCTGCCTGTTCCCTTCTCTGCAGCATTCAGGTTTTCAGCCCAGGTCCAGCTGCCTCTGCTGAGACCTTGCTCTCCCGCAGCTCCCACCTCACCAGGCAGCAGGACCGAGGGCTGGGAGCAGGGTGCCCGGCCCAGGCCCTTTCCCTGGCAGGGAAGATGCTGTGGATAGGAAAGTCAAGCCCAGAGCGGGACAAAGCAGCAGCAAGGGCTCTCAGGAATGCTCCCACCAGCTGGAGGTGGGGGCTGCCCAGTGTGGGAGCAAATTAAGCCCCTTCTATTGCTAAAACCAACCCTGACACAGGCTCTTTTCTCCCCTGACTGATCCCAACACTTGGCAAAGGACAGGTTTTCTTTTCACTAGCGCACCACCAAATGGGATTTGCAACAGGGAGGTGTGAGGGATAACAGCCCATCCCTCATACCCGACAGAGCCTGCAGGCTTCTCTTGCTGCTTTCAAGTTTCCCCTGCATTAATCCCCACGATAACACACGATCACCAGGAAAACCTTGGGAAATAGGGGGCAGGGGGATAGGTACGCTTTTCAGGGAGAGAGGTATAAAAGGAAGCAAGGAACATCACAGTGGAAAAATGTTTGCTCTTCCATTTTTTTTGTCAGATGGTGATTAGAAGATAAAACAGTCTTTCTGTACCAGTCAGGAAAGGAAGAAACATGTTCTACTTCTCTCAAAAAAAAAAAAAAACCCCAACCAGTGAAATATGAGTGGTGTTATTTCTCTAACCCAGAGGAGCAAAGCAGTCTTCAGGGATCTGTGAAGGTTTGTGAAGGTGTCCTTGCAGTTATTGTCCTAAACACTGAAGAAAGCTTGTTTCCCAAATGTGCAGGGTGGCACAGATGACTCCTTTAAGATGCTTGTCAGCTCCCGGGTATCCCCAGCTACCTAAACCTGCCTCCAGTATCTCTCATCTGCAGTTTTGGAAAGTTTTCCGTAGGCGTCCTGCTGATTGTGCAGCTCTCTGAAGCTGCTCCCCCACCTCTCTGAAAATGTCACTGAGCCTCGCCAATGCTGGTCCTGACGTGGCTTGCTCTCGCTGTAACCTCCAGACGCTGACGCTAGAGGAAACCAGGGCTCCCTCTGAACAGGTCTTTTGTCTTCTCTGCTCCACCATAGGAAGCTACAGGTAGGAGCCAGGATATACAACAATATACTTGCGGAGAGCACAGACTTCAATGTTCTTTATTTCTGGGCTGGGATCATGGGTTGTTATATTCTAAAACAGACGATAGCCCAGTTGACACAAACACAAGTTTCAGCTCATGCAACAAGTATATTTCTCGCTCATCTTACGCTTTTCTGCATTGTGATGCTTCTTTTTTGTACACTGAGCATTTTCCCCTGGGCCAAAAATAACGTTTAGATGTGTTTAGGGTGACCCTAGTCTGCATTTTGTTTCAATCTAGGTATGCCGAGGTAAATCCAAGAGCCTACTCATGCGTGAGCTGGGGTAACGAGCACAACGGCACTCGAGCACGTCACTGAACTGGTGAGGCAGTCAGGCAGGCGCTGGGCTGGGGCTGCCTGGTCAATGCGCTGCAGCGAATGGGTCAGGACTCCCGAATGGCCATGTCACCCCTGCGGGCTCTGCCACCACACTTCAGCAAGTGCCAGCGCCTGGCCATGGCCTGCCGCGGTTCTGTAGGTGCTGGTGACATGCACCAAGCACAATACAGTCTGATCTAACACGACTTTACACAAGTTGTCGCTCGGGCTAGCGGTTGTAAAAGATGTATATATGACATCGCCCTTTGACAGTCAATTCATGTTCCCCATCTAACACAACATAGTTGAAAACAAACAAACAACCCAGTACAAAGCATAAGTAGCTGCAGCAGAATGTATATTTCATTTTTACATTAAAAACTACTTACGGTGATAGATGATAGCACAGTACAATCCAGAAAACAGCTGCCTATATTATGCATTATATCAATATTTATTTTAATTCCAAAGAACTGTAGTTTGGGGACTTTTACTAAAATAGACACTGTAAATGGTATCCTGATGGATTACGTTTTGCTCAAAAGCAACTTTACTTGGACACTTCTGAATTCTGTTTGTCACTTGTTCTTCTCTGAGTTTTTCAGCATGCTGAAAAGAGAAATGATAGAATAAAAATAGAGCTAGCTGTGTGTCTGTGGTGAGAATTATCTTCCCTGGCAATAGAGCGCAATTGGTCTCCAATCATAATTACTGCCTTTTTACTCTCTAACAATAGATCTGAAATTGTGTTTTGGGGATATGGTGCTTTCCTTTATAGAGCCTTTGCTGTGTGTGCTAACGGGCCGTGCTTTTTCCCTCCCCCGCCCTTTAAACCTTTCCCGATACTAGTAACATACCGCCTAAGCAAATACCATACGCATATAGCATATTGCTATATACAGAGCACATCGTCTAAGCGCATAACCCAAGCCGAGGCTCTGCCAACGCTGCTGACGATGCTAACTCCACTGGGAGCACAGGGAGCCGAGGCAGAGCCGAGCACAGCCCGCAGCAGCCAGAGCCCTGCCTGCACGGGAGCTTATGCTGGCCCAGAGTGACCCGGCAGCAGCAGCACTGTGAGGCCACTTCTCTAGAACGAGCAGGGGCTCAGCACTGATGAGCCTCGAAGACCATAATTAAGGGCATTTTGCTATATCGCTAACCCACAAGATTTTTCTACCGCTCTTTCCCAGCAGAGCCAGAGGTGAGGTATCATAGAAAACACAACTCAGGAGCTATCAAAAAGGAACATGGACAATTTTCATTCCTTGAAAGTGTGTTTATATTTTTGCATCTTTTTCAAGGCATAGTTGCCCTTTTTGATGGGCGGCATGGCTAAAATGTAGCATTCATTTCTATTAGAAATTGAAAACAGTGAGTTATTCCTTCGGTGCAGCCCTGTTTGCAACTGCTTGATTCCAAGAATGCAGGAGGAATCAAGCAAAAGGAGGCAATTTCTTTGCCTACAGCTTCAACTTTTTTTTTTCTGGAAGCACTTTAACCCCAGAGCGCTTTCTCTGAGCATTGTCTCAGTCCTGCTATGAGTGGCGCTATGCTTACTGCTTCCTTGCCAACTTCTCTGAAGCTGTCCATGTGGTTTCTCTTACCTATCATACACAGAGGCATCCTCTTCTACCTATTTCCGTAGCTACTCATTTCAGTTTAATTGATGTCTTAAATGAAAGATGGTGGGTACAGACTTCATTTTCCCTATAACTGTATCAGCTAAGTTAACGATAATATTTAAGACCCAGCGCTGCACTGGGGACTCTCAAATCAATAATCATTTCTTTGTTATTACTGTTACCGCAATGATGCGGCATGGTTCAGCCCAAATCCTTTTGGGAGACCACTTCAGAGGGAAGCAGCCACTGCCGTATGCTTCACCCAGTCTGCGCTTCCCTCTTTTCTCCAGGCTGACTCCTATACATGGTGCAGTACCAACATCCTCGCTGCTCCTTGCTGAGGTCTGAGCCCTTAGACTGCTGCTTCGCGGGGAGCTATGGCAAGACCGGGGTATCATCTCCAGCCCCAGCACTGGAGGAGGCAGGACCCACCGTGATAACGGCTGCTTTGCCAGGAGACCCCAGATGCCCCTGTCGCAGGGAGTGAGTCTGAGGCAGATGCCTATGGTGGGACACAATTTGACTTTCTTTTGTCCTGGCTAGTTTGTGGCAGGGCCAGGACAAGCTCGGCCCCAGCACGAAAGCCTTCATCATCTTCAGACTGCTGGCTCCAGCGATGAGCATTTCTAAAACTCTCAAGTTGAAAAGGTGTCTAATCTCCCAGCAAATCTAAGAGAATCAATCTCACCTCAGAAACAAGTTTACTAAAATGTTATGATGCTTTTAGTATTGACATTAAAACGCAGCCAAATTTTACTGGGAGGTGCTCAGTAGTGACGAGGCTTTTTCTGCACTTGCATTATTTAAAGGTTAACAGTAGAAGGGCATATTACTTAAGATATAGGACAGCATATATGTGTAAGGTCAATGATTCTTCAAATAGCAAGCCCTGAAAAGGGCTGTGCAGGTGTAGCCTACGGAACCACATAAACATCAACCAATTATTTTTACGTTTTTTCTTTCTTAGTGTAAGCTTCAGCAGCTGGGTCCCATATGAATATGTCATGACAGATGACAGTGATATGAGCAGATGAACCCCAAGGCAACCCACTATCCTGTCAAGGAGAGGGCAAAGCTGGGCCCCCTAAATATGCATAGGCTGTGTCACTGACAGCAATTTGCTGTTGTGGTCAGGCGCCTGGAGTCTATATCCTTCCCCAAGAAGCAGGTTTTAAAGTATTTTTAGACATGAATACCATTAAAGTTTGTCTTCAGTAAGAATTGCTGACAAAGGAGAACCCAATATTCCACAGCCTGGTGAAATTTCACGGTTTTTTTTTTCAATCTGGCATTTCAAACTATGCTTAACTAAACCCTGCTAGCCTTCTTACCTGTGCCGTACAGGCTAGGGCCTTTAGCAACATTAATCTGTCAAAAGACAGGCAAAAAGGTTACCCCAATGATTTGTCATAAATATTTACATTATTGTAATTTGGCTTACACCTGTGTTTTGTCTGTCTCTGGCCATGTGGTTCAAAACACTGAAGATCAACGCAAATATACAGTTTCTTCCTTTAAGGTGAGGCCAGAAACATTTTTAGCATCAGTATGGTGCAAAAAGAGTGGCTAATCCATCACCTCCATTAGGAGCTGTATAAACAAACCGGCCACCCTGTGATGCTGATAGCGTATAGCCTGTTGCTTGAAAGCTTGGATGAGTTCCTCTCCTGGCTTGCACCACGAAAAGGGCACGGTAATCACAGCGGTGCGTATGACAGTGCAAAGCAAGGGCCAAATCTCGCTCCCGGTACCTCTGTAATCGAGGGAATTCTCAGCCGAGCTTAAATATTAAATCCTCCCTTTTCCACATCCCGTTTTCAGTCGCGTTCTCCCTTTGAAATGCCTTCTCTGCTCTCAAGCGGGGACCAAACACTTTCTGTTGCATTTTGAAGGGATGTCAGTGATTTCTTATGGCAGGGATTCACATTAGGGGAAGCTGGTGTGCATACTAGCTAAAATAAACTGTGCTAAATCAAATAAAAGGGAGGATGTCAGTATTGAGGCCATAGTTAAAGCTGGTTTGGAATCAAATGCCTCCATATCAAACTTTCTTTATTTAATTTAATCTCCAGATTTTAGAGACTAGCTCTTGCATAAGGCAGGGAGGGGTTAACACATTATTTTCGGGCATATCTACTCATTTCTAAATGATGCTTATTTTATTTCACATTTATTTCTAAATAATTGTAAATACCAGACTTCACAGGTGGCAGATCTGATGGAGCCTCAAGGCTTCTGTTGCTTTGTCCCTTGGAAATTTCGGGCACCGCAAATCATTCCTCCTGCTCCGGGTGGCAGATCTGAGTTATGCCGAGTTTAGCCGACGGGACAGGTTGGGTTTGCCAGCAACGTGGGCTTAAAAGCCTTCCACCTCTTGCATTGCTCACCCGGTAACAGAAATTATGGAGGTGGATTTTCGAGGTAAGAGGGGAGTGAAATGAGTGGGGTATGTGTGCGTGTGTGTGTGTGCGCACACGACGTGGCGAGCAAGTGGCTGAGCGCTGGATGGATGTGTGTAAGCAGTTAAGCCCTGCTAAGCCCCAAGTGCTCCAGCGCGTCTCTGCAGTAGAGGAGGAAAGGACTAAGCCTGGCCCCAGGCCCTGAGGTACTGCACCAGATCAGCGGCGCTTGAGCAGCTCTCCTTGCAGATGTCTCGCCCGTGTCACCTTCCACTCTTCTGCGCTCTGCTCGTGCCAAGGCAGCTGCATCTCTCTGCCGGTGCGCACCAGCCCGGACTGCACCACAAAGCTGAGGCAAGAGCGAGGGGCTCCCTCTGAGGGCTGCCCCCGCGGGGGTACAGGCTCCTGGGCTTTTACCCACCCCCCCTCCTCGGGGAACCCAACCCTGTTTCTGCTCCCTCAGTCTCCCGCCGCCGCAGCATACTGGTGAGCTGCACCACAGTCAGCTCAGCTGGCAGGGGCAGAGGGGGTGCAGCACAGCTGCAGCGGTGGGGTTGCGTGGGGCAGCACGGGAGGGAAGGGAGAGCTTAAATCAGAGACGTTGAGGGGAGAGAAGCTGCCCAGGCTTTGTCAGCATGCAGTTCCTCTGTTTCTCCCTGCTCAGGTCCAGACCGGCTACGGAGCCAGTTTTCTCACATCTCCCTCCGCTTTGGAGCTTGTCAGTCCCGCAAGCCCCCAGAGCACATCACAGACAAGCCCCCACCTACATTTCAGTGTCTTTACCACCCCTCCTCACGCTGGCTGCCCCTCCTTACTATCCCATACATATCCCCTTTCTCCTTCCCTGCTTCCTTGCCACCTTTTTTTTTTCCTGGTGCCCGTATATATCAACTCATATGGCTATCTCCAGTGATTCTGTATAAAAGAGCAGTGAAAGAGCTGACCAAAAAGTCAGAAAAGAGAAGAAAAGGGTTAGACTGGTCTCTAGGAACAACAGAGTACAGAATTAATCCAGGACATGGTCTGGAAAAGGAGACGGAGAAGAGGAGTCAAGTAAAGCTGTTGTACAGAAAGCGAGGTGATATGTGAAGATTTGGGGCTTTGCAAGACACTACAGGAGGAACAGAGATGAAAATACATGAGCTACCCATGCCATCTGTCAGTGTTTGCACAGAAATCCCACCAAACCAAAAATATTGTTAAAAATCCGTTAAAGTTGCTCATGGCACATCCCACCAACAAAAACATTAGAAAGCCATGAAGTCCCTAGCCAAGCCTTCCCTCGGGTTTTGAAGCCCTTAACCGCAGTTTCAGCTTCGGCACATCACCCCACCGGCTTCTAGAACCCGCAGGCTTCCTCCCTCCCTTCCCACTCGAAACCTTTAACCTGAACCCTGCGCGCAAACCTCTCCTGCCAAGAAAACAAAATGCAACACCGTACTTCCTCAGTGCACCGCCTAACTCACACGCCAGCACAGGCAGCAGGTGAGAACTTCTCAAAACCATGAACGCTCCTACAATCGATTCCCCTTGATGAGCAAACAAATGATTTGCATCACCCGCGATACTCTTACATAGCAGCCTTCCGCCAGCTGCTAAAATCAGATACCCCGAACCCCAGCTGCTTCACAGGACACCGCCGATCCTAACAAGTGCTCCTCTTGCAAACCACGCTGCACGGTTCGAGCTTACGGTTACGCAGCTTTGTGTGGGGACGGAGGGAGGAGGCCTGTGGGTTGTGGGTGGTGGATGTGGCTGACGTAATGTGGAGAAGGTGAAATCATGCTCGCAGATTGCAAGAGCTGGCTGAGGACTACATTGGCAGTGTCATCGATTATTTGTACGGCTCTGGTCATGGCTGGTATCGGTGAGACTTTTTTTTTTTTCCCTCTTTTCAGTAAATTTTGAGAGAAAACAAGAGTGGCAGTAAGAAGTGACCATGAAAACATAACAAAATATGATTTTGTTATCATTCTTTCCAAATTGTTGTTTTGTTGACACCTTAAGGTCACAACTATTGGCTTCACTAACTTTTTCCCCCTCCCACTTCTCTCCCCATGTCAGTGTGAATATGAAAGAGTGGTTTTTTTGCCATTACGCTGTGCGTTGGCTAGGACATGGCCATAGCACCTCACGAAGCTCCGGGCTGCTGCAGGATTGGGTAGGAGGAGCAGATGGCCTGAAAGAGTGCAGCCGTTGGTTAAACAACAGAGATCAACTGTACTTAGCAAAGGCAGCAAAGTAAATTATTCTAAAATGGGTAAACTCATTGTCCAGAAGCAGTAGGAAATATCTTAAAATGTGCACCCACTGCTCACAGTTTTCACCATCCTCCAACACTACTGCACCTAGCCTGAGTGTCTTCGCACTTTTATCCATTTTTGGCCAACCAAAATTAAGCTAGGAATTTTTTTCCTAAGTAGCTGCTGATTGTGAGTGCACCCGCTTTTGCATACAGGGTGTAGCCGAGTGCCCCAAAAACGAAGGTTTTCATAATCAGTGGCTATTTCTGAAAGCATCTCCCATGAGATACCTACCCAGTGCACCAAACTCTTTCTTCAGAGTACTTAGAACACGGGGAGGGAGCAAAAGCATTTTTCTCCTGATGTCAGTATCTGTAATGAGCATTTCTATCCCACTGGTATCACAGTTCAAAATGTGCATGACCCCTGACGACTGGGAGCCAGTTGGTGTGACACAGGCAGGAGCGATACCCGACTTGCGCCCGCTGGGAGCTGCCCCATCGCCTCGCCTTGCTCTGCAATGCCCAGCCTTGCTGCACCTCCACCTCCCCTCCGCCTTCCCCAAACACCCCCCCATCGCGGTCCCACTCTTCCTCGGAGCCGCAGGATACCTTTCCTGTCTGAGTAGTGGGGAGCTGCAGGAGCTCTGCACCCTCCATACAACTCTTCCTGCCCCCAGTGGAATGCCAAAGCAGAAGGGAGGGATCCCTAAAAGGTTCAGTGTCTTGTAGCTCCCAGGAAGCGAACGAGTGAAAGAAGGGGAGGGAGGTTGTTGGGGTAAGCAGTCCTATAACTTGAGGAAAGGCAGAGCAGGACAAGAAGTCTAGGTCCATCTCGCAATATACCTCAGGATTAACATAGCCCAGATACAGGGCTTGGTCCCTCCGTGAGACCACATCAGCTAGGAGAGAGCAAACCAGATAAATACGTCCTCTTCCACCCATAGCCCTCTGTGACTGGGGAGATCATCATCCTCTTTGCACTACAATAAAAGGAATCAAATTATATGATATAACACTATTTAGTAGGGTACATTCTTAAATCGTTGGCAGCAACCGGAGAGGTAAGGAGCAGAGTTCATTTAAACAGAAGGAGCAAAAGCCCCTGCTTGAAATCCGGCAGCCCCGCTCTTCGCAGGGCGGGATCGCCAGGCGCTCTCCTCTGGCAGCCACATCAATGCCTCCAGCCAGACGCCGCGTTCAGAGGAGCGCTTCCCAGCAAATCACAAGGCTCTGAGAGAATCTCTTTGCTCATCAAATACCTGGCGTTTTCTGCCAAGGCTTCCCCAAAAGATACCAGTTGTGATTATACTGGCTACTCAGTTGAGCTTAGCTCATTTAACAGAAACTGGAAGGTTAAAAATCTTTAAGGTAATCCTGGACATGAACTTAGTAGTGCACAGGCTAGAAATTACCCTCTGTAAGAGCTGATTTGATAGCCTCCGAGAGCCAACATGAATCTTTCCCGTGACCAGGACGTTGATTTCTCCAGATGGCAGGAAACTTTGGACGAAGCCAAGAAATCCTGCATCTGCCAAATGTTACTTACAAGGTGCCAAGTATTGTCGGGGCACCGTTGCCGTTATCGGAGCTGGGCCCCTATGCACGGCACAGGAAGGCTCCACCGTTTTGGGGTCAGTGTTTGACCAGGCCTCCCAGTCGCATCGGTGGGCAGACGTGATGGCGATAGAGAAGCAGACCACAGGAGAGCATTTGAACCAGGTGCCTGGCATGGTTGCTGGTGCAGGGGCTGCCGACAGACAGAGTAAAATAAAACAATAACGCAGTACAGCACAAAGCTACATAACACAAAATAAAATAATAAAATGAAATCGCTCGCGTGCTGGGGGTTTTCCCATCCGGCAAGAAAACATTTTTCCAACAGGAGGAGCTCTTTGCTTTGGTGAGGCGATGTCAAAGGAGTGGCCACAGTTTTACTCCAAACCCCCTCCTCCTCCTCCCCCCTCCCGCCCCCGTTTTATACGAGAGCGGCAGCTTAATTGATTTGATAACAAAATAAACAGCAGCCGAGGGCTGCCCGCGGGAGACGGCAGAGCAAGGTGATGGATGCCCGTCGTGCAGCCCAGCGCGACTTTCCCTGGTCGTCACCCTCCGGCCCCGGGGGGCGGGGGGGTCGAAATACCCCTGGGCATCCCGGTACCCCGCTTCCAAGTTTCTCCCGGCTCCGCAGGGCTTCGCAGCCCTCCCGGCGGGCTACAGCCTCCGGGCTGCGGCGGGCTTCGCAGCCTCCCGGCAAGGCTTTCCCTATCCTTGCCCCGGAGGAGGAGCGGAGGGGATGACACACATCTTGGGGGGGGGGCGGGGGGAGGGGGGGTGTCCTCCCTGAGTTTGCAGGGTAATTCTTGCCTTCAGGGCGGTCGCTGCCGTCGCCTTAAACCTCCTAGAGGATCCCAAACTCCCCGCGGCTCGCCGGCTAAGCCGCAATCCTTCCAAATACGGGCGCCGTGGGGCTCGCAGCCGGCTTCGCATCTCCCACCATCTCATTTCCCACCAACGCACCCCCTCCGCCGTCCCCCTCTCCCCCCGCCACCCCCCCGCTCCCGAAGCGATAGCAGCTAACTTTGTTGTAGCGCAGATTAAACCGCTCGCCATTAAGGCGTTTCACTGTGTTTCTGGGAACTAACGCGCCGAGTGGATTAGGGAAGGACCCCGCTTAAGGTTGCCGCGGAAGGAAACCGCCGTGGGGGCTGAGCNAGGACCCCGCTTAAGGTTGCCGCGGAAGGAAACCGCCGTGGGGGCTGAGCTCGCCCGCGGGGAATGCCGTGACGGCGAAAAGTGGATCCCGAGCAGCCGCAGCAGCAGCGGGAAAAGCTGCCGAAATAACTGGGCTCAGCGGCGCTCGGCGACACACGTCCCCTCCCGCGGGGACCGGCCGCGACCCACGCCTTCCGCGGGCACCGCGGGCTGCGCTCGCCCTCCCGGGACGGTCCCCACGCTGGCCCTCGGGAGCCCGTCCCTGCCGCGGGAGGGTCACACCGCGTGTCCCGTTTCCCTCCCCCACCCCCTCCATCCGGCGTCCCTCGGGCAACCGCAGCGCCGCTGGGAGCCCGGTGACCTTGGCCGGGGGCTGGCGGGATCCCCCGCGGCTGCCCACGCGTGTGCGCGCCGTCAGGCGTGGCGGCCGGGTGCGGAGGCAGAGGGCAGGGCGGCGGGCAGGGCATCGATCGGCGCTCGCCTGCAGGGATTAGCGCAGCCACCAGCAGCAGCCGCGTGGAGTTTCCAGCGCCTTGTCCGCAGTTTTCAGCTTGTTTTTCTTCCTAATTATTTTTTTAAAGACTCGATGAGTTCTCTGTGTGGTTTT
>RSEF01000001.1:137045389-137056481 GCA_003993805.1 Himantopus leucocephalus
TTTTTTGGAGGGGACACCGATGCCGTCCGTCGAAGCGACACCCGCTGGCTCTGGGATTCGGGACCCGCTGCATCCCCGCCGAAGGCGGGCTCTGCCGGCGGAGGGCCCCGCAGGCACGCAGAGGGTTAACGACGACTCTGCCCTCTCCTTCAAAGGACTCACTCGAGATAGAGTAAATACGGTCGGGGCGGAGGGGGGGTTGCCGCTCAGGCCACATGATGCAAAAGTAAGACAAGCACACTCCGGAGAACAAAGGCTTCCTACCCCCCTCCNNNCCCCCCCCCAAATCTCTCTTAATTCCGCAAGTAAACTTGAGCAGCTATAAAACAAAAGGGAACGATGGAAGTTATAGCCAAGGGACAATCAAAATAAATACCTTTGATGCAGTCCAAGCACGCACTCGGCATTTTCTGGGCCTCCCCCCCCCCCCCCCCCCCCCCCCCCCCCCCCCCCCCCCCCCCCCCCCCCCNCATCGCGGGCTCTCCCCACGACGGGGTTGACTGTGCACCGCCGGGGTTGTTATTCGGGCCGATTTAGGCCACGTCCCGCAGCGCAGGCAACACCCGCTGCCCGGGGCCAGCCCCACCTCGCAGCCCCGGGGGGGGGCGGGCCGGGCCGGGCCGCGCCGTCGGGGCTGGGGCCGGAGCCGGTAGCGGCGGGGTAGAGCTGCCTCCGGTGTCCCACGGGGCCAGCTCGCCGGGAGGACCGCGGAGCCGGGAGACGTCCCGGTGAGCCGTGCCGGTGTCGCCGAGGAGGCCGTGAAGCGCGGCGTGGGGCAGGGGAGCGATGTCGGGCCCTGCAGCGAGCCGTGCCCTGGCCCCGCGGGAGCCCGACGGGAGCCAGCAGGGGTGGTTTGCCCCCCCGACCCGGTGGTGGCCCCGGCCCCGGGTCATGCAAGTGACACCTCCCTGCCTGCGACCCCCTGCTCCCGCCTGCCCTGGGTTTGCAGAACAGGCCAACTACTTTCATGCTTGTCACCAGCACCCTGGGGCTATTCCCAGCCCCAGTGTCCCACAGAGCCCGCCTGCTCCCTCTGGACCCCCCCCTCCTTCCTTGGCCAGGAGGAGCTTTTAATGCATCGGGGACGGCAGGGGAAGCAAAGGAGGAAAGCCGTAAGCCAGCAGCCTGTGCAGCGGAGCAGGCAGCGAGGCCTGCCGAGTACAAAGCACCGCTCCTAAGCCCAAAAGCCAGAGAGAGGCAAAAATCTATAACCCGCCCTGTACCTCTGAGCGCCGCTTAAGAAGCAGGAGCCAGAGCACTGTGTCACTCCAGCCAGAGCATAGCAGACAGGGCTGGCTAGGAGGAAAATGACTCATGTGCCCTTGTTGTACTGCAAGCGGTTGCTCTGGTGCTGCAGACGCGGCTGGTGTCGGAGCCGTGGAAGGAGCGGGAGACGGGGACAGACCATGGGCAGAGCATGGGGACGAGGTGTGCAGTGGCATATGTCTGGGCAGGCTGAGCCCCGATCTGCTGGGGAGCGGGAGAGCAAAAGACCACGTTCGCAGCATTCGGAAAGATTCCCTATGTGTGTGCGTGCATGAAGATGTCAGAATAACTCTTGTCCGGGGAAAGCTGAATATAAGCTGTGGCTGGGAAACAGTCCTGTAGGTACGTGTGAGTGAGGGCTTGGGGACACCCCCTCCCACGGCAAGGAAGCACCTGAAGGAAGAGTGCAAGAACGAGACAACAGCGGATATGTGTGTGTCTACGCAACTGTTTCAGCTTGGCTTGAGACAAGGTCCTTCTTCCGTATTTGGGGCAAGGTTTGTGGCAAACCAATGCTGGAACCCATTTCCCAGGGGCCTGATGGGGTTTGGGTGTAGTTGACAGGTCCCTGCCTTGTGACAGGAGAGTGATTGCATAGGTATTACGCACCACCGCTGTTTCTAGCCTCTGGCCTTGTTATTCACTGACTGAAGGTAGGACCGAAACTTTTGAGCGGTAGGCAAAAATGGCCCCGGGGTCTCCGCATCTCCCTCTAGATCCTGCACAGAGCTGTTGTCTCGCTCGGTACCTCCAGCATTTTAGCAGGGAGAGAAAAACACAGGCTTGTGTCATGACAATAAGATACAGCGCTTTTCTCTTCAAGAAGTAACAAGAAGCTGGAAAAAAAGACAGTGGCAATGGAAAAGGAAAAAAACCCTTTCCAACTTGTTGGCTTGGCCTTTGCAGTCACCCCTCCTTCAGGGAGGGCTATGGCCACAACAGCCTTGGTTATGCTACTGAAATTCACCATGCTAAAAGTCACCTGGTCCCTCGAGCGCTCTTGTAAAGCACTCCAGGTCCCCATAGAAAGTGGTTTGCGTGTACTTAAAACTATGTGAATTGGATTTGCTTCCAACAGCGCACAATGCCAGTTTCAGCCTGATCCTGTCTGGCTTTCACTGAATTAACGCCTGGATGGATCTAAGTCCAAATGTCTCAGACCAAAGTGGTTCAGATAGTCCTCCTGCTGCTGTCCCTCGCTGCCCCGAAGGCATTTTAAAATCTCTTTGGAAGTGCTCTTATGCGGCAATGGCTAAGCCTCAGAAACAAAGCAGTGGAGAACACTAGTAAAGCAGAACAAGCAAACCCCGATGGCTTGGAGTAGTTGACAGGGCCACTGAAAGGTATGAAAGCTGCTTCAGTTTGGAGCATAGGCGTACCCCAAGCTCCCTGCGTAGCCCTGGCCCTTTCCTGACAGCAGTAGCAGGCTGCAGGCGCCCCGTCCCCGCCGGCCTGCGGCCGTTCTTGCAGCCGGGCTTACACGTTTGACTTTCACCCAGTAACAATTTGTCAAGTCGCAACATCTCTCTTTTTCACCACTTCCTAACATCTCACTGCCTCCAGAACACTCCCGAGAAGGAGGAAAATGATTTCAAAAGTCCTGTCGCTGAGACCTCTTAAAGACCCCTACATGACCACCTAAACGATCTCTTCGTATTCTTATAGCCTCTGTTTATGCTGCCTGTCTGAGCTCTGTTTAGATTTGTAAGCTCTTTGGGGTATGACTCTGCCTTGCATTCTCTAATGTACTGTGGCTATCGTCTAAACACAAAACAGCGGGGAGAAGTTTTGGACTAGGTTAAGGCTCAGGATGGGAAGAGATAAGCGGGGGGGGGATCCACGCACGCTAAATATCAGTGGTATTTTATCTTTCCAGGTTCACAAGTATTGCGTTACCTGACAGCAGCTTTAGTGTGCTGGGCACTCTGTATGCACAGAAGGCAGATTGTTCCTGCCTGCCCAAAAAAGGGAAGCAAAACTGTAAAAACTACAACGGCAGATGACCAGGAGGGCGATGCCGGTGGTACAGGGAGGCTGGCGAGCTCCTGGCTTCAGCCATGGGCTCCTTTGCCGCGGCTCTCCGAGGCCACCGCTCCTAAAGCTCGTGTCCTGCAGTTAGAAGAGAACAGTGTGCGTTTGTATGCGTGTGTTCATGTGAATGTAATTTTGTTTCTACATAATGTGGATTATCTTTCTTTTAGCTGCAAATCCGTTCAGGGGTTTAGATAAAAAGAGAAATCCTGCAGCCGGTCCCTCCCTGGGAAAGGGCATGTCTTCTGTCACTTTCTCTGGTCTTTTTTCTGAGCAGTCCCCAAACACCCTTTTTCCTAGTTCAGCATCCAATCTCACCTTGAGAGCCTGCCCACTCTCAGGGTGAAGCGCTCCCACACAGGGAACAGGGGGAAAACATAAGGAATACGGCACAGCAGGCGAGGCGCTGCTTGGATGACTCGGAGGAGAAGGGAAGCGGGGTGTAGAGTGCAGAGGTACTCCCCAATGGCATTGCACTGGGTGGTGCTTATGGGGGGGTTACGCCCCCACAGCCCCCCAAGAAGCCCTCCTGGCAGGCAGAGCGGGTATGCTGTAGGTGCAGGACACCTAACGGGCTCTCTTCTTCTGAACCCTGGTAGGACTGCTTGGCTTTGCAAAGCGTGAAGGCAACCTTGTCGGGAAAGAGAGCTCCATTGATTTAAATGCAAAATTATCCTCCCGCAGTTCTAATTTCCCAGGCGAGGGCCGTGCAGGCTCTGAAAACATGCAAGTTGTTGATGTATTGGTTCAATTAATTTTTAAAATAAGTTTGAATGCCATTTGTTTCAAATTTGATAGGAGAGCGCTGTAGATTTTTGCAAGCAAAGACTGAGGTGAGCATGAACGGGGTGTGTATTTCGCATAGCCTTGAAAAGAGGGCTTAAATGAGGCATTCATTTAGTACCAGGCCTCTGCGCAGCGATGAGTGAGACCCGCGGTGAAAGAAAAAGACCTGAACATCTGTATTTGCTAAGTGGCACCGGCAGCAGTCAGCCAGCTCGCGGAGAAGAGCAGACATGCGGGTGTGAGGCCCAGCGGAGACCGCTGGGTCCCTGGTGCTTTTTAAAAGGAAATTATAGCTTGTGGGGGAACCCTTTCTGGTGGCCTTGGCTCCCATGACCCCCCTCTGATGTATGATATTTAAACAAGGAAATGTCAATATTGGTTTTCCACATACAGCCTCGTTCTGCTCTCCATGAAAACTAATGACAAACCCCTCGGAGGGTTAGAGGAGAGCAGACCCCAAAACAGTCGCTCATACCCGAATACAGTTGGCTGCAGCAGTCTGGAAGGAAGGGAGAAAGAGGAGGTTGTCACAAGCAGCTGGGTGATGGGCGCCTGCAGGTACATTAGAAAGAAGAGAAGCAATCCCATCCTGCGGTACGCAGTGCCTCAAAGCTGCAGGTCTGATGGCGTGAATGATTATTGCTTTTTAAAATTATAAATTGCGTTTTGGTACAGCGAGTGAGGATAATGCGCTGCTTACTAGAATTAAGTGCAATTCAAGGGTGGTTTGTTATAACAAAGGTGACTTCTCTGCGCTTGCTTTTTCATGGTCGAGGCTAACGGAGAATTTGATTTGAACCCGATGGCTATCTAGCAGTGGTTTTGGAAAGGAGTGATGCCAATTGTACGAGAAGATATCCATAAACTGGGCCATCAGATAGATCTTTTGATATACGTGTCCTCTGAGGTAGGAAAGTGTAAGTCATAGGAAGAGAGGGCAAGCGTGTCTGACTCATAGTAAAATGAGGCCACATAGAAAGTATAAATGAAGGGAGGGCTGCTACTAGTAGGACGTGAAGGTTGTGTCATGTGTCATTGTGGATAATTTAAGCTTAAAGGGGCAGTTGTGGTGCGACTGCGTGGCACAGAAGCTGAGGTGGGGCATATACCCAAAAGCAATTTAACCCTTAATCCTGTGCTGCCCTCCTGTTGGTGCTGGTTTATGCAGGCTGGGCCCCTCCAGGTGTTGGGAGTAGCAGCTTCAAGGTCCTCTAACATCACGTGAACGTCATCATCGTTCACCCCAGGGTAAAAAGTGTAGCTATACAGGCTTTATGCTGTATTGGCACCATGTCCCTGGAGGCAGTAGCGGAAGAAGTGGTGTATGAGTCCCTCAGCCAGCTCTGTGCAGATGGAGAATCACTCCTATACGGGAACCCCTTTCCTGGGCAGGTTGTAGCTGCTTTCCCACTAGAAGGTGCCCACTGTGCAGGCCCACTACGCTCACCCGGTCTCCAGCGTGTGCCACAACCTCTGTTACGGCAGAGATGTCACTCGGAGCAGCCTGGGGAACTGAGCGAGCTAGAAAATGTCATGGGCCATTTGGGTTTTTTTGCCACTGGTGGGAAAAGCACCTTTGGTCTGATGCATTACCGCGACACCGTGATTAACGTGAATCTCCAACTAGGGCTATGGAAAATGACCTATCATTTGGGAGGAAAATAAATAAAGGAGTGTTGCTCAGGTATGAGTCCTGCTAGGAAGCAGAGGGATCGTGTGTGAAGCTGAGGCCCGGCCATTTCCAAGACTGTGTCTGACCTCTGTGATTTTCTGCGTATGAGGACACAAATGATATGGAAGGAGATCTTTGAGGCACAGACTGTTTCACCATCGTTACACAAGGCCCAGCACAACACAGTCCTAGCTACAGCTAAGGCTTTAAGGAGCCAGTCTCACTCAAATAATCCAGGGTGTCTCGGCTACAACTCAGGTCACCTCTCACGCAGAACAGAGTCCAGGCTTACAGCACCCAGTGCAATGGCACTCCATGCAGTGTTTCCTGGCGTGGCTCGAGAAAATCAGAGATTGGGAAGGTACTGGAGCAGCGCAGTTAATGATTCTGTAACACATGGACCTTGGTCCTCTGAGATCCTGCAGTTCCACGCTGCCGTTGCACAGCAAGGCTATCTCAGAAGCTGAGACAGACTGAAGAATGGATGGGCATCGCTAGGATGGGCAGAGGAAGGGTGGCTGCTATTTCTTTGTCAGAGGATATGTTTTCATCTGGTACTTAGTGGGACAGCTCTACCCTTCTTGCTGCCCATCTTTTGGAGCAGATGTTCATGTGAAGGTGGATGAGGAATGGGCTTGGGTGTGAAAGCAGATCGTTTGCCATGGTTGAAGAAGCCCCCATGGAACTGTGAACTATCTGGGGACGAGTGTCTCAAAACTGAGCTCCACCATAGCCAGTGACTGAACCACTCTTGACTCTTGCTGGAACTTAACTGGGGGCTTCGGCATTGCAGGAGAGGAAGAGGGAATGGTGTAGCGGAGCTCTGTGTAAGCACTTCTCTGTTAGTGCACAGCCAGGGCCACTGCCATTGTGAGAGTATGCAGCAGTTGCTTCTTACAGACAAAAGAAAAAAAAAAATACGAAGCGCCACTGAAGGCTAGGGCTGATGAAAAACTGAAAAAGCCCCAGTTAGAAAAACTAAGCTAGCTCTGCAGTTCGGTCAAGTGATGCTCAGCGTTGGGAATTTGATGAACACCACCAGTCTGCGTGAAGGCAGGCGACTTTTTAAATGGGGTTTTAATAAAGTCAGTATTGCTAAGGCTATCTATAAAGGTAATCTGCATAGGGTTTTAAACAAGTAAACTTAATGATGCCATTAACGCTTCCGACATGAATGAGACCGTTGCCGGAATACTGTGTCCGGCTCTGTTGTGGTGTTTGCATGTTAAAAGTGCATTGGCAAATTAATACAGGATCAGAAAAGAGCCACAAGAGTGATTCAAGGTCTGGGAATCGCATCCTATTGCAAAAGACTAAAGAAATCCCATCTATTAATTTATCCAAGAGGAGGCTATGACTTGGTTTGATCATAGTCTTTAAGTGCCCTAAGTGTCTCTATGGGGAGATTTCTGATAGTGGAGATCTCTTTAATGTGGCAGACAAAGGCATAATGAGATCCTAAGTTGGAAAATGAAGCTCTGTGAATTCTGAGCAGAAGTAGGTGCATTTTTTTTAAACCGGTGAGGGGACATAACCACTGGAACAACTGAGGCAACAGTGGGTTTTCTGTTACTTAAAAGTCTTCAGAGCAAGATTGGATGCCAGGCTAAAAGCTCAGCCAGAATTTATGAGTCTGATACAAGAACGTCTGGCTGAAATTCACTGGCCCATGATATGTAGCAGGTCAGACCGGCTGATCACAATGGTCCGTTCTTGGTTTAAAAAATCTGTGAATTAGGTATTTAAAGTCCCCTGAGCCCCGATATTATTGGAGGTCTTGAAGGAATGCATTATAAGCTGTCATAATTTAATTGGAAGCAAGCAGGGGGATTGCCTTTTTTTTTCATTAATAAAACTTATTTTCCAAGAGCTTGTTAGGCAGCAGAATTAAGCAGCTGTTAACAAACATGACAACATTTTAAAAACAGTTCAAATAATTCACCTTCTTCCATTTGCTCAGCTTTGTTTCACAGCGGCACAATTTCATTAAGCGCGGCATCTACCAATGCTTCTCTAGACGACATTGGAAATTCCAGCGAAATAAAATAAGCAACCTACACACTTAGGGTATGACCCCCTTATTCCATGCCCTCCTTCACGTACATTCCTTCGTCTCACAGATTCATCCTTGCAGGCTTTCTCTCCGCACGGTAAGAGGGAAGAAGTCCATCCGTTCTCTACCATAGGCCCCTCAGATAGGTGGGAATCCATTGTCTGTCACAGGAGCGCTTGGCCTACAGAGCTCCCGGCTTGTCTGAATGGGAAAGGGAAAAGGTCTTAAGGAGACACCTGGTATTCCTGAAATTATGCAAGTTACTAAACCTCCTCGAGGTTTCATAAAATGGCCTCCAGCAAATGGTCAGAATGTTTTTCTTACACCGGAGGAGTAGTTTGCAACACAGCACAAACTTTGTTAATACCTCTTCGAATGGAGGGGGTGAGGAAAAAAAAAAAAGAAAAAAAAAGAAGATAACAAAAAATCCAGTCATGGCTCTCGGGAGTCTTGAAAATCATATCCACGGTTGCGTGGACATACTAAACCTCTGATACGTTCAGTGCCTCGTTAGTCTCAGTTATCAAAACCGAGACAAGAGGTGGTAAGGAGCGCAACAAAAGACGCGGTTTAAAGTCGCTCGGGGACTGCGCTCCCGTCGGCGGGAGTCCTCACACACCACCCCCCCCTCCGCCTCCGCCTCCGCTTCTAAACCCCGCCGCGTTTGATATGCAGGCAGTGAATCGGAGGGACGAGGCAGCGGGGCCGGGCGAGCTGCTCGGCGGGGCGGGGGGGCGGCCGGGGCGGGGGGCGCCGCTGCCTCCCGGGGCGCGGGGGGGAGGTCGGCGGGGAGCCGAGCAGCGGGGGGGAAAGGTGAACCCGGAGCCGAGCGGGGCACAAACCCATTAGTCGCACATAACTTGGGAAGACGCTCGGCCTCGCCATGACAACCGGCGGCCCGGGCTGCTCCCACGTCCCGCCGCCTCCCCCGGGAGCCCCTTTCCTTTCCCGTTTTCCCGGCGTTTGGGGAATGCGGGGCTGGAGAGACGAGCCCGGTGCGGGTAACAAAAGGGGATGAAAGGAGCTCTGTAGTTCACTTTACACGTCCGAGAGGCATTTTCATGCTGCGTAATGAGAAGGGATCATTCCGAGGAAGTTCAGATCAAAGGGGAGAGCATCCCGGGTATTTGCATAATTGCCGGATTTCGGAGCACGGGCAGACGAGTGGCGGCTAGCCAACCTGGGCACCGCACCGGGGGCTGCTCCTCGCCTCGCCCGGGGAGGGAGGCCCGGCGAGAGGGGAGGCGGCGAGGGGCCTGCCCCGCCAGCGGGGACACGGAGGCCGCGGGGGCGCCGGGCGGGTTGCAGGGGCACGGCTCCGGTGCCCGACGGCAGGCACCTCGCGGGGGCTCCGGAGGGCGAGAACCCCGCGGGGCGCGGCCCAGCCTGTGCCCGGGTCCCCCGGGGGCCGCCCCCCTCCCTCTNGTTGTGAAGGTGGTGCCGGTGGGGATCGGCTGCCTGCTCCCAACCGGCGACATCTGCGCCGCGGAGCCAGCACGTCGCCTCCCCGGGTGGCTCCCGGCCCGGCGGCTCGCACCGCCACCAGCGAGCGGGGATAAAGGGATTAAACGGCACGCTCGCTCCGCCGGGCGCGGGGGGGACGACGGGGGACGGGGCCGTGGCCGGCTCCAGCCTCCCCCCCCCCCCCCCCCNNNNCCGGCCCCGCGGCGCTGCCCCCGGCCCCGGCAGCGGGGAGGCACCGGGCGCGCCCGCGGTGGCTCATTGTTCCCGTAACCAGCCGGGGCTGCCGCCGGCGGCCGCGGTGCTCGGGGCGACCGGGGCTCGCCGCTGCTGCTAGCGGGGAGGGGATGCCCGGGGACACCCTTTTCAGCCATTTTAAAGCGGCAAAGCTGGCGCCTCGCCCCCGTCCCCCGTCGTCCCCCCGCCTTTCCGCGGAGCCCACCCCACGCCCGGCCGTCGCCCCCGGTGATGCGGGGCTCCCCCCCTAACCCCCCGCCCCGAAGCCGACACCGCCCGCACACGCCCCGCACCTGCGGTCCCCGGGCGAAACCCCACCCCGCCGGCTCCGCGGGGACACCGTGTTCGCCCCAGCCCCGTCCCGGGGACGCGGCCAACCCCGGCCCCCCGCTCCCGCTCCCGCTCGGGTGCAACCACCCCCTGCCCCCAAAACCCCGAGCCGGGATGCAGCCGGACCCTGCCCCGGCCCCGGCTCGGGGTGCAGCCAGCCGCGGGGGGAGCGGCGGCTTGCTCCCCGCCGTGGCCGGGGCCCGGGCGGGCTGGCCGGGCGCCAGGGAGGTGAGGTTGGCCCTGGGAGCTGGCTGGCGGATGGCATAGTTATTGTGAAAAGCGAGCGGGGAAGGCAAATAGGAGCTATGGCACCGTATAGGCTCGCCACGTGACCGAAATGTGTTTATCTCGCCCCGGAGAAGCCGGGGCTGCCTGCGGAGGCCAACCTCCCTTCCACGGCACAGGCACAGCTCCCCCGGCTGCGGCCGGGGCTGGGCCCTGCGAGAGAGCAGAGACCGCTTCTGTTTGCTTTTGCTTGTCGCTTCGGCTCTTATCATTTGCCTTGTCATTCATCATCAACCTCTCCCGCTCTCCCTCCCCCTTGCCCCTCGCTCTCCCCCTCCTCCCCCCCCTCCCGGCCCGCCGCCTCCCCCAGGGTGGGTCGGGAAAAGGCTGGGAATCCATCTGAGGGGTGAGACGTGGGAAGAAGGGTCGGATGGAGATGCGGCTGGGGCGGGGAGGGGGATAAAAACAGCTGCGTGCCGAACAAAGGTGCTGGAGGGTGGCTTTTGGTGGTGGAGCAGAACCTCGTAAATAGGAGATTTCCGTTCGCAAGACTCCGCTTGCACAGTTTCTGTCCTGCCCTTGAACTGACAAGTGAATATCTGCATCGCAACCAGAAAGTAAATCACACCGAGCCTGGCTCGGGGAGGCAGCGCACAACGCTTCAGTCGGTTGCTAAGGGCGGAAAAAAAAAAGTGGAAGATTTCAGCTTTCCAGCGCAGCCCCGCTTTCCCCCGATACACTATTTCACTTCGGCAGCCCGGCCAAAACGCGCTCCGTTGTTTTTATTACGGCGGGTGCCGGCGCAAGCCGGCGTTTGCGTGATGAGCAGCCGGCGGAGGAGCGGCCGCGGTGCCGGAATATCAAAGGGAGACACCGCCTTGGCAGTGCTCCCAGGCAGAGGGCTTTACTGGCACCCGCGGGATTCCGCGGGGCAGGGCGAGCGCGGCCCGGGCGGCGGCGGGGAGAGAGGGGAGCGGGGAGCGGCACGGGGGGGGTGCCGGCAAACCCTTCGCCGGGAGGCCAAAAGCAAA
>RSEF01000001.1:137071812-137082901 GCA_003993805.1 Himantopus leucocephalus
GCCGCTTTCCCCGGCGGATCCTGCTCCCTCGCTGGCGCTCTGCAGGACTTTGGACACACTTTGCCGTCAGCGGCACTGGCACCGTTACGGTTACGGTGCCTTTGAGCCCTGCCGGCGTGCGAGGGGAGGAAGGAGGGAGGAGAAGCTCACCCAACCCAACCCAACCCAACCCAACCCTGGGAGCTCCCCTGCCCACGCCGGTGGATGACGGCCCTTGGCACGCGGCTCTGCTCGCCGGCACGGTGCCGTGGGGCACAGCCCCCCGCACGCCCCGCCGAGCCGGGGAGGAATACACTGAAAAGAGGGAGATAAGGCGAAAGCAGCAGGAAATGAAGGAGAGGAATCAGATGGGAGAGGGAGCGAGTGGACAAAGACGCGGCGGCACTCGCGCTCCGTGTTCTTCCCTAATGAATGAGGCTTTGATAGAGTTCATTGTCCCCGACGCCGTTCCCAGGCTGCTCCTTGGAGCCGTTCCCTCCTCCACCCGCATCGCCGCAGCCCCTGCCAGCGCTGGCGATGGGAACGGGCCGCATCCTGCGAGGGCATCCCCACTCGCGGCAGCCAGCGGGTGCTGCACCCAGCGCCAAACCCGTCCCCGCAGGAGGCTCCTGCTCCTGCAATGGCTAAACACCCCTTTGCAGGCAGGGCGAGGGCAGCTCCCGAGCCTGGCAGGGTGCGGGATCAGCGGGATTTCTTCTGGAAAGGAGCTTTTACGCTCGCTGGGGGTCAGCCCGATATCACTCGTGGCACAGAAAAGCTCCCTGACACCTAACGAGATGGGCTGGACGAGGCTGGCGTGGAGCTGCGGCAGCAGCACGGCACGCGGTGCCAGCTAGCCGGCCCCGACGTTGGTTTTCCAGCAGGGAGAGAGCTCTCTCCTCATCCCGTGTAAAATAAAGACAGGGGGACAGCAAGGCTGGAGGGGGTACAGGGGCTCAGGGAGCATGCTGCTGCCGTAGGAAAGGCTGGAGCTGGCTCCCTGGCTGCGCCTCGGCACGCTGCAGGACGATGCATTATTCACGCCGCTCCCCTCCCCGGTGAGGGGCGCGGGGACGGAGGCGTCTCCGTTATTCAGCTGGTGCCAGAAAAATTCCCGGCCCCGCGCCAGAGCTGGAGTCGAGCCGCGTGATAAATCCTGCGGCGCTGGGAGCGGGGTCTGAGCCGGGCTGCCGGTGGGGGCGGGGAGGGCTGTCCGCTCCTCCTGGGGCATCCCCCCCCATGGACCGGGGTCATCCCACCCTGGGGGATCCCCCCATGGACCACGGGCATCCTTCCCGGGGGCATCTCCCCAAGGACTGGGGGCATCCTCCCCTGGGGCATGCCTCCATGGACCACGGGCATCCCCCCATGGACCATGGGCATCCTCCCCTGGGGCATCGCCCCATGGACCGGGGTCATCCTTCTCCTGGGACATCCCCCCATGAACTGGGGGCATCCTCCCATAGGACATCCTCCCCTGGACCACGGGCATCCTCCCCGGGGCATCCCCACATGGACTGGGGGCATCCTCCCACTGCGCATCCCCCCATGGACCACGGGCATCCTCCCTGGGGCATCCCCGCATGGACTGGGGGCATCCTTCCCCAGGGCATCCCCCCATGGACCACGGGCATCCTCCCTGGGGCATCCCCGCATGGACTGGGGGCATCCTTCCCCAGGGCATCCCCCCATGGACCATGGGCATCCTCCCATGTGGGTCGCCCCAGGGCCCCGCAGCATCACCCACGAACCCGTCCCCGTCACCCTGCGGCAGGGCGCCGGCCGCGCGGAGCCGGAGGAGCAGGACTGACAAACTCCTCATTTCACAGCCCAGCGCTGCAAAACGGCGCCGTACAGCCACGGCCGTCGCCTCGCTGAAAAATCACTGCGCAGAGAGGGAGAATTAAACCAAGGGGCTGAGACACGGGGCAGGCTCAGCCCTCCCGATGAGGCGCGCGCGGATGCCCCCTGCCTCGCCGTCTCCCGTCTCCCGTCCCCCTTGCCTGCGCCCCGAAGAGGACACCCGGCTCTGCGCCAGCCCCTGGGGCGGGTAGGGGCTCGGCTGGCCCGGCAGCGGCCAGCTCCGGACCCCGCAGCCGGTTCCCCTCCACTCGCCGTCGCGGCACAGCCACGGCGGGACCTGATGGGACGCGGGCGACGAGCATCTCCCAACCTCGGCAAGGTCACGGCGAAGCTTCAAGATAAATAACAGTGCCCGGGCTCCCGTCTGCTGCTCCGCACAGGCAAAGCCCTGTGCAAACACTAATTAATCCTCACTAACGAACTCCAAATTTATTGCTTATTTAAGTGTCTATCTGGCACAGGCTGTTAAGTCCCTAATCCCGTCCCGCGCAGCGCTGGAGCACGGGAAGGGGGATGGCTGGAGTGAGTGGCAAAGCCCTGGGTGGCCCCGGCATCACCCGGCCCACGGTGCAGTGCCGGCGGGGTTGGCTGCCGGCAGTGATCGCATCGGTAGAGAAGTGACCAGAGAGTGGCTGGGCAGCCATTGCACGAGGAGGGAACGGGAGCTGCTCACAGAGATGCTCCGGCTTTGCTTAAAAAGCTCCCATGGGATGCACCCTCCATCCCACCCGGCACAGCGCTGGCACGGTGCAGCCGTGGGTCCCGGCACAGCATTGGCATGGTGCAGCCGGGGGTCCTGGCACAGCACTGGCGTAGTGCAGCCATGGGTCCCAGCATGGCAGCGGCATGGTGCAGCCGTCGGTACCGGCAGTGCTGGCATGGTGCAGCTATGGGTCGCAGCACGGCACCGGGTGGTGCAGCCGTGGGTCCCTGCATGGGGCTGGCGTGGCGCAGCCATGCTCCTGGCGTGGTGCTGGCGTGGTGCAGCTGTGGGTCCTGGCACAGCACTGGTGTGGTGCAGCCGTAGGTCCCGGCACAGCACTGGCATGGTGCAGCCGTGGGTCCCTCAGTGGGGCTGGCGTGGCGCAGCCGTGAGTCCTGGCATGGCACCAGCGTGGTGCAGCCGTCGGTCTTGGCACGGCACCGGCGTGATGCAGCCATGGGTCCCAGCGTGGAGCTGGCACGGGGCAGCCATGGGTGCCAGCACGGCACTGGCATGGTGCAGCCGTGGGTCCTGGCATGGGGCTGGCGTGGGGCTGGTGCTCTGGATGCGCTCCTCTGCCGCGGCGTAGCCGGGGATTTACCCGGCTCGTGTAAACGAGCTGCATTAACGAGCAGAGCGGAAACGCCTGCCCTGGAAGACGCGTTCAAGTGCTTAAAAGCCTCTTCTCGGAGCGCGGTGGAAGCGGCTCTCCCCGGCATCGCACAAAAGCAAACGTTTGCCTTAAAAAAAGCAACCTCGGCGCGTCTCATGGCTCCGCAGCCACGTGGCACCACCCCAAAAAGGGGACCACCGGCACCCCAGCGACGGCACCGTCCCCGCCGCCGGAGCAGCCGCCCTTCCCGTGCCGCGCCGGGACCCCCGGCTCCACCACGCCGGCCCCGGAGGAAACCGGAGAGGTGGGGGCTGAGCCCTCACCGAGGCCGTGTCGTCGCGACGCTGATGAAAAATGCAACGCCTTCTGCAATTCCCAGCACAAGTAAAAGGCAATGGGCTGTGCCAGGAGTCGCGTAGTGGAAACGTTTAAGTGGCCAATACATATCGCCCTTAACCGCGGCGCTGTCAGCCACCATTAAATACCGTTTTGCCGGCCTGTAAAAATGATATTTCGTATCGGAGGGGAAGCGGCCCAGCGGATCGTTCTGGGAAGCCGTTCAAGAACTTGGACGCCCGTTTGAGGTTTTGCAAATAAACGTTAAAAATCAATATAACAGCAAGGATGTTAACCGAACCCTACGGCCGTCAAACACGCAGCAATTACAGACACATAGAAAGATACTGCTTTTTTTAAAACTACTTTTCAAGCCAAGGGCTCGAGCCGCAGCGCCGTCCCTCCACGGCGCCTTCCCGGATGCGGCGTTTCACGAAGCGACATCCTCGGCCGCATCCTGCCGCGGGAGCGGGACGGGCGAGAGGGATGGCACAGCTCCGCGCGGAGCTGCGGACGCCGAAACGCCAACCCCGGCTTTCCCCGGCTGCTGGGGAGAGTCATCAGCCATTCCAAAAATAATTAGAGAAAAAAAAAAAGAAACAAACCAAAAAAAAAAGCCTACTAGCCTCATTCAATTAAAGGTGTGCAGTGAGGAAGCGGGCTTATTAGCGAGAAAGTCAATGCGCGGAGATTCGTCTTCGATGCCGGAGGAGGGGAGGGGTAAGCCGCTCGCACTCCCCCCCCCGGGGACGCAGAGATGGGGATTTCAATCCCAAAATCGATGGGAACGTGCCGCTTCCTCGCGGGCTGCCCGCGGACGTGCGCCGGGGAGCCTGGGGGAAGAAACCGGCTTTTCCTTTAAAATGAAAGACGGAGCATCTCAAAAGTGGGTGCCGCCGCCGGGGCCGGCGCTGGCTGCCCCCCCCCCAAAAAAACCTCCCTCCTCCTTAACTAAGCCCCGTGCGGCATCGAGCACCGAACGGGCCGAGTGAATTACAGCTCTCCCGTCAAATTAACATCATTACGCCGTACAGTGGCCAATTAAAGTCTATTTCCAGGAAAGCAGCAGCACGTATCTGCCGTGAAGGATTGCATCCTGCCACGGCGTGGGGGGGTTAAACACCCGGTGCCGTCGGTTCCCCGTGGCAGCGGGTCCCGCTCCCAGCCCCCGGCCCCCACCCCAGGGGCACGGGGACGGCGATGGACGCGGGTACGTTCGGAGCAGCTGGAAACGCTCCGAGACCCTGACAGGCGAAACGCAGCCCGGCGTGCCGGTGGCACCTCCAAACCCCGCACCGGTGTTGGGGTGCTCACCACGGAGCCGGGGAGAACGTCCCCACCACCCCCGCGGGGACGAGCCGGGGCTCCCAGCTCCCCCTGCGCAGCATTTTGGGGTTCCTCCCAAGAATCCCGGCGCGGGACGCTGCGGGCGCCAGCGCTCACCGGGTGACTGCAAAAAAGCCGAGGGGTCCCGCAGCCCGGCAGCGCCGCGGGGCCACAGGTGGGAAGAGGTCCCCCCCACTTCCCTGCCAGCGCAATTAGGGAAGCTTCTTATTTGTAAAGCAATTAGCATAGCAAATCAACTCCAAGCGACGTGCCACAATAAGCCCTTCCAACCGGCGAGGCGAGGTGGAGATTACCAGCTGCCACCGAAAGCGGCTGGGAGCGGTGCCGCGGCAGCGTGCCCGGCATCCCCGGTGCTGCTCGGGGGGCGCAGCAGCCCCCCAAGGACCCCAAGGTGGGGGAAACCCGCCCCGTTCCGCAGCTGCCCCGGCACACGGTGGGCTCCGGGGGAAGGATCCGACCCGGAGCGAGCGGGGCTCGCTCCTGCAGGGAGAGGGATCGGCGGGGCGGCAGCGGTGGGGACGCCCGGCTGCTCCCCCCTGCACCGGCAGGGCGAAGGCGACGGCGGGAAGAGGAGCCGGTTCGTTAGCAGTGTCACGCCTGTGGTTCCCAGCCCTCCCACCCCGGCGCATCCTCGGCTGAACCCGGCACGCTGGGCTCGCCAGGGGATGCGCCCAGTGGGAAATCCATCACGGAGGGCAGCGAGGCGGTGACAGCAAACACGGCGGCGTGCTCCGCGCCGGCGGAACAAGCGCAGCCGGCACAGGGCTACCGAGAGGAGCCCGTGGCTGGCGAGCAGAAGCGTGCCGCTGCCGAGCGTTCGGGGACGGGCTCTTCCGTCCCAAAGCCTCCGCAGCGCACGGCAGCTCCGCTCCGCGAAGGCGGCAAGGCAGGCAGCTGGTTTATCGGCACCGCACGTGGGCGATGCTCTGACAAACGGCATCGGCTCGTGCAAGGCTCCGTCCCGGGAGCCGGGCAGCGCTTCTGCAAGGAAAGGGATGACACCGGGAGCAGGAACGGAACGGCCCTGGGGATCGCGGGCACGCGCTGCGGCGAGGAAACAAGGACGAGGGGCTCCCACCGCACCGGAGAAACAAGCAGCATCTCTGCTTGGGCGGCCCCAGGTGCCGATTCCCTGGATGCCGAGCGGGAAGCGCGTGTTCAGCCTCTCCAGCGCTCCGCCGGCTCTCCTGCAGGAGCGTTCCCCGCTCCCCAGGTGCCTGCAGAGTCCCTCCCTTGCAGCCGGCGCTCGGTACGAAGGCACCGCGCGCCCCTGAACCGCTCGAGTGATAAACGCGGCAGAGCTGGAGAGGGATTTTAAACGGCAACGAGGGAGAGAGCGCACGTCCGGAGACCCCGCCGGAGTGACTGAGGGAAGAGGGAGGGAAGGGCAGCGCTGCAGACAGCCCTGCCGTGCCATCCTGTGCCATGCTGTGCCACGCCGTGCCATGCCGTGCCGTGCCGTGCCATGCCATGCCGTACTGTGCCACCAGCACCAGCTCCCGTTCAGCCCCAGGGGGGGTTACACGGGTCCCCAACCCCACCCGGCTGCATCCTCAGCCGCAGCGACGACCATGGTGCCACCGCGCTCGGCGGGATGGACTGGACCGGCACAGGGATCAGGAGCCGCACGGGAGCAGAGTCGTTTGTGGCAGCGGCTGAGGACTAACGAGGTTGAGGAGCTAAGGGGTTTGAGGGGTACGGGCAGACCCGGCAGCCCCCCGGCAGCCCCCCGGCAGGCCGGGAGAGCGGCTCTTCTCCAGCTGCTCTCGGAGAGGGCAGAGGGAAGATCAGAACATCTCGGTGGCGGCTCCTTCGGCTACCGGCACCGGCCAGAGTTACGGCCCTAAGAGGATAAGCGCCAGCGGCCACCGCGGCAGCTCTCTGACGCTCGCACAAAGGGACGTCGCTGAAGGGGGTCAGGATGAAGCTGCCCCTGGAAGCCCATTATCCTGCGGGTGCTGCTACAGCGCGGCGCCCACCTTCTTCCAAATCCCCTGCCTGCGCTGGCAGAGCGGGCAGCTCCCAAAGCCGCAGCCGGGCGCTCCCATCGCCCGAGCTCAGCCGCACGGGTGCTCCAGCCAGCAGCGCCGGGTGCTCGCCCCAGCGCCAGCCCAAGGTCACCTTACACCCATCCGAGCCGTCCTTTTGGGTCAGCTCGGCATAAAGCTGCGCTTGCCGGCAGCGCCACGGCACGGGGACAGGCAGGGAAGCCGGGGAGTCGCCGGCAGCGGGGTGGCACCGCGGCACAGAGCTCTGCCCGGAGGCTGCAGCTTCCCTCCGTGACGGGCACCCGTGGGGATGTTAACGCACGCTGCCGGCGGCGAGCACGGCAAGGCAGGAGGGCAGCAGTGCCGGCGCGGTGCTCCCGGCACAAACCATGCGGGAAGATGTCCTGGCGAGCGAGCACCGCAGCTGAATCACTCCCGTGCCGGCACCCCGGGGGCAGAGGATTTCCCCAAACCTCTGTTCAGCCCTCGGGAGGGTATCAGAGCACCTCAGGCCCCGGAATTACTCAAACATCGTTAGTGGAGACTAATTAAAGAGAGAAAAACCAACTTCTGAGCTGAGCATCCGTACCCAAACAGGGGAGAGAGGCCCCATTTTAATAGCTTTCATTATCAAAACAGGCTCCCCGCTGGAGCCTTGTAATTGGGAGTCGACCATTTTAACGCAATTTGCATTTTATCAAAGCGCATTGAGAGGGCTCACAGCAGCGCTCTCCCCCCAGGCCCCCGGCACGGCACCGGCACCGGCACCGCGACCCCGGCCGGGGGGAGCCAGAGGTGCCCCCGCACCCCGGCACATGCTGGGCACTGCGGGGATGACGCTGTCCCCTCGGGAGCGGGGACCTTGCACGGTGGCGGTGACTCCGGCCGCGGCATCTCGGCACTGCGGTGGTGCCGGCCGGGCTGAGCTTGCCGGCAGCCGCTCTTTGCGGTGCCGACCTTCCCCGCTTCCTGACACAACTCGCCGCAGCAGCGGCGCTGAGTCCTCCTGCTCTGGAAATGCTCTTCTGCTTCTTCTGCAGCAGCTTCCGCAGCGGCTGAGCGGCTCAGCGTGCCCGAAACCAGCTCGGCAAAGCAGGGGACAGCCAGTTTTTCGGTGGCGCCACACACGACCACCCCAGCCCCAGTCACCGCCACACCGCACACGGGCACCGAAAGGCTTTTCTCCATCATCCTCCTCAACACGGAGCCGCCTCTGCGGCCGGACACGGGGCCAGGCTGACCCACGGACAGCACAGAGCAAGTTTTCCGCATCCTGTGGTCCCTTTTGCCGAAACCAGTCCAGGGCACGAGAGCAACCCAGCCGGCAGGGAGGCTGCCGGGACGGGGGGAGGCTGCTCCATCCCGGCCACTGTCTTTTCCTGCCTTATCCCGTATCCATTCTCCGCCTCCCCTATAAAACCCGCCAGAGCCCAGCTCCGGTATTGATGGTGTTGCCAGCGCACGCCGCTCCGGTCTCCTCCCCGGGGCTCACCGCGCGCCTGGGCTCGCTCCCGCAGCCTCGCCAGCGGCCATCCGTCTCCATCAAGGCTGAAGGCACCTATTAATCACGTTAGAGGCCCTAATTTAAACCTTCTGCCTGCTGCCGCACGCTGCCGGCTCCTCTCCCTCTGCCAGCCCGTTTCAGCGGTGAAGAGCGGGAGGACCCGCAGCCCGCGGTGATGGGGAGCACCCTGCAACGGCCGCGGGGCGTTCGTGCCGCTCCCGGTAATGCGGCGGCGAGGAACAGCACGGAGGAGCGGCAGCACCAGGAAGGTGGTGGCGAGAAGAGGTCTCCCCCACAGCGGGGCTTACGGTGCTCGGCATGCGGGCGGCACCGCGGGGCGGCTTTCGGTAGCAGAGATGCTTACCCGTCCCAGGTGCACACAGGACGAGCGCGGTGCCGTAACCGGTCACCCTGGGGCTCCTCTCGCCTGACGGCGCAGCAGCTGAAGCAGCACACAGCATTTTCCGCAGGGGTTTGCGGTTAGCACGTGCTGCTCCGGCCCTGCGGTGGGTCCCCGGTGATCCCCGGCCTCGTTCCTCCAGCTGTCTGCGTGCTGGAGGGACGCAGCCGCAGCACGTGCCGACACGAGACGTGCATGTCCCGCCACGTGCTCAGCAGCCACCGCTGCAGCATCCCCGGGGCAAACAGCACGTGCAATGCCTGCGACTCCCGCATGCACCGGGAAACCATCCCCGCTCCCTCTTTGGGCTCAAAACCAAGCCCGGGCACAGCCAAAACCAAAGCCACCGTACTTCTAACTGCTTTGCCAGAGCAGAGGCCGTATCTCCGGTCGCCGCCGTGCTCAGCGCCTCTAACTCCTCAAAAGTGGGTACGAAAGCACATTTTGTTTGCGGCCCGTAATTCTCTGAAGGTTCTGCACCGGGGCTTTGCTCCTCACCCGCAAGAACATGGATTTACGAGGAGGAACGAAACCCGCCGTGCCCACCAGCTCCCCACCGGGGCGACCGCGCCAGCCGCAGCGGCGCTGGGGCGGAGGATGCTCCGTGGCCCCGCAACCCTCCTCCGCGCGGCTGCTTGCAATCGCATTAGCAGCGGGCTTAAATTAATAAAGCTGTTTGTCTTGTCAGCGCGCGCGACACGTTGAACGAGCACCCTCTCGGGAGCTGCTCTCCCGCGGCGCAGGGACGAGCCGGATCCTGCCCAGGATAAGCCGGCTCTGCCGCCGGCGCTGCCGCATTACAGCATCCCCGCGGCCGCAAGCGGCCCCGCTCTGCTGCCTCCTGACGACCCTCCTCGTCCCCGGGGATGGAGCTCGATGTGTTTGGCATCACGCACCCGCAGCGCACAGCTGGGAGACCCCGACGTGGGGGCACGGTCCCCCCGAGGCACCCCAGAGCGCTTCGCCCCCCGTTCATGGAGGGGCTGGTGCTCTCACGGGGTGTGCTCGCTCCCCGCTCGCTCCCCGACAGCACGTGCGTGGCCATCAGCGTGGCCGGTGCGCGGACGGGGCCGCGGGCAGCAGAAAGCTTGCGGCACACCACCACGGCGAAGCCACCACCGCTCCGCTCCGCGGGGAAATAAACCCACTCCAGCAGAAAAGCCACAGGACAACTGGAAACCGCGCGCTCGATACGATCATCATCTCTCTCCCGGCACGAAAATAAGAGGCGATGCTGCAGATGCTGTTTCGGCACAAAATATCAGCGGATGAGCACCGGCCGGGCATTTTTGGGAAGGGCGCTGGCAGCGGTGCGGGTTGGGGACATGCGCCCAGCGATGCCGCGGACACCCCGGAGCACCCGGGGCATCACTCATCCCCTCTCAATGCCCAAATCCGAGCCCGGAGGGGCATCACCTGCGTGTGCCACGGCCAAAGCGCGGCAGTGCCGGCCCCACAGAGGGACGCCGCGCAGACCTGCTCCCCACACCGGACCATGAGCCCCACGGAGCCCCCTCCTTCCCTGAATCCCCCCCCAAAAACCGCCGCCCCATCACCACCGGTACCATCGGAGGCAGCGCCGAGCGCGGCTGCTGAAATCAGCTAATGAAAGTTATTTATGAGGCGATTACCAAGTTGGCTGTGCCGGCGCTGAATTAAGATAATTTGTAATTACGCGCGACGCTTTTAGAATGCAGCACGCTTATGTTTTTAGTCATTTGTTTTATTAAATTAAACGCTCGGGCTAATTACAGGCATCCTTTGGCTATCTCCCTCCCGAGCCCCGACCCGCGGGAGCCTGGCACCAGCAGATAGCACGTTCGCGGCTCCACCGCGTTTGCTCGCACAGGACCGTGCCGGGCTGTAATCAGCAACTATAAATTACCTCGTTAAAAACGGGATTACCCCTCGCGAGGAAAGCCTCCGCTTAAACCCATCAAGATTCCTGCAAAAAGTCATTTCTAAGCAATTGAAGTTTTTGCGTCGCCGGCGTTCGCAGAGAACGTTTCTGGCTGAGGCATATTTGGGGAATAACTCCTTAATTCAGGCTTTGGCGCTGCAGCGAGAGCGGCTGAAAGGGGCATTTCACGGCTCTGCTGTACCCTCTGCCCAGCTACAAGCATCTTTAGGCAGCGGCAGCGAAGGCAGTGCCCTTTCCCGGGAACGCATCGGGGAAATCACCCGAGCGCGACGTTACCCCTCCACGGGGAATTCATTAACCGGCGGCGCTTTGGCAACGCGCACAAAGAGCCACCTCTCTCCGCGGACGAGGAGATAATGTCGCCGCTAATGAGGAAATTGAGATGTATAAAAATACTCGGTAATTTCAGAAGGGCTTTTTTTTTTTTTTTTTTTT
>RSEF01000001.1:137091128-137102504 GCA_003993805.1 Himantopus leucocephalus
TGAAACCTCTCCCATCTGCTTACAGATTATTTCGTCAGCCTCATCTTCCTGATTGGGCAGTCTGTAACAACTCCCACCACGATATCTGCCTTGTTGGCCTTTCCCTTGATTCTTACCATAGACCCTTCACCTTATCATCACCGTCATTAAGTATTAGACATTCGTATCTCTCCCTGACATAGAGGGCCACTCCGCCACCTCTCCTTCCTCGCCTGTCCCTTCTGAAAAGTTGGTAGCCATCAATTGCAGCACTCCAGTCATGCGAGTTGTCCCACCACGTTTCCGTGATGGCAACTATATCATAGTTTTCTTACTGCACAATGGCTTCCAGTTCCTCCTGCTTGTTGCCCATGCTGCGTGCATTGGTATAGATGCACTTCAGCTGGGCTAATGATCCTGCCACCTTCTTGGAGGGAGAAGCCCTAATTCCCACCAGACCAATCTCAGATGCTTCCATAGTAACCAGCCTATCAAACTTTTGTGTCTTTGCTCCCCCATGGATCACCATCCCCCACCTCCACTGAGATGGCCAACTGTAAGACCTTACTACCACACTGTCCCACAGGTACCAGTGTGCCCCTCCCAGGCTCCTTGCTAGCAAGCCCGGTTTTATCCCCATCCCCCTTCGAGTCTAGTTTAAAGACCTTTCAACGAGCCCCCCAAGCTCTTGCCCCAGGAGCCTTTTCCCCCTTTGAGACAGGCATTCCCCATCTGTTGCTAGCAGGCCTGATGTCCTGTAAAGCAGCCCGTGGTCAAAGAACCCAAAGTCCTGCTGATGACGCCAGTCTCGGAGCCAGGCATTGATCTGCTGGCTTTTCCTGTTTATCCCCTCCTCAATCCTTGCAACTGGTGGGATGGAAGCAAACACTCCTTCAGCTCCCGATGCCCTAACCAGCCGTCTCAGGGCCCTGAAGTCTCTCTTCATTGCCCTCAGGCTTCTTGTTGCAATTTCATCACTGTCTACCTGAAAGAACATTAACAGGTAGTAGTCTGATAGTCTAATAAAAAGCACAGGGGCCGGCAGAGCCCCCAGGGCCTTCACAGCTGCCTGAACGCTTCGCATGGTGCAGGTAGATGCCCAGGTCTCCTTTTGTGGATGCACTGAACACCTGCCTCTGCTGGGGTGCCTGGGTTAGACAGGGAGTGAGCACTGTCTTCTGGAATCGTCATGTATTATCCTGAAAATGTCCTCTACTATCATTGTATCACCTCCATGTAAACTTGTAAGAAGGTCCTTAAGAGAAGCAATGCTAAAGTGGGGTCAAGTGAAGATTATGCCTCATGTCAAAGATATTGTAATAGTTATTAAAAATGGCCCTCTTGCAGATTTTTTTTTTTGGTGCCTTTCAATATATGCTCTTTTTCTTCTTGTAGAAATAAAGAATAACAGCAATATAATGGTAAAATATCACCCTAAATTCTGGACAGAGGGAATTTATCAGTGCTGCAGACAGACAGAAAAATTAGCGCCTGGCTGCGAAAAATATAATCTGTTTGAAAACAGTAAGTACCTATGTTTTCACGTTAAATTGTTTTGGCATATTTTTCTGCCTTTTTTTTGTATGATCCTCTCATCACACCTGAATGCCCTAGATATTCAGCAAATTTATAGAGCAGAGTGAATCATTGATACTGTGCCTAAAGTAAATAAAAATGTTTGTTTTGTTTCCAAGCATTTTGTAAAAAATATAAAAGCCAGAAAATTGTACTTCCAAAAAACCATTTAGAAAAAGCTGAAAGGAATCACTGAGGTTGCTGAATTTATTTTTCACTTGGCTTGTTTTTCCCACCTGAAACTTACTTGACCAAGACTGAGGATAAAACCTGATGGTAAAAAAAATTCAGCTAGAAATCCTTGCCAGCTCTTCAGTTTTAATAAATAACTTCTACATACCCTTGTAAAAGAAAAATAACCATGTTGCATTCGGTGTTATTATACCAGTGTAAAAATGATACAGAAAGTGGAAAAAAAAAAACAGCACAGGAGAAAAAAGTACTCTTGGACCTGAGAGAAGTAATAAAAAATACGGACAAAATTTATGTCTTATTTAGCAAAGCAAGGGTCGGGGGGGGGTATAATTTTCTTAGAAAAGCAGAAGTTAATAGGAACAGACCTTTCAATTGTGGCGACAGGAAAACTGCTTCCTTTTTATGTACCTTTTTTTATCTCTTTCCCTTTTGTATTTGTCATATATTCCAGCATCTGAGAGCTAATTCAGGGATCTCAGTGTGGCACGCTCAGGTGTGGCACAGGTATTGCCGAATCCTGTCGTGAATGTAGCCTGCCGTCTGATTTTAGTATGTTTTTGCCAGAATACTTTATCAATGTTTTCCTAATGCTTAACTGGAGCCGTCTTTTCTTTCTGACTTACTAAACTATCCTGAAGGCTAGTTAAGATATTAAAACCTTATCTGAGATTTAAGCCTTTTATTCAGTTTTTAAGTTTATGGCTAAATGGATAGACACAGATCTTTTCCTGTGCTCTGTTTCTAGGTGTAATGAGATTGCCCTCTCCAATGCCAGAAAAAAGTGTGGTAGGTAGTGTCTTTAAAATGCTGAATAGATAATTGCTGGTTTTTGAGATGTCATTTAGGTTTCGTGTGATTCTTTCCCTATCTTACAGCAAAGGTGTGTTTCTGTATGCACCAGTGGGCATCGTGCTCTATCTCAGGGTGGAAAAATCCCATTGAAACTTAGCCGTACCTAGTAGCTGTGTTTGTGCTGCTGGTGGGAGAGGGGGTTGGAAAGCAAACACCAGCCGGCGTTACTCTTTACTGGCGGCTGATGGGCTGCAGTGTGAGCCAGCCCCATGGGGAGCACCTGGGTGATGGTCTGCCACGCACTCCAGCTGCCTCCTGGAGCCACCACAGATCACTCCTGGGGCAGCCTAGAACTCTCCCAGCTTTTGCCTCTGGGATGCTGGAGCTGATTTGCACTGGTGTGATGGTAAGGGTGGGTGGGGTGGAATAATGTAGCAGAGTGCAATGATAATGATGTTGGGTCGTTTTCAGCGAAGGCCTCCGCCACCAGTTCCTCCAGTTGAAGAAAATGGCAATGACGAGGAGGAGATAGTGGTAGCAATGTATGACTTTGAGCCTACAGAACATCATGATTTAAGGTTAGAGAAAGGTGAAGAATATACGGTGATTGAGAAGAATGACATTCACTGGTGGAAGGCGAGAGACAAATATGGGTAAACATGAGCTCCTTATTTTTTGTTATAAAGTTAATAAGGCTATTTCCTTGTTGTAGTAGTTTATATTGACTATGTGTCAACAAATAACTGCATTAGACCCCACTTTGGACCCCAGCCCTGAAATTTAATCTGTATCTTTATTACTGCATGGAAACCAATCTTTAAAAGTGCGGTTCTTGCACTTTTAGTGCGAGTGGGGCCTGAGTGCAACGATGGTTGCAGAATTGGAAGCTTTTACAATTATATTTCCTGTCAGACTTCATGGTTTCCCAATTAAAGCTTCAGGCAGCCTGCAAAACCTCGCTAGACTGGTACAGTACTCCTGCTTCCCTGAGGAATGGCTCATTAGGGAGCAATATGGTTAACACTCAGCTCAGCAGGCTCCGACTTCCAGACTTGAATAATCATCATCTTATTTAATAGCTGGACCATCAGGGGTAATCTCTGAATGAGTTGAGAGAGGGTTGCAGTGAGATGCCTTCATGACTACAACTTTACATTCCCCAGATTAAAATTTTTTCCCTGCAGTTTTAAAGGTGAAAGTTTCCATACTTCAATATTTATCAGGTCCCTGTTGCAGTATGTTAGGGATAATTGCCAGTTATTGGGCTGTTGCAAGCTCCAAACATATTTCCAGTGACTGGCTGGGACCTCCAAGCGCAGAAGTGACAGAACAGCAGAAGGTTTTACTCTTCTTCACCCCTTCTGCTGGTTTTCTTGGACACTGCTGCTGTCCGTGTCACTTCTAGGTGCAGTGAGAGTTAATGTGGAAATGTTGATGTGGAAAATTAGTTTCTGTATGATCAGCAGTAGAGTGGGTGGGTCAGTAATAAATAAATGACAGCAAGTAACCTCTGGTAATTAGCGGAATGAAACACTACTTTCTAAGCATGTCATTGTACGTGTTTTCACTCAGATTATTTATTATATATTTTTTTAGAAAACAAGGATATATTCCAAGCAATTATGTAACAGGAAAGAAGTCCAATAACCTTGACCAATATGAGTAAGTGAATATTTGAATTAAAATCTAGAAAATCATAAAATGAAACCTATGCTTTAAGAATGACAATATATTTTTAAAGTTTTGCAAGCAATTATTTACATATGATAGCATCGATCTCAGAGATGGAACGTAAATATTTGAAATAGGCATATATTTGTTCTGATTTGCTGTGTGGATTTTGCTGTGATTTATCGTGTAGAGTCGAGTCAGTGAGATGGCCATCAAGCATGTTGGTTTTAGGTTATTACTATTAAAGCAAAAAAACCCTCCTAATTCTCTGTTAGCCAAAGGGAAACTTTAAAGGAAATTTACCCATTATAAGTGTGCAGAATGTTTTTTTCAATATTAAAGCGACATATCTATCCAAAGTGTGTAGCAGTAAGATAGTAGAGTAGAAAACAGTGGAAATCATTCAAAGAAAACATAACAGATCAGAGATTTTGGAAGGCAGCTCTCTAATTTTCAAGAAAATATATCACTCTGCGTTTTAAGTCTCAGTGTATGGATGTAACTTATCAGTGATAAAAGTATAGCTTTTTTTAAAAAAAAATTAGGCCTTTTCCAGTTGACCTATAATTATGGAGTACTTATTAAGAACATCAGGATAAAACTTAACCCTGTAGTCTGCAAGCCTGTTGTTGATATTCACATTTCAGTACAGCATAAACTGGTGTGCCTGAGAATTTAAGACATATTTCACGACTTTTAGATAAAATGGAGCTGTAAGGCAATAATAATTAAAACCAGTTTACAAAACCACATTAGTAGCTCCAAAACTCTGCTGTCAGCCACGTATGGCTCCTACTGCTGTTGTTTGACAGAAGGTAAAAAATCTTCTGGGATTTTGCCCTCAGCTTTACTAGAGGGAATTACTTGTTCTTTGTTGCTTTCTCATCTTTGAGGCTTTTAAGAGCCCTGCTCTGCTCTGGGCTGGGCTGCGGGGCTGGCAGAAAGGGAAGGGAGGAACTGGGCTGCCTTATCTGGTCCAGCCACTTTGTGCCTTACCACCTTGGGACCATAATTCTGAGTCACCGCACGGTCCAGGGAGGATTACTCCAGGTTATCTTACCAACTGCAAGAAACCACTATCTCCGGAACAGCAGAACTTGATTAGAGGCTGCTGTGCCACTTCCCTGCTCGGTTACCGGTGTGACAGCATAGCTCAAAACGATTGCACCATGCCATTTGCGAGCTGTGTGCTTTTTTTCCCTTTTCATATTATTTACTACAGTTGGCTGAAATGTCAGTGCTTCTGCGGGTGCTTTAACCTGCCCATGCAGCACCGAGCTCGGGGATGTGCAACCGTGACATTTAACTTGCTTTCAACCTCCTCTTTGGTAGGTGGCTTCTCCCTGGAAAATTTGAACCGTGAAGTTATGGAATGCAATAGCAGTCTAGCAGCCAGCTCCGCAGGTGGCTGGACCCGTGTGCAGGCAACTGCATCCCCAGGGCTGCCAGCCTGCCCTCGGGCTGCTCTTCAGAACAACTCCACCCATCAGCCTGCACACGTTTGAGAAGCGTTTTGGCTGAAAAATTAGTTCGGTTACCTGAACTTTATTGGCCGCTGTGGGATCTCACTGGATTTATTTCAGGGCATTTTTATGGGATAACTGCACAATGTAATAGGGACTGATTTTTTTATTTTTTATGGGTTTTTTCTCCCTACATTAACAGAGTTCAGTTCTTGACCTTGACTTATCATAAAATTATTGAATCTGTAGCTTTGTAATACTTTGCTTCAAGCATTTTAGGTGAATCATGCACCTTGGAGAAGTTTTGGTTACCGATGTTGTGTTGCAGGTGGTACAGCAGAAACCTGAACAGAAGCAAGGCAGAGCAGCTCCTCAGAAACGAGGTGAGCACAGCAGCCTTGCAGGATTGACTGCGAAATTTGCATAAAGTAGCTTCTTTTATTAAAGCAGAGGTTTATTTTGGCATGCGCAAATCACAGACCCAGTGGGAGAGACATGCAGCTTAAAACCACTTGTACAAAACTGTCGATGTGCTTGTGTTTTAGGATAAAGAAGGTGGTTTTGTGGTGAGAGACTCAAGTCAGCCTGGCCTGTATACAGTTTCCCTTTATACAAAATTTGGAGGGTGAGTTTCTTTGTCTGCTCTACACACCTTGTCTCGTCCAAATCCATTTGCATCCGTATCCAAATCCATGGGCTGGAGAAAAGCCCAGGAGAGAGCTCAAGAAAGACACAAGGGCTGCTGTGATAGAAAAGATGAGTGACTAAAACGGGCTTCTCGACTCCATGGTTAGGTCATGTTTGGTTTAATCCAGTGTAGACCTGAACCTCCACCCAAGAAGGGAGGTCTTGCTTTCCCACCCTGTTTGATCTCTTCCCTCCTGCCAACACAAATGTTTGAGTCAGCATGTGGTGAGCTGGATCCAGGAGCTCGCCGGGCTGAAAATTAACCTTTTACGGGTTAATCTTCAACTTGGTCTGAGGACTGAGATGAAGGCAAGTCACCAGCACTTGGGGTCTTTGATATTCAAGTTGTTCATGTCAAGTGTGTGTCATTGAGCACCTGCACTGGCCCTTTTGGTTTCCTTTTCTTAGTCAATGTGCCCCTCTTAGAATATCATTTGTTGTGAATTTTTTATTATTTTATTATTGTTGTTGTTATTGTTATCATTATAACTGTTATTATTGTTGTTACTTTTCCAGAGAAGGTTCATCAGGAATAAGACACTACCATATAAAAGAAACAATGACGTCACCAAAGCAGTACTACCTCGCAGAAAAACATCTCTTTAACTCTATTCCAGAAATAATTGAGTATCATAAACATAACGCAGCAGGTAGATGAATTGGATTTTTTCTGTCACTTTGGGTTGATTTGAAAAGGAGTGTGAGGTGTTTTTGGGGTTTTAATGAAAGTTTTTAGGTTTTTATAGTTCCTTTTTTTTTTTCAGGAAGTCTTAAAATACTGCATTTTCACATTTTTTTCAATATAGGCAATTATTTGAAAGGTTTTATGTAAAAAATATATATAAATGTATAAATATGTTTAAATATGTCAGAGTAACAGAAGAATAGCTCTGTCAGGTGAGGAAAAATTCATTTAGCTCCACATAGTGTCTCTATCAGCTGCCCGTAACCCACAGCAGATGGATAGGGATGGTAATTCCCCAGAGTACTCTCCAGGCGCTAGCTTTTTTACCTGAGAGTCATCACTGCTTAAAATGATCTAAGCTTCCCATATAGCAAACAGTGGAGGAGAACAACAGTGTGTTGTTTAGGAAATCCCTAAAGATGCATCTTTGTAAAGGTTAGGCACTTCAGATCTGTAGCTGATGGCTGATGCTGATGTCTGCCCACTGTATGACGGGATGGGGAGAGTTTAGGAATCAGGTTCAAGGCGCAGCTACTAATATAGTATATTTTTTTTCACATCTGGTCATAAATTTCCCTCATGACTGATATTTTTCAGATGTTTATATATAATTCAGATGACCTGGCATTTCCTGATGATATTCTGGAAAATGCCTTCTGGAAAATATGCTCCGAAACATAACCCTGCTTTTCATTTCTCATAACTGATTTTATTACTTGTTTTTTTCATTTGTGTCATTGCTTTTACCTTATGGTGTATTGTCTTCTGACAAGGAGAATATTCAGCTAGCATGCAGCATTTGTTTTGTGTATGTAAAATTCCTGCATGAAATTGTTGGGATTTATATGTGTGAAACAGAAATGATCAAAAGTGAAGTTGAGAGTATACATTTTAGATAATCTTTCTGATCTGAAAGGGGTCCTCAGCCTTTGTTGGTGCCAGCATAACTGTAAAGCACAAATACGTATGCATATATCTATATCCATCTTTCACCAGTAAAGAAGGTGCAGCAAGTTAGATGCAGTGAGTGCTCCTGTGTACCTCTCGTAGCTGCTTTGAATAGTCAACACAACGCAATAGCAGAAAATATGGTCAAAGTTGTATATAATGATAAGCTTACTGTCAATCAGTGTTGCACTTTTCAGTGAACAAGTGGCTAATTTGCTGCCTGGCACTATTTCAGAAGTAAGCTGTGTCTCTTGAACTCTCTTTGAACCTCAGGTCTCGTCACCAGGCTGCGTTACCCAGTGACCCCAAAGAAGACGACGGCACCAACAACAGCAGGATTCAGCTATGGTAATTGCATGTTATATTAATCTACATGTATCTTTTCTAATGACTTTATGTATTTTAAGATGCTACAATATTTTCTAAAAATTTTGGAAAGACTTAATTTTGTGCTGTGCTTGGCTCTACTAACTTGCGCAGGTCCAAGTTGTACCTTGGAGACCCTTGCACAGAGGATTGGTGTGCAGAGGCATCACGGCTGGTGGTAGGCATGTGGTGCCAAGAGCAGCAGTGAGGAGAGGCAGAACGTGTCACCGGTGCTCCAGGGGAATTCAGCCTCTTCCTCCAAGCTTTTGTGGACACCTTGAGCTCTGCCCAATTTATTTATTTATTTATATAAATTTGGAATAACCCGCTTTAAGCGTGGCACATCAGGTGATGTGAGAAGCTTCTATGCATTGGAACAACTTTCTATGATAGCAGCTTGCTGAAATCAAGCCTGATAATATCTGTGTGTAGTTACTGGCCTCAGGAAAGTTTGAGTTTTGCCTTCTGTGTTGGTCAGGACCTGCTTAAAGGTCATGTCTACCTAAAAGTTTGTTTTGTGAGGTAGAGAAGTGTTCAGTTTTCAGGCTAATTCTAAGATGTTTTTTCCCCTAAATTCCCTAACTTGCTAGTAGTCCAGTTTCCCTTTCCTCTTCCTTATCACCTACCAGTTCAGCAGGTTCCTTAATACAGGCGTCACACACTCTCATCTGTTTTGTTTTATAGAGAAATGGGAAATTAATCCCTCGGAACTGACGTTCATGAGAGAACTGGGGAGCGGTCTGTTCGGCGTAGTGCGACTTGGGAAGTGGAGGGCACAGTATAAAGTGGCCATCAAGGCAATTCGGGAAGGTGCGATGTATGAAGAGGATTTCATTGAAGAAGCTAAAGTAATGATGTGAGTTGTGTACTTGGCACTTTTATTGCCAGTTCTAGGCCTCAGATACAGTTTCCTGATTACAAATAAAACATGTGGGGCAGGTGGTATTTTTGGAGTTTTGTGGGGTGGAGAGCTAGCACTGGGAGGAGGAAGTAATAACGACATGATCTCAATCTTTTCAGGAAGCTGACACATCCTAAATTAGTTCAGCTGTATGGTGTGTGCACACAACAGAGACCTATTTACATCGTGACAGAGTTCATGGAGCATGGCTGCCTTCTCAATTACCTGAGGCAAAAACGGGGAGTTTTGAGTAAAGATGTCCTGCTCACTATCTGCCAAGATGTATGTGAGGGAATGGAGTACCTGGAGAGAAACAGCTTTATCCACAGAGACCTGGTAATATCCCACTAGGCAACACATTAATCTTTGAAATTTTTGTTTTTGAACTTCCCTATTCCTTTTTGAAACAGCCTGTTTGTAAATAACAGCTTTTGTTCTTGCAGAAAATTATAAGTAGTTGAAGTTGGCTCTTTAGGGTTTAATCAAGTCTCTAAAACTGCCCTGTACAGAAAATGACGAGAGGTTTCTCTCTCCCAAGAAAGTGGAATAAAATATCTCTGAAATTTTTATAAAGAATTAATAGCTATTTCTGCTGATACCTCTGTTCTGTATTGGTGTCGTTTTCACCACTCATGAATCCTTTGGGATGATTATTTTTTCTGGTGATTTTTTTACAAAATGGTTTAGTTATAAAAACAGTGCTATCAAAAGCAAATGCACTTACACCTTTTATTCTGGACCATAATGAGAATACACTACTGAACTTGGTAAGTGGGTGAACTTGCTAAGCAATGATGACAAAGTCCTCCGGAGTAATTTGTCTGCAAGAAACTGCAAGTTTTTCATCCAACTCTAACCATTCCCTTTGCAGGCTGCCAGGAACTGCTTGGTGAGTGACGCCGGAGTGGTCAAAGTGTCAGATTTTGGAATGACAAGGTATGGCTGAGTGTGCAAAACACATTTGTGGGGATTTGGGAAAATTCACCTAACCCTTGTACTTAGCCATAAGGCAACACACGCCCAGCAAAATTACAGGCAAAAATGATTTTTTTTTTTTTTTTGACCTCTCTAAGGAACATCCTTTGGTTCATTTTTTCCACTGCCTTTAAAGCTTGTTCATTCTGTGGTCGTGTGCTGATTTCCTTACTCATTTTAATCCTGGAAAATCAAACCTAGGCAGTTTATTCTCTAGAGAAGTAAGTGTGTCTAGCATTTACCATGAGAAGCCTGGCTTTGAACTGACTCCATGGTCTGACTGGTCTTCTGTTAGCAACTTCCTGTAGTATCTGTAAAAATCTTACAAATCAGGAAGTGATTAGTAGTGACGCAGGAGGCCTATTAGAGCTTGTGAGCAGAGCTCACACTGCAGAGATAATAGTCGTTAATCTGTATTTTGGTAAATAAATGATAGAAAAAGGCTGTTCAGTGAGTTTGGGATGTTCTTGGGGTAGATGGTTCAGAGTTACATCTTAGTAGCTGAAGTGCTGGGAGGTGCTGAGACGAGGAGAGGGTTTAATTTCCTACCCTTCTTAGCACCTGTGGGTGCTACATCAGGTGGGTGATGTGTGGGTGAGGCAGGGGGTGGGGAGCAGTGCTTATAAGGAAGATGTTAAAGCACTGTGGTTTGACCATACTTTTTTTGGCTTTTGCCGCCTTTCTGTGTCACTGAGCTTGCGTGTCCCTTGACAGCTGAAATCAGACTGGCCAGTAAGAAACAGAGCAAGAAATCATAGAGTTGGAAAGGACCTTGAAGATCATCATCTGATGATCTAACTAAACCATCCAACCCCCCTGCCACGGGCAGGGACACCTCCCACTAGACCAGGTTGCTCAAAGCCCCATCCAGCGTGGCCTTGAACACCTCCAGGGATGGGGCATCCACAACTTCCCTGGACAACCAGTGCCAGTGCCTTACCACCCTGATAGGGAAAAATTTCTTCCTAATATCTAATATAAATCTCCCGTCTTTCACTTTAAAACCATTACTCCTCATCCCATTGCTACACTCCCTGATAAAGACCCCCTCCCCATCTTTCCTGTAGGCCCCCTTTACGTACTGGAAAGCTGCTACTAGGTCTCCCTGGAGCCTTCTCTTCTCCAGGCTGAACAACCCC
>RSEF01000001.1:137103504-137115092 GCA_003993805.1 Himantopus leucocephalus
CCAGGGTCTGGGATTCCTGAGGGCTGGCCTTAGCAGCAAAGACTGAAGCAAAGAAGGCACTCAGTAACTCCGCCTTCTCTGCATTCTCCCTCACCAGAGCACCCACCTCATTCAGCAGCGTGCCCGCATTTTCCCTAGTCTTCCTAGTGCAATGGTGGTCTTCTGGAGTTGTTTTGGTTGAAAAACTTTGTTAATTCTCAAATTTACAGACTGGGAGAACAAATCATTTTCACCCATATCGCATTGTTCCAAAACAGAGTAAAGGATTTAGCAAATAACCCTGAGAGCAACAAGACCCTGCTTATCACGTGTATCAACCTGACTTCATCCTTGGCCAAAATTCAGCAACTCTATTGAGCCTTCTGGATAACACACCACTGGAAGTCGAGTAGCTATCTTTCCTGGTTGTGAACATGAATCAGTTTTGTGACTAGAAGAGTACTCACCGTGTCAGGGAGGAAGGGAGAGAGGGGAGCAGCGTGTTACCTATCCTAGAAAATCTAATCGTCCAGTAACTCAGTTCTCTCCCACTGTGACATGGCATTCAGGACCCTTGACAGAAAAAGTTTTTACTCTGTTGCAGAAATAGTTAAGTAAAATATTAACTATTATATATTCTCAAAATCACTTCTCTCAGTAGCACATCTGAAATCAAAGAATAGCATGCTTGCAAAGGAATCACAAAAGTCCACTAGGACATGGTCTGGATATTATTTGTAGGATTACAGAAAACCTTGCAACATCTTATAACAAACCCTAAATGAGTTTGCTATGGAAATCAGGACTCTTTAATGAAGGATGCTCTAAGGGATGGATTTGCTTATTTTATCATGTCAGTCACTTTGATAACAGAGAACCAGCTGGCATATTCTGCAGATCCGGAGTCATACATGTTTGTATTGGGAGAGACAACGGTAAATACAACGGGCTACCTAAGGCAAATTGCACATGACAGCTCTCTAGTGTTCTGACATTTATCTCTGAGTGAGAAGTGGAGGAACAGCTCACTGGAGTATGTGAAAATGACTGTCTTGGTTAATAGATTCAGTTTTGTCCACATTATGATAGTTTATTATAATTTTATGTATGTTATGTATTTTCCATTCTTCTTCTCAACATGATGCCCAGGCCACTATAAATGATTTGTGTTGATTCGGTATTAATGCATACTGTATGTGATCACCCCACTGCCTCTGGGAATAAAGGTGTAAAGTGCTGGTTAACGTTCTTTCAAACATTTTTCATTGCTTCTTTACTGTGCATAATCTTTACTGACCCTCGCACTAATTTCATTTTAGAATCTGCCTGAAGGGAACAGCTAGAGGTGTGAAATAGCTGGAGGAGGATAATATGACACCTTATTATGAAGTAGCATTCTGAAAGTTGTCAGCTTGGTCCTTGGTTTAAAAAATACAGCACCATACAATAGCTGTGTTTTGAACAGATGAACCTAGTCATGCGGCATGAAAACCCAGACAGATTTAATACTTATGATCCCTCTCCAGATCTATGCATATTATTATTGTTACCATTGCCATTTCATTCTATTACTGTGGTGGATAGCAGTCACAGCCATAAACTAGATCTTCATCACACAGAACCAATCCCAAAACATTCACAATCTATGAATGAGAAAAAAAAACTAAAGAGAGCTACAGACAGGCGATTACAAAGAAGCATGAAGAGAGTATTGATCAGTCTGACTGAGTAGTTGGTGGTTGATGTACCCACAGCCTGAATGTGTGCTCAGTTCCCCCCAGACAACTAATAAACTGTTGTTAATCAATTGTAGCACAAAACCACATTAAAGGGCAATTCTCTTTAGTGGCTGAATATTCCTGAATGAATACCTTAAACTTCACTGTCAATACCTGGAGACTTGCAGACCATCTAAATAAAGGATCTTTGCAATAGACACTTAGCATAGCTACACTACTTTTTCACGTGAAGAAGCTGAATTCCACAAGGTGCAGCTGAAGTTAAGACCTCCTGCAAAATTCTGGCTGAGAGCAATGATGGTCAGCACATGTTGGCAGCGTGACTGGAAACCACCTTTCCATCTCCTTCCTTCCTTCCTTCCATTCCTCCCTCTGTCTCTTCCAGGTTCTTTTTTCCTCCCGACCCCTTTTTTTTTCTTTTTTTCCCCTTTCATCCTCTGTATTGTTATTAATGTTTATCTGTGTAGCACACAAGCATTTTTTAAGCCATTTCCCTGTTAAGCACAGTCTACTGGGCCAGCCCTGCATGTGATCCACTTGAGGACTACACACAAAAAGTGACTCTTCCCTTTCAATGAACCAGTTCACTAGTCTCCTAATTTTCCAGTCCTAACCCCTAACACTGTTTGAAAGAATTGTATTTCACAACACAGTAACTCAGAAATTTTATTTTGGCTGGTCTTTACATTAATTTCAATAGTTAAACAGGAACAAGATTAGCAAGAGATTAGCAATGAGATGTGCTTTTGGGATGCGCCTCTTACACTCCACTCAGAGCATCATTCTGAGCTTTTCTTAACATTGGCTCTGAAAAGTTAGAAAAGAATTATAACCCCTATCATCCAAAGGTGACCCAACCCTCATCCCTTACTCCGCTTTTTAGAGCAGGGTTACAGTTTGCCAGCAGCTGTGCTTATCGCTGCTGCACACTGGTACGTAAGACACAGAAATTTGTATTCCTTTTTCAGAGAAATAGCATTTGAAAAAAAATGAAAGTTAAAGAATAAAATCCTTAAACAGAAAAGATACCTGGAGTCTTGTGGGAGGAAAAAAAAGTAACACAAGCACAAACATGGAATAGTAAAAAGGCAATCCAGAGAGAGACTGATATATGTGATTGAGACTTCATGAAAACCAATACAGACAGTGAGCTGAATAATAAAGTATTCAGAAAAAAAGTGCTTAAGCAAATTATTTCTATTTATGGAAACAGGGATGTGTTATGAGATACAAAGTCAGAAAAATCCTGGCATATATAGGAAGAAGCAATTAGATGGCGACAGATTTATTCTTGCCATTATAAACACAATGGGTAAGTTACTTCTAAACCCAAGTCATCTGTGTAGCCTCTACTCTTTTCTGAATGATAGATTATACATAAATCATGTTTTAAGGTACCCATCACTGTAGTCTATGACTTAAATCATAACAGATACCTCTTACCACTGAGGAAGAAAAAGCGAAGAATCAATGAAAATTAACTAAACTTCTACAGCTCCAGTGTGCAGCTGGTATAAAATAGATGCTTATTGACTTCACTACAGCTGCACCAGAAGATGTGACCCCTCATGTCCAGAGCTTTAGAGTAAGTTGGCTACAAAGAAATTGCCATTTCACTTGACCTAAGCTTGAGACGCCTCTCTAATACACAAAAGGCCTGAACAGTAGAAAAGCACATAGTGTTCCTTCATCTGCCTCAGTTTGCATCAGCTTTCTTCAGACATCTCATTGTTCTCTGAAAAAACCCCAAACTTTCCCATTATTTGAACTATAAAGTATTTCTTTCAGACACTGGGACAAAAGGAATATTTGAAACCAATGATGCACACACAATTTTAAAACTCAACCTGTTGAGTGGAAAAAGCCATTCATGTTGAATTCAAAAGACATTTATAGAACTGCAGCTGAACAGAAATGCTACTTTTTAATAAAAACCCCTTCTATTTCATAATTAAATTTGTGTGCAGGAAGTCACTGTTCAGAAGTGCCAGCAGTAAATTCATACCAGTAATCAACCATGATAATAAGGTAATGCTGAGGTAGCCACTTACTTCTGCTACCTGAAAACCTGTGACTGGGAGACTGCCCAGAATCCCAGGCACCGAACCAACAAACCCAAAGCACGCAAACCCTGTAGGTAGTTTCTGATGGCTTGTACTGGTTCCAGTATCAACCTGTCTCACTGTTGTCACCACTCAGCTAGAGATCAGGAGGTCTGCACCAGAAGATAACAGAAAAACCTAACACTGCCAAATCACAGCTGGGGTAAGGTGGGCTGAGCAAGTACAACAGTGCTGTCTTTCAAAACAAACAACAAAAGTACTTTCTTTTTTTACAAAAATAAAGTCTCTAGTGTGGAGAGGTGAAAAAAAAATATTAAAAAAATCAATCAGTACTTTCCAGCTACAGAATAAAATTCTTTAACTATTGTAGGGGCATGGGAATGATTTATGCTTGTTACTTGGACTGCAGAGTCTGCAGATGCTGCCCAAGAACCTTTCTACTGCTCTGTGCTCCTGTGTCTCACAGAGGACAAGCCTGAGCGTCAGAGTCACTGGAAACTTCAACACTAAGACAGCCTCATAAATAAGAGGTTAAAAACCTAGTGTGCAGTTCTGTACCTGGCATTAACCTGTGTTGGGATAAGAAGGGGTCTTCTCTGCATCTCTTTTCAATCAGAATGGGACAGCAAATGTCCTTTTCCCCATTGTTGACCTATCTCATTTATGTAGACTGCAAGTCATGATTTTATTTTAATTAGCACAGTGGGCTCTGATCTAGGGAGTACCTACTACTGGAATATCAATTAGCTTTTAATGCTGTCATTCAGAAAGACCTCTGTGCTGCAAATCTGAGAGCTCTGGGGTAATTTTTCCGAGCCCTGAATGCACCAATAACCCATACCTGCCCAGATCAATTTCATCCGAGGGCTTCACTCAAACACCCTCAACACGGGAGCTATGCTTCAACACAGGTCCTTGCCCACTCCTTTTCCAAGCTGGGCTGCAGGTAAGCCTGTCCCGAGCCTTGACCCTCTGCTACTGCTGACAAGTGCCCAGCTTGAGCTCAGACGTGCCGCGGCAGAAGGGACTTGCCCAGACATCATAGGGTGCTGCTGCCCAATCCTGGCTGCTATCAGCAGACCTGCTCTGCTCTTCTGCCTTGGGTCCTGCATGGGAACAGCCATGGACTGTCTTCTAGCTTTGGCTCCTCTTCCTTCGCAGAAGCCCTGCCCTCGCTGCTCCCCCACAGCAAGCCCGGGCAAGGACCCAAGCCCAGGTGGAGCCACCAGGCCCACGGGTGGAAGGTGCATGGCTGGGGTCGGGCTGTTCTGGGTAACTAGTGCCTATAGATAGGTGCCCTCAGGGCCCTGACAATTTTTAATGTTCGCCTGTCTCTTCCTTCTCCTGTCTTTCTCCTGTTATCATGCTGCTAGCATTTTAGTCCCAGAGTAGGGAGTACATTTCACTTATTAAGATCTTGAAGGAAACCATATGTGCAAAACATTCTTATAATTTAGTACATTCATCATCTGGTTACATTTCAGCTCTTTCTTAAATTTACCTTGCAAACACAACCGAAACTACATGCAGTATTCAGAAAGGTGAAGACAGGAGGTCATGCAAAACAGTCTTCTATGCTGCTTTAAGTACTACCAATTCCGAATGTTTTCAAAAAGCAAACACTCCAGAATCATTAATTGGCTGAAAATCAAGAGGAATATTTTTCAGTTGTTTTTTAAATCAATATTTTTGTATTTTATTTTGGCTTCTTTACTTTCAGCTATGCTGGGGAAGAAAGGAGCTTGATCCATTTGGAGGTCTATGCAAAACATTAAACTATGTATGATAGCAGACATGATCCTTTTAAAGCCGATGACTTAATATGAGGAAAATAAATAATATTAGAGAAAGATTCAAAGTCAATACAAATACAGAAAATCGACATTTATATGTTGTGCTATTAGAGAATGAATTACTTTTAAAGCTTGGAATGAGGTACTGCTTGAATACTGCACTGAACTCACCCCCAAAATCCGTAACACACTAGTTTTCCTTCCTTGCCTAAATGGGCAAGCAGCTTGAAGCAAGACTTTCTGTNGCACATTACTCAGGACTGCATCCAGGCGGGTCTTGAAAATCTCCAGAGAAGGGGACTCCACAACCTCCCTGGGCAGCCTGTTCCAGTGCTCTGTCACCCTCACCGTAAAGAAGTTTTTCCGTGTATTTGAACGGAACTTCTTATGCTCCAACTTGTGCCCATTGCCCCTCGTCCTGTCACTGGGAACCATTGGAAAAAATATTTTGGTACTACCAACACAAGTTCTTTACTGGGAATACCAAATACTTCCATAACTTGAACTTGGTTAATGCCATTAATTTTACATCCGGAGGCAAGGAGGCTCTACTGTTTCCAACAGGGACAGAAAAATGTCATAGCACCACAAATGCTCTTCCAAAACAGCCATATTTTAGGCTACCAGTAAATTTGTCACTAATACTTAAGAAGATTGAGGAAGGAGAATTCTTCCCAGCTGCTCAGGAGTAAATACTCAGATCACAGATTCTGGCAGAACTCATAGGTGTCTCTGGGTGAGCCGTTCAGTATTTTTTTTTTCTTTTTACCAAATGAAACAGCTCTTCTGCCATCTTGTGCATTTTTTAATTACATGATAAGCCTTTGGAGATACTGATCTTCTGCCAGTAGGGTTTATTGTACTATGAAAGTATTAAGGAGCTCATAAAAGGACAATAATGCCAAAAGGTCCAGTTGGGCATTAAATTTTGTCAGCAGGGAAAGATTTTACTAGTTACCATAGCAGCATGATACAGGTACAAACCTGTCACCACTGTGACAATTCTCTTAGCTCAATATCTTCTTTCAAAGTAAAACCAAACATACATATTTTTAAAAACTTTTTAAAAGGGTTCCACTGACAGAACTGTATTGGTCCAACATCATACTAAAGTTATAAAAGAAAAGTCCATTGTAGACCTGCCTTTCAACTTTGAAATCCAGTCATGGAAAAGTAGCGGAAAGATGCAAGTAAGGCATTGAAATAATGTCTTTTTCTTTCTGCTATGCCCGTAATAGCTATATATATTTCTAAATTCTGACATTTCACATGCCTAGACATTGATATGCTCTCATGAATGATAAGACAGGTTCCCTTCAAGCAGTTATTTTTCCTCTTTCTGAGGCTAGTAATAGAATAGACACTTTTTCAACTATTGCTTCCTTTATCAGCAATCTTGCTAATGATATCTCAGACATCAAAAAATCAATAACATTAAATTATTAGAAGAAATGACACTGTAGTTAAGAACAGGATGGAAAACATTTAACCAGGAAGACTCATCCTGAAGATTAAGTGATACTTGGCACAGGTGAGGAAAGAAATGTACTGAAAGTAGTGATGGATTAGAAAGGGAAACATACTGGTCTACTTCTCTCTATCAGGTGCAATGTCTTACGTCATACCCACACCGCAAATATTTGTGTCTTAATCTACACACAAAATATGAGTGGCTTACTTTGGTTTTTCTCAAACCTTTTATTCTCTTTTTTTCAGCTTAAAGAAAAACAAAAGAAAAAAGAATGTAATGAAACATAAGCCTACTGTTTATATTATTTACTCATCAAAATTTCATTTTCAGACATCTTAGGGGCAGGAAATTTCACTTGATCATCCAGTTTGATCTCCCATTTACAAAGAGCATGTGATTAAAGCATAATGTGTCTCTGACTAATGCATTTTTCAGAAAGACACCCACCCCTGAAGAAATCCAGTGACCTTGCTTTTCAGTATCTACTCCTTCCAGAGGACTCCTTTACAACTTTTCTGTGTACCGTCTTCAACTGTCCAATGGACTTCTAAAAATATACACAAATTTCATTTGTGCTTCCAAACAGCATTTTACCATGACCCAGCTGAGGGTTTTGCGTGCTCTTAGTCCCTCAGGGCTGTACAGATGTCCCCTTATGGCCCACTCTTGGGTGGAGGGAGATGCTACCACACCTCCATTACAGTGCTCACCAAGGCTTCTGCATAATGCTGCGCCCGCGCAAGCCATAGCTGATGCCAGAACTGTCAGCTTGGCCATGTTGAGATCTAGCTGTGCTCCTTCCTAGCCAGGGCCAGATACTGTTAGTAAAGTCAGGGGCAAAAAACTAATTTTCCCTTGTGTTCACTTTGATCTCAGCTTTGAGGCTGGCTATAGCTGATGCAAATCAAAGAGCTGCTCCATGTGTCCAGAGCCTTCTGGACACCACACAAGAGTATTTCATATGACTTACTGAGTCATCTATGCATCGATACATCTTACCAAGTGATCTATACAGCTCTGTAATGCTGTAATGCTGTAATTCTGCTGCATCTCTCTCATTTCAATAAAACTTCTTTATTCTCAAGCGCCTAAAGATCAGCCAATTAGCCCGTCCTTTAGAAATAATTTTTATTCCCAAGGTCAAACCTAAGTAAACTAACTGTGGGAAGTTATTTTTCTCAGCCAGACTCCTAACCTAATCAACCGATAAAATTATGTCTATCTTGCAAGAATCATTTTTACAAAGCCATGTGAACTATCATTGGGTGAAAATATACTTACAGGGAATATTGTCATTCACTGGCAATCAAATGGAGGCTGCAGGTAGAGAAGCACTACAGTTTGGTCTCCCTTACTTGACCAAGCTGATGACAAATTAGTGTGTATATCTGGAGGACAACTAGCTGTATGGTCAGAATACTACCAACGTATGAGCATGACTGCACGGATTTAAAGTGAGCTACAGAACTGGTTGTTTAGAGAAGGACATTGGAAGACCAGAGAAAGAACTATGTCAACGCATTCAGTAGTGATCGCCTACGCACACAAATGTGCGTTAAAATGGATCAATGTAGAAGTGACTGCTACTGCACATAGTATTCACATCTGAAGTCAGAACATGAATACACTAAAAATTGCCAGTTAGAAGTGCATAATGGTTGGGATTAATTAAACTCAGGACTCAGTGTGTCTCTCCTGACATATTAGAAGCTTTGTTACAGATATTCAAAGAATAAGAATTTGTGTGAGGATTCTCATAGAGATTTTATAGAATAGGTTTTACAGGGTCTTTGACACAATGGTTTGGTGAAGCAGACCCCACAGAGAATTAGCATAATCTTTTTTCATTTGAACAAAATCCCATCCTCAGTGGAGAGCTGTATTTTTCTATGATTTTTGACAAAGAAGCGTATTCATCAGACTATTACATGACATTAACAATCACTTTTAAAACAATTTTGAAGTAGATAGTACATTGAAAACATATCAATTAAAGCTTTTGAACAAATTATATCCAGGACCACTTATTCTCCTTTGAGTCACTGAATTTCTATGTAATTTCCTTCAGTGGAGTTAAACAGTCAATATACTGCAGAGGAAAGTCTGGTGCTGCCAGTGCAGTTTGCTGGTGTGGAGCATTGTCCTTTGTATGTAATCTATAAATTAAAAACCAGCTACAGCTATTCCTAACTTGGACGCTAAATTCTCATGTGACCTCACAACTGCTTGAGTATTAAAAGTAGTGAAGATAGGGACAACAGAGAACAGCAAATTGGTTTTGTTAAGAATTGCACATATTTAAAATTTCTTGTCATTCAGAAAAAGAACAAACTACACAACTTTTGAAAAATATCTTCTGTCTTTATCCGGCCTTTATGGACAATCTTGGAGGTGATGTGGAGGAAAGAGCTGGAAGACACTGGGAAATTAGAAAGGTAAGAAGTCACGAGCCTGGAAGTCTACACTTGGCAGCAACCCAAGTGGTGGGTGAGGTGATTTGAAACCTGCTCCAAACGCAAATTCCACAGCTCCATTTGAACAATCAATCACCATTTGAACAATCTGGTGACTGTCATCAAATTCTACATTGTCCCATGAAATGTTTAGATTTTGATGGACTGGTACATTTCAAGCCAAAAGAATACTTATCTGCATAGTTTTATTTACTAGTTGGGTATCTTTATAAACTGCAATTGAAAAGCACTTTTTCTGTGCATTTTTTAAGCAACTGGGCATCAGACACTAATGTAAAAACAAATATGTGTTATTGTTTTGCATTGAATTTAAGGTATAAAGTTTACATAGCAAAAATATTCACAGATAAGCCTTCCAAAGTTAAAACTGACTTCTACCATTAACTGTTTTAGCAGACATTAAATAAGCAAAGTATGAAAATATATTTTTAAAAGTTTTCTTTCTGAAAGACCCATTTGTAAGCTGTCTTTACTGGAGAATAACTTTAAACAACTCTGAAAGCTACTAATGCTTGTCACATCTTGAGGATGATTGTCACATTTATTAATACTCTGTAAGCTGCTTTTCACACTTCGTTATAGCTGTGTTGGTTAACAGATCATTCTTTCATTGCATGATGGACATCATTTTCATGAGTGACTTTACTTGTTGGCTTCCATTGAATTGTAAATCAAGAAGTCAGATAATAAAAAATGCAGACTGCAATCATTTATTGTTAATATGAATCCAGTTCGAATTTAGCAGCTACACTAACAATATTGTACTAAAATTATCAGAATGGAATTGTAGCTTGGTATATTGAAAATGAGTTTGTCTCTCCTCCTTATTTCCTTTGTGGCTCAACTTCTTGTATCTCAGTCTTTAATGGGGAAAATTATTTATGCAGTTTATAGAATCTAACAACCTTTTAAATCATCTCAACAAATACAACTAAAGATTTGGCACAGATAGAAAATAATATTCCTTAGTATTATTAGCTTACACTAGTATGTGTCCAATTTTTACATTACACAAGTATGCATATATAAGTACATAAAATTTTAGTCCTGATTTAGGGCTGATTTAAGTACTGATTTAGGGTAATTACAGTGTAATGTGTGCCCAATCTAAACCTGTTGAAATGAAGTACAAGACTGATTTCAGTGATTCTTCTGAGAAAGAGATAAGAAAAGCATGAACTGAGAAAGGGCTGGGGAGGGGATTTGGGAGAAGGAAAAATACAATTTAGCAGATTTTCAGTGTCAGCAACTGTTCACCTTTATACCACAGTGGTAGACAATTTTTTAACTTTTGCTATATAAAATACAACATATTCTACTCATATGAGTATTGAATTAACTTTATGAGGCATTACATAGCAGACAGAGTCTGAATGAAAACCCAACTTCTGTAGAAACGGAAAATGGACTCTGAAGATGGCCAACAATTTGGCTGTCAGACTCTCTTGAGCCTGCACACGTTTGTGAGTACACTTTTCCACCTTGTACCAAAAAGGGGAATTGGTATTGCATTGCAGGGAAAATTGGGCTTTACTTCCATTTGGAAGAAATGATGCAGTAACTGTGAAAGAGGATACTTCTTTTAGATTACTTATAAGTCATACATTTCCACAAGATTAAAAAAAAATAAAAATAATTATGTGGTGCTACCAGTTATGCTTAAATTGGAAAGAAGTGTGGAAGAAAAATCTCAAGGTGTGAAAGCAGTGGGTAGAGAGGAAAAAACCTATGATATAAAGCAGATATAAGCACTGCTTAACTGATCATTACTGTCCCGTCCCTTTGTTCTGCTCCAGAACTGCATTAGACACAGAGCACTTCAGTACACTTGTAACTAAAAATTTGAAAAGGAGAGGGGGAAAGAAAACCACCATATATTATTAGGTCACTAGAAATGTATTTTTATTTTAAGCTTACTAATTAAGGCTGTTTGAAATTAAAGGACACCAAAACATAAGAACTGACTATAGTTGTACCAATAGTGAGAGTAAGTAATTATTATTGAGTTACTATAAGGAGAAAGCAAGTCTGCCTTTGATCCCGATCCTGAATCCAGATCCGGAATCCAG
>RSEF01000001.1:137116092-137132953 GCA_003993805.1 Himantopus leucocephalus
ACAGGTCCATGTCCTTCTTATGCTGGGGGCTCCAAAGCTGGACGCAGTACTCCCGGTGGGGAAGCTGATGGAGCAATGTGCATGGGATCCTGACCAGCCAGCTCTCCATCTAAATATTCCCCTCTGATAAAGGAAACTTGGATGGCTTCTTTAAAGTTCCTTAGAGTTGCAGAAGCTCGGTTATTTTTTGCAAGGGCATAGGATAAAATAATAGATGCATCTGGAGGTGGAATTGAGATGAAAGAAGGGTAAACTAGACTGAGGTTTCCTTCTGTACTGTATTGATGCAAGCAGCACAGATAGCTAAACTGAGGTGTAGGACTTCAGAGAGATAAAGACAGATAAAGGAAGGACTGAAACACTTTTCCATGTCAGTAATGCTGTGTCAGGAATGCCCTTCCAAGTTTTTTTTTCCCCAAAATAACAATAAGTGAAGTCATATGAAGAATGTTTGATAGGAAATACTAATTGTGTGTAAAGCTACTTCTGGAAGTTCTATAAATGAGCTTTTCAAAGCAACTTACAGGGGTGAGGGGCCAATTTTCATTGAATTTCAGTGGGATTTGTGCATCTGTTGTTTTACAGTCTTGAACAAAATTCTAAACCTGTTGGTTTTCACAGCAGCAATACTTAACTGCTTTCTTCATACTGTAGTAAAAAATTTCAAAGTCATTTAACTACAAATCAATATAATGGACAAAAATTACCATTTGAAAATTGCAGGCTACTATATTCATTTAAAGAAAACATTCTTAATCTTGCTAATCTCTATTCAAATAAATCCAGCAACTACTTTAAGAGACATATAATGATCTAATGTACTCAGCCAGCTCTGTGTCTCCTTGAATAACTCAGGGAGAGAAAACAAAACAAAACAAAACAAAACAAAACAAAACATAACAAAACAAAATTCTAGCCAGTTGCCAGATTGGGATAGGGCACAAGTTAGTAAATTAAAGTAAGATGCAAGACAGATGGAGGCCTTTTCAGAAATCAGATTTTTGTAGTTAGAAAGGATGGTGATAGTCAGGCTGTGATAAAATCCCAGCTACAAATCACCCAGAGCAGATTGGACCTAAAAAAGCAGTGCGTATCCAGGAATCACGGCCTTACATTAAAAGTCTGTAAACAGTTTAGTTAAGTCCACAGACCTCCTATGCTTGAGATACGAGTTATTTACTTGGGAACATTACTAGGGTACTTGGGCACGAGCATTGCTCATGACATCGGGATGCCATGAGGAGCAGCAGGGATTTAACACCGCTGACCTGAGCCCCTCAGGCAGCTGCCTCTGGGTGAAGAGCCCCCACTTGACTGCCTTTCAGGGTGGACACAGAGGTCCTTCTCGCTGTCCATCCCCGGACTTCAGGCTGTGTTCTCTCCATTTCAACATCAGTGTGTGGAGTCATTGCAAAGCACTTTCCCACACTCCCCCTTGCACGCTTTCCTTTTCAGCATCGTGGGAAATACCACGTCCACACTTTCCATGGATACTCCCTAAATGACTGAATGTTCATGTTGGGAATATGTAGGGGGATTGATTACTCCAGCCATTACTTTGAGGGTTTGTTGCTGGTTACAGTATTTCCTCTTTGGCTATGTTTCTTTCCCCACTCTCCCCTTTTTGCTGGAGATAAAGCACACTAGGCTTTATGGTGTTCACATGGAAGGCTTCTGCTTTCTCCAAATCATTTGACTGTATGTCATCAAGCTGAACACGCTGATGCTTACCGGGTGGCATGCTGGCTGCTGTTTTGAATTTACATCATTCTTCTTTCAAACTTCCAACCTACTTCCAAAGGCACTCACGGTTACTTGCTAGGATGCTACTCCCTACCTTTTCCTTTTCTGTGGCAATACTGTAGTTTAGGAGCCATTTCTACCAGGATGCTACAGAGTGAGGGGATGACCATCACAAAACTGCACAGTGACCTACATGACCTAGTATGACTTTCCAAACTGTGTCCCCTGTCCTTGTTGTGCCACCTGCAAAGCTCACTACAGGCTACAGCCTGTATTTCTGGCCTGACATGCCACCTCTCCTTTCTTTAGCTCTCCCTGTAGACATCTTGCTCTCTTTCAATGGCATTTTTTCAGTTTAGCAGCTTTCCAAAAGCAGAGACACTTGATCATCATCTCAGCTTCACCAAGCATGTTAAGTCTGTGCTGCACATCAACAAATGTCACGCTGTTTGATGGATTATAGTTTAAGAGTGAAAATATGGGCATTCTAATGAAATAGGCACTTGCGAAGGTGGGAACCAGAGACCATGGAACATTTTACAGTCATTGCCATAGCTTGGCAAAGTCCTATTATTTATTTACAACTGCAGTTTGGCCTGTAGCATGAGCCTGATTGTAGTGGTTGAAGGGGAAGGAGGAAGAAATACTGAATGGCGACTCTGGTAAGTGCTTCATATCCTTGCTCTCACCCTTCCTCTACGTTCACTGCTCTGGCTGTCTAGCTTATTCTGTATCTGAGCAATGCAGTTTCTTTAGTAAGTGGTTTGAGTTGCATCGCTGGGTGTGAACACGCTGACCTACTTCAACCTCCTTTGCAATTTCTAGATTTCCCTGTTTACCCCTTTCATTCTCAGCTTGTTCACTGTTGCTTATAATCAGCAGGCTTTACTGCCTTTGTGGTTGGTTTCTCCAGACATAATTAAATTGTCTCGGATTGACATCTGGCTCTGCTGAGGTTTGGGCTGTATCTTCTTGGCTGCCTCAATGTCCTCCTTGATTTGGGATTCTGATCACTGCCTGCCCCCGCATGGCACATCGTCAATGAGCGCTTTCATTCCTGCAAGACTTTCTTGTGCCTACAGTAACGCTGTGAAGTGTTTTTGGCTCTCAAAGCACTCCGGAAGGTTATTTCAAGACAGCCTCAGCTGTGGTGCCTGTTGTGCTTGCTGGAGCCTCCAGCAGGACTGCGTCAGCAGCAATTTATAGGGGTCCCTGTCCTTTCAGAGGAGGGCTGTGAGCTCTCCAGGGCTGATGTCTTCACCTTCACCGCCAGCCAGAGCTCTGGTTTGAAGCATCCCTTGGTCCTTTGGAGGCTGATAAAATCCACAAATTAGCTGATTTGTGGAAGAATCAGGTCTCTTCCTGCTGTTCTTGATCTTGCCCAAGGGTCAAAGCAAGACCTGGTACCTGTCCTGCCCCCCTTCCTCTCCTCCACTCCTACGAAGCCGTCTCTTGTTTCGTATGCTACAAGCTATGCTATCTGCCCTCTTCTTCTGCAATGCTTCTTTTAATACCTTAATTTCAGGTTTGTGAAACATTGCAGGTGGTAACAAGAATAGGGCTCGTCTTTTCCATGACATACCTTCATGTTGCTGGGTGACAGCCCCATGCCTTTCATAAGGATGCAGTTAGTCCCCTTGCTCCTGGGAAGGCTTTTTGCTAGTTACTGTTGTAGCTTTTGGTGATGTGCACCCTCTTGATCTCAGGCCTAACAGCTCAGGTACATGCAATCTCATGACCTACTGCTTTTCTTTGTCAAGTTCATCGACTTCAGTGGATTTAGTGACAGGTACCCAGTCTAGAGATGTCCCTCATTGGAAAGTTTGACACTGCAAGTTTTAATCTTCATGTGAAATTTCCTGAGTTTTCTGGTCCCGTGCTTGCTTGTGTGGCTGTGGTTAGCTATGACCATCGCTATATGTTTTCATCAGTGAGAGCCTTAAAAGCTGGCAGATTGTCTTCTCACCGCACTTGAACTTGCTACTATCTTTCCTGTAAAGACCCTTCACATTCTACCTTCACCTCCCAGCTTTTCCCACTCTGAACTGTTTCTAGTTGGAAGCTGTTCAAAGTATGCATCCAATCTGTCTTGTTATCACTCCTTGTAGAAAAAGTTTCCCCCTTTCCCTTGGATTTTGGGTGCACTTTTCCTCTGACTGCTTTACTCTGGCATTTCCAGCCAAATGCTCTTTGACACTTTCTTGATGTCATGTTACAGTTGTGTTTGTTCATTTCTGTTGCGGGCACGATGCTTTGCCCAATGTGATCTTTGCACCCATGCAGAGGCTGCCATACATCTTTATTTTCTATAGCCCAACAAGGAGATATTCTGTATGCCCGCAGGGTGCTAAATGAAGATGTGTCGAGAGCTGATTAGTTTGGAGTTATGGAGTTTCTTTAATATGTCGGATTAACAAGGCTAATTATTTCTTTTAAGTCTGTTTTAAATATGTAGGATTTTTTATTTATTTATTTCTGAGTTCTTATGCAGAACATCAGTAGATCATTTATGTAAATGTGTCATCTCTGAAGTCATGTTCTTCCCTTCTTACCCTCACTCTCAGCCTTGTAGCTCCAACCACCACTAAAACCAACAAAAAGTGCCACTGACTGTGCTGTTTCCCATTTTCCTACCAAGAGGCAGGCCTTTATCTGAACTTTTATCCACAGGATCCTTCCATGTTCCCTATATTTAATTTTTTAATCCTGGCAGCTGATCTGTGGTAAGATTTCTAAAGTAAGCAAAGTAAACTTGTACAGCGAGCTGCCCTCCAACGCCACCATGCTTTAGTCTGGCTGTATTCTGGAGCCTCTTCCCAGCTCTGTGTTCGAGGTGCTGCGAAAGTCAGCTGGAAACTTTGTGCCCCACAATAACCCAGTGGGAAATACTCTCGCTTCAGACTTGCTGGTGGGCTTACCGCTTCACTGGAGATTACCTCTGTGTGCAGAGACTGAGCCTCGCACCACGCAGGCTCTGCCAACTTGCGCTAAATGAGACATCCTTTATCTGGGACAAAGTGGCAAATTGTATTATTAGCAAGATTAGCCACTCTGGGTCGCAAGCAGGAGGGCGATCTATTAATTGTACCCTTCCTTGATCAGGCCGACTTCTCCTAAGCACCTGAGCTGTGTGAAAGTTCAAGTCCAGCAGCGACAGCCCTTAAGGAGCGCTGGCTGCACGGCGGGATGGGCAGAGCTCTTCCTGGGAGAGGCTGGAGCTGCTCTGGGCTTCAGACGCTGGCGGACAAGCTTGTCTAACAGGAGGAATATGTAAAACCGCGGTCTTGTGCCTGTGGTCATGACTATATAATGAGAAATCTTTTTTTTAAGCCTGCGGTTTTGGCGCTGAAATCTCCGGGTTGAGTACCCCGTGATGATATAAGTGTCTAACTGTGTGTTTTAGCAGTACCTCGTTTACACCCGGGCTCATTAGTATGACCGAGATTTACAGAAACAACCACTGCCGGAGAGTGGGGAGGGCTCCTCTCTTCCTGCATTTACCTCCCTGGCTCCTAACTAAAAGTGTTCCTGGGGTGAAGGGAGTGGACCCGCAAATATTTGGCATCCAGCATAACTTGTTTTCCCCCAGTGGAGCTGGCAGATCAATCGGCAGAAACCAAACTGAGACCAGTTTCAGGTGACTGCCCTTTGTTTCCCATCGATTTCAGGGCTGCCTCCGTGACAGGCTAATGAGGGCTGCCGGGTGCCAGGCGCTGCCGGGGACTGCTGCCGCGCATCCTTCCCCGTGATTGAACTGCCTCCGTATCACAAAGCGGCGAGAACAACTTTGATACGCTCAGGAGGTGAAATGGCAAGTACAACTGTGAAGCTTGAAAGGGAAGCGCCAGAAAGCAGAGTACAAGCTACTGCTTGTCATTTAGCAGAGACAAACGTGAGTGCAACCAAAACAACAGCATTATCCGATTAGCGAGCACCTGCAACCCGACAGGAGCGGATCTGCAAAGGCAGGGGATCTGTCAGCTGTCGTTGCAACACCACCGCGGGTGCCACAATACATTAAGTGGGAATAAAGAGCGGTGGTGTAACAGGTGTAATTGCAATAGTGCTGAAAGGGACACTGTCGGAGCTTGCAGACCTGAAATGAGACCTCCTGGTCTCCTGCGTGGGTGTGCGGGCGATGTAATGTTATATTGCACTGAGGCTCTGCCTGATGGCTCCACTGTGGCATCCAAGGATGCAACAATCCTGCGCTCAGGCACAGAGCTTGCGAAACTCAGCATCCCCTTTGCTCACGGTCCAGTACAAGCAGAGGACCGCTGCGACTGGGAATACCTCAAGGAAAGGCACTGGGGCATCCATGCTTGGGACCACTCTGCCGACCTTCCAAATACATCCCTGCTGCCCTGGAAAGCTACCTCTCAGAAACATGCATCAGCTTTAAAAGCACTCAGTCACTTTTAACTTGTCCTTCCCCTGCCACGTACTCTCCCTTCCCATAAGGCAAAAAATGTATTCTATTTCAGTCAGAGTATAAGGTATACAGGTATATTATGCGATGATGATGATGATGATCATACATGGCATAATAGCTGTCTTTTACACACATACACATATGTGAGTACCACCACACGCTTACTTTTTACTTTACAGAAAATACTCAGTATACGAAGTGTCACCTAGGCGTGGTTTATCTGATCATATTTCTTCCTTGCAGGATAAGTGGTGAAAATAAAGAACATGGATAAATTGAAAAGTCCATATAGGGTTTTTCATGGCTAGGCATTCTTCTGCTCATTAACCTGCACAAAACAGAGAAGATATGGTTCACACGAGGGGCTAGCATATCATGCCCATCTTCCACTTTAAAGATTTTGCAGGCCAGTTCGTTAGGTTGCTACTAATATACTCAGTTTAGTCAATCAGCCCGTGGTTGTTGGACTGTCTTGGGATTGTGCCTGAGATGCAGAGATGTGCACCCTCACTAGTACCTTCCCCAGGTGGCACAGATGTGCATCTTTCTCAAGGAATCAAAATGTTGAGAAAGTGAATCGGGGAAGAAAAACCCAAAACGCTTGGTCTTTGAACACGATGTTGAAAATTGCACCATCGGTACCAACATGGGGCTGGAAGGGACTTCCAGGCCTGAGAAACGCAGCTCTTCTAGACCCCTTCAGCTGGGCCTGTGGGTCGTGTCCTCCACAGCACGGCTCAAGTTTAGCCAGCTAGAGAGGGACCAGGCTAACTCCAGCATGGCAGAAAAGCCCGGCTCTTTGCTATTTGCCCCCATGCCATTTTGGCAGACTTGCCACAGAAAGGCTGAATTTCCAAATGTCTTTTGGGTGCTGGGACCCCGTGACACTGCCAGGTGACGCTCTGCTCTCCACCAGCCTGTGTGTTTGATGTGAAAGGATGGAGACTCTGGGGGGGGACACCCATGAGCCCTCCCTAGCCATTTATCAGCAGCTCCCTGGTCTGCCCGTGCCTGAGTGAGCTGCAGAACCTGGGGTGAAGTGTGGATATTGCACCCTGTGCCATGCACAGCCGCCCTTCGGCACAGCCCTGTAACATGGCTTCATCAGAAGATGAATGAGACCCTACAGATGGAAAGTCCTCCTTATTCATCTGCTAAATCTATCCTTGCCTTCTTCGTGCAGCAGGAAGGCACTACATATAGTTGCAATCCGTGTCTTAAAAGCAGCTTATTTTTTCCCCAGAGAGGTGACAGAGTTTGCTGTGAGTTTTGGGACCCTCGTGCACACAGCGTGCCTTCTTTGACCACAAGCAGAGGACTTGTGCGGCCTTGGAAAACTTATCCTACTTATAAAGAAAAGGGGCTCCGATTATTCTCCAATACAAGACACTGGTTGGAAAGAGAGAATGAGGGAGGCTGAGGAACAGTATCAGGCGTAGCTTGCCCCATCTGGGAGGAAGCCAAGGGCAAACACAGCAGCTCATTTGTGCCTCGGGAAAAAATTGCCTCCTGACTATTGTAACTGTGCAGGGTGTCCAGCGCCGAAACCCTCCTGGGACAGGCGGGTATGTGCAACCGCCTTCAATGCTGCAGGCAAGTTCATTGCAGGCAGCAATGCAGCAAGAACATTGGCGAGGATTTGGCCGCCGGTTGGGCAGGTTGAGCTTCAACTTTATGACGGCTGTCACATTGCTGTGCCACTTCAAGCCAGGAGAAAATAGTTCATGGCATTTCCAGCATGTGTTTTTAATGTAACCGTTCTTTGAGTGTCCAGCCGTAGGCTGCTCGCGGGGAAAACAAAGAGTTTGGCCGTCAGGGACCGGGGACTAGAGCCCACAGCTCGGCCAGCAGCACCGCTGCCGCAGCCACTGCCATGATCTGAACCAGTGGGTTGGTGCTTGTTTGGGCTGGAATTTCAGTGCCTTTGCAGAAACACAGCCTGACTCCAGAAAAGAGCTATTATTAATGGTCTCAGTCATCCAAAGCGAGCTGCATTTGCCATTATTTAAACAAACATCAGTTGATCCGTTAGGAAAAAATAAAAAAGAAAAACAGCAGAGGAACAGTTCAGGTTCAGAAATTACTATCACTTTTGGTTTTTGTTGTTATGTTGATTTTTTTAAGGGAGACTGCAACTCTGTAGCTGGAAGGAGCTGAGCTCCTCACTCCACTCCAGTGGCCCGGGGGCAGCCTGCATTTCTGTGCGTCTCCCAGCCTACCCTCACGACATCCCTTTCTAATCGGGAAACTTAGGCACATCACATTCACCTCAGGACTCAAAGGAAGCTATTCAAAGACTCGGGATAAAATGCAAAAAAAAAAAGAGCAAAGCTGTTCATCTCCTTACTCTGTCAGCCTTTGCTCTTGAATCGCTGCTGTGCATGGCTGTCCTTAGGAAGCCCGGCAAAGCTGTCCAGACGGGGAGCCAGGGGGAAGAGGAAGTGCTGGATGTGCTGTTCCGTGGTGGTGGCAGCATCCTGGGAAGGATGGTGACTGCCCCGGGGGCTGACAGACCTGGTCCAGGGGCTGGTGTGGGGCAGCTGGTAGGTAATAGCCGTCCAGGCTTTACGTTTGCTGTGTCTGCCTGGGGTAGGTTCCTTAAGTGCTATATTAATGGGAGTTTTGCAAGGCAAGTAATTTATAGGGAGGGTTTCTGAGCATCTCCCGTTTCAGTAAGTGCACCTGTGTGCCGGGTCACAGCTCCTACTGAACCAAAACTTACTCACCCCGTAACTCCACCTGTTTTTGAGCTTGTAGCTGCCTTTACGTTTAGAGTTTGACCTGTCCTACCTGCAGATACTAGCAGCTAGTGTTTCTTGGCACTGTGGCTGTGATGGCATTATAGGATACTGTCCTTTCCAAGCTTCAACCACTCCTGAAAAAATTTCCTTTCCTGGTATTGCAAGAAAATGAATGATGGAAAATGCAGACTCCACCACGCTGTACGAATCCATAGGAGACATAGCCCTGATCTTCCTTGTTCTGTAGTAAGTCCACACCAAGTCTTCATCCATTCTTTTTGGTGAAAAAAGCAAAAATCAACCAAAAAAAGGGCAACTCTCTAAAAAGTGAAAAATGCAAATGCAAATACATTAATTTGAAATGCCATTATATTACCAAAAGATGTAATCCTTGAGCCTGGATACTTTAAATGTGGAAGTTAAATGGCTACTAATTCATGTTTTAAAGCTAATTACAGCTAGTTGAACTTTTGAAGACTTCTAAATTGGAAAAACAAAAAATAATTTCCCCCTCGTAAAACTTACCCCAGAGTTCTGCCAACCCTTCCAGCAAAAAGCGGGGGCAGGGGGGGGGAATAAAACTCTAGCCAATATTAAACTGAGGGACCTTTTCTTTCCCTTCATACAGAAATCATGACACAGCATGGGAATCAGCCCCCCTAGCGGCCCGGGTGCTCTGTGTGAGCGTCCCCTTAATCCCCACTGTCTGCAGCCCAGGCAGCTTTGCCTATGGGCCAGCAGCTGAGCAGCCCCGCTCCACCATCCCATAAAGAGCCGGTGCGACAAGCAGTAAGGGGGCTGATCTAGGGCTTGCAGCGCTGCTAAGGGTCCCTCAGAGGATGGTTATGGTTCCATATGAAAAAAAAAAAATAATATTTTCCCCCATGTAGTTTTTTTTGGAAGTTAAGTAATTACACCAAAACAAATGTGTGCTCAAAGAAGCTTACAGCTGGAAAATTAAGCATCCATAATCTACAAAATGCCAAAACTGAGATTGCCTAAAGCAACAGTAACGCAGCCCTGTGCTCACTGCACTGATCCCGATAGCCTCCACGCTGCCTAATTCTCTTCTCCTTATTTTCTGCCCCTGTTTGTTCCTATCCTTACACCTACAGCCTCAGCTCCACGGCATGACTGTATTTCCTTGACATATCCAGCGAGACGGTGCTCTGATGCCGCACTATCGCCTCCAGGCAGCACCGCAATGCGAGTTAAGCAATCATTACATTTACTGCTCATCTGGGTGTTTTATCTTGCTGCACACAGCACGGAGCCGTAGCGGAGGCATGGCCGCCGCGGAGGCGTTTGGTACTGCTGGTTCTTAAAGTTTGCGTTGGCTCCTGGGCCGGCTGCCGCGCTCGCCTCCAATGCTCACACGTTGCCCCCAGGGCTGCAGCACCATCTCCCGGCAGTCCTTGTCCCCTCCATGGGGTGGAAGGTCCCTGCTCCCCAGGAGACCACAGGGAGGGCTGGAGGAGTCTATTTGCCTCCAGGTGGGAACGGGCTCCCTAGCAAATAGGCGTGAGATGGCAGGGGGAGAAGTGAGCAAGGAAGATGTTATCTGCAGCGTGTAAATTTGCTCCTGGCCTCCTTAATTAGACCCCCCATTACCCACTGTCTTCCCACAGGGGAAAGCCCTGGGGTCCAGGCTCCCCAGCGTCATCCTGGACCACTTCTTCCTAATTGGGCAGCCCGGCTCGGAGGGGAGGGTTCAGCTCTTCACTTGAATCCTCAGGTTTGTAAATGTGACGGGCAAGCTTTTGAAGCCTGGCTGCAGGAAGCTGTGCCAGCAAACCCCTGGTCAGCAGCGGCAGCCGGGGTCCCCACCAGACCATGCGTGGGTCGGAGGGGAGCGCTGCCCCAGGGAGCAGCAAGGATGCTCCCAGGGCACAGGAAGGGAAGTCGTGAAGCATCTGCTCGCTCTTTGAGGGCTTTCCTCTGAGAGGGAGTACCTGCCTGCGCCATTGTCCTGGTTTGAGAGACACAGGACTAATTTCTCTCTCAGTAATTTTACTTTTCAGTAAAATATCTTCTAATACTTGGGAAAACTGTAGTTTTAGAAGACTCTAGTGTCTGAATTTGTGAAAATATTTACCTTCTAGCCAGCTATGGTGTGTGGGTTTCAAGGTCTCAGTGTTTTCGTGCTCGCCAGGTGCAGGGATGAGGAGGAGCGAGGCCCGGGCACTTGACCCAAGCCGCCCAACAGGATTATTTCATACCATCAATGTCACATTCAATATAAATTAGAAAGTTTGCTGCAAAGTGCTCTCTCTTCCTTTGTGGAGGCAATCCAGAGAAGTTCTTGCCCCAGTGCCGGACCCCTGAGGCCTTCCCTTCCTCCCAAAGCTGCAGCGCTCGCAGTGTCCGACATTTGCTGTCACTGCTGGGAGTGCACAGCTTCCTGCTGATGGAATTGACTGAGTGTAATCTTTGCATATTCTGTATTGGTATGAGGATCAATATTGGTTCTTTAGTGCTATTAATGTTAATTATCTCATCTTATTCTATTAAATCTGTTTCTATTTCAGCTCCTGGGTTTCCTTGTTTTTTCCCGATTCCCCTTCCTAGGTGAGGAGTGGTCATTGGGTGATAGAGTAATTATCTAAACGACAATAAATTGTTGTGGGTTCCTCAAACAGCCATGCCTTACCACCCTGAGGAGAACCAGGCGGCCGTGATGACCGTGGATGGGCTGTCAGAGCAGGACAGCCACTGAACTGAAAAGTCTGTGCAGTTTTTGCAGCAGCAGCGGCAACGTGTATCTTGCTGAAAATGCCAACCATCAAATTGGGGCGAGGGGGAAGGGATGCCGCCGCCTGGTGCTCATTCCCCGTGGTGCCAATGGGTTAAGCAGTGAAGGGGAGACAGCAGGGACACACAACCCTCTGCCACTCGGCTGCCAGGCACCTCTCAGACAGTAAAATCGCCACGTCCGGACACCCCTGCAGCCAAGTCACGTTCCACCCTGTCAAGCTCTACGGACACGTTCAGCAAAAGCTGGTAGCCAGCACTAGTACATCTCCACTGGCTTCCTGGGCTTTGCACCCAGGGACACACTAGGCACTTCTCTTCCTGTGTGCTTTGCCCTGTCTCCTTAATGAGTAAGAAGTCAAGTCTATTGCACTAATCCAAGAAAATTATTAATGGCTTTTCATTTCGAAGCTACCAGCTCCGGTGTTCACCGGAGCAGGATTGCCTCCTGTTTGTGACCGTCCTGCCGCCTGCGTTGTCAAACAGCATTGGTTTAGAACAACATTCATCCGAAGTGGATTATTATCGGGTTGACTACCCCTTGGGGTGTAATGAAAAGCATTCATTAATTCTCAGGGCAGGAGGGCTAATTACTTTTTAATAAAAAACCGTGCTAATTGCCAATAACATTTTTATTGAATGGGTCTCATAGAGATGATTTTGATCGGCTTTTTGATTTCCCTTTCACACTGTAGCACTTAAAATGCACAGTCCGAACAAGTAGGGAGCATCCAGGTTATCCGGATAAGCACTGGGAGGAAAACCCACCATTACAAAGACCGGTGGACTACGCCAGTCTACCCTCAGTTTGGCGCTCGCGCTTGTGTGTGGTGCCGGCCGGGGTTTTTCTGAGTTTCACACTCCACCTCATGCTTCCCCCCAGCAGGCAGAGACCTGTCTTCCGTACCCCCCCCCAGGCACGGCATTGATTTTGGCAAGGTGTCGGTGCCGGCACGGCAGAGGGAGCGTGCAGGGCTCGGGGCTGGTTCCCCGCGGGGCTGAACTCCACCTGGCCGGCAGGGAGGAGGCAGTCCCCGGCCCTGCTAGTGCCGGGATTGCATAAAGGTAAACCAGAGTAGCACACAGCAATAACCCACGGGCCCAATGTACCAGCTCCTGTATTTGGGAGAAGGACTCATTCGTCTGACATTTGGGTCACAGTGAAGAAAATCCTGGGCAATTTTTTGTTTGCTTTTAATTACAAATAATGACAGGCCCCGAAGATACCAAATAATCAACATAAGCACTAACGAGTTCTTTTCAGCAAGCAGTAACTTAAAAACAGGGCGTTAAAGGTAAATGCAGCAGAAGCAGAGGAAGCCCCTGGGAACCACAGTAGGAAACTACCAGTGTCAAACCGCTCCTCCAAAGCCTCAGGTAGTGCCCCGGACTGACGCTGGCTCTGAATCTCGTTGCATGTGAACCATGGTAGTTTCTAGCAGTCTGACACCTGCAGGATCCCACAAAGGCTGCCCTCACCACGAGGAGGACGTAAGGGGTGTCCCGGCAGGCAACAGTCCCCTCCGGACCGCACCGCAGACCACCCTGCTGCTGGCCTGAGCTGCTGAACCTGCCCGGCTCAGAGCTGGAGATCACTGCACCGCCGTGTCAGACACAGAATCAGGTTGAAATACTTCCCGTTTGAAACCCTTTTCACTGAAAAAATAGAGGTTTATATACTTATTGCTCTTCTTTCTCCACCTATCCAGTTCTCCTTCTCTCACATCATGATTGCTGATTCTCCACTCAAGAAGACAAAGCACACAAACCATGGCTTCCATACAAGCCGGAAAGCTGTCCTTGCTTCCCCTCTGGAAATAACGGTGATTTAAAAAATACTAATGTTTTTTACTTGGATGAATAGTTTCCATTTTAACAACAGATAGGGCTTTCAAAAATGACTTTTCATTTCTGAGTGCCCTGAGAGGTTTTGAAAGGGCCGGATTCCCCAAAGGTATGTCACTCGGCACTTTCTGAAAGCTAGAGCATTTTGGAAATACCTCCAGGGGGTTGCCCGAAATCTCATGCTTCTGAAAGTCTTGGCCGGGACGCATAAGTATGGTGAATAAAAAACAGCATTCTGGTGATTCAGTAGTTGCATTGGGAATATACATCACAGTATGAGTTACACCGTTGTATAGCGCACCAGAGATGTTCTATATGTGTGTGTGTGTGTGTATATACACACCTCAGTTGTTGATTACACGGAAGGACCGCAATCTAAAATAAGTACTCTGTGTGACCTATAGATAGCTTCAGCGGAGACCAAAAATAGCCACACTGCAGTTACCGCAGAGCGGAACAGACTCCAGAGCCTGAAGAGCTGCTGCCTCAGCACGGTTTGCTTTCAATGAGCTCACACGTACCAAATATCTCCGGTCACGTTGGGCAAAAATGAAAGCCCCTTTGAATGAAACGCTTCCTGCTTGCAACAGGAACAGGCGTAATGACAAGCAAAAGGCAAAAGCAACAGCTTTTTTCTTCAGAATTAGGCCAAGCTGGTAAAAGCAGCCTGCAGAAGGTTGAGCAGATTTCACACGTTTGTAGGGAAAAACACTTTTACTTACAAAAAAGCAGGAGTGTCATTTGTATGTCGAATCGTGAAGATTTCTGTTTTTATTATACAGGTTCATACTGTAGCAGCCCCAGCTCAGCCCTGGTAGAAGTCTGACATCCCGATCCATCCTGCCCCTCCAGTGGGACGTCAGGTATTTTATACAGCATGAACTGAATAGTGCCTGGGACTTGGCTGGCAGCAAGTTAATTTGCTAATCTTAAAATTATCTTAAATGGTAATGAGCCATTAAAGTCAAGGGGAAGAGTCACAGACAATAAAATCATTTTAGCCCCTGCACTGGGCCCTCCAAGGAGCAACAGGCTGAAATCCCATAGTCAGTCCTGCAAAGCCAGTCTCCTCCGCAGCGGTGCTCGCCCAAGGGTGGTGGCGGCCAGCAAGGTCCTCCAGCACGGCCACTTGCTCCCAGAGCCGTGGTTTGATGCTAGTGTGAAAAATCACCTAACAGCAACATATTATCCCCTCGGCAGTGCTCGGGGCTGTCCTCCTCAGCAGAAGCAAGCCCAGGGAGGCAGTTCAGGACGGGATGCATGTGCCAGCTAAGGCCGCTGGTCCACCTTGCGGCCAAACCAAGCTAGCAGCTCACCAGGGCCAAAATGAGATGGTCTCAATAACCCTTCTTCCTCCTCCCACAGTCCCACTCCATCTCCCACTCTTGTTCCTCAGCCATGCCCCATTCCTCCCACCCCTCCTGGGACTCATCCAGTCACCCCATCACCCGCTTTGACTCCCAAACCTGCCCACCCTTCTTTTGCCCGGTGATCGCAGTGGATGCCGTTTGCTGAGGGAGGGATGAGGCAGCCAGAGCCAGCCCATCCCAGCAGGAGCCGGCCCCCACCACCCCCGATCCAGTTCATGCCAGAGGGTGAACCTCAGCCCTGGAGGCAAAGCCCCCCCTGGTACCCCGTGGCAGCTTCACCTCTGGAGGGAAAATCCCACACATCTGTGCCCAGCTGACATTAACCCGTACGCGGCATGTCCGGCTTTGCTTCCTTCCCACTGCCTTGCTTCTCCCTCCAGGAAGGAGGCAGGGAAGCGTGTGGGTGCTGCGCGCAGGGCAGGGGATGCCATGGTGCCAGCTAGCGCAACTCTCCCCACCAGGGCTGCTGCGTGGCCCCAGCCCGAGCCAGGGGGATTTCGCCGGGGAATCCCTTGGCGGGTCCTTCACCAGCCTGGTCCTCTCCACGGAAGCTGTCGAGAGCCCCAATTAACACACCTACCCCATACAAGCAGGAGTGCTGCTGGGCTGAGGGAAACAATTGAGCATGCACTGAAGGGCTTTGCTGAATGGACTTAATTCAACACTTGAGCCTTAAAGCTGAGCACGTGCTTTACTGAATGGGGACGGGCAAGCCGGAGCAGTCTGGGGGCCTGCTGACCTGTCACCCAGCACCAGCGTCTTCAAAACAAACAGCTCTTGGCACAAACAACTCTTTCTTTCAGGAAAAAGAAAACAAAAAGGCGGGGGGGGGAAGAAAACTGAGGAGAGGCTGGTGCTTTTCCACTCTGGAAGGTCACTGGTGCCTCCTGAGGAAGGAGGCGGCATCCTCACCCCCCCTTCCTCCCCTCCGTGGGGCAGGGGAGACCTGCCCGGGGATGAATAGGGGAGGGAAACTGGGGCGGCTGGTGGGCCAGTTCTTTCTGGTGTGGAAAAACATCCACCCCTCCGCGAACTTCCTGCGCTCGCGGGAGAAGGGCATCGCTCCAGCATCCCGTAGCCCCAGCAACCCAGCGAGCGGCTGCGACTGTTTTTCAGCCCTCGGAAGGGACTGCAAATGCGAGTGCTGCAACCCGCGCCCAGCGGCTTTGTCCCCAGCAAAGTACACACAAACCATATTGGTGTTCTGCTCCCTCGCGGTAGGTGCTTTATTGAGGGCAGATTTAAATTTGTGGACTGTTTTCCTCTTTCCTTATTTCCAAATCTCTGTTTCAGATTAGTTTTGAACCCCAAGGACAGGCTATGGGGGGGGACAAAGGGGGAAAAGGACGGACGACTCACCTCTGTGAGTGCTTTACTTCCTCTGAGGTGAAGTCATCTGCTTGGTAGGGAAAAAAAAAATCAGTAAAATGTCTTCCACACTTCCATAGGACAAGTGCTGCAAACTTCCCTACATGCTATTAATTTACAGTGGTAGGGGAATATCTCAGATACAGATATTCCGCTGGGAGTCAATGCATCCCCAACCATAACAGCATCCTGCCACAAAATACGCTTCAGACCCCCCAACACCTTAATGCCCCTCTTGCACAAATATACTGAGCCTTTTTGTCCCCCTTACCAACAACTTATACCAGGGAAAAGGTAAGTGATGAAGAAAATACGACTTGCCCATGTTTTTCATGGAAGGAAGCAGGCCTGTGGAAGCGCGTTACAGTGCGCCCGGCTCTCGGAGCTTCAGCTCCTGGGCACCACAGGAACAAAACCTGCCAAAAAACGCGTACGGTGGGGTTGTGCATTTTAGAGCTGGGCTGAAAAATGCAAATTGTGACAGAAGCCAAATGTGAAGCGCTGAGCTGTAATCAAATAGAGAAGCAGAGACCGAGGAGCAAATTGCAGCTTTTCATTTTGGCAGTGGATCAAATCTATAAAAACCATTACCTGTGGTTCAAGAGCAGCAC
>RSEF01000001.1:137152801-137224264 GCA_003993805.1 Himantopus leucocephalus
TTGATGAGATCCCCTCTTGGTCTTCTCTTCTCCAGTCTAAACAGACCCAGGTCTCTCAGCGTTTCCTCATAAGAGAGATGCTCCATTCCTTTGATCCCTTTGCTGGACTCTCTCCAGTAGCTCCTTGTCTTTCTTGAACTGGGGATCCCAAAACTGGTCACAGTACTCCAGATGCAGCCTCACCAGGGCAGAGTAGAGGGGGAGCATAGCCTCCCTCAACCTGCTGGCCACACTCTTTTTAATGCCCTGCAGGAGACCACTGGCCTTCTTGGCCACAAGGGCACATTGCTGGCTCATGGTCAACTTGTTGCCCACCAGGACTCCCAGGTCCCTCTCTGCAGAGCTGCTTTACAGCAGGTCACACCCCTAGCTTTCTCGGAAGAGCTGGAAAATAGCTGTTTCCTGAGCACTGGGGTAGATGGGTAAGGGAAAGGAGGAGAGGTCTGAGAGCACTGACTTGCACTGGGCCCACTGAAGATAGAGGGCTGAGCTCTGACCTGGCATCTTTGGTAGCGATGCTAATGAAAGCATTATGCATCGAGGAGCCATGTGTTGCATACAAGACAGAACTGGGCAGGCTGTTTACATCTACCTGTTATATGGGAGCTAAAAAGTCCTGCAATCGCTTCCTCAAACAAAGATTTGCAGTCAGACTGTGTTCATGTCAGTTGAAGGCACATCACAGCCTCCCAAAGGACTTCAAAGATAAGATAACAAGCACACACACAAAAAATGTGGTCTGCCTTGAATTCCTCTGGAGGGTCACTAAGGCACTGCAAAGCCAGCTCTGGGTTGAATGCGCTGGCTTGCCTATAGCTCTTCCAGTAAAATATGGTTTTCTCCCTGCAAACCTCGATACTTGGAAAATCAGAGATGTGTGGAACGGTCTTGTCTCAGGAGCAGGGGTGCAAACAGCATCTCTGGATTGATAGGTTTATGCGTGCGACCTGCTGTGCCTGAGGACCACACGGTTTGACCTGCACCGTATTGCAATGCAGAAACCGAGGGTGGTATACAGGGTGAGACCAAAGTTTCTGGATCAGCCTGGTAGTGCGTTCCCGAAAGCAGCCAGGGGTGAATGGGGAGGGAAGGAGTAAGAGAAACACGGCAAGCAGAAGAGGATCCATCTCATTGCCACCTTCTCGGCTTGTGGCAGATGTGAAACTTGAAGGACTGTCTGAGCTGGAGCTCGCTGAACCTCTGTGCCCTGCAGCACCAGTTAGTCCATCTTCCCAATTCTGTCTAAGTCCTGTTGAAACCTGTTTATACTGGGGGCCTCCACATTACCTGGTGGCAGTGAGTTCCCCAGTTCAATTGCGTATGGTATGGAAAAGCATTCCTCTGCATTTGTTTCAAATCGGCTGGCTGGTGATTTCAAAGGAGTTCCCATTCTGTCCTATCTAATTTGGAGGACGCGTGCCCAGTGGCTAGACCACAGGACTGGATCTCTGAATTAATTCTATTTTCATCTCTGTCATTCTTCTAAAAGGGCAGGTATTATTATTCAATGGAGTGAGTTTCACCTTCAGCTAGCTCAATTAAAATTACCCCAAGCAAATAGTGATCTGGAATTTGGACTGAAATGACATAGTTGAGACTAGCGTTCCCTGTACACCTGCAGAGAACAGGTAGAAACTAAACTAGGCAATAAAGGTAAAAATTCTATTTTAAATTTCCAATGCCTGGATCGATTTGTGCAATTGAAGCTGCTGCCAACATGTTACGAAATAACTTGTCATACAGCAGTAGACCCAATTATATGGCAGAACGCCTGTAGTTGCAGAATGCCTGTAGTTACAGAAAGATGAGATCCCACATGAAAGGGAAAAATGTGTAATTTCTAAAAACAGCAATTTACATACTGACCTGAGAACCATATATGTATTGAGCTGTTGTAATTGTGCAGTTTGCTTTTTCTATGGGTGTGTCTTCATGTCACTTGTTGTTTGCCAGTGCACAGCACAAAAATCTTGAAAAAATTCAGCTAGAGCACAGGGTGCTTAACAACCTGCGTGAGCAGGTGAGTAACCAAGCAGCTGAGAGAGGTTCACAGATATAAAGGTGCTGCTCAAAAATAAGAAGTGGTAAGTGTTCGTGCTAATTATAGTCTTGGGCACATGCTAGTACCATGCTCACAGCCCAGTCTTAATGTTTTTTTTTTCCCTTCTTTCAGCGGCAAAAAGCCACAAGGAAAGCCAGGCAGCCTTTCTGCAAGGGGCCGTTTGCATCCAGGACGTGTACAAATCTCTTTACATTTATTTAGAAACTAAGGCAATTAAAACACCCCAGGTCCCTCCTGTTAACTCAGAAACATCATTATGAAGATGCTTATGCCACAGCGGCTTACTACGCTCGGTTTACTGGAAAACTGGAAAGCTGCATTTTCAGCCATTTGATTAACAATTTCCCGAGGTTGCTAATGACTTGCAAAAATCTGCCCAACAGTAACAACCTCAGGGAGACTCCGTTGTCTCCTCTGAGAACCCTTATTTGTTTTCAGAATGAGAAATTTAATTAGGCGAGTTTTTTTGGCGGAGGAGTTCATGCCTTGTGCCCTCACGAAGCAAACCCTGTGTGACTGCCCAGCGCCACCCAGGAGCCCGAGCCTTGGCAAAGCCGAGGACCAACCGGGGCAAAGGAAATTAATCCAATTTTAAACTGGTTCCTGCTGCGTTTTCCCCCTCCTTGTGCAAGCTAAGCAGCTGAGCTCGCCCCCCACCTTTTGGAGTTTACCCCTGTGCCCGTGCAAGGGCTGGTGCGTGGGTTTCATGGCCAGGAGGGGGGCTGGGGGGTGAGGTAGGCGCCATGGCGGAAGGTCCACCATGGCTGCTCCGGAGCTGGCCAGGAATGCCACCACAGGCAGCTGGGCGGCATTCCCCCAGCAGGGCGATGGCCGGGAAGGGTGCGCACAAACAAACCCATCCGGGCAGGCGCAGAGATAAGGGACAGCCAGGTGCCACCAGCATTCCTGAGGACTTTCTCAACTTCCACCGTCCTAAAAAACCCACGCTCACAAGGCGCACTTAGGAATCCCCAAAGACTCTCCATTAAGTCACTAATTGCTGCTAATTATTGTGAGGATGATTTGTGAGCATAACGTGCTTGGTGCTAAGGAGACTGCAGAGCAGTGCCAGTCCCCAGCCGGTGGCACTGGCGACCGACGGAGATGCAAACATCACAAGAAGCAGCTCTGGCAGCAGGCAGCGTCCCCTCGCTCCAGAGCCATCTCAGGGGCACTGAGCAGGATACAGCCCCCCTGGTGACCACAGGGTGCGGGGGGGACATGGCATCTCTGAGAGCACCTCATGATGGGTGAACTCAGGTGGGCAGAGGGGAAATGGGTGTTCAGGTCACCCAGGCATCCCCTCACCGGCGCTGGAAAGGGTTGTGCTCTTGGAAAAGCAGCCTTCTCCACCACCTCGGGGTGTTTTTCTCAGCAGAAGCAGAGGAGAGGAGTGTCGTGTTTATCTGAACATTACCAGCCTCTCCTCCATGTATGGTCTCATCACAGGAGACCTGTGCGCGCACACACAAGTGTAAGATTTGTATGATGCATAGGTTATGCATTATTTTTTTTTCATTTACATTTTTTTCCCCCTGAAGATTTTTGCTTCACTTTGCTCCCTGTAGAAGACAACAGTCTTTGCCATGGCTGGTTGCACTGCACTCTTCCCTTTCCTTCTTTTGCCAAGATGTGTTTGTAGGCATGCTCCCCGAGTTATTTTAAAGACTGGCTGGCACTGCAAGGCACTCAGGGTCTAAGGAGAGGAAGAAGATGAAGACAGATACTTGCTTTTTTTCTGGCAGGGGAGAGTGAGCCACTGGAAAATTTCCCCTTTGTAGGATAAGAGACACTCGTTCTCTTCCTTTTCCTCTTTGGGTGGCAGAGTAACACACGTAGCTCCCTACCCTGCAAAGAGAAAGCCACTGCATGTAGGTAAGTGCCCCCAATATTAGGCACTCCTCAGGCAGCAACTGCCTACCAGCCTCCACCTCCCCGTTTGCTGTTCTTCAGAGAATGGTTTTTCTTAAAGCAAGTGTTTCCCCTCTCCTTCTTGGCTAAACAAAATGGGTTAAATCAGTGATGGCATCTCCTACAGAGCCCCTTATTTAGTTTGCTGTCAAAATCACTGTATATATCATTTTTGCACTATTCTATTTCACAGCGTAAAATTAATAGAGAAGGAGGGGGGGCTTAAAAAATCAGTTGCAAACAGCATGTTCTGATGTAAATGAACATTCTCCAGCAGCATTTGCAAACCTGCAGTAGAGCCTTGCGCATCAGACTGCAAAAGAAAACTAACTGGGGTCTGGCTACAGAGGGAAGCCTAGGTTGTCCTCTGTTTTTTTTTTTATTTATTTTTTACAATTCAAAACGAAAGGGGAAAGAAAGGCTAATAACATGCAGCTGAAAGCTAAATTAGTTATTTAAAATTCATTCCGTTAAGTTAGGGAAAGAATTGCTTAACACTCCAGAAAGAATACGCTTAAGGTTCACAGTTCTGGACCCCACTGTGGGATGTTTCCCTGCATCAGGCTTCCCAAGGAAGCTCTGCGTTGGCTCTGCCCTATCTCCATCTCCTGTGCAAAAGGAGTGCAAACCAGAGACAGGCATTTCCCACTCAGCTCGCGCGGCCGTCAGCAACTGATTAGCAAAAGGGGAACTGGCCAAGATTATTTTTAGCCTAACAACTTCCCTTTAAAGTTCATAACTCCGCACCACATTGATCTACGATGAATGCGCACCTGAACCAGATCCGATACAAAATTCCTATTAAAAATTACGTAGAAGTGAATGCAAACGTACATGGGAGTTGGAAGCTCGGCCTCCAGGCTGCTGCCTGTCTGTCAGGCAGCCCTCTGTGCCATACAGATTGATGACTCCTTATCGGAAGTCGTTCAGAAGGAAAGCTGTGCCTTGCTACACAACTCCTAATTTCTGTATCTGTTATCTGGGCATCAGAGCAATGGCCAGAGTGAGATTAGGCAGATACATAGAGGGATGCTTTACACTACCTCCTAATAACAAAAAAAGGGCCCTGGAGAGAATGTGTCACTTGCCCCAAGGGAGGACACGAAGGGTGACACATCTGTGATAAGGGAGTAGCTCCATGGCAGGAAAGATGAACTCACCGTCCATGAGTAACTCAGCTGGTCGCTTCTGCTTGCCCACTTTGACTCTGTACTTGTGGAAACTTTGCTCTAAATAGCAAAATATTACAAGCCAGGAGGGTACCCAGTCAACATGCTCTGTTTGTACATCAAGGTTTTCACTGAACTGTCTTAATAACTTAAACAGATGCTGTAAAGAAGCTTGTTGAGGTATCTCCAAAGCTGGCTATTTAAAGCCTGTCAGACACATCGTGGACACAAAAATGGAGGATTGCAAATTACCTGGTGGGGCTATTTCCTACCTCTCTGCCCATGTGGTGGCTTGGTTCCACTTTCTCTCAGGTGCAATGAGCTGTTCAGGAGGGAAACAGAGCAGCTTTGCCTTGAACCTTGCAGGACAATTCATTGCCTGAAACGATTCACTGAGATACGACAAGCTTTGTTTAGAAACGGATACATCCAGCCAGGAGCCCTCAGAGACAATAAAGCATCTGTTTGACTTCCTCAGCGGGTTAGCTGTGTGTAAATCATTTATCTCCGCTCCTGCTCCTCCTCCTCAGCTCTCACTATTTGTATTTTTTTTCTAAAAAAAACATCGCCTGCCTTTCCGTTGGCGAGTGGCTTGGGACACATTGCCTGGAGTCTGACCTCAAAGTAGGGTGGGATTTGAATCCGAAATCCACTCGGTTTGATCTCACAAGAACCGCCGCGCTGCACAGCTTGTACGTCTTTAGTAAAAAGGCATGCCTTCAAATCCATCCTTTTCACAGGCCTGTCTCCGTCGTCAGCTGCCATCTTTTGAGAGAAAGATCTAAAATTAGAGAAAAGCTGCCCTCCACTGCTGGAGAATTCTGCTGCTGTGACATATGAAAGCAGAAAAAAGCTTCAAATAAAGGTCTTCTGCTTAGACTCACGTAACAAGCAAGAAAGGCTTTGGGTCTCTCCTGTCCAGACCGGCATTTGCGGAGATCTGATTTAAATAGGCAGCCACAGCACCAATGCTTATCTTTGTCTGCCTAAGCGTTTATACTTTGCCTGTCATCATAGGCGCCATTATTTTGATGGAAACCTACAGATCCGAGGGTTTTTCTTTTAAATACCTTTCCTAGAAATCCTGAGGGATGCCAGGCGACCCTACTCTTTTCAATAAATCAGTGAAGAAGAAAGAAAACCTCCGAGTGGAAACAGAGACTTGAGCCTCTTTGTACATGGTGGTTGTGATGAGGTGTGGATACTGTGCAGGGACTGAGCTGTGGCTGCAGCCCTGGCGACCTCGGGCTTGAATCTGTGGACTTCAGCTGGGCCTGGGGTGTCCTCAGGAGCCTCACAAACCTACAGCCAGTGGTAACACCTGGGGATCAGGGGTCTGGGGCTGCCTCCTGGTAAACCCTGGTAAACCCTGCCATGTCCCTGCTGACCCTGCTGCTGCTGCTCCTGCCACTGTGGTGCTTGGACACAGCTGCATCCCTCCTCTTCGATGGTGTTTTCCCACCCCGGAGGGATTAGTGGCGCTAACAAGGTTAGAGCTGCTCTAATGTCTCATGCCACAACAGCCCAGGCTGGAGTTCCTGGAGGCGGGGAGCCCTGGAGAGACCCCGTCCTGGTGCCAGAGAGGAGAAGAGTTGGTGGCACACCAGGGCAGGAGAATTAAGATGAGAAATGAGTACAAGCCTCCCACTACCTGGTGGCAACGAAGATGCTACAGGAGAGCAGGATTTGCCTGGGAGCAAGGCAGTGTGATGGTTTACCAGAAACCCCGCTCTAACCCAGCAAGACCAGCATTGCCTTCTTCCTTCTCTCTCTTTTTTTTTTTCTTTTTCCTCCCTCCACTGGCATCTGAATGACCCACTCCCCCGCTGTGTCATCCCTCATGCCTGCGATGCGCTGATGATGTCATGCTGCAAACTACCCGCCTACGGGCAGCTGGCAAGAGCGGAAGGGGTTTCCCGCAGCCCAGGCTGGCTGCACTTGGATCCCTCCGGCAGCGCTGGCATGCTGCGCCAAGAAGGAACAAGTGGCTTGCTGTAAAAGATGTATCCCACGGTCTGGGGGAGGAAAAACAGGGGGTTACTTAGCAAAAGTAACTTCTTTCAGGAGTCACCTGGTTGAACAAGAGGTTGTTCAGAAGTTGAGTTTAAAAATCACTAGCCAAAAGCGAGCACACTGAGGCTAAGCTCTCACCTACCAGAGTGCACAGGGAAAGAGTGAATGTCGGCATCAGGAGAGCAGGAGGACGAGAGGACCGAGGGCAAAGGTGCAGAAACCGCACGTGTGGGGAGGCTTTGCTTTGGCTGCATTACAACAGGTGTCTGCAAAACTGTCACAAGCAGAAGGTGCCTTCAGAATCCCCTTTGCCACATTGCGAACACGGGAGACACTGCTCCTGGCCTTCATCCTCCGGGTTGTCCCTGCAGTGGGGCCCCGGCATCACCAGCCCTCTGCGCTGGCACTGCAGGCTGCCCGTGGGAGAGGCTCTTCCTCGGATCCTCTTCACTGCAACAACACATGACAGCCAACTTTTTGTTGTGTGCCACGCTGAAGCCTGGCAAAAACAGGGGCTTCCGAGCGCTGCAAATGGCCTCCTGCTGGCAACTGAAGGGCCAGCGTGTTTTCCAGACCCGTTCAGATCCCCGCAGCCCATGAGACAGTGCGATGGCAGGGAAAAAACCAAACTTAATAGCTGGGCTGCAAGTGCAGGTGATGCAGGCACGCTCAGTGCCCCACAGGGCACAGACCATGGAAGGTAGGATCCCATGGGAGAAAGCATCTGGCAGCTTCAGGAGGAGTGGAATTTGGTTGCTGGAGTTAAAAGGGCCCCGTTTTTCTTAGGCAGGAACGGTAGAAGCTTAACTTCTTGAACCATTGAAGTGTAACTAGGATGGCTCATCGTCACCTGGCATCACCCCAATCCTGGTATTACTGTTGGTTCTGCAAAGGGATCGGATCAAGTTATTAAAGGGTACGGCTAATTGTGTGCAGCCAAAAGCGTGTATACTTTTAGCAGCAGCAACATTTTAGGCCTGATTTGAAAGCCACTGCGAAAAAAATCCATTTACTCCCTTGAGTTTTTTCCTCCCAGACTGGCCTTGCGGGAACAGTCCCACAGGAACCTAAGCTGTCAGGGAAACATTGCTACTTGCATGCTATGTAGTTGGAAAACCGGGACACATTGCTTAAACTGAGAAACATGAGTATTAGTGAGTCCGTGTTGCTCGGTATGGTATTACTGCCATGCATGACTCTGTGGAGGATTTGCTCCAGAGCCTTGCCTCATCCCTCTCCTACCTCTCCTCTCCTATGTTTGTGGAGGTCTGTCTGTCACAAGCAAAACCTGATTCAAAATAGGTTATTTATTTTAAGCCAAGCGATGCGGATCAAGTTCTTAGGATGTCCACTGACTAAAATACCTGATCCCTAATCTCTGCTTAGCCCCTGACTTTGCACTTGACTTAGGGGGGTTGTGACCCTGTGCTGCAGGGATGACTGCGGACGCAGCCCCAGATCCCGAGGCCACGAGCCAGGTCAGCAGGGCAGGAACGAGGAGGGAAGTGGGCAGCTGCCTGAAGCCCATGGGGACAAGCCACGGCGTCCGTTTGCAGGCGGGACCCAGCCTCTGCAGCGGGCAGCAGATCTTCGGCTCTCCTGCCAGGCAGCGTGTGGGCTCACAGGTACTGGTGGGAGCTACTGTAGCTGCTGGCAAACACAGACAGCCCTGTCCAGGGTTACATCGCCATTTTCAGGCCCTCCTCCAATTTACAAGTAGAGAAACTGATGTTTCATTGTGGGTCTTCGGACAGATTTTGGCCACCCTCAAAGCGCTGTGGAAAGCTCACTTCCAGGGCGCGTGCCTTCTGGTCATACCCAAGCCATGCAGACAGCGATGCATCCCAGTGGCTGGGGGTTTGTGTCTCCTGACGGGCCTTTTCACGGCAGCTTTGTCTCGATTTGGACACAGAATCACAGAATGGTAGGGGTTGGAAGGGACGTTCAGAGACCATCTAGTCTACCCCCCTGCCAAAGCAGGTTCACCCAGAGCAGACGCTGCACTGTACCTCCTTTCCCGCATCCCCCTGAACTTGCCCTGGCTTCCCAGAGTGCTTTCCAGCCTGCAGAGCGGGGTGAGATCCAGCAGATGCCTTGGGTGAAGGAGACGAGCGACCCAGCAGGGATTCCCCTTCTGCCCCATACATGTGGTTGCTCCCAAGCCATCCCAAAGCCTACCCTGCTGAGGCACCGACGGGCAAAAGGGAGGCAGAGCTGGCACTACCCTAAAAAACCTGCTTCCACTTCTCTGCACCCCCACTCAGGGGCGGCTCCCTGCCCGGCTCTTCATGCCCACCTGCTGCCCGGCTCGGGGGCAGCTGAGCCAGGCTCTGTGCCCCGAGAGGTGGACAAAATGTGGCATCCAGGGGCTTGGTTCTCCCGGCAGCCCTGCACCTTGAGAGGGAGGACCCTCTGCTGTGCGGCTCCCGGGGGCAAAGCAGGGAAGCTGTCAGTCTGGAGACAAGTGTGTTTTTAAGCTGCTAAAATGCTCCTCTTCTACTTACATGGGAGTAAATGGAAATGGGAAAGTCAAACTCCTCCGCACCTGGAGCTCTTGGTGCTCATGAAAGCCAGGATGAGCAGAAATGAGGTGCCTTTGCTGCAAGGCTGTGGCGCAGGATCGGTGCCGTGACGGGGTGGGAAGCTCTGGGCATTCAAACAAAAGAAGAAGTGGACACAGTTAAAAGGATTTTCTGATATTTGTTTAGCTTGGCTGCTACACTTTACTGAAGAAAAGGAAGGTTTTTGCTAAAGTTGAAACAAACAGTAGATCAGAACATTAAATAAAGGGTTAGCAAACTTGCCAGTAGTGCTAAGTCAGGTATGCTGATGAGGTCAAAATTTAATTCCACACTGAAATTGGAAATTTCAAGTACAAGTGTTCACAGCAAGACAAATTATATTACCTACCAAACCTCCAGGTGCCCCGAACAGTCTCTTTCATTCTCATTCATCCAATCCGTATTTGCAATACTAAAATTCACCACAGAAACAGAGACAGAAGGAGAGCACCTTTTAAGTCTATATAGGGCAGACACAGCAGGGAGACCTGGAAACTGTCCACCCAGCCTGCTGTGGGGCCTCTCGTCAGCTGACAAGGTCTGCAGTAACATCTAAGCATCTCCCTCTGATCTTCCCCCCGTCCCTGCGCGTCCCCTCAGCTCCTCCATTAAATTGTACTAAGTATAGGAGTAATTTAAAGGCGCTGGTTCAGTGAGATCAAGAGGAGCAGAGGGCTGGGAAGATAAGGAGAGTGCACCTAGGAGGATTCTGGCTCATGGAGGGATGTTCAGCAGGTGGGTTGAGTGGGATGCTGGCAGGGAGATGCACAAAGCTCCAGCGCTCTGGTATCAAGCCTCAGTTGTGCGCAACACATAAGCCCAGGCCAAAAAAAAATAAGCAACGTGATGAAGTAAGGTGACTTCCACTCTGACAGCATCCTTCCGTCCACCTGAGGAACTCCTGAGTATTTGGTGAAAATAGGGGTGTTCATCTTCTCATTACTGCTGTGGCAAAATGAGCAGCATGAGTAAGTCCTCGCAGGGGTGAGTAAGAGGTTCACAGCTCAGGTTGTGTGCTCCTTGCTCAACATCCCACTGCCCGTCTGCAGCAAAGCCAGGAACAGAGCTGGTGATGCACAACATCCGAGTTTGTGATTTACAAGTAATAATTATTGTAATTAAACAGTGGTCCCGAAATACTCCCTGGGTTACGAATGCTTCTTCACTCAAGTAAACTCAGTAAACTCCCATTTACCTAACTGAGTAAGGGCACAGCAATTTTGCCGCAGAAGACTTTGTATAGCATATTAAATTTGTACCCTCAAATTACACATCTAGTTAAAACACTCTTATAAGTCATTTTCCTAACTGTTTGCAGTATAAACATATTAGCAAGTTAAAATTAAATGAGCAATTAGCATATAGTATAATATAATATAAAATTCACTCCTTATAATACAATCTAAAACTCACCAAATAGAACAGTAATGCTATGTAACTAAGCAAACAGGATAGGTGTGAAATTAAACAGGATATAGATGCATTGTGCGGGTGAGATTCAGTGGTGGAAATGAGTCACCTCTTTGTCAGCAGCATCGCTATCAGCTACGGCGTGCTGCCTAGAGGGGAAGCGAGACATCCAGGACAGCAGTGGCTGTACAAAAATAACGCCAGAGCCGTCCCGGCCTGCACTCGGTTCTCTTTAACAGTGAGAAGTGCCACAAGCAAAGCTCAGAAATGTCCCAGCTGGAGAGCTGTGCAGGGTGGGGGTCCCCATCCCGGCTCCATCAGCCGGCACAGCTCCCATCCGCCGCCGCAGGAGCTGCCTCCACCTGTCTGCAAACAGGGATGGCACCTCGCGGCGTGGAGAACAGGTGACTGAAAGCTTGTGGGCAATATTGACTCCTTCCAACATCTCTTGATGAATAAAGGCAGACAGTCCTATGTTAGAGCTGTTCTAGTGCCTGGCTGAATTCACCCCCGCAGTGAATAAATGAGGTCTCTTTGACAACCTTGTTTCAGCATGCCCGAGAAGGGAGCGGTACCCCGAAANGACCTTGTTTCAGCATGTCCGAGAAGGGAGCGGTACCCCGAAACCTGAGGGCACCACTACTGTGTCCCCTGCAGCCAACCTCCTGCCCTGCCGTCAGCCTCAGGCTTCGCTCTCCGCTGTCAGCACAGTCCGAGGGCTGTAACCCTGTTTTCAGGTGCACTAGCACAAATCCGGGACTGGGCCGCGGGCCCAAATTCATGCCGGGGGTGCCCTGGTTCCAGCCCCTCTCACTGGTGGCCCCACAGAGAGGAGAGGCTGCAAGGGGCTGATGTGTTGATGGTGCCCTTCTCCAAAGGACATCACCGCTGAGAGCAATGGACCAGCAGACCAGGCTGCCTGATGCCGTCCAGACATTGTGTGGACCACAGCTCCTTCCATGTGTGGTCCCACTGCCATGGGGACATCCCCGTCCCTGGGGGACAGGGACCGGGCTCTCTGATTTAAGCAGCGGAAGAGCTGACTTTGCTCCGCGCTGTTTTGCACATTGATGCATAAATGCATTCAAATATTTGTAAGGTTGATTGAAAATGTTGCTAAATCAGACTGCTCAGATTTAACCACCAGAAATTAAATCAGATAATAAACAATCAGCATTTCACTCCTACAAAAGGATGATAATTTTGTAGGACGTTGGGTTTATATTGTCTATGCACCTGCAGGTAGAATGCTAGCGATAAAGTGAGATTTGATAGCAAATTGGACTGGCAGACAGTTTTTGAACATAATTACTCAAAAGAAACCACCCGGAATCAATTTAATCATAGTGCAACTGATTTTTAATTTCCAATGGTACAAAAAAGTACCATTCACATTGGGCTTTTGCTGACTTTGGTTTGTAATCATGGAATGTCTGTATTGTAGCCAAGCTAATTAAATAAATGCTAAGTATTTCTCGCTTTGTAATACAGAAAAAAAATAATAAAAATTAAAGGTGCCTCCTAAGCAGCAATGCGAACAAAAGCTAATGGCTTGGCAGCACACTGAACCTGCTTTTATATGCAGTCTGTACTTGTTTAGCAGTTGTGAAGTTCTGGGACTATTGTCAGCCATTTCCGTTGAAGTTCTCCGGTCAATTCGCAGTGGTGCTAACAGGCGGCTGGGACACAAAGCCTAACCGCCAGAAAGGAAGCATTGCTGCAAAATACCACCTGAAATTCAGTGAGTGATGCTGATCTCTGTCCTGCGGAAAAAGGTACTGCCTTGGCAAAGAGGGGGGTGGTCAGGGGCTCGGACTGCAGCCTGCCCTCTCCGCTCTTGTCTTTTAAGACACAAAAAGAGCTGTGCAGCCATCAAAAGGAGATCGACAGAAGTGCCAGGGCCCCTTTTGGCTCCTCTGGTTGCAGAGGCTCTCGGTGCAGAGGAAGGAGCCGCTCGCAGCTGCCCGTGCATCAGAGGGGAGAGCAGCTGTCAGGGCACACAGTGACTGGAGAATGAGTCCAAAAAACACATTGTATATATTAGGAAGAGCAAAACGAACTGCCCCATGGCAACTTGGTCCTGAGAGAAAAAGGCTGACGCAATTTTACTAATTTAATCTGGGATGGGATGTCATCCCCAACCTGCTTTTGTTCTCTAAGTGATCCTTTTTAACCAATTTTGGTGTTTGTTCTGGATGTCATTCTGTTAGCTAGAAGCTACGGAGGCGCAATGATCTTAAAGCCCTGTATCCCCCTGAGACAGAGATCTGAGATGAGACAACACTGGATTCTCGCCTTCTCATCCTGCTTTTGATTTAGGGAGGGAGGAATTAGTTCCTACATTCACATGAGGGGAAATATTAAAAATCATTTCTTCCTCTGAGCCTGTAGAGCATCATGAATGAAAGAACATAGATCCCAACCCGGCTGAGGATGCATCCCCTGAAAAGTGAGGTGCTTCCCCTCCCATCTGCGACTGCAGCATCCCCCTCCACTAGCAACCTACCTGGCAGCCGGCGTGGGTATTTCTGATGAAGTAGCCAAAGAGCAAAATTCTCCTTTCTGCTTTTGTGCTGCCTTTGTGAGGGCCGCGGGAGGACAGACAATACCTGAGCTGACAGGACGCCTGGCAGCCCGCAGCCTTCAAACAGCTCCCGGCGACTCTGAACTGGCAGAGTGAGTTCCCAGTGAATCGGGGCTTTGCGGGACACGGCACCGCCGGGCTCTGGCACCACGTAACCACTGTGGCCCTTTGATCCGAGGCTCAGAGCCGAAATAGCATCGCTGAAGCACAGCCCATCTCCTGTGCACCCCGTCACCGGAGGGGAATAGAGAAGGCTGTGCTGGGTACCAGGGCATCCCACACGACACAGGTGGGTGCCTGCTGCAAACCCAGGGATGCTCAGGGTGCTCGCAGGGGAGGTGCAAACTCCTGAGGGCTGTCGGCCCGAGTGAGGGGAACGCAGGAATACCCTGGGAACTGATAAAACAAACCGCGACAGCTCCTGAGCCCCCCCTTCTCGTCGTAATGATGTATTTAGGGTTGTATGCCGCTTTTTGCAATGCACCTCACCATCTCTGGGAGAAGTGGTCGTGGTGGAGGGGCAGCATTTAGGCCAGAGAGTTTGCCCCTGCCCCAGACACACAGGCACCAAAGAATGGGCGTTTATACAAGGCACAGAGCAGTGCAATGCCTCGCTCATCCTTCAGGCCTCAGGCAAAACCGGCCTGTTCCACTATATATATTTAAGATTGATAATTCCTGTCACAAGAAGGCCCCAAGCAGTTGGCCTGGCTTTAATAAAACACAAGTCACTGGTGCCTTCTCTCTTTCGCTCAAGGGTGAAGTAAAAGTTGCGCTCGTCCTTCGCAGAGCTGGGAAAGGACATGCATCAGAGCATTTCAGGCACAAAACCCAAACGCTCGAGATTAGGCTACCCCCACGAGAGGTTTTTCCCAGCCGTCCATTCTGCAGGAGTCAGCTCCGGCACAGGTTAAACAGCTGACCCAGTGTCCAGGCACCGGAAACCAGTAGCGTGGAGAGCTGCAATGACCCCACTTTTCTGGGTACTTGTGGTTAAAGCAGCCCACTGGCTCCCTGGGGCTAAGATGCTCTGGGGCTCAGTCACTTCACTTTTGCTTCACAAAGCAAGAAAACTAAACAAAAAACCCCCCCATTGCAATACGCTTAAAGCATCCAGAGGCTAGAAGACAACCTACATCAAGGGAAGTCAGCTTTCATTCTGAATGTGTGTATTCCTCACTCACATAGCCTGTGTGCCACATTACTGGAGACGACAAACCCTTTCTTTACCATACCTGCCCCACAAAACCGCAGGCAGCCTTCATAACTCCATGCAGAGTTAAAAATGAACTATACTTAGAAATGACATCCAACGTAGTCTAACAAGAAGCAAAGAAAGATATAAAAGTGCCTGTTATTTGTTTGGTTTTTTTTTCTTTTGAAGAACCCATTTGAGAATGGCAACATCCCCAAACAAGCCTGTCGTATTCCCAGGCAATGATAGAGCTCTGCAGGGTGGTTAAAAATAAACTTGTTGAAAGGCTCTGCCTCTGTCTTATACTCTGCGGGAATTTCCCTTGACTGCTACCTTCAGGGTATGCTTAGCAGTGACACGCAGGGACATGCTGGCACGCTTCATCCCTCTTGCCCCACCCCGTCACCAGGGAGTGGGTCTGCTGGGAAAGGGCTTTGCTGACTCACCAGGTGGGATTCGGGTGCCTAAATATAAGTGTGTAGTGGCATTCGAGATGCCCTAGGATATCCCCCTTGATTCCCAGCTGCCGCTCTGGGAGGGTGGGGATGTCCTCTGCCGAATCTGCCTGCCCCAGACATCGCACACTGGGTGAGAGAGATCTGCCTGGTGCAGACACGCAGGAGGTGAGCACAGCGAGCAGAGTGCCTACACTGTTCCTAACATGCCAACTTTTTTTGAGGTCCTCAGGGTACGTGAACCGGGACCCTGGCACAGGAGGGATGCACCGGATCCAGGGCAGCCAGGAGCTACACAGCATCCCTGTGGCAAGGGTGGGGGGCGTACAGCACCGCCGCCCTGTGAAAAACTAGGAGAGCAGTAAACATGCAGGATGTCCCAGGGCAGTGTGGGGGAAAGTTGTGCCTCAGGCACCGAGCAAAGTTCACGTCTGGTCGGGACCAAGCTGGCGTCTGCTTTTTGCTGAGCCCTGGCTACCTGCAGAGCAGGGCTGGTACATGGCTGCCGCCTGCCTGAGCTGGACCCATGGGCAAACCACACGTGTTTTTCCCACGTATGGGAAAGCTCCTGCGGGAAATCACATCATCTCACTGTCTGCCTGATTAGATTTATTTCAGTGGGGACAGGTGAAATGCCACAGTATTTTTCCTTCCCTGTACTTTGTGGAACAGGGCAGGAAAACCTGAAAATATGACTTAAAATACCCTCTTTTCCCCAGTGAGATCTTTTTAAAGTAAAAATATAAAATGTAACAGAAGACTTCAAATAAAATGAAAAATGACACAATCTTGTGGGGAGGAGGTGCAGGCACTTACTTTTTCTGGCTTATTCAAATTTGGGATCTCTTTATGGTTTATTTTTCTTCTCCTGAGAGTCTGGTAAGAACTGTCTGAATATCTCAAATGAGCTCAGGCCCCATCCCAAACAACTGACTACCCTAGATGTTACCTGCATGGGGAAGTTTTGCCAGATGCCCTAGCACAGGAACAGAGATGACTTCCATGTGGACACTACTATTGTGGTATAACTGCCTTCTTCGTATGCTGTTGGTCTGTTTCCCAAGTGTAACCACACACAAAAAAGCATTTTTGTTGCAAAATGGAAGTATCTACTCGGTGGCTTATGTAGGTATAGCTGTACTGTGTTCACCCCTTAGATTGCACCCAAAAAGCTTTCCCAAAAACACAAGGGTGCAGGGCAAATGCCTGCAATCATTTATCCTGGTCAGAGCTTTGTGGATGTTAGCAGATCCGTGGGCTCCCCCGGGGTGAGCGGAGGAAGAAGAGTGTTGCTGAGTGACTCGGGAGACCAGTGTCAGATTAGAAATCACAAAATGAGTAATAAAAAGGGAGGTTTTCAAGGCTTCCCGCAGTCTCTAGAACACCTGGGAGCTCTAAAGCCTTCTCTTCCTATCCACCCTGTAGCTGTGGTCCCCAGAGCGGTGGCTGAACTTCTCAAGCTTGTCTCCCTCTGTGTCCCTGGGAGGCCAGGCCACCACTTCGGGTGGTTCTGTGAAACACATCAGGGTGCGAAGGGTTATGAGCCACAGCTCGAAAGCTGCTTTGCCGGTCTGGAGGGAGCTATCGATTTGTGGGGAGGACATGAGCTGGTCACAGGCAAGGCCGGTCTTTAGGCTCCCAGCCCCGGGGAGTAGAAAGTTTCCTGTCTGTGAAGCAGAGGGCTCTACCAAGCATTTCCAAAGTGAAACTGTGACAGTGTTAATCTTTAGGGCACGCGATGAAAACTGATGTCTGGATGAAGTTTATGAATCACAGGAGATTGCTGGGGAAATAGGCCTCCAGGGAGAAAATGCACATTTAAGAGCAGGGCTTTTCCAGAAGCGGGGATCCTGGCAGGTGGAAGCAGCACGCAGGAGCAGGGCTTTTTCTGCAGATTGCCTCCTACCACCAAAGGATACGCAAGCAGCTGGACACACATATTTAGCTGGATGAAACGAGAGGGAAACCTTAGGAGCTGACCTAGAGAATAAGTATCAAGAGGTGCTGCAGTTTTTTATTTCAGTACAACTGTTTAGTGCAGCTTAGTACACTATTTTTGTAATAGATGTGCTGCTGCCAGTACCCATCGGAGCTGTATGCAGCTGGTGCTGCCGCCGATAGGGACCCATCGGGAAGGGAAAGCCACTGAGACACAGTCCTCAGCCAGGGCTCCCTGAGGAGGCAGGGTCCAAATCCAGAGCTGAGATGGGCAATGCTGTTCTTTTAGCACTCTGGGCACCAACACAGAGCTGCTGTTGGGAGTTGTCCTCCAAAACCAAATGAGGGATGATGCTGCCTCTGCTTGGCACTGGTTATTTATCAGTTTCCTGAACACCATCCTTTTTACAGGATACAGTATCTGCCCTTGGAGCGTACACAGACATAAAAGGGGAGGCTAAAAAAAGCACCCTGACACTGACAGGCTGATAGTGCAGGTTTGAGGGGAAGGTTAAGTGAGCCTGATAAACCGTCTCATCAAATTGGTCACAAAAGCTGCATAATATTGGATCCCATTAATTCTTAAACTTGTGTGTAACAGGGTTATTGTCATTCCAGATCGAGCCACCCAGCCACGTGTCACTTTCATCTACCTCCCCTCTTCCCAAGCATCCTTCCAGCAGCTGCCTGGCCCCTTTTGATGGACCACACTCGCCGTTCCTGTCCCAGCCTGCCCCTGGTCTTGGTGGGTGCCACCAAGCTTTCCTGCTGGTTGGGAGAGCTAGCGGGTCTCACCACAGCTGCTGTACAGGGGCATGTTTTCCCCTGGTCCTCCAGCCCTCGACACGCAGCTGTGGTGGCAATGTGGGCCAAGATGATGGTTAAGACGGGATCCTGTCCTAGGAACGCTGCAGACACTGCTGAAGCTTCGTGCTATGGTATCAAATCAGAGAGTCATTTAATGTCTAGTTTCATCAAGTCTGACGATGCCCGAGCCCTGCTGCAGGAGCAATGGTGAATCTCTTCTTAGCAAAACTTCATACATTGATTGCAGTCTNCAGCTGTGGTGGCAATGTGGGCCAAGATGATGGTTAAGACGGGATCCTGTCCTAGGAACGCTGCAGACACTGCTGAAGCTTCGTGCTATGGTATCAAATCAGACAGTCATTTAATGTCTAGTTTCATCAAGTCTGGCGATGCCCGAGCCCTGCTGCAGGAGCAATGGTGAATCTCTTCTTAGCAAAACTTCATACATTGATTGCAGTCTGATTGTAACTTTTCCAATATCACTCTGTCCCCTCTGCTTTACTGTAAAATGGCTTATTTTGCATTCCTGAAGGCAAATGTGCACTTTGGAAACTTCCCTAACCTTTGTTGGGCCTCCTACAAATGGGCACCTCTATGATTTCCAAGAAGACATCAAGCAGACCGCTCTGCAAGGGGAGCAGAGCGGGGCAGATGGGGGTGGCACTCGTGGTCCTGGCCCCATGGGACCCATGGCAGAGGCTCCCCCATCCTCCCATCCCTTCGTGCCCACCTCCTGTCACCCTGCCTTCGGCATGGCNTCCCTTCATGCCCACCTCCCGTCACCCTGCCTTCGGCATGGCTCTGGCCTCCTGCACTTCATCAACCTCCCCTCAGAGACTCGCTGCTTCTTCAGTGCTCTGAGAGTCAGGCCGTGCTCTCCTTGTTTTCTGCCAGTGGTTTTTGTCCTCCCACAATGTAAATTAGTGCAGGATATGCCCTGGCCTCTCTCCTGCTACCTTCCTTTGGGAGTATTAAGGAAAACAGTTGATTTTTTTTTTTTCAATTTACCAGTGGCCAATTCACATCAATAAATTATCCTTACCATGTCTTGCAAGTAAATTTGTTGTCTCTTTCTGAGAGCTTTTCCCTTGCGTATCTAGTTTCTTATTTACCTTAACCTCTTGCACAATATTTCTTTCATTCTTTATTTTTGCTTTTGTGTGTTTGTCTCTGTGTGTGCACACGTGCGTGTTACTTCTTGTACTGCCTCCCCTCTACCCTGTAACGCCTCCCTCCCTTCTCTGGGGTGACATTTTACATTTCACATATGTCCCTCTCTTATCCTTGATTATTTTCTGTGGTTCCGTACTCATCCGTGGTGCCCTGTTTTAACTCCCGCAGTATTTATTACTGTGTGGCATATAAAACCAGTGGATGGGCCATGATTTATGTGTCAGTGCTTTTCATCCCCTACCAGCCCACCTCATGTCCTTTCTCCCTTTTACCTTGCATCATTCAAACTCACCAATACTCCTTGGTTTCTCCTAAGCAGTTGCACTAGGAGCAGACATCTCTGTTTGGGAACTGCTTCCACCTTACTTTAGGATTTAGTGAAACCACAGGCTCTGCTTCTGTCCTGGTGAGAGCTCCAAACACCCCCAACAAGCACCAAAAGCACCCGGTTGATGGGTACCGTGCTGGCTGATGGCCCCTGCCAGCCCTCCTTGTAGACTGATGTGGGCTGAGCCCCACTGTGCTTCATCCCCGCTCTGTGGCGGGGGCACAATTGTGGCTCTTCCTCACCAGCCGCTCGGGCTGAGAACTGCACTGACCTTCGGGGATGCTGTGGTACCCGGCGCTGAGCTGTCACTGGTGGTGGTAAACACGGGCTCTTGGAAAAGCTCCCATCCCTAACCTGACCGTTGTGTCAAACAGCTGGGAGACGTCAGACTGTAATTTTGGACATCACTCGAACGCCTTTCTGATGCAGGGCAAGAGCAGCGTCTGACAGCCTGCGCTGTAGATGCCTGTTTGTGGGGCTGGCTCAAGGCCACACTGAAGCTGGTGGGATTGGACAGATGTGAAAATGAGTGCGGTGGACCAGACCCACTGCAGAGCTCTCCCCGACACTGCAGGAAAGGTCACGGCTAAATTGCAAGGGGTGCCGGAGGGGCTGTAAAGGCAGAGAAACCCAGGAAAGGGCAAAGTGTTGACCCTGCTCTGTCCTCTGGAGATCAGGCAGGGCCAGGTTTATCTCAGCCATCCCAGCCAGGAGCTTGTTTAAGCCATCCTTTAATCTGTTGCAAGAGCTAGGGTCAGCCTCTGATTTGAATCATCGTGAGCCAGTCCCATATACCATTGTCCTAATGCCTCTTATCTCAGTTATTTCTAAACATTCCTCAGCAGCAATTACACCTTTCCGCTCCAATCTCCCCCAAAGTATCCTCTACTATTTACCCACATCGATTTTTTGCATCCCATTTTATTTATGCCTATTGTGACTTGAATTATAAAGTGAATGGTAAACTTTCAGGCTCTAGCACACTCCTGATTCCCTCTATGCATCTGTTCTCATTCCTACCTCTTCCGTACATGACAAATTGCTCTTTCTTTAGTGAAGCTACTTTACTAACTTCCAGAGGGAAGCCTGGAAGAGGAAGGAAAGTGCACATCTTTTTTTTTTATGTCTAGCACCTTTCTTTCATTTTATCAGTGGGCGGATGTACTCCTTTGGGATACTTCTCCCTCGTTTTCCATACGTTTCTTGTTAAATAAGAAGAAAAATACCTGAGAACATGGAAACATGGTCCTTATCCTGTATTTAAATATCTTCAGGCCTGGCTGTGCCTTTCTTGGACAGTGCATTTAAATATTGAAATTAATCCCAGGGAAGAGACAACTTGTCTATTTGAATGCTTATAAAGTGTTATGCGACAAATAGCTTACTAAAGGCAGGTAGGCAGTATTTTAACGCAAGCAGTTCTGATGTTGTTAGAATTCTCCTCAGAGATCGCATCCAGAACATGCACTATACGTTGGAAATAAATAAGAAGTTCATCTGAAATTCACTTCGTGGACAAACTTTACAGAGAAAACACCTGTCGAGGCAATGTACGGAAATTACAGGTGAACCACAGGAGTCAGAGGTGTCCCAAGCCGCCCAAGTCTGACTTTCCTAAAGCGTATAAAACACCCCACTTGTTTGTAGCTACAGGGAAGCCTTAAGCTATGTTAGGTCTGGAGAAGCTTCATACCAAAACTCAACAAGAGCAGGTACATTCAAGTCTCATATCCAGGATGAAAGGGAGCTGCCTTCTTCAGGAACCGGGCAGGTTTGCATTGCACGGGTAAACGCTCTCACCGGCTGCATCGAGCTGCTGGTGACAAGGGCAGGGAGGTGGTGGGTGGGTGGTGGTGACCATGGGCTACCAGTGCCGGGGCTTCACAGTCACTGGGGGCACTGGGGTATCAGGTCCTTGTGTCAGCTTCCATGGGACAGCTTCATGGGACAGCTCATTAATTTAAGAGCAGGTCATGGGCTAAAAGCAGCACTGATACCGACTGGTGTTGGTGGATAATGGCTATCGCTGATTGCTTGGTGCATTCAGAAAGCCTTAAGAGATACAAATCTGCTTGTGCCCATTAAAAAGCATCTCCTTGTAGACCACAGCTGTAAAGCGATACATCAACCAGGCCTTTAGGGTGGGCTTCTTCCAACCAGAAGTAAGGTAATGAGTTAGGGGCAGCCTGAAGGGAGAAATCAGACCTGCAGTGGGAAATGACAGGCTCGAATGACTATAAAATGTAAACACACTTGAAGAAAAACCTCAAATGTCTATGCTTTTAGTTTGCTTGCTTAAACATGTAGCTTGAATTATATTTTGTTAGGCACACATTTCTTTTTTCTTCTTGACAATGATTCTGCCTCTCCTTTCTTTCCCTGGCTGCCATTGCCAAATGTTGCTGCTAACTGGCAGGAGAAAAGCAAGAGCAGAGAGGAACAAAGAAACTACTGTCAAACAAAAGCAGGCATAAATAAATGGAGTTTTCCTGTGGCACTTCTGAAAACTAGACAAAACCTTCTTTCTCTTCCAAAAGAAACCATTTTATAATGAATCATTCATTCCACAGGGCTTATTGTTCAGCTGATGAACATGCGTAATGCTCATTTACATTAGTGCAGGTGCTGCGAGAGGAGGGTATAGCACAGCATATAGAAAACATGTCAGTTCCGGGATGCTGCACAGATTGCGGCATCTACCCTGCTATGACATTACTTGCAACTGTAGTTTCAACCTTCCCTCTTCAGCAACAGATCTTATTTATTGGTCATTATGATGCAGAGTTTTACATATCAACGAGCATCTTTCCAATAACTCTCACAGCTCTGAATCAACCCCCAAGTGTGCCCAGCGTGGGTTAATAACAACAAGGGAGCTCCTTCTCTACCAGCTTGAAAATATTCCTGTTGAGGAGGGAAAGCGTGTTGCCGAACAGAGGTTTGCAAGTCTCCGACGGGATCAAGTCCTGCCTTTTCAGAAATCAAATGGGAGTGTGGCGTTTGGGCTGTAAGGCTTTAGGGATAAGCAAGTGCTATCCTATGGGCTTTTCCAGCAGGAGTCCCACAGAAGCCCCGTGCTTCGAGGGCAGCTGCTGTTGGCATGGGTGCCACCGGCTTGCCGGGCAGTGTGCCGGCAACCGGCCCCTGCGGGAAATCAGAAGTGATCTGAAGCCAATCACTAACTGGTAATGTGAGGGTTTCTCCTGCGGGAGAAAGGCTGCAGGACACCCAGCCATCCGAGCTGCTGCTGGCTTCAGCCATGAGATGGTGACTCCTCATGTTGCTGGAGCAGCTCGCCGGCCACTCTGAGAGCTGAGAGCAAGAAGACAATGATGAGCATGTAGGCTGGAGGGGGCACGCCAGCTCCCCCAGCCCATCACTCTGCACCAAGGCAGGAGCACCCAGGCCGAACGTTGCAGGCAACAGTGGTTTGTCTAGCTTCTCCCAAAGCCCCCCCAAGATGAAGTTTACCCAGCTTCCACCTACAGCCAGTTGTGACTGTCTTGCTGTGGGTTGCATCATGTATCTGATGTGAACATCTGCTCCCAGCAGCTGGTTGGTGTTATATGCTTTTGCCCCTGAGAAAGAGCCCGTGGTACCAGAACATCTCTCTGCACAGGCACATCTGTACGGTCGGCTCCTGGTGATCCCTAGGTGGATGCAGGTAGGGGGCCACCAGTGGGGGTACCCCGAGCTGGGAGTCAGCCCTGCTGTTGAGGAGGTAGAGCCACCACCATGTTCCTCACCACTTGGTCTTTGCCAGTGCAGAGGACTCCACCTTCTGCGGGCATTTCCATCCTGTGGTGTGCCCTCCTTGACGGTCTTCCAGTGTCATTTAGGGGCGGGCTGTAGGACCCTGGGTTGAGCTCAACCTCTGCTCCCCTGCTTACTCAGAGGAAGGCATTTTCTCCAGGCCACGAGTAAGTTTTGGAGGTATGTTCTGTCCTCCTCTCTTTTTTCTCAACATCCTTTTAAGAATTGGACAGCAAAAGCGGACACAGCGTGCTGTATCACTGCCTTTGATTCCTGTACTGCAGACACAAAATCCACCCCTTTGCATCTCTCTGTTTATTGCTCTGCACCACACAGCATCCCATTAGCCACGTTCGCAACAGCCCTCTACTGAGAGTTCATTTCGAGCCATTTGCTTTACAATCATTGGATTTACAACAAGCTTGACCAAACCCCAATCTAATTTGAAACTGTGCTAAAGCACTTTTATATTTACTTTATTAATGAAATAAAATTTCAGTTCTGTTTTTAGAGTGATTTATTTCAGCATCGCTACTGGTACAATATCTCATTTGTGTTTCATAAATTGCCATAGGCAGGAACAAAATACTAAAACTGTTTTCAGCAAATTACTTCTAAAGAGGATGTTTTTCCCTGTGCACTCACACACACAGACTTACCTTTTCAAAACTAACCAGTGATTTTGGTGCTCAATCTGACATCTATATAGTCCCTGATGTTTAGAAAAGGGTGAATAGAGATCTTAAGACTATCCAGCTATCTCTAATGTGTCTTAGGCTGGATACCTAAATATAGTGCTAAATTAAATCACTTTTGAAGCTGTGGACAAAAATTATTTAAAAATAAGATATTCATGTGATCAGACTATGGTCAGCTAGTTTGCCGCATAGTAGCAGTGTGAGATGTCCCTAACAGTCCATGTTTCCAGCCCTAAGTTGGCCAGCAGGATCTGATCTCCCACTGAGGACCAGAATAGGTGAAGAGTTCAAGGCAAGGTGTCTCCACAAAGGGGATGGAGAGGGGGTGCCTCAATTTTGAAACTCATTTTCCCCTTTGGTCCATCAGCGCCCAGATTTATTAACCTTCCCAATAGGCTCTAAATCCCATCTATTTCCCTGCTCCAAGCTAAGGCTATTGCTAAGGGTGTGAATTGAGGAGGAGTTATTTATGGATAGTCCTTTGTCTAAGTTTATGCTGTTATTTTTAATTTATGTGGTAGGTGCCCAGTGTACTGCTAAGATGCCTAGAGATGCATTTTAAAAATTTGAATACATAAATAAATAAAATACTCTGTACTCAACCAGACCTAAATTATGTAGTATGGAGAGAGAAGTGCAATTCAATAGACATTAAGGAAAGGACTGAAGGAGCACAGCAGAGCAATGCTATTTGCAGACCCAAGAATCCTTACCCTTGAGCAAACAATACAGAGGAGCTACAGCTGGCAGCCCAGATTTCAGGTGGTGTTACAGCCCCTCATCCAGCCTTTCACTTGAAGGCTGAGTTCAATCTACAGTGACCTCGAACCCATCAAAGAACAGAGCTCTTCCTAAATAAGCCGAATCGGGTAGATGAGTAAGATCAGCCCTAGGCGGCAAAACGCTGGTCCCTGGGAAACGGCTGGGTGCTTGGCCAGCGGCTTGTAGGGAAACCAGGTTTTCGCCGACTGGGTTAATCAGTTGTGCAAGTCAGGTCTAACTACTGGATGAATCCATTGTAAGGCACCCACCACTTAAAAGACAGATGCTTAAAGAATCAAAAGACATTAAGCAAATAAACATCAGCTGGCCTATCAACAGGATGACTCTGATTGATGATGCAAATACTATAGTGTGCAGTAAATAAGGCATACATCTATCAATGTACATAATTAGAGGTAGCATATAATTTGTGAATGTGATGCAATAAGCAGCGTATCACAAATGCAACCAAGAACCATGCTGGTCTGTGATGGGGTATCTATAAACATATATAATTATACATAATAGTGCTATAGTATGCTGATAATATACCGTATTTATTGGATATGTAATCCCAGATAGCATCTCACAAACAATGTTATGGTACGCTTGGCTAAACTACATAAGTGATAAATAGGGAATAATAAATATATCCATTTTACATCCCTTCACTTGTGTATGGTTTTAACTCAAATTATAAGGACACACAGGACCAAAGGCAGAACACGTCAGCATGTCTGCACGCATCTTGCTGGGGCCCAGGACCACCTGGAGCAGAGGCTGCAGCATGCGGAGGGGGCTCAGGGCCTTTGGTAGACAACAGGCAAACCCCACGTCATCAACAGCTTCGCAACAGTGAAAGCGCTGATGGACAAACTTCTGGCCTGGGTTTCCCTGGGGCAGGTTTGCACTGCAACCGCAACTAATACACAGTACTGAGCTATCACTTAAGCAAAACAGCTCGGGTAATTTTACCAGTTCGGTGAGCGCGGCCTGGGCTTCGGTGACCACAGGCTTTTGCTCAGGCCACGGAGAGCACCTGCAGCCGTCACTGCCATCGATACTGCGCTCAGCATCAGTGATTCAAAAGGCGGCAGCACAGCTGACCTACCTGAGCCATGCTGGCATCTCAGGGCTGTTCTGGGGCCTTGGCTTCAGGAAACAAAGGCAGCAGCTTCCCCTTTAAAACATTTTATTTTGGAGTTTTCTGATGCACTTTGCATTTTACCCAGCCCAGGATTTGGTCCAGCACGGGGCACTGCTCCTTGAGCAGGTGAGCATCTCTGAGCATCTGGGCGTTTCTGAGGCATCCTCCCCAAAACATGCCAAGCTGTGGCAGGAGCCAACCTGTGAGCAAACGAGACACTGCACATGCTCCTGGTGTTACAGGATAAGCAGAGAAAAAGGATGTGAAACAGGAAAGGCTCTCGCTCCTCACCTACAGCTCCAGCTCACGTGGGTCACCCAGAAGCACCTGGCTTCTGTGACAGAGCCTGCCCAGCAGCTGCNGGCGTTTCTGAGGCATCCTCCCCAAAATGTGCCAAGCTGTGGCAGGAGCCAACCTGTGAGACACTGCACATGCTCCTGGTGTTACAGGATAAGCAGAGAAAAAGGATGTGAAACAGGAAAGGCTCTCGCTCCTCACCTACAGCTCCAGCTCACGTGGGTCACCCAGAAGCACCTGGCTTCTGTGACAGAGCCTGGCCAGCAGCTGCCACCCCAGAGGACAGGGACGGGGATGTGGCTGTGTCCCCCAGTGCGCTGCTCACCCCAGCACAGCCTTTTGCTGTCACCGCAGCTGGGACAGGCGGCACAGCCCACAGCCAAGCCCCACGCTCCTGCCAGGTCGTGTGTTCCCCCCCCCCCCCCCCCCCCCCTCCCCCCCCCCCCCCCCCCCCCCCCCCNCACTGCCCCACTGGAAACAAACACTCACTGTGGCAATAGACACTGCCCTCTACTTCCCACCTTCCGGTTCCTGGTGATGGACAATACCAGCTTGAGCAAGAAGGAGGATATTTTTGCCATTAAATGCATGGTCAGAAATACCTGAAAGGGGTGCATGGAAGCTGTAATTGATGGAGGCATTGCTCTCATTTGCTGATGTGAAGCAATGGGCATCTTCTGTCCAAGAGAGGATGTCAGAACGCATTGCACAATTCAGAAGTTTTATTCCCTTTGTTTTGAAAGAAGTCATTAGGAACCAGATGGCTCAGGGATTTGGTAATAGAATATGAAACCTCTCATCTCTCCATCGACCATTCAGATATGACCTATTGTATTAGTCACAGAAAATCATCAGATTACTCGCTGGTGTCTTATGCAAAATGAGATAGTCGTCCTCTTCTGCAGCCCAGCTCCAGCTGAACAGATTTTCCAGTTGAAATGGTAGGATTTTGTTCCAGCAATTTGGCTTTCAGCTTTTAAAAAATCAGTCTTTCTGGACTGTGAGCTGCAGTTAGCTCCTTGCTGGGACGGAGTCGAACAGGACTGCCACATCATCCCTAATGCTGATGTCTGCCAGTGATGTGGGGAAGGGACAACTCAGAAACATGTCTTCAGGTGTACATACTTCATGAGTGAAAGTACCTTATACAAGATGCTTGGCCAATGCTCCTCAAAGAGAAGAACATGTCGGAACGGCTTCTGTGACTTCTCAGGGAAAACACTACCAAAAGCAGCAGAAGTGGTGAAACTGTAGAACAAAGATGTGCTTTGGCAGATTAATTTAGAGGAGAGACCTCAAATGGATCAACTGTGTGAGCAGTGAGAGGTTTGGGATAGGTTTTTCCCATGGATGGTACTGCCTAGCACAGAGGAGCAGCTTGAATTTGGTGGTAGGAGGCAGCGAAGCAATCCTTCAGTGCACAGTGCAGCAAGTGTGGGAATCGTTGTTTCACTGGGGCTGCAGCGCGTCACCACATTTCAGCTGATCTGGGGTAAGAGCCTGTAAGGAAAGTCCTGCACCATGGGAAACGCAAGAGAGTCAGAGGTGGCCTCCAATGACAAAGCACTTTTATCATCCTTTCCACTTAGTGGAGATGCTTTGAGATTTTTAGTCTCTGTGCTGCCAGCTGGAGTGCAAGGGAGGGGAGCAGTAAGAGAATATCCTTGACTGGGACCGTGGTTGGGTCCATGACCCACACCATGGTTGAACAAAATGCAAAACCAAACAGGGAGGGACGAGCGGTCTGTTATGGTGAGTGACATTGCAATAGCATAGAACAACAGAGGCTCATAAGGAAATAACTGTAAATATATTTTGGAAACATAGGACTAGATGACCTTCCAACCCAAACCATTCTATGTTTCTGTGATTTTATGAAAAGAAGAATGAAACAGGGCAAAAAAGCAGGCAGAAAAGCGTCTTCAATCTGTTGAGCATTTCCCACCACAACGAACTTCTGCTATGTGAGCAGTGGCTCTTAGCTTGGGCAGCTGAAATAATTCAGCTTTTAAGGAATACATGCACTCTCCCCACATCCCCTCATGACCTCGAGGACAGGGCCAGACTCCTGAGCANAGCGTCTTCAATCTGTTGAGCATTTCCCACCACGATGAACTTCTGCTATGTGAGCAGTGGCTCTCAGCTTGGGCAGCTGAAATAATTCAGCTTTTAAGGAATACGTGCACTCTCCGCACATCCCCTCATGACCTCGAGGACAGGGCCAGACTCCTGAGCAGTCAGTCAATACTTGGTAGAAGACAGAGCATCTCTGACGCCGGAGCATTGCATGCCTAATCTGCTCAGGCACAAATGTCAGCAAACTTGTAAAACGGCTTGTGAAAGCGATGAGCAGTCCCATCCGCAGATGCATTACAAGCTTGGGCATGACCCTCGCTGTGCCCAGCTTCTTGCCAGCCATCACCCTTCTTCAGGGGCTTTGGGTAAGGCAGAATCAGTCCGTACTCTAGCAGCTCTCCTGAAAGAGATGGAGCGGGCGAATAGCAGCGACTGGCAGCTCAGAGATGCTGTGAGAACGAGTAGCTAAGGCTTGGAAGGCAAGAACAAATAGCTGAGGACTGTGGCACATTAAGAAGAATGGAGGGGCTACACTGGTCTCCTCATTTACAGCAGATGGAGCAAAAGGGAGGCTGCAGTGGCTCGGGCTGCGCAGCTGTAACTGCAGGGAACAGCCAGACCCGCTCTCCCAGATGGATACCAAAATATATTACAAAGCAGCAAAAGCCTGACATGTTTTTAATAGAGACAAAATTTGCTGTCCTGCTCCCCTTCCTGTAAGCCTCAATAACGTAATGTAAAAAAGGAAAAAAAGGGGTATGATCTCATGCTCGGTGCTTTATCTAAAGTGAGTTGCTGATCTCAGTCCAGCTCTTAGCGGGCAGATGTAGGCTTGGTGAGCGTCTGCATGCTCCTCACCTGCTGGTGGTTTCAGCAAGAAAGCTGTGGCACTGCGGGCCCAGACCTCCCCCGGGGAAGCCACTGGGGTTTTGCTTTTGATTTCAGGGGCAGCAGAGCTGAAGGGACAGAGTCTGGAATATTTTTTATTTATAGAGGTAGTTCTTCCCAGGGTGAGGGATTAGATTTACTAACGGGGTAGTCTTGCTGCATGGTTTTGTGCCAATGAGGGCGAGGAAACTCCACGCCTGTATAGGCAATGTATTCCACAAATCCAAACTTCACTTAAAAGTGAGAGAAGTAAAAGTGATAGGAAGTAATTAACGGAAAAGCCAGCAAGAGAACAGTTGAAAATACATTTAAACCCACCCTGAAAGGGGTTGTACCCTTAGGACAGGGGGGGGGTCATCTCCAGAAGTCTTGCTTGCACTGACATGACTGTGCTACTGTTTCATACTTTTTGCCTGTTTATGTGCTTTCCATCCCCAAAGCCCTTTGCTGGGGAGGGGAGGAGAGGCAGCCACCTTGATCAGTGATGGGGCAGAGGACTGGGGCGAGGGGAATGCGGGACTGAGAGCGGATGTGGTTTTGTCACCTTCAGGCGGATGCCCCACTGGCTGCTGCCGTGGGACGGGGACCTCCCTGCGCCTGGAGAGGTAGCCAGCTCTTCTCCACCCCGGCCGTAGTGGAGAACATCAATATGGCAAACGTTTTTATCCCTCTGCCATCTTGGCTATGTGCTGCATATTCATCATCTTTATATTTTCTTTACTTTAATCTCCCCCATTTGCATATACACAGGTCCAAATGATAACAATTACCATAAAACAATCGCATAGTCACCCTACCAATAAAAATTGCTCTGTTAATCAGGAGACTTTCAGAGGCACCACGCCTGAAAGACCTCATTTTAAACTGGTAGGCTGAACAGGGCAGCAGATAAATTAGCCTATATATGATTGCATGCTGAAATACATTGATTTAAGATTTTTCCCATGCAGCCTGACAACTTGTCTAAATAGGCTCATGTCTGAAGAAGACAGCTTGCAGACATGATGCGAATGACAGGGCATTGCAAATATAATGCAGCACCGCGCAGAGCGAGGGAGCAAAAACATCGTAGAAGGGATTAGCGGGATAAAAGAGAGGGTTAAAAATAAACAGAAGCGGGTACTCTAAACGGCACAGCTCTCAAATTTCATCCTGATTTTCCTCTTCCATTTCTAATTGCTAAGTCACTACAGGGAAAAAGCAATTACTGATCTGCTATCATTCACCATGTCATCTTTAGGTCCTCATTAGCAATTCCATCGACAATCTTAGCATTTAGCTCCCATCCTGCAATTCTGAGTGTCCTAATCACACCAGGATGGTTCAGGGTGCCTGAGGAGCAGGGAGCAGAGACCACGTCTTCCTCTGTGTTTGGAAAAATGCAGTACCTTAGGTATGGATCATCAGAAATGAGTGACTGTGATGGGCTCTGGTCACTGGCGGTACTGTGGGCTCCGCCCGTGCCATTCCCACATATGTTTTCGATCCTGGTCAGCAACAGAAACACTTGAGAAGGACTAATTCTTTAAGGTTTTAACTGTGTAAACTAAAACCCAGTATTTTTCCTCACCAGCAGTACACAATGCCAGGAGGACAAAGGTGGAGTTGCTGACATTATTTCCAGCATTAGAGTGGACTCAGCATTAGATTTGATATAAAATAATGCGCATATTTTGATACACTGTGTAACACCATCTAGGCCACAGTGGTTTATAAATATTAAGTAACTGCTGGACTTTCAGAGCAAGGCAAAGGCAGAGACATGATTTATGGAGGGACTTCAGTGGAGACCTTATCACCCAGAGGGCTCAGAAGGGCTGAGTTTGGGGACGGTGTCCCAACCCTTGGTGGAGGTTGAGGCAGCCAGTGCCTGGGAGCCCCTTGGTCCTGCGTGGGCATGTGTGGGACTGGGCTGTATGAGGCCGTGCTACCGGAGCGAGCCATGGTGAAAAGATACTCTTCTCCACCTGCAGCGTACCTAGACCAGAGGGGTCCCAGCTCAGCCCCTGGGAAGAGCTCCACTGGAAATCCTCAGAGAAGCCTTGTCCCCAACCTCCCAGCACACTTTCCTCCCCCGAGAGGAGCTCGAGGGTCTTTGTGAGGGGCCTCCATCGCACCTCAGCCAGAGGGTCTTCCCCTCTGCTCCCTGCTGGGAGCAACCCCTGCTCCCTGCCAGGCAAAAGGGCAGAGCTCGGAGCAGGGTGCTTTTCTCTCTCCGGGCATGAGGACACCCTGACCTGCAGCTGTGGATGTATACATCATTTCTGGAGTTAGTTTTTGAGGTTTGTAGTGGTCAACATCAAATATTGCTACTTGGAGGTATGTACTGTGCTAAAGAGAAGTCTATGGGTAAAGCCTTTTGTGAAAGAGATATGTGGTCCTAACAAAGCCCCAACAACACATGCAGCTCCTATGAAGACTGTGGCCTCAGCAACAAAGGAACTGCCAGAAAAGTGGGGGTTTACCATGTGTACTGAAACACCAGTGGAAATCCCTTCCCTTTGCATGCAGACACACCCCAAGGTGGAGCACGTGCTAAACAGAGGCATGGGACCCTCTCCTGAAAACTCACCTGTGCTCCCTCAGCCTGCATACTCAAACTCAAGCCTCTCTTGCCAACGATGACCTGGTTCTTTGCTGCCTTGGCTCATGACATAACTGGGCCTCCACTGTCCAGAGACCATGAACTTTTCATCTTCAACCAACATGCAGTGATGATCAAGGGAGCTAGGAAAAGCCCATTAAAAAAACAACATGTGCCGTTGAGTTCACTGGTGCTCTAACTCATTAAGCGTTAGCCACCAGAAAGGCTGAGAGCACTGTTGTGATAAGAAGTCTTACCTGTGTCCAGGAGGACAGGGAACAGCTGCTGCAAGTGGCCGGCTATCAAGAGCATCACATCGGCTTTCAACACCCGCTTCCTGCTTCTTCTTGGTTATTGTGGCGTACTGACATCTGAAGAGGGTGGGGGATCTGGGAATGCCTCTCTGACACTCTTAATTATCATTTATTTGATCATCGCTCACCTTAGATCCTTATTAAAGCATTTCAGATGTGATGCAGTTTTCTCTAGTGGACCAATAAATTAAGGAGCCATATATTTTTAGAGCAAGCATTTTAGTAAACAAATGGTCTGGGAAAAAAAAAAAAGAAAAAAAAAAGGAAATCCCTGGGAAGCTGTTACTGGGGAGAAAACAGTCTTTATGTTCTGATCATTGCAAACAGCTCATGTTGGACCAGTGAGAACAACGCAGCTGCCTGGAAGTCAGGGAGGGAAGGGGCAGGGGCAGGGAGCAGAGCGTGCTGCAACGAGGGCACCCTGTGATTGCAGGGAGGGAAAGGACAGGTCTGCCGCTGTGAGGGACAACAGTGGGCTGCTCAGAGCTGACCCTCTTCCATTTTGTTTAGAGGTATAATTACAACACGAAGACACTGCCCAGTCATCCTGGGGGGTGATCCTCTTTCTAAAGCCGGAGCCCAGGGTTTAATATGCAGAGGGAAAAGGGCTATACCCTGTGGTTCCGAAAATACCCAGAACCAAGGACTCTGTTTCATGTTATGGACTCCTGTTGGTCAGCACAGTGTACCAGGAGGCCCTGCAAAGCCCCACTGCATGAGTTCTCCCACCTCTTCCTTGGATTCAGAGCATCCACATCCCCTGGAGGACATCCCTCTGATCCTTCCTTCATTGCTCCGGCCCAGCACGAACACATCCTTTTGATGGGACCAGAGGCATAACAGCATTGTAACTCAAATAGCGTTTCTGTCTGCAGTTGCTGGAAATCGGATCTTTTCGCCCACCACAGTTCATCTGCACTGTTCTTGTGTGTGTCCAGCTTGGGGTCTACAGATACTCCTCTTCCTTGAGATGGCTGGTTCAGTCCTGTCAGCCTGCACTGGTTTTGTTTCGCTGCAGGATTTGCTTGAGGTAGGAGCATCCTTTTCTTTCTCTCTGTCCAGGCTATGTGTAGTCTGGTGATTCTTGCAAATTCTTCTGCACAGTGATATAATGCATTATATTTTTACACAACCTTTACTTCCTGGGGGGTTAGTTCATGCTGGCTGTCACAGGCTGTGCCTCTTTACATGCCATTTGTTGCTAGCGTCTGACTTTGAACGCCATGTGACCCCTTGCGTCAAGCCTTTACCTGCAGTATCTTGATTTTTTACTTTGTCCCTTCTATCAAGACACTGTCCTCCTCCTTCCATGATTTATCTCTCTTTCTTGACAAGCTTTCATTCTTTGTCATGCATTAATTCTACACCTTCCTTTAATCTGTCCCAGAAGGTCTCAGTCCAAACCCTTGTTATAACACGATCTTATCACAGACTTTGCTCCTAAAATCATAAAGTTATTTCTGCAGCTCGACATCACTTGCCAACCGTTCCTCCCTTGTCTAAACATGCAAAAAGATGTATGTACATCTCCTTTGTTTCCTGTTGACATAACATGCTGAAGCTTCTGCCTTGCATTTTTACAGCAAATCTGAGTTAACTGCAAACGATTAAGAATGCGCTGCTTACCACAAGGAGAGGAAGAGCTCTTTTTCTGACACCAATGGCTTGTGCGCAGTGCTTGGCCATCACTGAGCCTCCTCCAGCTGCTCTCCATGTTTGCAGCATTTTGGTCCCTGCTGGGAAGCTCTGGCTGCATAAATGGCATCCCCCCACCCAGCCCTTCCCAGTTTAAAGCCACCTCCTGACATGGAGGCGAACGCAGGTCCTATCTGGGGGTCCGACTGCCAGCAACTCCCCTTCCTGGGGGGGCCAGGCCAGGGACGTGTCCGTACCTGATGCACTGGTTGTTGCCGCGCGCTGCAAGAACGTCCGTTTGGGCATTGCTCTTACTGCTGCTCCTGAGGCAGCGTGGTGCACTGGCCGCCCCGCCGCCCAGGTGGCGAGTGGGTCCGACTCTTCTGCATATTCATTAACGGCAATATAAAGAACAGATGGCACCTTCTCCCTTTAGTGTGCTGAAATGAAGTTTGATATTATTCTCTGTTCTTTTTTACAAGCAGGTTTAAATTACATTAGAGGCTTCGAGATCTGCAGGACACGTCATCCCTTATCATGCAGGGCAGGGAAAATAAACACGCTGAGCTCGCTACCCAGTGACTCATTTGTAGGAGAAATTTTACGTTGAGGGATCGGCTCTCGGTTAGTGCACATCCAAGGGCCAGAGCCCTCCTTTGCTTGCGGAGACAACTGGAAGGGTTGATAGGGCTGGCAGGGAATGCCAAGATAACAGAGTTTTGCTTTGGAGAAAATGTCCCTAAAATACTTGGGAAAAAAGAGGAAAAAGAGAACTAGATTTCAAGGACATAATTAGTTATTTAGGTATTTGCATTTTCATGTTCAATTACATGGGTAGGGGATTAAATGCACATTAATCATTGAAAAGTCTCAGGATAAATATTTGGTTACATGGAAACGATCTCCAGATTTCCATTCCAAGGTAAAACACTTAAGAGGATGTTGAGAAACGGCCGGTACCCGGAACAGTTGCCAAGAAATGAGTAAAGCTAAAGTTCAATTTTACAACAGGATCCGTGCTGTTAGCCTCAGAATTCCTGTGAATAACCTCTGGCTTCAGTGGATTTACAGCCTGACCTAAATAGTACTCCGGTTTCTGCTCCCCTTTTGCGCGAGACCACACTTCAGCCTTCTTCGTATTTAACAGAGGCATGGAAATTTATTTTTGCTTTTTTGTTTTCACCCGGAAGTTTTGCTTCACTGTAAAAGCGTTTACTTCTAGTGAGAATTTCTGGAAACACCCATAGGCCCCCTCCCAGAAACATCATATCTGCGTTCCCAGTGGTAATAAAGTGGGGTTTGCTCCTACTTGTCTCTCTGTATGTCCATCGTTAATTTTGTCATCATTTCTCAGCACTCCAGACACCCCCTTTCCCCAGCCACTTGTATTATCTTAGAAAAAAAATGAGCACTTTACACGTAGATAACAAATTTCAGCCACTTTGTCCAGCTACTTTAAGTACCACAACACTCCATGCAGTCAAGCCCGTTGACTGAAAAGCGAAGAAAAAAGTTTGTTGACATGGTCCACAAGTAAAGAGCACATTAAACAGAGAAGGGGGAATAAAAGCCACTTGTTCCAAGTCCCAGCCCTCTTGTCCAGGGCACATAACACCCCCCTGCCTTTACCTGCCAGGGTAGGAGCGGGGAGGTCGGCTGTCGCACTCCTGCGCTTCACGGCATCGCTGACTTCAGCAGTAGGCTTTGTCCAAACCCTGAGGCGTTTCACATTTGAATTTCACCATTTGTAACACCACTGCTAACACCCCATCAGCTTCACCTAATTTTAGGTGAGCGGCAAAGCTTCGTCTTTTATCAATATGTAATAAAGGGCGTTGTTTCTTTGTGGTTGTTGTCGTCGTTTCCCCGCTCCTTGCTCACTGGGTTTGAAGTCACTATTAATCTGGTTAAACCCAAGTTAATTAAAAATGCAGCTAATGAATAAAACTCAGGAACCTGTCAGCAGCACACACAGCCTTTCTGGAAAACTCCTGCAAAGTTCCCTCCACGTTCCAGCCTGCCCTCATGCATTACTGGCAACCCACCATCTATATTGTTGTTCATCCAAAAAGCTGCCCCTACAGTGGGCAGTGGTTTAAATGCTTCCTTCCCGTGATGTGTAACTCCAGCAAGGAGGTGACAATCCCCTGCAGTGGTACAGCCACACGCAGAGGGCTTGGGACGCCTAAGCAGGGCACAGCTCATGCAGCAGACTTGACCCATGTGAAATGCGTTTGCATCACCGGCTCCCTGAGCCCACTTGGCTTCCCTGGGGCCAAGCTGTTCTCGGGAAGGGAGAGGAAGTATGGCACCAGATGGCTTTCTTTAAAAGGACTATCTTCCCTCTTCCCAAGGCAAAAAGATCTTCAAAGAGATTTACCTCCCACTCCCAATTTTGGGTCAGGTAGTTAGTCCCCCCACTTAGGGCACCTCCTGCAACCAGGAGGATGCCAGACTTCTCCAGAGGGCTTCCCTGGGCGTGGGGACATCTGGACACTTGGTACACCACCAAGGCATCCTCTGCAAGGACTTAACTCTCTGTCCCTGCATCAGGAGAAGAGCGACTAGACCCCTAGTGCTGGGAAATTCATCAAGAAGGCTGATTATTCTGTTCCCAGCCCATGATCTGCGTGGTCACCGTCACAGTGTACCTCTTTTGCTGACCTCAATTAAAAGTAAAACTATCCCTGGTTGAAAACATGTTTTTGCACTTTTTAATTTGTTAGCAGCCACACAGCCAGATCTCAGGCTTTTATTGAAAGCTGCGTGGCATTTGGTATGCCAGCTAAAGCACCCACTCCTGGAGATATGTGGGTTTATGAACATTTCAGCCTTCTTTTGATCACTTATTTTTTTCTCTTTGCTTTTAAATAGGTTTGCTTTAACTCTTATCTTAGAGATTTTAAATAAGTGTAAAACATTCTTTTGAACATAAAGAAAATACACACTTTTATTAAAAAAAAGGTAAGAGTTTTCTGACTGACATACTCACAAATAGCAGAATAACTTCACCTTGGTCCTGTGAAATGATCTTTACTTCTAACGGAAAGAGAAAATTTCATGTCTATCTATTAAGAAAGTTAAAAAAAATAAAGTGGCTGAAAGGAGGTACAGATATACACCGAATCCATCAGAATGCCAAATAACATCCAACGAAAGATGAGAATATCAAGGCAGTATCTTTTATATACTGGTTTATTACATATGATAATGAATGAATTTGGCCCATCATGGGAAAGTTATGCCTGTATGTCAGAATTCACTAGCACATTAAACATCAGTAAAAAGAGCTAAAAAAAAGAGAAAAACAACTAAGACCACTTGCAGGTGTTGGATCCAGTTCTCAAGCTGTGGCCCAAGCTTGCATACCAAACATGCTATTTTTAGCAAGGACAAAAGTTTGAAAGTGGCCAAACTTCTTAGCTCCAATGTTTTTAGCTATAGTAAACTTTTTCCTTAAAACAAGACAAGCATTCTTCTTGAATCCTTCCTATGTGATCATCTTCAAACAGTTTAAAACTCTTTATAGACCAGATAAGCTTGGAAATGTAACATAACGGATTTCCAAAGTCCTTTGGAACAACCCACAGTGCAAAGAAAAAGCCCTGCTCCTAGTTTACAGCCAAGCTGTGATTATTAAATCAAGCTCAAGACTGGAGAGCTTGGGACTGGGAATTCATGGGATATTTCATGCCATATTAACAATTGCCAGATAATGATTTCTCCTGTGATCCCCACATCCATGCTTTCTATCTTATGATCCCGTGATCAAACCCATAGCTGTTTTCTATGTTTTATGTCTGCACGTCTTTGCTCAAGCAATTGCTTTTCCCCTTTGCTGTTAACTCAGATGTGTCCTAGAGCTGAACATTGTCTCCTTCAAGACTCTCCAGCAGCAGCTCAAACTCCTAGCAGCACATCTGCCAGGCAACGGTCCAGCTCCTTCCTCCTCTCTGTTTTGCAAGACTTCTCAAAGAAAGAAGCAGCAGCCTCTGCTTCCCTGCACAAAAAATGGGCATTTGCATGTTTTCAGCAGCTTTGAACATTGCCTGGAGCAGATGTTGTGTTATGGAGCTGAGGATGGACCACCCAGGACCAAGGTTTGCTCTCTCCTCAGAGGAGGGAGCCCTGTCTTGCAGGATGAGGCTGGGGAATCCCAAGTGGAAGCCCTAGCATAGAATCATAGAATCACAGAATGGCTTGGGTTAGAAGGGACATTTAAAGGTCATCTAGTCCAAGCCCCCTACCATGAGCAGGGACATCTTCAACTAGATCAGGTTGCTCAGAGCCCCATCCAACCTGACCTCGAATGTTTCCAGGGACGGAGCATCTGTCACCTCTCTGGGCAAGCTCTGCCAGTGTTTCACCACCCTCAGCGTAAAAATTTCTTCCTTGTATCTAGCTGGGCCCTATGCTGGGCACTGATGGCTGCCTCAGGGAGTTCTGCCCTCTCTAAATATACGAGCTGAATAAAAGTAACACCAGTCTAATGAGACCTGAGTCTCACTCTGCCTTGCCCCCACTGATCAGTGGTAGTGGATCTGCCCAGTGTCTCTGAGCCTTGAAGGGAGCATGTGGTGCCTTCCCCATCCCCCTGCCCAAGGACTTGCACTCTGGAAAGTTGCCCTAAGTCNGCTCTGGAAAGTTGCCCTAAATCTCCAAGTGGCCGATAGGCTCAGCCTCCTCCCTGGCCCTACCACGGTGTATGGACTTGCGACCTTCAGAAATACCCTAAGTCTGATAGTGGATGTATTACATGTGGGCACGAGGGATGCTCAGCTGAGTTTCTCTAAGCTTTTCTTCCTTTTTACCGTTACTCACTCAGTCTCAGGAGGCTAAACTTATTTCCAGAAGGGATAAGTATGTGTCAGGAGGATGCACGTAAAGTGTAACAATTAACCATCAAAGATCAAGACATACAAAGAGCCGTCTCCAGGTGGGCTGGGAACCAGCAGCATTAGCATCCATCCCTATTACCTTCCCACAGCAATCAGCCAGGAGGCTGTGCTGGATGCCAGGCAGGGGGGACCCTTCCTCGCAGCCGGCACCTCTGGGGCCAGGCACGGGAGAGCAGCCTGACAGACCTGAAGTCAGCCTGGTTAAGCTGGTTTAATTAAGAAATACATTCTGCAGAGGCCAAGAGGAGGGTTCCCAGAGGGTGAGCCCACTGCAGTCAAGGACCCTGCCTCCCCAGCCTTGGAGAAACTCCTTGCAGCCGTGCAAGGGACAGCAGGAATTAGGGAGGTCTGCGCTCAGGTATGGGAGCTTTACATGTCTACAGTGCAGGATGTGACCAAGCGAGTCGGATGGGGACTGCTGTTGCCTTCGTTTACCTTTTATAGACAAACAGGCACTTGCAGGGCACAGCTCGTTTCCTCACGTACCTTTGCTCCCAGCCTGCCGTGCCTGTTCCTCTGACCCGGGCACTTGGAGGAGAGTGACGATGCCAGCCTGTGCCCAGCTGCTGGCAGCACCCCTGCCTGCACGCCAAACGACCATGCCACCACCCCCACCACCTCCGCGTTGGTGGATTAAGGCTCTATGGGCTTGTGTACCCTTGCAGGGCACTGGTCCTCATGGAAGTACCTCATGCCCTGTGTTATTAAGAGCATCCTTCGTTTCAGACTGTGATTGCACACGCACACACACGTAGCCTAAAGTACTTTCGCTTCCATTTTACGTGTTTTAAAACTGCACAGTGTGAGGGAAGACCAAATGGAAATTGCTCGTACCAAAACTTGTGCAATGCATCAGCAAGTGTTGTGTCGTCTAGGGTGAATGGTACTTTACAAATGCAGCCTGGCCTAGAATATTAAAATATTTTATAGATAACCGTGATATATAACTAAAAGCTGGAGGTGCTAGTTAGGAGAAACAGGCAGACAAAGGCACGCTGCAGGTGAAGTGTTAATAGGGACCGAGCAGAGGCAATTTCCCTTCTGCCCCCAGCATCTTGCTGGATCGGGATGTTGGGAGAGACACTCTGCCCTTCCCCATCTCTCTAAACTTGACCTGGCAAAAATACAGAAAAGAGTTTGCCAGTCAGCAGAAGGACGTGTAGCAGCAATCGTGGCAGGGACCTTTGGACGTCTTGGAGAAGTTTCTGGAGAGGACTTAGGCAGGGAGGAGGATCGACCTCTTCTCCTCGGTCCCGTCCCACACCTGGCTTTTCTGCTTCCTTCTCCTTGCCCTGTCCCCTCCCCTCCCCAGCCCTTTCACCTGTGAGGATGCAGAGACAGAAACGTGCTTTATTCATGCAAAAGGTCTGAGAGAGGAGAAAGAACTGAATCACACCCGAATCAACTCCACACTCCCCAGATACCAGGTGGCTTTCCAGCACACCCACCAACTGTGTCCTGGGACCAGCAGCAATGCTGTGTTTGGCACTGGAAACATGGGGACCAAAGGGTTGGTCTGGTTGTCCAGACCAGTCACACACTGTCAAGGAAAGCCGTAACTCCATCAAAAGTTTGCCAAGCTGCTTCTCTAAACTAGTTAGGATCTTTTGTTTTCCTTTTTGCCCCCAAAGTATCATTTGGTTATATTTATTTGTCCTGCATAATATTATGACAAACTTTGAAGGCAGCAGCTGAATTTCCAGGGGAAGAAGAAAAGAATAGAGCAGGGAAAAGAAGATACAGGCTGAAATGTGTCATGGATGCAAACTGACCTCAGTGCTGCCTGTCCTCCTGGACTGCTTATGCTGCAAATCCAGTGGCATGCCCCAAAGATGCAAATATATTGAGGCTCATCAGCACAGGCACGTTGGGGGAGAAAAAGAATCCAACACCAGCAGTCATCTTACTTTCATCTAAACAACCATGAGAGGAGAGAAACGTGGGGTGAGTGCAAGGGAGCTCACCAAGGACTGCTAATTTTGTGCCCAGAGCACCCAAGACCGTGGGGCTCGGAGGGAAGTGCCTCGACTCACCCCTTCTCTGTTCGCTCCATGCCAAAAACTTCGTTTCTGGCAGAGCAGAGCTCCCACCAGCCTGGCGGAGTTGATGGAAACATCAAGGGCTCGGTGGGGCTGGGCTCAGCGCTGAGGGAGCTCCCCAAATCACGCTCTGTTCCCCATGCAGGGACTGTCCCCGTGCCCAGCCGTGCTGTGGGTGCATCGGGTTCAGCTTCCCTGGGTTGCGGGTCCTTAGCTGGCTGTGAAGGGGTTTTGTAGCCTACCTTTAAGAGCCCAAATTTGGAAGCTTTTTTCCACAGAGGTAGTTTTTTTTGCAGCGAGTTAGTGTTAGCAAGATACACTTCAATTTCCTCAGCAACTTCAGCGCTAGAAGAGATGGGGTCTCATACAAATCCGATCAGTGTACTTTTCATGAGATTTTTTTCCCCCCCCTGCCCTTTATTAGCGTACATTTCAGGTCTGGAGGGGGGAGGCCAGCTAGCAGGCAGGAATGGAGAATTTTCTCCGTCGAGCCGCGCGGAGGAGGCAGGCTGCGGGCAGTCAGTCCAGGGGCTGACGCAACCTTACCACCGAGGAGGCAGAGCACATGAGAGACGGTTGCCCACCCACCCTCGCCTCTCGCCCCCGAGCAGCACCTCACGTCCCCACCTCGCCCAGCGCCGACCAGGCAGGGTCACTTCACAGCAGGTGCAAGATCTACATCCAGATTATTCTTGGTTGGGGTTTTTTTTATTGTTTTTGTTTTGTTTTCAGCGTTTCCTAATGCAATGTTTGCAATGCTTTGTGAAACGAGTGTTTGCGGAAGAATCGGGCTTTTGGTACAGATACAAAGAGCAAGCACTGACCTGGGATAGGTGTTTCTTTTATCTGCTGGCTCGCGTGCCCCATCTGTTCCCATGCCCCGCTCCCGAAGGACAGAAATCTGTCGCAATTGCTGTCAAGCAGTCCCGGTTCTTTAGTTCAAAAAGACAGAGACTAATTAGCTCCCTTTTGAGATCCCCCGGCCCAGCCTTTGGGCCGATGGATCCCACTTAGCCGACTTTCAGGGTGCCAAGTTCTGAAGCCTCCCGAGATGTGCAGATGGTGCCGGTGTTTGGTCCCCCTTCCCCAGGGGAAATCAGCGGTAGGAAATTATATAGCTGCTACACCCCCCCACACACCCCGCAGAATCCACCCTTCCATGAAAATGCCAGAGAGATTTAAACAGCTTGCATAATTTCAAGAGGAAGTAGCGAGGGTGGAAATAAATACACATTGTAATTCTATAACATGCCCGGATTAAAGACAAAAAAAAAAAATAAACAAAAAAGCTATGTTCACAAAGGTATCCAGATCTGCTGGCAGTTCTTGGAGCCAGGTGGGACTGGGTCTACAGAAAAGCACGGCAGGGTAAGTGCCTCCGATGCAAAGGGATTGGTGCCACCACGCTGCTCCGGGTCCAACACTACCGGGAGCGGTAATGGCTCCTTCTGCGGTGACAGCCAACGTCGCTGCCCATTGCTCCGGGTGGCTGCTGACACCTCGGTGGTTTAGCAGAAGTTGCAATGATTGCACGGGCAGATAACCTCACAAAATGACTGCTTTTAGATTTTCTGAGACTATTTTGTGCTCTTGCCTTGCGGGGTCTGCTTGCTTGGTATTTTAAACTATCAAATGTTGATCTGCATGCATTAGCAAGGGCATGGAAATTTTACTTAATAACTAACATAACTAACACAATAAAAATCTCTTCCAGAGAGTTCCAGGGTGAAAAAGAGCTTTTCTCTCCTGCTTGGGAGGCTTCATCTCAAGTTACCAGGGGACACATGGAAACACAGTGCCCTCAGTCACTCAGAGACCCTTTTCCCAGCAGTTTGCCCATTTAAGAAGCAGCACTCGCTGAGGGCATTCCCACCTGCCCTGCACACCCGAAATAAAGTACTGGACATTTTGTGGGATGGAGGAGGTACAAGATCCTGAGGCCGCAAGAGGGAAAGGCTACGGCAAAGTCAGGCAGCTCGGTGTCCCTGTGGCAGCCTGTACCGTTCCCCTCGCCTCGGCAGAGGCGAGCCCCATTTCCCCCGCAAACAAAAGGAGCCTCAAACCCAGGAGCTTACACGCTGAGATGACATTCATCCCAGCGGGGCTCTGCTCCCAAGGAGAGCAAGCACCAGGAAATTATGTGCAATACATTTAAGTGATTTACAGCTCTCTGCATGCGCAGGCCCACTGTCAGCTCTAGTTACCTTACAGTCAGCGGCAGCTTCAAACCATTTAAAGATTTCTTTTCCAGCTCACAGTACGCATACAAGGCGAAAATGAAGTCTACAAAAATCATGAGTCCGGGTTAAAAGGAAAATATAATTTCAAGGAGGAAAATGCAGATCACCCCATAAGACAGAAGAGTCTAATACGTCCCTTGGAAGGAAATTGTCCACCCCGACCCAGGCACTGAGGAACTGAGAGAGGGGCTCACGGGGGCACTGGGCAGTGATAGTCCCCTTGAGCCCACAGGCGACATCAGCTAGAGGTGCACGGGTGAAACGGATACCATCGGCATATGGGCACTTTCATCCAGGATGGAGAGAATCTGCCTGTTGTTTCCCTCCCTTAGCGTGCGGGTAGCTAAGGGAGAGCCAGTATTAATATGAATTTATCTGGAGGCAAACAGCAATTCTCAGAAAAGCAGTGGCAAGCGTGGATGAGACAGACATAAATCCAGTGACAAACAGTCAACACAGAATTCTCAGATTCACATATTTTGAGACAAACATGAAATCATTAAATGTGTTTCTGTTTCTCATTACACCGCATCACAGGGAATTACAACATATCTTTTAACGTGCAAAAATCTTAGTTAAAGTTAAAAATTAACTTTCCTTCCTTATCAATATCTAAGCTGAGCTCAGACTATCACAATGGGCACCTCTCCAATTTCTGTTTATAATTTTGAATCACCCTTCAGACGTCTCTTTTGCTCTTGTAGCAAAGACCAACTTTGAACTTTGTGCATTACCAAGTTTTCTTCACAGGGACCTATTTCTCTTTTAAAAATCACCCGAACTGAGGCCATTTTACTTTCAACACACTTAAATTTTAGCTTCCTTAAGCCTGGTGACTGACTCCCTGGACTTGAATTCGGGCCCCTTCAAAGCCAAGGGGAGCAAATGGGATTCTTTCCATCCATATCTGTCGTCTTCAGATGAAGTTCTTGTGGTGCATGTAATTGAAGCACTAGGAAGTGTCAGAGTTTACTGCAACTCCTTGATCAATTGAAGCAGCGAACTTCTTTCACATCTCCTATATACATTAGGGTGTATATCTATATCTCCTTATAGCTACAATTTCTCCATAGCTAGACTTTCTAGGATTTCCTGTTCCCTCTCCAACTTTATCAGACTCAGCAGGAATAAAATGCTCCAAAGAATATTTTTATTTTTCAGTTTCGTTTCTGAGCTTCTTAAAGGGTTTTTTCTCTAGAGTGGAACATGGAACATATTCACTACCAGGGCATCCAGGGGCTCCACTCAGAGCCAGGCCCCTCTAAATTAGTTACTATACAAGCATGTAGGAAGAGACAATTGCTACCTCATAACACGTACAACTGGGACGTCTTCCCTACATCATTGACACACATACACATAGAGAAATAATTAAGCCCACCTAAAACCAAACCTATGTTCTGGGTCAATTGGAAAAAGATGTTTGCAAGATACCACTATTTTGTTTGTAATTAGAGTCTGGAAATGGTGTTTAACTTCAGGCAGGATAAAGCATCAGCAAAGACCTTGTGATACCCAGAGACTTGCCTAAAGCCCTCTGGTGAGCGTATGTCCCTGCATCCATACCAATGCATATGGAAGACCTCTACATCCCAAGCTCAGAGACCTCCCTGGGCTCCACAACCCGCTCCACAGCAAGCACAAACCCCTTCTGCCTTCTTGTTACTGACAATGGAACTACAGGGAACAAATCTGGTTCCTTCCCACCCCTCCACCTCCACGCACTTCTCCTGAGCTTCTTCCTCCTGGTGGGGAGTTGGCAATTCAGGAAGCATCGCATACTACAGCAAAAGCCAGATGTTTGGTCTTGACAAGCCCAGCATGAAATGAGTTTGAAACAGCATAATAAAGATCACACTTAAGAGAGCCCTGCACACAATTTTTATCTCGTGCAACAATTTTTTTTTTAGGTACAGGTAAATGTAAGTACTACCTAAACCATTAAGACTGAATTAATAGCATAGGAATGCACTCTTTGCCATGCACATAAGTAATTAGTCTTGTATTTTGAATATGGAATATTAATAAATAAAACGTAGCACTTATGTTGTGGCTGTGTTTCAATCTGCTTATAAAATTAATTAATTCTCACCAGCTTGTGTGAGGCAGAAAACCATTATTAGCCTAGTTTTTACACACTGAGGCGGAGAGCTTTCTCCGGCCTGTAAGCTCCTTGTGCAACAACATCGCCTAGCTCTTTAAATAGCACTTTTAACTCCTGGGGCTCAGATTACTTTGCAAAGGAAATTGGTTTCCTTTCCTCGAGATGAAAGGAGCCAGGAGGAGAAGAGAGCTGTCAATTCAGAGGTCTAGATGTGTTTCCTTCAAACCCCTGGGGCTCCAGGGATGCTTGCCAGCTCCCCTGGCCAGCTGCTGGCAGGCACTGGGGATGCGGGGAGGGTCTCTCCCAGTGCTTATAGCCTGGAACAAGGTGGGCACACGGGAGATGCTCCAGGCCCTGCCTGGCGTCACCTGGGTCTGCCTGGCAGCAGCCTCATCCACAAGCAGGATCCTGAGCTGTCNCAATTTTAGCAGAAATCGCTGCACCGGCTTTTCTGGGGTTATTAGCTGGTTCCTCTTGGCCAAGATCCTGAAATCCCTGGTCTCAGTCAAGGCACAGCTCTCAGGTCCTGGAGACGCAGACCTGAGCTGTGACTTGGGATTGGCAAGCCCTGAAGCCCCTTCCTGGGGCCAGATGCTCCAGGACAGGAGATGGGACAGGTAACCTGGGCAGCCATGCAGCTCCTCCCCAAGAGGCTACTTTTTTAATGCTGAAGACTGCTTTGGGGGCTTCTCTAACTTGCTACGCAGTGGTGGGGCAGGACGAGAGCCCCAGCCACCCTCCACGGCCATTACCCTCACCCTTGTCCACGCAGCCTCGCTCCAGACAAGCTGCTATGCATGGGGCCAGGGGCCAGGATTTAAGACTAAAGCATTCACAGACTTCTCCGGGGCTGAGTAAGGAGCAGGATCCACCGGAGCACACGTGCAGGCACAGACACAAGCCACCTTTGTGGAGCCTCACCAGAGAGGGGCCAGTTCCCCAAGCCAAACCCGGGGCAAAAGGCAAGGTCATTTTGGTTCACTTCCGTTTGCTTAAAGTAATCAAACGGAAGAAGTAAAATNTTCCGTTTGCTTAAAGTAATTAAACGGAAGAAGTAAAATAAAAAAGGGCATGTAGAATTGCTGCTGCCAAGTGACAAAGGCCATTTTAGTAAGGCCCTGGCTTGGCCCAGCCTCACCTCACCTTGCTGCCAGGTCTTCCCCTCACATCTCCCCCTTGCGCACCAGCCGTGCCCCCGGCCCTCTCTCCCATCTTCTGGCATACCATTTTCCTCCGACCTCGGTCCCATGCCAGTATCTGCTGCACCCAGAATGACGCTATCTGCATCTGATAAACCCCACACAACCAGGTAACAGGCTCACCAGTCCCCTTTGGTGTTGGTAGCAGGCAAAATGGAACGAGTCATCATCTGCAGCAGTATCTCAGACTGAGTAAATGGTCCATATAAAGCACAGGGGACTCTACGTGACCACAAGTTTGATTAAACTTCTGAGTCAGTCCTGCGGGGGAGGGAAATGCCATCAAAATTATAAATACAATTTCTGCAGAAGTACGCTATTATGTCACCGGGACACAAACACTGTTGTCACCACCCTGCTCTCCGCAGGAGTGCGGGCAGCAGTCGGATGTTTGGTACTTGGAAACCTGTCAGCCACATACGACCAATGCAAGTCAGGAAAAGTCAAGCAAGTTTCTCAGTGTCAGGAGCTGACAAGGGGTTGAGAGACCCCCAGAGCAGTGGGTCAGCTCTAACCACTGCCTGCAGTAAGGGATGCGCACCCCATCCTGCCCACCCTCCCTCTCCGACCCTGGTACCCTCCGCTGCCCAACTTGCCCATCTGCGCCTGGCGCAGGCAGCCTTAGGGGAGGAGCAGGAGCAGCACGGAGCCTCTGCCTGTGGCTGCCGATCTTGCTGCCGCTGCCACAGAGTGAGATTTTGGCTGCTGCCGGGAGAGGCTTCCCCCTCCTCTCTGTTCTCAGCAGCAATGGGTGGTCTCTCTGCAGCCGGCACGTGGGGAAGCGCTCACCTACTTCCATCTCAGCTGGGAACAGGCAACAGGCCAGGGGGGTTTCAGATGCATTTTGCAAAAAGGAAAAGAAAAAACCAAAACAAAACCAAAAAAGGAGTACCTCCCCCCACACATTTAAAGAAATGGTCAAAGCAAAGCCCCAGAAGACTTTTGGTGGTCTTCCCAGCACCTCCGGTGGCTCTTGGCTTCTGGCAAGCCTGGGTGAGCAGAGCCATGCTCTGCAGCCTCTCCTCCTCGCCAGAGGTTGCACTGGCAAGCCCTCATGGTGCTTGCACACCACATCTCAACTAACTGGGTCTTGGTTTGTGAAAAAAACCCACAGGGCTCCTCTGAGAGCAAAGGCCAGCAGAGCTCACGAGTCTGTCAAGCAGTTCAAGCACTACGTGAGGCCAAGGCCAGAGGCTGTTGAGAGACAAGACCTAGGGCCTCCTCTCTTCTGGGCTCTTCTTCACTTAGGTAGCAGGTTTGTTCAGGTTTAACAGCAACAGCATATAATAGAGTAGTAGCTGCTCCCTTTTCCAAATGATCATTTAGCTTGGGTTTACCAAGCCATTCATTTCATGCTTATTAACCTTTGGAGTATTGTTTTGTCCAGACTGCCAGACAAATTAACTTTTAAGAGGGGTCTATATGGATGTCTGCAAACTCCCTTAGACACAAAGCAACTCTTAAGGAATATTTAATGAAATACGTAACAGTCGGTTTATCTATCTATAAACTAACACATCATTCTGGACAGCAGCTCTTTGGAAGTGCTGTGGGTAATTCTCAGGAAAAAAAATGAATCATCTAAAGAGGCAAGCAGGGAGGAGAGTAGGATGGCCAGAAAACTCCAGAAGGTTCATCTACAGAAGTGCTTATTACTGCGTGGAAAAGATTTACCTTGCTGTGGAAGGAGCTGCAGCTTACAAGGATCCTCACACCTAGTCCATGAGCTCACCTTCATCAGCTGCGCTCATCAGCCATCTCTTTCCTGATGATTAACATGTTTAGGACACTTGGTAGCCCTACCCAGCCCCCTGCCAAATTTCTCTGAAAGGACAACAATATGGGACTTGGATCAATATTGTAAGAAGCAAAACCAAAGTCCACTCTGACCTCTGCTATCACTTTAGAAAGGTACATGGTGCAAAGGGCAGCATTGCCCTTCCATGCTGTGCCTTGTACCACATGCACAAATATCCCTTGAGGATGTCGTGTCCCAGTCCTGAGAAGCTCACAAGGCAAACTCATCATAGCTTCAGGAACCCCCATAAGTATGATCTTCTATGCAGGTGACACAAATCTTTTTAAAAAGGCTCTAAGACCCCCGTGCCAGATCCCTGCACAGTGCACCAAAACCCAAGCATTGGACTGCAGTGAGCTGCAGTAAGGAGGTGGCAGTTTCAGGGGGCTTGGATGACAGTGTCATCCGAAGTCACTCCAGAGAAGCCCTGTAGAAACCAAATTCCCTGAAAACTGCCTGGAACCAGAGATTCTCTCTCACGACATATTTGCACGCAGGCCAGGTCTCCTTCTTAACATACTTTGCCTTTTGTCTTGTTTTTCTGGCTTCCAACAACAACCCAAATGAAACGCTGGAAACAATGAATGCATTAAAGGAAAATGTCATGCCTATCAATATACGCCTTTGTGGCTATGAGAGTGGAGAAGGCGTGATGTCACTGGTGGAAATAGCTTAAAATTTTCCATTGAGAAAAGGGATCTGCCTTTAACAGAAGCAACGCATCCCAAAATATGTGCCGTGCCACCCAGTCATGCAGGAGAGTGCTGAGCTGCAGTGCAGCACGGGCCAGGAAGCCGATTTAATTCAGAAGTTACAGAAGCAACTTGCACTTATTTACTATAGGGGCATAGAGCAGCAATGCATGCGGGATTTAATTCTGTGAGCAAAGACACTGAGGGTAGCATTCTCCGTATACTGAGAAATAAAAACACCCTACCCAGCGAGTTACATGTGAAACGCCCAGGCTGGGTGTGGAGTACGTAGCTCTGCAGCTGAGCCCTTCGCTGGGCTGTTGAGTTTAACTCTACGACTTTGCATCGAACTCGATAACAAGTAATCACAGAAGTTTTCTCCCTCTCACCTGGGACCAAGCAGTTGGCTGTCTGAGGGACTCCACTTGGTTTCAAGGGCATGTCAAAGGGATGAGTCTACTCTCCCGGTGACGGAGATGTTAATTTCCCGGGTTAACTTTGTTCTGAAGTGGACTGGAAACAGCAGCCTGGTCACTTACAGCTGGGTGGTGGTTCAGAAAGCCACCCCTCATCACTTCTCAGCTCCCACCCTGCTCAGCTATTTTAAGTGCATCACTTCACTGCTTTCTGGCTGGTGGCTCTCTGTTGTGACAGGTATACTGGATTGAGATCAGGCAAAAAATTTTTGAATTTGAGAAGGGCCAACACTGGTTAATTTCAGATCCAGATGTCACACTCCTGAAATTCCTGGGCCTGTGGGATCTGAAATTCTGGTTTCAGCAGCTACAGAGGTCCAGAGGCAAACTGAGGGCTTCAGTTCTGGGCTGGCTGAAAGCTCCTGTAAAACACTTCACCACCTCTTCAGCTCACTAAAAACCTGAGACTTCCCCACCTGGGGATAAGAGTGTAAAAGCAGAGTCTCAGACAGCAAAGTCCTGCCAAGCCTTCTGGTTTTCCTCTCTATGGGCACCATTTCTGCTCTTTTAAGGAATAAGTCTGGAGGAAAATTAGAGCAATTGACAACTTTACAGCAAACTTTATAATGAGAAAGTACAGGCTCCTGGCAATCTGTGCTGGGATATATAGAAATATATGGACTTTCATGCAAATGCACAATCTACTGGGCTTTTGTTGTGCTGTTGATGAAAGACACCAATGGGTATGAAACAAGTTGAGCAGCGAGCCTGCCTGCCTGCCTTCGAGGTCATCCTCTCTCATTTGCAGCATGGCAATTGCTTGCTGCTGGAGAGATCTCCGGGTCACAGACAGAGGAGGACAGCTCTGGCTGAAGCATCTGCAAGTGCCAAGGTACAATTTTGTCCTGGGAGAAATGATGCTTTGAAAATGTCAATGCAGGGATGAGAGAGTCTGTTTGCGCTGCCGAGAGTAGCACTGCCCAGATCCAGCCGAGCTGGCCCTGAATGAGATGCCCGGCACGGGAAGGACACGACCAGCTTTAGTACACCTCTCTAACACACATTAAGTCCAGCCGACAGAGACCTTGAGCTGGCTGGAGCACTTGTGTAGGCAGAGCTGCACCCTGCTCCCCTGCGGCTGTACCTGAACCGTGGGGGAGGTCTGCTCTCTATTTACGGTGGTCTCGGTCCTCGGAGCGGACTGGTACATCCCGCAGCTCCCTGCTTGCCTGCGTGATAAGGTTTCCTTGTAATGTAATCGAGGCCACCGGAGGGATTGCCGTGGACCTGCATCTTCTCGCAGCGTGCAGAGTGTGCTCAGTTCCCACTGTTTAGATGCTCAAACCCTACAGGCCCTGTGAACCGACCCTTTCATCAGGGTGGATGATTTCTGGCTTACCTACCCCAAAAGTCAAGTTGCTGCAGCTAGAATCCACCAAATGCTCCAGTTAATAAAGCAAAGGCCAGCACAGCTCACATTTCCAAAGCATAGCTGGATCTGGTTTAGAGAAAGAGCAATGAAGTCATAACAACTTATTCTGTCATTAAATTCAGCTGGCCCCGTTTGGGCATGCTCAGGAAGAAAAACAATTGAGGCTGAAGTTAACCAGACCCTTTTAAGGGTAGATTTGTACTGTAAAATGTTAAAATTCTGGGTTGCTAGGGTTCCTTCACAAGGCGCTCCCGTGCAATGCTAACAAGCTAAGGGTCACACCAAATGTCTACCGTATGCTGCACAGGCACAGTTTCCTCTCAAGGTTTCCATTATATTACATTTTGAATTTTTTCCTTTAAGATTTAATTCCCTAGGCTGTTGTTGGAAGTCGATGCAGTGGTATCGATGGAAGGAATTTCACCTGTTCAAATCAAGTTTTGAGGGATCCAGACATAGCTGGGTTTTTTATATTTCCTAATAAGCATTCCACCCCGTGTCCCTCCAAGGTATGGTAGTCATGCTTCTCATATCCTTGCACATACCCAGAGTACCCATGGCTGTGCTGCACAGGGCCAAGGCAACTCAAGAACTATTTGTTTACTTAACAGAAGTATGTAAATGAATGTCACTGCCACCTCTAATGTCATGCAAAAAGTCAACACAGAAAGATTATATTCCACCAAAACTCTTGGTCTGCAGGTCATCGTCCCCCTGCCAGCCTCCTCCAGCTATTCCGGGAAAGTCAACAGACCCCGACAGGTCACCTCTTCCAGGTGGGTCAACAAATGATACCGCTGAGTTCATCCAGACTTTTTAAAAGTGTAATTTTTCAAACTGGGAAAATATATACTGAGCAAATTTAATTCTAGCTCAGACACACTTAGCCAAATTACAGTACAAAATTTTCTCTGTTTGTTGTGTTTCTCCATAACAGCATTGCAAAAAACACTAATCTGCATTAACTGTACCGAGTTGGTAACAAAGTACATCAGCCTATTCTATATTTAAGTTTCTAATTCTGAGTTTCTACTCACACTNTTTTCTCTGTTTGTTGTGTTTCTCCATAACAGCATTGCCAAAAAGACTAATCTGCATTGTTAACTGTACCGAGTTGGTAACAAAGTACATCAGTCTATTCTATATTTAAGTTTCTAATTCTGAGTTTCTACTCACACTGAAGAAAGCTTAGCTGTCACAATTTGTGGACCACTGTCAAAATCTGTAGCCTTTAAACACCTTATTGTGCAGCTCCTGAGCTTTGGGCAAAGTTGCAATTTCAAGAGATCTATTCTCAGTGAAGTTGTGGATCAATTTTAACGGCCAAATTAATGCGAACAAAAGGCAACAGGTCAGATGATAACTTACAAAACAAATGCTTGGGAGCCCACCTCCATTACTCCTTACAAAGACAACTTTTCTTGGAAGTACACCCTCTGAACAATTCAAAACCACGTTGCTTTTGTATTATAAGGGAGGCAGAGTTGGGCTCAGAGAGATTCAGGCTGAGGAGAATTAAAAGACTAGTTTTTACAGTGATGCATTCTGCTTCCTGGCTAATCTGTCCTTAGGTCTTACTAAAGACAGGTAGAAAGTGTTATAAACTCTCATTTGATGTGTAACATAAAGGTTTGGTCCTATGTTTAGTTAACAGTATTCTATTGCTGCTTACGGCCATGGTAAATTTGTCTAGCTGTTTTAAGATATTTCTGCAGCCATTGGAAAAATGGAAATTCTAATATTCCACTTGGGTATAATAGAAATGTGAATACCAGAAGCTCTTGAGGCAGAACTCATCCTTCAACTTGTGGATGGACTCAATAGCTTCCTTGACTTCATAACGTTGTTAAAGAGTCAATGAACTACCACCTCAACCTCCACGTACCCCTGANTGACTTCATAACATTGTTAAAGAGTCAGTGAACTACCACCTCAACCTCCACGTACCCTAGAGAAGGGTGCCAAAAAGGATGAGACTTTAATTTCCCTAAACTCTCCCATTTTATGGGACATGGAGTACAAAGCTTGAGAGCCATGGCTTCAACTAGATATTTGGGTGTTCACATCCAGTGAGCACTACACCATCACTCATTAGGTTAGGAGGATGAAAAAACCATTGGGGAGGTTGTGTGGGAGGTATACAGGAGCTCCCCAGTCACTCATTATATACTTACTGTTTTTAAGGCCACTGATCACACTCAGACAAACTCTAACATAGTGGATAGATTACTTCAAGACTTCCCTCAGCCCTTAAGAAAATTTTAATTATTTCTTTTTCCATCACGTCTAATTACAAGATGTGAGCCAATGCACAAAGACTCTGTCTCTTTTTTTTTGCAGCCATCTTACTCTTATCCAGTCTTGTTTATTTAATGGTGTGTTAATCCAAGCTAATCACGTCCCTAGCAGCGAATTATGTTCTAAATGACAATGAATTATGTTAGCAGGAGGATAATCAGGGGAGAGCAATCCAATCACTTCGACTGTTTTCAGCATACCTTAATCAAAAACAGCAACGAAGACGGCACATTGCAGAGCACTATATGAGAGGAGTAAAGTATTGCTGACCATACCTGGACCTGCATAAGCAAGCCTGAAGGCAGTGTAGGTCCCTTCCATCAGAGCTGTGCCTTCAGGTTTGCACTGACTTCAGGGCAAGTAACACACGGCTCGTAGGAGATGAGGGGGAGGGATGAGGAGGGGATTGAAGGATGCTGGCTGAAAAGCGTTACCTGCATTTGAAAGCACATTTGAGATCATGAATAAATCATAATTTGTTAGCCCAGCACTAACAGCCTGCACTAGACTCCAGAAAAGTCCCTGATGGGGTCAGTGCCACGTTGAGTATGGCTGGGACTGTGCAGTGTTTCCTTTACGGACCTAAATAGAGGAAAGACAGAGGGTACAGGGGGAGGAGCAGGATCAGTGTGTTAAGACTTGCAGCGTCTCAGCGGATGCCGAGGACAAAGACACAGCGCGTTGCAGAGCTGCACAACCCCTTCTGTCCCCCAAGCTGTTCGTTTTCCAGGGAAGCACAGTATTCTGGATACTGGGTATTTGTTAGCCTTTCGAATACCCCGACAGACAGGCCGCATGTCAAACACGCTATTTGCCAGGAAGCACTTTTATTGATTTTTTTTTGATAAGAGAGCAAAATATTGGCAAAGGTTTATCTTACTCCTTATCATGAGCATCAACACAGAGCAAATTTCATGCATTAGTCCCCTACTTTTTCAACAATAAAGTAGAAAGCTTAAATAAATTCATTCATCTCACGGCAATGTTGTTTCTGGAATAGCTGCTTTGTAGCAGTTGTTTGAGCGCTGGGAAGGGACAGATCAGCAGCCAAACAGCACAGCCAGTCCTGGCACTCGGCGGGGATTATTTGGGGCTAGAGAACTGCCCTGTGCAGACACAGGCACTAGCAATAATTTGCTAAACTGATATGCCCCATCCCAGAGCTGAAAAGTACCCAGACACTGGGACCTTTCCTCCATCTGCCTGCACACAGCTCTCATTTGCTTCAGCCTGAACGATTCAAAACCGTACTGATGAAAAAAAGTACATTTTGTCTTCAACAGTTTCACATCTGCCACAAACACCACGAGAAAACAGGGCAAAACCTTCTCCGCAGTGGGAAAAAAAACCTTAACAGACAGCTCTCTTTCAGCAAGCCTTAGGAAAAAAGCCATGTTCCTAAAAAGGCAGTAAATAAACTGAGATTCAGCCTAAAAGAATGCAGGCTGGTATGTTTTGGGGGGAGGGGGAGGGAGGAAAGGGAGGAGTACAAAGTAAGAGGCACTTAAAGTCGTGAAAAAAGCTGAGAATCAATAAACAGACTGAAGAACAGCGAACAAAATGCACCAGGATTGAAAACGAAACAAAAACCCCTCCAGCCTTGGGGAATTTGTGCTGCATATACAACTGCAATGGCCCAGGAAAAGAAAAACCGACGGATCTAAATCAGTAGATGGCTGTGGCCAGAACTCCACACATCTTTATTTCCCAACTTTAAAAAAGACCTTAAAGTTTATTTCCCATATCCTACCTTATGGCAAGCTCTCTAGGACTGGGATCAAACCTTGAGGAGTCGGGGTAGCTGTTTTCTGCCGCTCTCCGGGGCTGTGGGACACTACAAGAAAAGGAGATTTAGGAATTTGCTTTGGGAAGTTTGTAACCGTGATTTTTATGCAACCAAATGCTCTCAGCACCACACCAAGTTTTTAAGAAGTGTGTGTAATGGAATATTTTTACCTGCCTGTATTTCTTTCTTCAAAGCGTGTTGCCATAAACCTACTAGGCTTCTTAAAGCTTGGGATCCTGTTTTTGTAAGACCCTCTTTTCCTGTTGGCGACGTGCTTTAAGCTCTGGGCTGAGCACAGGGAGCTCAGGCAGTGGAGCTGTACACACCGCTCCCATCGATGCCTGCCATGACGCTGAGAAGAAAAATACGATAATCTCACCAAGCCCTGCTCATGCCTCGAAAGATGCATATGCAAGAAGACAGAGCACATGGAAAAGCACCTCGTCTCATCACAAACGTCCCCCTTGTTACGGCAGGTTTCCTTCCGCAGGGATACCAGCTGCCTTGCCGGTCCATGGCGTGGGGTAATATATCTCTCATTGACAGCCCAACTGTGGCTGTTTGAGCAGGTCTGGCCCACTCCAGCAGCATTTTCCCCCATGNGCAGTTTCCCCCGTGGGACTCTGTGTATGACTGCAGCGAGTGGGAGCCAGTGCCTTCACGCTCGAGTGTATTGATCTACTCCTGGAGGAGAGGAGAAGCACCGGAGCAAAACCAAGGGGCTGCCCCCAGGCGCAGGTCTTGCTTACACTTCCGAGTGAGTTTTCCCTTGTCCCAGCTCACTCACCGCAGGGATCTCACCCAGCTCACAGCAGGCAGGTCTCAGTGCCCGTCCCAGAGGCATTCAGGTAGTCAACCCTCATGCACCATGAACCCCTCCAAGGTTTGGGACCTGTGTTCTCCCACGTATAGGCATGGGACCAGCACACCATACAGCCCACGCAGCTCGCTCTCCCTTGACAGGCAGCCCGTTGCTGTCTTCTCTCTCTGGAAAGGATGCCTGACCAAGAGCCTTCCTTTAAGCCTGGTTTTCAGGAAGAAAGTCCACGTGATTGTGCTCTGTGCATGCTTGAATGCCTGGATCTCCCTTACTAAGTTTTGAATCCATCAGCCCACTTCACCCAGGTTTGACAAAGGAGTTGGTATTTCCAACTGCACTTACCTGCTGGGCTAAGTGACCTTGGAGGTGGCACATGCCGGGGTACCCGGTGGAGCATGCCGCATGTCCCACATGCACGTTTCCCTCCTCTGGAAACCAGAGCCTGGGGCTGGCGGGGAGAGGGGCACTGACATTTGGCTGTGTTTTGCCCCCATGCAGGGTAAAGAGTGAGGTCGTGGGACACAGGAATGCAGAGGTTCGCGGGGTTTCGCAGTCCAGACGCAGCCAGAGATACCCGGCTTCTGCAGGTTTTGTGGGAACAGGCACCTGGGTATTTGCACTCTACCCAGGGTGAAGACCAAAGCACGAGGTCATGCTTTGTCAGCAGGGAACACATGCCAGAGAAAACACGACGGAGGCAGACCTCACAGTGCCCCAGCTTCAAGAAGAGCTTTGGTTGAAACTTTCATTTCCTTAGACGTCAGAGTCAATCAACACCGAGACACAGATCTAATCCAGTCATCAGCCCTTTTCCTTGCTACTCCTCATCTTCCCTACCCAGTCCTGCAACATGCTTTACCAGCCTGCTCCACTTCTGGGGTATAAAGCTTAAGAGAAAAGTGAAGTCACATCTAATCTGCATAAAATAATACATTTTATAGTTTGTAATTATTTTCTCCCCTGCACATCTTCACATGTGCCACAGGCTTTTCTCAAGGCCTCAGCTCCACAACCAGGACTCTCATATCCCCTGGGGTGGAAATCTGAAATCACAAAATGATCTCATGCATTTTTCTTTGCTCTGGTTTCAATCTCCTTTCCCTTTTCCAGCATATTTCCAAAATATGAAGCATGCTTCCCAGTGTTCATTTTCAACACTCTTTCTTCTCTGTTTCAGTTTTAGTGTACTCCTTCTCCTTGCTCTTTCTTTTAGCTTGTCTTTTGTCTACCAGTCCTCCTTTCCTCCTTCTGTCCTATTTCAAAATCTCCCTCTGAGCCAAGCCTACTATCTCTAAAGAGTAGTGCTGTCAACTTTAATAGGAGCCGGATTAACTCCCACGGCTTTCATCTTCCCATCATTTTTTCCCCTGCATCCTCTGTCTGTCCTCCCCATCCCAGTCCCTGTCTCCACCTCCGTCTTCTCTGCAGTTCTCTTGAACTTTTCTTTCCACCACTCACCTCACACCCTTCTGCTCCAGCCCCTCCTCGAGTCTTTCCTGCTCTTTTCCATCTATCCATCTCAAGGCAAACAATCTGCCTAATCTACCATCTAGTTGGCTACTAAGCTTACCAGTCCACACCCGCCGCTGTTGTATGTGAGCACCTAATATATATTAAGATTAGGATCTCTCTTGTTCCCTCCCCCTTCCTTTCCAAACTCTGTTGAAAAGGCTGGTGTGGGGGGTTTCTCAGTAGTTCTGCCTCTTCCTTCCATGCCCTTCCCTATCTCTTCTGGAGAAACAGAGAGCCAGAGATGTGGATTACAGAAAACTGTAGTTACCAGTTACCCTCTTAAATACAAGAGAGCTTTACTGTCTCTCCCTCCAAAAAGGACATGAGGCCTGATGTAATGTCATCCAAGTCAGTGGAAAGACTAAGATTAAACTGCCCAGGAGCAGGAATGGACCCCTGGGATATAACAGATTGACAGGGGATGCGAGAAACAAAGAAATGGATGTGAGAGAGGACTGTTGGAGACAGGGGAATAAAAGGGGACATTAGAGGAAGACTATGTTACCCGAAACATGATCTTCTCCCTTGTAATCGGGATCTCCCTTGAAATCTGTATTTCACCAAAACAAATTGATGCTTCCCAGGGGGATTTATTCTAGGAGGCTGACCTAGACACTAGGGTAAAGGAGGATCCACCCGTCATGATCTCAGCTATTTCTTTCTCATAGTTCATAAGAAAGTCATTTTCCCACAGCCACTGCTTCTCCCAAACATCTGTGCTATTCTAGGAAATAAAGCAGAAGTGGGCAACTTTGTGCTTCACCCAAACTGGATCATAGGAGAGGTACAAGCAGGCCTGGAAGGGATTCAGCAGCCCTGACAACAGCAAAGAGGAGTGGATCCTGCTCCTCTCTGTCCCAAGTACAAGGAGGAGAAGACAAAGAAAGACACTTACTGGAGTCCCTGGTCTTTCCCTGGGGCCAGGAGGGAAAGGAAACAACAGAAATCAACAAGAAGGGAGAGATAAAAATGTCTCCTATACTCTTCCTAGATGAGAGAGAGGAGATGGGAAGCGAGGACGAAAGCCTCTTCTAGGTCTCTCTGAGGGCTGTGAAGCATCCGTCTGCGAAAAGCAGTAATAGAATCACAGAATCACAGAACGGTCAGGGTTGGAAGGGACTTCTGGAGATCATCTAGTCCAACCCCCTTGCCAGAGCAGGGTCACCTACAGCAGGTTGCACAGGACGGTGTCCAGGCGGGTTTTGAATGTCTCCAGAGTGGGAGACTCCACCACCTCTCTGGGCAGCCTGTGCCAGTGCTCTGCCACCCTCAAAGTAAACAAGTTCATCTTCATGTTTAGATGAAACTTCCTGTGTTCAAGAACATTTAGGGTAGGGTGCTGGGGATGACATGGGGAGCCAAGGACTGAACACAGCCCTGCGGCCTAGAGATTTCTTCATTTCCACCATGGAAAAAGGACAAAGGTGGAGGAAATTTTCATATGTGTTTTAGAAAGCATGCTCCCAGCCCTGGAAGCCTGGCTAGGCTGCTGCAGGCAAGCGCTTCTCCAAATGAAACACAGGGGCTCAATGCAAAAAATGCAGACAGAAAAACTACCCCAAGTTGCCAACCAGCTTCTTTAAGAAGGAAAAGGAAAGAGAGAGGAAGAAAGAGAATATGTAGAAGGCGAAAGAAGGAAAGAAAAACAGGGTCATAGAAAATGTAATTCAAAATCTCTTAATTCACCAATATCCAAATCAGCTCTGTTCTGTTCAATAAATTGTGCTAATAAGTTAGAATTGCCTTGACTTGCCTTATCTAGCCACCACAGTTCTTTAAGTGCATCAGCTGTAAATTACGTGTATTTGCCATGATGTTCTTGCAATCAGAGTTAGGTTTCTGCAGGGTTCGGTTCGCCTCCTTTCCTACAACAGAAGCCGAGATGGAAATAACGAACAACTCTATGCATACGTTACTCACCATTTCCCCTCTCTTGATTACTCAAACTTTCTACTCCAGGCAGTGTAGTTAGTAGCTGTTTCTGCCACGTTGAGGCTTTGTAGCACGTACAACATGACACTGGCTGCGTGTCCTAATCTCAGTCCCTAATGCTGAATTAATATAGCGTGTTTTTCCACAGACTTCCATAAATTCAGAGAAATATCTGCAGGAAGGAAAAGATGATAATTCTATGTCCATTCAGATGAATTACAACCCCAAAATAATAGCTGGAAACTTGTTTGCGAAAATCAGTAGACTTCAAAGACAGCAGTGTGCAGTTTGGGAAGAAAGATAATCATGCTGATGTGCACAAGAAGGAAAAGGATTGCAGTATAAAAGGATGCAAGAGGGAAGGAAGAAGGGACAGACAAAAAGAATATACTGGTAAAAATCAATAATAATCATCGTACAGTTTTGATGAGAACCTATCCTCCTTGAATAGGCGAATGCATAGGAGTGTACCTCCATGGCCTAAAAATCAGAATGTTAAAGAGAAATAAAGCAGACCATGTTTTTACCACTTGTCAAATGAGGCGCAACATATTTCTGAGTAACTAAGGCAGTATGTCTGCTGGCAAAGTAGCAGTGTATAATACTGTCATCTGTATATTGGGGGAACTCAGATCTGCCAATTAAGAGAATTCCTAAAATGCCAATTCAGAGGCTTCCTAGAAATTAGTAATTTCATTGGATTAGTAACACAAGGACTTCTTTCTCTTTCCTGAAAGAACGTCTCCCCTTTTGGGGTCAATTTCTTGGGGCTCTCCACACATCAAACTTCAACCTGAAGAGCTTGTGCCTAACAGTTCTGGAGACCGGCTGCGTCAGACAGCACAGCTGAAGAGGCATCCTCAGAAAAGCCCTTATGTGATAAATGCCTCAAGTGGCACAGAAAATAGCTTTTCCCCAGTGCCCACAAACTGCCTTTCCCTGCTGCAGTGCGCTGAAGGGACCCCAGCAGAAGTGACAGATCACGCACTATGTTCTCGGTGCACCTCAGGGTGCTTTTTTTTCCCTCCATAAGAGCATCTTGATTTGCTAGTGAAAACTGAAGGATACTTCCGTATCTTCATATATCTTTGCTACTCAAAAATAATGGAAAAGACCTTTAAAATGCATTTGTGTTTCCTCTGCAGAGAAAACTGAGAGGTCTGAGGTCAAAGACAACTCACTGACTGTCTCCGACATTAGTGAACATGTGGCATCTATACTTAGCTTTGCTCCACATCCTTTTGCATTCTCGCTTCTAACCGCTTATGTTTGCTACCTTGAGGCTGGAGCAAAGGTGGCCTGCTTTCATTCCTTTAAAAGCGATATAGAAAAGGGAAACAAAGAAAAGTGAAGACATTGCTCTACAACAGAAAGGACGACTTGGGAATAGATGCTCAGACAGCACGAGTCACACTGCTTTTCTAGGAAAGGGCTCTTAGCATGCGCTGGGGATTGACCACATTACTTTTTTTTTTACTCAAAACACTGCCACGAAAACCACACACTGCCCCAGCACATGACATTCAGGGTAACTGAACGGAAAGAAGACAGCGTATAGCTTAGCCAACAGAGAGTGAATGATCAAGCATCAAAGGTAGTCACATTGTGTTCCCCACAATATGCTCTGACAGTCCACAGACAGCTGGTTGGTCATATGGTGCCAGTCTCTCTTCCTTGCTTCTAGCTGCTACACGATATTAAAAGGAGGAGGAAGGAAGGGAAATCCCTTCTTAAAATTGTGTATACAAACAATACTTGCACCAATGCAGATGGAAGGAGATTCTGTCCAAAACACACAGTCACAAGCAGCAAGTGCTTCAGAGTCTGACAGCCAGTCTCTACCGAGCCCAGCTTTCACAGAGAAAGCCGTTGCATGCGGAGATGTCCCCTGGCCACCAAGTCAGGGGAGGAGGAGGAGGGAGCCGGCCTGGTAGCCCCTGAAGCCCAGCCCTTGCCGCAGAGGGCAGGCTCCCACCACCATCAACATCATCAACATCCTCACCCTGCATGACTGCTTGGTCCAGCCCACGGGTCAGGGCCCTTAGCCACGTATCTGATGGGAACTCTTCCCCAGGATTTTCTGGGTAAGTCATTACGTACATGCAGACCAAAAGGGCACTGTGGACGTCAAGGCGTCTTCCTCGCCCTACGTGCTGACTCCACGTCAGATGAGGGCCTGGTGAACAACGTCCTCCCCTGCCTCCTACTTTCCCTATGAAGGAAAGCTGGGTAGGAGGGCTGGCCAGGGTCACGTAGCCCTCCACAGCGGCTCCCTGGACTGTGCAACAGCACCCGGGGACTGCCAGGCACATCAGGGCTCACAACATCCATCTAGGCACTGCTCCAGGTCTGAGATCTGGTAAAGGATGCAAAGGCAGAATAAAAACATTTAATTTCAAAATATAAAGCTTCTTGTGCCATTCTCTTCGTCCAACAAGCCACGACAATGCTAAGGAACATAGTTATCTGTGTCTCTCAGCTCTCTAAAATGTTGTTTACAGCCTGACAAAAGCATGTTATTCTTGCAAGCACTGAACTGCTCGGCATTTCTTTCAGAAGGAGTTCACATACTATGCAAGGTTGGCTTCGGGACCCGGAGGAGATAAATCAGGTTGGAAGAGCACTGTGGATCAGCACCCTTGTTCCCACTACAGCAGCTTCCTTTCTGCTCTCCCTTCCCATGAAGGCAGCACCCCCTGGGAATACCAACAGGCAATCTCTCCTCCTCTTTCCTGACATACAAACTCCAACCTGCACCTTCCTGTGTTTTCCAGGCAGCTGCTCTAAGAGTAAGGAGGAGAAAGAGGAGGAGAGGTGGAGCAGGCCATGGCAAGATTCCAGTGCCACAGGGAGGGGACGAGAAGGAGGCTGGCTGGGAAAGCCATCGCCACACAGTGCTGCCTACCCAGCAGAGATAATCGGGCAAAATTGGCTGGGAGAGGCTGCCTCTCTCAGCTTGCCACCCGCTCTGGTTGCAGCAGCAGCAACAGAAGACTTCGCCTTACACAGTGATGGGGAAGCAAGAGAAGAAGCCTGGTTGTTCCTGTCGCACAGCCAGATCCTACCTCCTGCAGAAGGCGAGCTGAGCCAGAGGAGAGAACTGTGCAGAAATCTGCACTCCTCTAAATCACAACCCCCAAGAGAAATGGTTTCTGCCTCATCAGTGGTCTCCAAGCCTGCCTCTGAGAAGGGCTCTTCACAAAATATTCTGCCTTTTTAATGAGTAGCAACTCTGAGGGCCAGCAGAGACCTTATTTCAATCCTCCAAGTGGCTTCAAGTTCACTTCTTGAGGTTCCTTAAGAGTCGTTCCAGGCCCTTCAGGAGCAACTTGCTCTCCTGGCTCTCAGCCCTCCGGTCGCAGCCTTATTTTGCATGGAATCCTTTAATTAGAGAGCAAGAGAGACCTTGTGCTTGGGGCACTCTCAGGGAGGGAAACTCCTGGGCTCCTGTCCCTGCGTCAAGGCCTGGGACTCGGCATGCATCGGTGCCTGCACACAAGATGAACCCAGTGTTCCTGTTGCTCTTTCCTCTTTCCCTCCCACGCACTCCATAAATATCAAAGCCTTCCCTACTGAGCAAAATTGCTACCATGGTGTACTCAGCATCACTATCCCATAACACCTTCTCTCTGTCCAGGGAGCAGGGACACAGCACTTCACAATAGCCTCTCCTTGCTGGGAAGCCACCCGGCAGCTGCAGCAGGGCAACAGCATCGCCGTTGGCTGTGCTCCGAAGGAGCCGAGTGTCTCGCTCTTAAAGACCACGTGGAAGCATCTCCTCTTGGTCACGGCCACCGCGAGGGGATGGCGGCATCCAAGCACCAGAGGGCTGAGGTGTAACCAGCCCCGTCTCCTCAGTGCTTGCACCAAGCCGTTCGTGCTGAATCCCGCTCCCAGCTGCACGGGAGGACGACATGGGAAGCCCATGTTGCCTCCTTAGGGACCGCAGGCTCTGGCACAAGAAGACAGCGCCTGGGAGCGAGGTGGCACATCAGCGCACGCTGCCATGCCTGAGCCCTGCTCGGGATCTGGACCTGAGCAGCTGCCAGTTTCAGGGATACTCAAGCTCACCAGCATAGAAATCTCTTTTGAAGACGGGACTCAGAGGACACTTTCACAACCTGCTTAATCCGATCTACGTGAAAGTGGCTGCCAAGGGGAGAGGTCCCACTCTGCCTCCTGGCAGCATGTTCCCAACCCTTCCTCCACACCGGCCCCGCAGCTAATGCAGCCACATCTTCTGCTGAATGAGCGAATTAGTACAGCTGAAAGCTTTTTTCCTCTGCTAATTTTCAGCTGGATCAGCTCCCTGGTCTGGTAACTCCATCGCTGCATGAGCGTTGGTGCCAGCACAACGGGAATGGAGAGTCATGGGGACAGGGGTGGGAGACGGGGGACAGGATGGGACCAGCCCTCTTGATGCCGCATAGGCTGAAGCCAGTCAAGAAACAGCCACCTCTGGGTCTTAAAACACATAGCCCTTTGAAAATACCGCATGTGTGTTCTCAGCTTGGTTTTAAAAACAAGGCTTACGTGACCGCGTTCACCTAGATGAGGAATTATTTTAGTCTTTTCTAAATATTGTACTAACACCACCAGTGAAAGCTGAAAGAAACCCACCATGTCTTTCATTAAAACCAGACTACTCAAATTCTTTAAATGAGGCATTTTTCGCACTATGCTGAACTCGAATACAAAACCCAGCATCACAAATGCGAAGGCCGTGATCTGCCAGCTCCCTTGCTTTTCCTTGTCGCTGTACAGGCTCGCTACAGGGTGTATTTTCCTCTCAGTGTGAGTGTGACGCTACAATTAATACTAATGGCAATTATTAGGGCACATCAAAAGATGAGCACAGCACACATTAGCAACAGAAACCAGCTTTCTGCATTGTTGGCTCTGCCTTCAGCACAGCTATTTAGGCACTCTGATATTTCTCCAAGTACGGATTGGTGATCAGCCATCACTATTAAAATATTTTCCAAAAAAGCAGTGCCTCCACATGAAAAATAACAGGTTAATAAAAGGAGCCAGGTTTAATTACATGATTCAAACAAGGAAATATAATGAAATCACCTAATACGCTGTTATTACCAATTACAGTTCAGTTCAAAACTAAGACCTGTCTGGGTGATGAAATGAGCTTGGTTTATTAGGAATTTCAGGGAGGCAAAGTCTCGGAGAGACGGGAAAGGGATATCGGGAAGGACACAGAGACAAGTCCATAGGAGAAACGGCCTTCGGGGAATGAAAAGAGAGTACGTGAGGAGAAGGGGACTGACAGCACATGTGGGAAAGCAAGAAGCAAGGCAGGTGGCTTGAGACATCTCGAGTATTACCCACTGGTGGGTACTCAGATAAAAAAAAATCTGTGTGAAGTCGATAGATGTTTGACTCAAAGAAAGGCCGGGGCACTTCCCTCGTGTGGGTTGTTCGCAGCTGCAGGCGCGGGCTCCTCTGTGGTTAGCGAGCTTGATAACTGTATTGAGTTGGTGGCTTTGTTGGTGTCTAGCTTTGGCGCTCTAAATGGGCGAGTTTGTAACTATCCCTGCAAAAAAGCCAAATACCGCTGTACCCGTCGGTGTTCTCTAACTAGTGCATGCCTGCCTAGCTCTTCAGTTGATGGCATACAATCAGGCTCAAGAAGCACGCGCCATGAGAAGTACATGCATTGCCATTTCAAAAGGGTCTGATAATAAGGACGAAATGTGAACTAACTTGGTCCAGAGCGCAGGAAGCTCTGTAGGTTGCTGATCCCACCTGAAAAATGCAGAAAACCAGATTTCAGTTCCAGGTTTCCAGGGGAGGATGCTTATTCCCCTCTTTGTGATGACAAGTCTGGGGAAGCCATTTCAAATGTGAGTGAGATGAAATACAGTATCTCAGAAGCACAGATATTAAAAGTTGAAAAAACGCTTTTGCTGAGGTATGTCTAATTGAGACCTTGTGTCTCCTGGGATCTACGTTTAGACCGTCTACCTGCAAAAGAGATGAGGGGGGGCAGAATGTTGCACTGGAATATTTGAGAACTAAAACTATTTCTTTGCATACAAAAAAAACCCACCACTCTCAGATTCCAGTAAAATCTCCTCTGTGTGTGGTATAAGTGAAAGCAGCTGACTGGTCAGGCTTCCTACAGACCCATAAAAAAAAAGCGGGAAGGATGTAGTCTAACATATCTAATCTCTGCATTGAAACAGCCTCCATCCATGCAACATCTGCTTGTTGGCAGATGAGTGCTGACTCAGCAAGTCTTTAGTCTGTCAGCTCCCAGGTGTTTTGATAAACCACCAAAGCTGTCAACTTGGGCCTCAAATAAATATTTTCTGCCCTCAGTGTGGTGGAAAGCCTTTGTGTGCAGGCACCAGCCCTCCAGCTCAGGAGGGGTGAAAGGATGCTCCATCATTTCCCTTTCTTTGCTCCCAGGGAAAAAATGCATCGGTTATGGGGTCAGAAACCTCCCCGTGGCCTTTCTCCCTCCCCACCACAGCATGATCCGGAGGAAAGCCCTGACGGAAAGCTTCACGATGCATCCCTCTTCCCGCTCCAGCACGTATGCCAACGACCAAACAGCAATCCCACAGCAGGGGGTTGCCGTGCTGCTGCGCTATACTCTGAATCACGGCTTTAGGCGCTCTGCCCGTCTGCTCAGTTCAAACGCGGATGAAGAGGGAGATGCATTTAAAAAGGCTCAGCTAGTCTTAAGTGGTGCGTCTGTGCCTGTGGGACATCAGCCCTCTTGTTTGTAACCCAAAGCTGCTAAGGTAAAACAGGCCAGAACAAAAAGAAAGAATTATATTAGAATCAGACGTATGTAGATAAACGTGAAAAAAAGATACAATGCTTTAATTGATACTATGACAAACCTTACAAACATCACGAGGCAAGTTTTGTGATTTAATGGAGAGGCACCTGCTTTGTCTCTGAGCTCTCCGAGCTTTTTCTGTGCCATCTCTTCCGGAATAAAATTCAAACACACAAAAACTAGAAGGTGTTTTCCTCATGCCGTCACTCTGGGTCAAATAAGTATGAGTGTGTTTGAACAGGGAAGGAATATTACTTTTTATAAAGAGTGTCGATTCCGGCAGTTGGCTACCAACAAAAAGATATACAATTACTGCAGTCCTATTTGCAAATTTCCTTTTGGAAAGCAGTTCATAATTTCATTCCTTAAAACTAATTTTGACCCAAACCTGTCATGCAAGTCTGAGGTCTGGAAGGAAAAATGATTTTGCAACATTAGAACTAATGCATTCACGTATTTCTTCTTGTTTAGAGGTGACAATAACTAATAACAGGAAACTGCACGCAGAGCTGGAACTGCTTTTGCAATGCTCACCTTGCTTGCCCTCCCCTCAGATTTTATGGCAGGTTATAACCCACCGTGCTCTCCTTTTTTCCCTGTGTGTATTATCACCTAAGATCTTTGAGCTCTTTGGAATATAGTACCTAGCACACTGTTAGCCAGATATAAATAATAAAAATATATAAATTTTAAAGATATAAATAATAAAAAGCAGTACTTCCAGACAATCCCCGCCCCGTACTCAGTGCTTCAGGGAAGTAAGCCTGTGGGAGAAAATCACTGCAGACTATTCCACAAAGAGATAAGCCGTGTACCAAACCCATAGGCACAAAGAGGAGAGGCTTTCTACCCCTTTCTTTTTTCCTTTCTTTTTTTTTTTCCTGGTAGTACAGGGTGCAGAGCTTAACTCCGTAATAATGAGAACCTAATATAACCTTCCGTCCGGCCATTAACGGTAGTGCATCCTTCAGCGAAGCTGAGCTACTGATGACTCCCGTGTCTTGGTGCAAGAGCCTGGGGGTGGGGGAAGCAGGAAACAAACCACAAAACGCAGATATCTTGATTTATTTAAAACCTTCTGGAAGAAAAAGCTTTCAGAGGGAAAGTAGGAAGATGACAGCCAAGCCTGACTCAGCCTCATCTGCCCCCGTCCACCATGCACGGACCAGAGTGTGCCCTTCGCAGCAGCAGCAGCCGGGGCTCGTGCGCCGGGGAGGCAGCCGAGGAGACACGCAACCCGTCCAGCACAAGGGACTGCAGCAGGTGGGTCTAGTCCAAGTGGGTGTCACGATAGCGATTTCAGACCTCTAACCTGCTCCTGGGCAGAAAGGGGTACGGCAGCCGACTTCTGGAGGGGAATGGGGAAAAACCTTACGGTGCCACAGAGGCAGAAACAGTTCCTGAAACGCAGCCGTAATCCAGCGCAGACCTGCCATCCATCCGGGACAGCAGTCAGCACGCAAAGCAGCATTTGAAAGGCTGTTCTTTCCATGGAACTCAAACCCATTCACAACGCCCTTATTTTTATAAACACATATATTCACACCTTGAGACAAAAGCTTCCCCCCCCCTTCCCCCCCCCGCATTTGCTCTCCAGTTCTTTTGTATACACAAACCCAAGAGTTGACTCATAAACTATAATGACACATACTGGGCACTTTTATATATTGACTGATGCATCCCATGAGGAATGTCCTTGAGGCTCCTTGGCTGTAACGTACCTTCTGCTGTAATCAATTTGTAAGTGCAAACTGTTCTGAATCTCATTATTCATTACTCTTCTAACGTCTGCCTTACTGTATATTGAGCCTATTCCACTTAAGCGAGCTAAAAATGACAACTGCTTCTCACGGTGCATATGTATATTTCCCTGGTTTGTGCCCGGTTACCGCAGTTTGGCAAGTCGCCTGTTTGCCCATGTCTGGCTTGGAGACAAAGCCGCTTATCAAAATATTTGACATCATAAAGATACTTTTACGTTAGACTGATGTCATTTGTCGTTATCACTTACACGTATCGGAACCACTTTACCAGAGCGGACTAAAGGTTTGCTGAACTCGGTATCCAATCAGGAGCACTTAAAATGATCCAGTCCTTCAAAAGAAAACATAACTCCTAATAATAAACCCAATTGTATTACGTAGCACCGCTAATGGAAATTTTTCCCAATTCAGCATCCAAGGTACAAAATCTGAGTGCTCAGCCTCTGCCATCTCATCTTTGCTTACTGCAGTGTCAGGAGCTACCACTGCCATAATTGCCCGACCTTTCAGGCCAAGTTGTTTTCCACAGCAGCGTCCCATCCCTTGTCCTTTGCGTGAGAAATACATCCCCGGTTTTATCTGTTGGGTTCCCCACCCCCCCTTGCATCACAAGATCGCTTTCTCCATCCCGAGAGCTGCAATCCTCTCCCGTCACCTTGAAAAAGGCAAATTCTAAAGCAGCCCCCAGGTGGGAGGTGGGGGCGTCTCTTCTGCTGACCCGAATCTCAGCAGTTTTTGCTGTGGCTGCATTGGCATCACCCGGGCTGTCGCCGGCCACGCGGCCAGGCGCCCGCCTGCGCAGTTCGGCAGCCGCGGGTTAGTCACCCGGGCAAGGCAAACCCCTGAGTTGCAGCATCATCCTTCCTCCTCTGTTACCCAAAGCTTCACTTGTGAGGAAACGCCTCCTTTGCTGCCAAATAGCGCCGTTTTCCAGCTGCTCCCTCACCACAACTTTTCTCTCGCCCCCTTATTTTTTTTTTTTTAAGGATGCAAAGGGAATGGATGTAATATTCACAGTGATACTGCACTAATGTAATACTGTTTTTCTGGTGTTACTCATAGTCTAAATCAGCACCGCATTGTCTCTTGTGCAACATTTAAACAGCACTGTCTAAATCCGTCCCGGGAGAAGTTACCAGGCCTTCAAAAGGAGCGCTGCTGGAACTGCGTTAGCTGCTCGTGCCCGAGGTTTTACCAGCGCTCCCATGCAGAGGCGGTAATGTGGTTTTCAGGCGGCTGAGCGCAAGGCAGAAAGGAGCCGGGCAGCAGAACCGGTTCTCCCTCTCACCCTCACCTTCAGGAGAACAAAACTTTTACCATCCAGCATAGGGCACCGCATCTTTTGCATTGCATTAGTGAGACTATGGCAAGACGAGCTGACACATTAGGAAACCAGGGTAATCCCTCTCCTTGTTCCTGACTTTTTTTCCTGGCATCTTCCCAAGAGGGGAGGGGAAGAGGAGTTAAAAACATTACGAAAAGAACAAGCGTCGCCAAGCTAAAAAATCATCCAGCCTTACAAAGTTCTTCTTTACCCTAGAAGGGAAAAACCTTCCAAAATAAGTATTTTAAAACATACATGTAGGCTGACTGTTTTTAACTATACAAACATCTGCCAACTAGTACCATGTCTGGAGTGCTCAGGCTTTACTACAATATTCTAACACTTGTGCTGAAAAACAAGTTGCTGGGGAATATCTGAATTTAAACAAAAATATCCTTACAGCTACGAGAAAAAGTATTCTGGTTTTCGAAGAAAAAGAACACCAAACAAGCCCTAAATTTGATGGCAATCATACAAAGTGAAATTTCAGTATAAGGAGGGGTCTACAAACTTGGCATTTCAGTGCCCAAGAAAACTTCATACATTATGGAAGGACATACATGTTTATTAAATGGCTATCCTCTGCGATACGCACATATTGTATTGGAATCAGTAAGTACACTTTTAATATTAGAACACGAGATAGATACCCAATTCCAAGGCACATTACTTCAGGAAATTAAAAAAAAAATGCAGAAAGAAATCAATACCATTTGGATAACATAAAACCAATTAATTCCTAGCATTCAAGGATTACAGAGAAAAGAAAGTAATGAAGGAGGTGGGGGCGGCCAGTATCCCAGACCTATTCGGAGGGAGAGAAAAGAGCTCCCCCCCACAGTACATTAAGATACTTCCCGAAAAAAGCAAGTCATTCCTCGGCTTTGCTCCAACCTCCATGAATCGCTGCCTGTACGCAACCATGACTGGATCTTCTCAGATTTTGTTAAAGGGGCACTGACCTTCACGCCAGCATTCCCACAGAGCAACTGGACTGTCCGGCTGGGAACAGCTTACCCAAACTCAGGCCATGTATGGTGCAGTTAATACAGTCATTCATCCATTTTAGATCTGCCGAGTTATCATCACTACATAATTGCTCCCTTTGGAAAAAAAAAAAAGCCAACAAAACAAACCACGAAAAGCCCTCTCTTGCACACGCAGAGCTGTGTCTAGTAAGGTAGCTCTGGAAATAACTCAGAAGAACAACAGAAGAATTCCAGATGTTAAAAATATCATTTAATTAAAGAAATGTAAATCATACCAAAAAGTTTAAGTCACTTTTAGTTAATACATTTGCATTTATTTTAGAATATACTCTACATCTGAGTAAAAAAAGTTTTAAATAAAACTCCAGTACATGTACAACCATGGGCCCCGCCATCCGTCCCGCGACGGAGGGATGCTCGTTAGCCCGCTGGCTTCCCGCCCGGGTAACAGAAGCAGTTTTATGCCAGTTTTTGTTACGTTCATCGGCTTGCGTCGAGCCTCCTATCCACCAGCTACGCCACCGCCTCGTACACGTACGGGTTCGGCCTCCCCGCCGGGGGAGGCACAGCAACCGGACCGTGCAATTTTTTAAAAAAAAANAAAAAAAAAAAAAAAAAAAAGCAGGAGCGGGAGGGGAAATATTAATAAACTAGTACTGATTAATTTACATATCTCTCTCACTCTCTCTCGCTTGTGCGTTGGTAGAAAACCGGCTGCAGTCCTGGGAGGGCGCAGGGGAAGCCCTCAGCCCCGGAGGCGCCGCCCTCCACTGCCCCCCTCGCCGCGGCGGCAGCGCTGCCGGGGGGGAACGGACGGACGGACGGACGCGCCGCTGCCGCTCCCGCCGGCGGGCCGGGCGCCCCCTCCCCTCCCCCCCCATCCCTCCCCGCCCCCCTCCCCCCGGCGCTCACTGCCCCCAGCTGCTGAAGCCGATCTCCTGCTTGTATCTGTTGGTGAGGACGTTGGCCTTGCGGGTGAGCTTGGAGAGGACCGAGTGGAGTCCGCTGAGGTGGTAGTGGAACTGCTTCTCCAGGTCCTCCTCCCCCTCGCCCTCCTCCAGCTTGTCCTTCTTGCGGGCCGCCTCCTCCCCCGCCGGCGGCGGCTGCACCACCCCCCACTCGATGTCGTTGCGGATGGACTTGAGCAGCATGTAGTGGCTGTACATGTCCCGCCGGGAGAAGTAGGCGCCGGGGTCGCCGGGCGGCAGGGCGGCCTCCCGGGGCGGGCAGACGGCGCCGGCCGCGTCGAGCTCCTCCAGCAGCAGCGGCACGTCGCGCAGCAGGCTGGGCACCATCACCGTCTGGTCCATGTTGTTGACGGCGCCGATGAAGCGGTTCATGGCGTTGAAGAGGGAGTACTTCTGGCTGTACGAGTCGCAGATCTGCATCATGCCGGCGGGTGGGCGGGCGGGCGACCTCAGGCGAGGCGGCTCGGACGGCGGGGGATCCTCCTCCGGAGGCGGCGGCGGCGGCGGCGACCTCCTCCTCCTCCTCCGCCGCGGGCTGGGCGGCTGCTGGCGAGCAGAGTCCTGCGGGTGAGGCGGTGGGCGCCGGGTTAAGGGGCTGCTCTCCCTCCCCGCAGCCCGCCTTCCCGTCCCGTCCCCTCCCGTCGCCGCCTTTTATCCCCGGCCCCATCTCCTTTTTTAGCCTTCCCCC
>RSEF01000001.1:137224364-137241508 GCA_003993805.1 Himantopus leucocephalus
CCCGCGCAGCCCCACCCGGGATCCACGCGTGGTAAATTAAAACTGCGGCGATTTCCCCTTCTCCCCCCCCCCTCCCCCCCGCCGTGACCCGGCACCGGGCCGCCGCGGGGGGAAGGCACCCACCGTGCTCCGGGAGCCGCTCCCCGCCGCGCCGTCAGCCCGCCGCCGCCCGTGGCTGCGCTCCCATCCCCGGCGCCGTATTTATAAGCGCCTATCTTCAAACAAGGTGTTCCCCAGTGCCACCCCCCGCGCCGCCACGGCAGATAAAGGCGGCGGGCGGCGGCCGCGCCGCCACGGCTCCGCCTCTCGGCCCGCACCGGGGGAGGGCACCGCGACGGGGAGGGAGGGGGGGAGGGAGGGGAGAGCGGCGGGACTGGACGGGATGGGACCGGACCGGCCCGCCTGGGCCGGCGGCACAGAGCGCCCCGCGGGCATCCCGCTTCGCGAGTGGGACGCCGGCGGCGCGGGTGGAAACTGCGGTGTCCCCCGGGGAGCTCCGTCCCGCGGCCCCGCCCTGAGAGAAGGGACCGGACCACACGCACCCGCCCTCACGGGCGCCCCGGGCGGGGGGCGGCAGCGAGGGGCACGGCGCTGCTGACCGAGCGGTGATTCATCACCGCCCGCTCCCCCCTCAGCCCCCAGGGCGGAGCGGCCCGGAGGTGGGCGGCTGCCGCCGGCCGACCCCCGCTTCCCGCGGCCGCGCCGCTTCCCGCCGGGCGGGGGAGCGTGAGGCGCGGCTACGGCGGGGCGGGGCGGGGGCAGAGTGATTGACAGGGCAGGCGGCGGGGACACGCGGGCCCCGCGTGCTGCCCGCGTTCGCCCAGGCCGCTCATTGGCTGCCGGGCGCGCGGCGAGCGTGACCGGCCGCGCAGCGCCGCGCCGCGCCGCCCGCCGCTTCGCGTGCCCCAGCGGCGATTGGAGCGGGGCCGCAGGGAGGGCGGCGGGGCACCCGGCCAGGCTCGCCTCGCCGCCTCCCCGCCGCCCTCCCGCGCCTCGCCTCGCCTCTCCGTGCCAGCCCCGGGGGAGCGGGCGCGCCTCTTCCCCGGCGGCCTTTGTCTGCCGGCCAGGGCTGCGGAGGGGCCGGCTGGCAGCGGCCGCGGGGCGGCCGGCATCACCCCACAGCCTCACCTCCGGGCCCAGCCAATCGGCGGGCCGCCCAGCGGCCCCGCTCTGCCGCCCCCCGCCAATCAGCGAGCCTCGAGCAGCAGCCAATCGGAAACAACAACCCCCTCCCGCACCCCCCCCCAACCCCCACTTCCCCCCCCCGCCCCAGCCCCGTCCGCCGGCTCGCGCGGCCCTGGTAACAGGCGAGTTGGCTGCAAGACCCGCCGTGGGTCACGTGGGGCAGAACGGCTGGGGGGGGGAGTGTTGAGCGCGTTGCCGTGGCAACGGATCAACCAATAGGCTTTGGCGAGGGCCTCGCTGCTGCCGCCGCCGCCGCCGGGGCCTGCGCGGCGCCGGGGAGAGCCCGCGGCCGCCGCCGGGGAGGGTGCGAGGTGGCGCCGGGGCCACCGGCGGCGGCGGCGGGCGGAGAGGGTATCCCGGAGCTCGCCCTCACAGGGGCCAGCCCGCCCGCCGCTCCGCCTGCCCTGCGCCTGCCTGCAGCGGCGGCCCGGCCTGCCGTCCCCGCCGTGGCGGGGGCCGCTGCGTTCCCCGCGGCCCCTTCGCTCCCCGGCTGCTCCAGGCCGCAGCCCCATGGCGGAAGGCCCATTCCCGGGGCACCGGGTGAGAAGCCGACGGTGTGAGAGTCGGGAAGGCAGGCGGGCGGTGCCCTTGGCCAGCGGCGCGGGGGCTGCGCGTACTTGTGGCGCACCAGCAGCGAGAGATACGGGATGGCCTAAAGTGACGGTCTGCTCGCAGATAATTCACTACGGAAAAAAAAAAAAAAAAANAAAAAAAAAAAAAGAAGAAAATAATCTCACCAGGCCAGAAAATTGGCCACAACGTTAATTTGCATCTTTATATAGACACAGCGCGTCATTAGTACACCGTTTTGCTGCCTTTAATTGAAATACGGGATGTGGTGAACGTTCAATAAATTGGGAAAAAGAGATAAATCTTTAGGAACAAGAGGAATCTATTTGTTGCCCAACTTTCCTCTCCAAATTAAAACATAAAAATTAAATGTCCACACAAATTAAAAGTGAAGATTTTACCTGTGGTCAGAACATAGTGGCTGGGGGGGAGAAAAAGTTGGCAGAAATGACCCAGCAAACAGGGGGAGTGTGTGGTTTGTAGCAAAAGCACCAAAGGAGGAAGCATTGTGTCTTCTGTGCCACAAATTGTGACCTGAGCGTACAATAATTTTCACCCTCGCCTGGCCTCTCTGCTTCCCAAAATGTATAGCCACGCGGTCTGCTTCCACCTTGGACTGTACATGTTACCTTATTTTAGCGTAGCGCTACCCAGTGCTGTAGCCTGTGCAGGCATGTGTCTAACCCATTAGGCTGAGATAGATCATGCTCAAGTCAAACTTCACAGCATAAGGCAATCGGCGCTTTTTTTTTTTTAACTTCCTTATGTTCTGATCAATTTTGATATGCAGTGTAAATGTCTGTGGTACATATAATGTATATCATTAACACAAGCCTGAGTAGGTTTGATTGCTCTTTGGTTAGAACAAAATAAGGGAGCACGTATTTCTAACTCCAGTGGTATGTAATTGCAATGGCTGTGCACACAAGAGAAACAGAAACGGCACTTTTCTTTTTCCCCTCCTGTTAAGAAAAGATGATCCCATTTGTGGCATAAACTTTTATATGCAAGCGGCGTTTGTTTAAAATATTTCCTCTTCAGAATGATCCGATTATCACGGCCATGCAGCGCCTGGAAGGGGAATCAACTGGAAACCCCTTATCTTGTGTCCTGAGCAATGAGGAAGCTTGCACATTTGCTATCTGGCAGTCCAGGAAGGTGTGAACGCTTACCTTCACCCAGCACAGGGTCCTGGATAAGGAAACCAAAACGACAACATGCAACAGTAGCCTTTATCCTTTATCCAGCACCTCAACTGGATGGAGCGCTCCTGATGTACGAGCCCAGCAGTGTGGGGGTGAAAACGCCTTTCTGCTTGAATAGATTTGGTACCGCTGTTCAGGAAAGGAGTCACATGTAAGTTACTACATTAGCTAAAAACCCTTTAATTTTCCCTGAAGGGAATGAGAGCTAGTGGTGTTCAGCCCTTTCTGGACAAGGGCCTTCTTTCTGTGGCCGATGAAGAAGAACAGGGATGAACTATCGCTATTACTGTTTAGCTATTATTGTTACTGATCTATCGCTAGTATTAACTAGTTAACTTAGCTGTACATCAGTATTTAGCCACAGTAGCACTGAGGTTAGTGCTACAAAGGCTAGCTGGAGGAACAATGCTGCTAGTGTCCCGTCTCCTCCGGCGACATAAGCAGCTGCGTAGTATTTTTCAAGAAAAGACAGATGATTCTGTCACCTAGCGTGGGTTTTTGTACCATTTGCAAGGCCTATCTAAATTCTCTCTTCAGTGGCAACAGGATAACAAACCGTCTTTGTTAACAGTTTTCCCAGGACGCGTGCTGGCACGAAATAGGTGCCACTGGCACATTGCAGACCAGCGATGGCTACACTTTGGCGGTTGGGAAGTTGTTCTGCTGCACAGTGTTTGCAAAATAAGATGAGATCTTGTGTGGGCGAAAAGTGATAAATATGTGCAAATATTTAGTGTTGCATTCTGCAGCCTGGGAACACCATTTGGGCCGGCCTTGTAAGAGCAACATCTCTTGGGAATTTCACTTCCTCCTGTAATTTGTTGTCGATGCGACATGGTAGATTAGAGTTCAGCCTCGGAAACTGCGAGTCGTTTCCTTCTATTCCTATTCGACATACATTTTTGCTCAAACTTGTGAACTGCTTCCATCATTTTGGATGGCAGTACAGATGCACGCATTTAACACTTCTCTCTTCTCCTTTCTCTTGCTGAAACCTAGTCCAGTTGTACCAAACTCTGAACTGAGGAAACCCGTCATTTCTCATCCAGAAGGAATGTATGTAAATTTATCATCTTAATTGATGCCTCTCCATGAGTTTCATATAATCAGACCTTGTAGCTTAACGTGCTAATGAACAGGGTAAGTCGAAATCTAGTATGTTAAAGGAATGCACGCCAATGCGAGTCCTGCTGAGACCTGCAGTATAACTTCTGCAAAGGTTTACTCATGTCTCTTCTATCTTTCACTTAGCTGCCTTTTACTCCTGTTTCTGTTGGTGCTCTGCGAGCGGAGTGATTCTCCAAAGCGGACAGAAACCTCTGGGAAGGTGTGCAGAGGGGTCAGGAAGAGGACCATTGGATAAGGGAGCAGCAATCGTAAATCCCCTTTCCCTCTGGCACACGTGCAAATCTGCCAGAAGTGGCACAACGAGGGCTCTGCGGCGTTGCGGTGCGGCTCAGAGGAGCAGTGTTTCCTGTGCGTGGTGAAAAGGACGGGAGTCCGGTAGGATCCCTGCTGGGAGCAGGAGCAGGGAGGAGTGCTGGGCAGGGAGGCAGCCGTCTCGGGCGGCTCCTGTGAAGCCCCTCCAAGTCGCCTGGCTCTGCAGGTTGCAGCCGGGTCTCTCCAGGCCCACCAAGTCCTCACTTCCTCAGAAGCTTTGCTGGAAATCATCGCAAGTTCAGCTTCAATCTGTTCGCCGGTCAGTGTGTATTTATTTGCAGGGCCTGGGATCCCTCCCAAGCGGTGCTCAGCTAGTACCAGCAGGTCACAACAGGCTGGAAAGCCCCCATAAAGGAACCGATGGGATAACTGCTGCCACGGCATTGTTCACACGGCATTTGCGTAGCATCCCTCTCCCCTGCCTTTTGCCAGCCTCATCCTTTTCCCCTGGAAGCTGGTCGGAGCAGGCACTGTGGTGTGCAGCGCCCAGGACGACGGCGGCCCTTTTCAAATGGCTCCTTAGCGCTGCCATAATAAGCCTGATAAATAAAACATGGCTTGCAGACACGGATTTACTGGAGAGGGCTAAGGGGGCTGTAGCTCCCTCATTAGTATCTCCCGGTGCAGCATGTGTGCTCCTCATTATGTGGCACAGTGGCGGTTGTCTAGTCATCCACGATGAGGCTGCAGCCACTCCAAGGATGCGCCAGGGATGCCAGGGATTTTTTTTTTCTCCTGTGTTAATAATAGGAATTTACAAGAAAAAAAAAAGACCTTGAATATGAAGAAGATGAAGGGGGGAAGACTGCAACTGAGTCTGATTTTCTCTCCCTTGCGTCTCTGTAAGTCAGCAGCAAACACAGAGAAATCCATGTAGCCATGCTAATACGGAATTGGTGTGAGTAGGATCAAGACCTCTGGACTGCACAGACTTATTTTGGGGAGCTGTGTTTCCCTTCAGTCTAAAACGCTGCTTGTAAACTCTTGGCCAAAGTATAAACTTCATCCTCTCCCTCCCGTTTTTCTTCTTCTGTTTAAGGGAAAAGAATCAATTTGTCCGGTTTCAAGTCCCTCAAAGCTGGGGACTCGGGAATCTGGGTTAATCTGAACAGGGTTTGTGGAGGTTTGATCCAGCTTTTCTTTTCCGGCCATCATTTAAATCCCTCCTGCCTCCCGCATACAAGCTGCAACTGCATCATCGTAGTAACCCTGTGACCGAGAGGCATGAGAGTCTCCTCTGAGACGGTAATCTCACTCTAAACAGCTCTCTGGCGGGTGCTCCTGAGTGGCAATACATCATGCAATTTTCTCCTTTAGAGGCTCGCGGTGTCATCTCCACCGTGATCCCTGCCCTGCCTGGCCACTGCTGGTAAGCCAGTGCCCGGGGTTGGCCCGAGAGCGGGTTCCCGGCACTGCACCACACGGCTGGGACACATGTGGGGTCATGAACGGAGTTAGCAAAATCTGTCCCTTCCTCTTTGCAACCCTGCCCATGCTCTCTAGCAGAAAAGATAACCTGGTTAGGATGGCGGGAGATTTTATTGGTGTAGCAAAATAATCCTCAATAAACTCGTGACTTTGTGTAATGGTATTTAATACGCAGGTAGCCAAACGGATGCCACCATGATACATTTTTATGGACAAATATTATATATTAAGCCCTGATTTATACATTCGAGCGTAATACCTGGGGCTCTGAGGAGAGCCTTTAATCTCTGTCAGCGAGGCAGCACGCATGCTAAAATGCTGAGTAAATCTGCACAGGAGCGGTGAACCGAGCGCAGCATATATCAGAGTTCTTCCGCCTGATAAAATTAAATACACAAGCCCACCTTTCTGTGACATTAACGGTGTGATACACAGGGGCTGACATCAGGAAATACCGGTCTGCGCTTCCCGCTCTGACCATAACCTGCCAGCGTTCCCCCTGCTTCTGCTGCCCCCGTCCCAACACGCAGGAAGGGTGCCACCTCCAGCTCCTGGGTGGGAGAGGTTCCTGGGTGGAAGAAGGTCTCTGCGTGCAGCTTGGCCCCTCTCCTCGCATCACCCTGCAGCAGCTTGCCTTCGATGTTGACCTGGGTGCAGCTGGTGGAAGGGGTGGGGGGGTGCCGGCACCCTATTTCCCCTTCCTCAGCATGTGCAGTAAGGTGAGCATCGTTTCAGCATGGAGTTCTGCATTTAATCATCTCGCCGGCTCAACTGTTTTCATCGGAGTCTCCCTTCTGAACTGATAAATCTAAATTGCACATTTTCTAAACCGCTTAGCTTAGGGGTAAATCTCGCAGGTATCCTCAAATGACTAGCTGGTGTCTTCTGCACCTGTCTAGCACCATCTACTGTAGCTTTTTTATACTGTTTTCCTTTCCCTTCCCATCTGCAGCCTTACTGTTCCTGCAGGAGCTGCCTTCATCCCGAGGAGTTTGTGGAAGAACGGGAGCTCTGGTTTCATTTGAAAGGCCCCGGGGCTGGGGCGATGGCGAAACAAATACAATACACGTCCACCCTATAGCTTGTATTTCCTCGTTTTAAACCAGTGACCTGATTGTCAGTGCCTAGCTTGCTGTTGGTAAATTTTACACTCTTCTCAGCGCTCAGAAAGAGAAGCAGATGGAGCAGAACAAAGGTGGCCCACCTGCGCTGAAGCTTTCCGTGCTAGCTGGAGGAGAAGGAGTTAGGGAGGTGGCAGGACAAGGGGCTGGAGCAGAGCTTTGTGTGGGGAGAAGAGGGCCTGCATGGGAACAAATCTTCCAGTTGCTGCCAGAAGATGCCAAGGGGGAGACACCAGCTTGGATTTCTACCATCTGATGGGGAGCTAGGGGGTGGGAATAGAAGCAGCAGGATTTTCCTGTGAAAGTCCTATCTCGTTACATTCAGTGTTAAAAGGGAAGCTGCTCTGAAAGAATATCCTGCTTGTCCCAGCTCGGCAGTTCAGAGCTGGCATGGAGGCATCACGTGTCCTTCTTATATGCACTCCTATTACAATGTGGTTTTGGCTGGAGGATGTCGTATGGTTAAAGACAACTATTAGAACCAAAAATAGAACCAGAGCTTTCCGACTGCTACAACTATTATGGATTTGTATGATTAATATTTAGTTGCTTTACAAAAAGCACCAAAAGCTGGAAGTCAGAATCAGAACTAAGTTGTCCTAAGGATGGCTTTTTTTTTTAAAAAAAAATATCTGTTCATAATGAGTATTTCTGTGGGTGATAGATTAACATTAAAAAAATGCCTATCTGTTCCAGGGTTGTAAAACACAAACCAAGGTACATCATACATTTTTTTTTGTTACTGAAAACCAAATTATCTATTTGAAACTAACTTGTTTCAATAGCAAGTAACATCTTTTTCCACAGTCATCGTGAAAACTGGAAATGAGGTAGATTTGGCAGCTTAGCCTATGAAGTTCTGTGGCAAATCCGCAGACCAAAAGACCACAGGGTTTTGTCCTGGCTTTGTTTCTTGATGAAGTTCTGAAAAGAGCTAAATTAAATCCATGCTCTAGCCATATGTGTAATTTTGTTCTACTGGAGTAGCTTATAGCCGTCAGTGAACTTCTCCATCCTCCCATCCTTGTGCAAAGGGATGATACAAGAGCCTGAAGATTGCTCTCTCCAGTAGTACCATGCGTTCACGAGCTTAAAGTTATTACAACAGCATTTTTTCATTTGCATGGTTGGAGACAATCTGTTTTTGCAGTAAATTTGTATTTCAAAGCAGTTTTCTGTGTCCGTCATTATTGGTGGTTTACAAGATTTCTCCCCCCCCGCCCCCCATTTGGGGATGTGGGAGCAAATGAAATAAACCCATCATAAAAAATAATTTTGTCCAGGTGGAACATAAATCAGCCAAAAAAATATTATTCTACATAGCAAATAAAAAGCATATGCTGTATTATTTAAATCACAGCCTCCATATTCACATACAAAATTAATGCTACAGTGGGAGGTAAAACTGATGGAGGCAGACAATGAAAATATTAGGAGTAAAACACGATGCCAGGAACAATTCAAGCAGAGCCACTTGCAGGGTCATGGTCATATTCCATTTCAAATGGGCATGGAAATACACTGTGGGTTATTCTTCTCCAGAGATGCACAGATAATAAGCACCTGCTCCCCACGTCTACTCTTCCCTTTTAACTGTTGATTTATTGGATGTTTCTGAAAGCTGTGGTCAGGCTCGTGAGGGATATATGACGTGGTGCCTGCAGGAAGAAATGGGAGCAGGCAGACGAGCTGCCAGACTCCCCGCCACTACCGTGGGGTGAAGGGCTGAGCGGTCTTCAGAACAAAAGCCGGCTCTTCTTCAGCTTCCAAGGGAAAGGATGCTACTGACAGGTAGATCAGCAGTCTTCTTGTACTCATCGTGCCTGGGTGGCACCTAGGAAAGTCAGTAAAAAAATCCTAAACTACGTTCCTCGCCTCAGACTAAATGGTAGTTTCAGAGAAGACACATACAGCGTTCAGCAGTCTAAGGCACCAAAAGGGATCTTTTCCATCATGAGGCATTTGACTTCCCACAACATCAAGGAAACTATTGGGATATGCATCTATATATCAATATTATTGCATGTGTTTTAAGGTCATTTTCAGAACAGCATTAGGAATCCAACCTTCTTACATGTGTAAGAAGGTTCATACTGCATACTACTACTCCATACTACATTGGAAACAGTAACTACCAGCAGATCTTTTATACTCGCCCCCATTCTCCCAGGGATGGGGGGAGTTTTGCTCCATTCCCCCCCTAAACTAACAAACACTAAATAAGGGATGAACATAATCTTCAGATAATGTTGAAGCTGGGTCACTACAAAGAGACTTTGAATTGATAAGGTGTTTTTCCATGTAATGTAATAAAAAACGTAATTGCACAGAGAGCTTGCTTGGTGGAAGCTATGGCCTTTCATTGTTCTCTGATATTTTCTCCTCTGCAGCAAGGGTGGAGCTTTGCAGCTATGAGGTCTTGAGATGTTCCAGTCATGGAGGTCCGTGAGATTTAAACGACACTGCATGCCCATTTAGAAACAAAAGAAAGAAAATGATGTTTAATTAAAAATGTGAATCTGGAAATGTAGAGCTATTGAGAATCATTCTGAACCACACATTTTACATACATGGCTAAGAAAAAGGTCCGCCGTAGCAACTGGAGCAAGGCATGATTCAGTTCCTCTGTGACAATAAGCAGTTTATTAACCTAGAACTACAAAATCTTTCAAAATGACATTTGGAGGTGCCAAACTTCTGACACAAATCCCCCAATGTAAGGAAACCGAGCGGGCAGCCGCGCAGCCTTCCACTGAGCCTTGCTGTGTCTTTGAACAGCAGCAGGAGAGGTGCACCATGAGCCGGGATCAGAAAGGTAAAGAGCAGTGTGGGAGCAAGAAACTTTTGCATTTTAACCCCTGCTCTGGCTTCTGCTCTGGTCCTGAGCTGGTTACTTCGGACCAGAGAGTCAGACATTGAGCAGTCACAGTGAAGACCAGGCTTTAAACAGAGCTCCCTGTGCTCATTCCTGAGGCCCTTGGACCTGACTTAGGCACCCGAAAGAGCACCGAGGTCTTTAAAAACCAAGTCCTGATGGTGCAGGCTGGAGCCTTTTGAAATGGGGTCCTTAAGGTCAGATCTTGCAAGTTCATGATGGAGTTGTGAGCGTGTCCCACTTAGAGCTCTGCCCTTGCTACCCCTCTGGCAAGGCAAGGACTGACTCCTTATTTATTCTCGACAGCAAGGGAATACAACCTTGGCCGCTGCATTTGCTTCAAGGACATGTTGGGGCCTTCTCGTGGGAACAGGGCCTGCGGGACCTGCCTCCTTGGTTGGACTCAGCATGTCTCCGTCGTGGTGAGCAGCCCAGCATCGGTGCGGAGCTTCGCCCTCAGTGTAAGGATGGTGCGAGCCGCGTGCGAGCAAGGCTCGACTGCTTTCGAGGTGCCAGGTCGTGTGTCTGCCCGGCACTGGGACTCGCTCAGGAACGTGCCTGGGAATAGCTCAGGGACCTCCACACCACTCCCCATCCCATGCTGTCGATGTGCCCTCTCTCCATTTGGTATCTAGGAGTTTTTCAAAACGAAGTTACGAAGAGTTTCAGGAAGTACACGTGACTGTGAGGCCTCCTGGTAGGTTTTACAGCCCAACAGTTATGTTTACTTTTGCATAAAGCTCTATCTTCTCTCTTTCTCAGTGCCTTGTGCAATCTATCCTTAACCATCATGAACCAAAGACCACCTTTTTCACTTCTGTGGGTGCCAGACGTTAACCGAAGTTGTAGTCTTGAACAACACAAAACGACTCACGTGCACAGTGAGGCAGAAAAAGATCATCTCCTCCCACATAGGCTTCCTGACCTGGTTCCAGATTCATCAGCACTCTCACTGTAAATCCCCCAGAGATGAACCTGCCCTAATGTGGCTGGAAGGCAGTGTTGTCCTCCTCCACCATCACTGCTGGCAGCAGGTTGCCACAGGCCTGGTAGCCAAAGCTCCTCAGTGGATTTCCAGGTGGGCTGCTGGCCAGATGGATGCATGGGCAGAAAGGAAAATCAGGTAGACCTTGCCTCTTGCTTGGTAAAGAGGGTGATGATGACCTTACCTTGTCTTCGAGGATTTTTGACTCCATGTGAGTCTCCATCTTTTTCTTTCATGGACAGGTTTCAAGGAAAACGTGTTTCCCAGCCTGGCCTGCACACATGCATCTTGTCTACTCTACCATGTACTGGAAAGGAGATTTGTGGCACAGGTCTGGCAGGAAGCACTGCCAAAATGTACAAAGTACAAGTGCCAAAAAGTGCAAAGTAAACATGCCTCCCAAAGTGGGGGGAGGTAAATTTACTCTCTGATGTCTTTCACCCCTAGTAATCTCAACTGGTCCAGTAACCCTCAATTGGTCTAAGTAACACTGCAAATGTTCTCCAGCAGAAGCATTGTCTTTTAGCCGATGGCATCCCTTTAAGAGCTAAGACACTGTTGTGCCGAGTTTTTGCTGTAGCCAAACGGGACTAGATTGAAATCAATAGCCCCATTTCGCCTGTCACTTACTTAAGCTTGATTGGAACCCATGTTTGTAAAGCTGAAAGGCTTTTCTAGTCCACCGTTATTGTGCCTCCCGCAGCCAGCCCACCTGTGAGAATTTCACATTCCTACACTTTAAAAAGAAATATTATGGACAAGGAAAAGAAATGTTTGTTTTGTTTTAATGTGTTTAACTCAACACCTTTTCTCTTATTAGGGCTGGGCTAAAATGAGACTGCTTGGAAAAGAGACACATCTGCTCAGAGTAGAGACTTCCATAACTCATTCAGAGTTATTGGTCTTACCCACAATATTAGTGATAAAAATTGATTATCCATTCCCACTTGCTTCGCGATCCATAGCTATTTTTTTCATTCATATTATAAGTTGTTTTATACAGAGTGAGACAGCGTTACTTAAATAGCCAAGGATGAGCATCATACATCTTACTTGCTAAAAGCCCACACCAACAGAAAGCAGGATTTTTTCATGTTAGCTCCGTCCTGTCCTAAAGGTAGAAATTATCTGGACTTGGCAACTATCATGACTCCTTTCAACTCTAAAGACAAAACACCCTTCGATTAGCACATGTGCGCTGCCCACTCAGGCTTACTGCTGCCTTTTTATCCCCAAGTGCAAAGTTTTACGGGTATCGATACGGCCCCATTGTTTGATGACCAGTTATGCTGAGCTTTCGAGGGGAAGGTCCTTTTGGGACTGTCTGTCCAGCAGCACCTTATGGAAGGCAGGGGAGAGAGGGAAGGACTGAATATTGCCAGGACAGAGAGAAAAATTAAAGGGAGGGACACAGCTGACAGCTTCTGCAAAACTTTCTGAGTCAAAGCTCCATTTTGGAAGCCACGCTTCAGCAGTATGGGCTCACCTGCTCCCAAGGAAGGGGACCACACATAAGATATCTCCAAGGGGGTCACGTCATGACCATTAGCATCCAGAGCCTTATACACGCACTGTCTTGCAGCAGTAGGGGTGAGGAGCAGTGTTCTTGCCATCAGCTTGCTGAGTTCCCGACCATTAAAAGGACAGAGCAGTTTGGATATTGCCTTCAGATGAGACTGTAAAAGTTGCAATCTCCAACTTAAATTGATTCTTTGAGTCCAACAGTTAGATATGGTGTGGGAACAGAGATTATCCCTAAAATGGGGTAAACTATAGTGTTGCAGTTGTAAGGAGGAGTTTATTGACGTGACCGTAATCTTAAATCCCTTACAAAAAATAGAAAGGTGATTTACTGGCCTGCCCAGAGATCAGTGTTTTCTCTGACTTAGACCTGGAAGATTTTGATTGTTTGATCCAAAACTGGATCCTGGAGATTCCACCTTTTCCTCTCTAACTCCTTTTAACATAAACAGGTATTATCTGCACACAAGGAAGAGGAGAACAGACTCCTCGTAAAAATGCCTTGCAGCTTAACTGTATAGGGGGTAGCTTCCCTCACATAGTAAAACAGGCAACGCGTAGACTGACATAAAATTGAAAGGAGAGGTGTTTCCCCATGGGACTATTAAATGTAAATCTCTTTTTGTTCAATAAGGAGACGAGACAAGTTTTTCCACCCCGTTGCTGGGTAATCTCTTTTGGAGCGAGGACTGCTTGTCTTGCACGGGATCCAGAGCTCCGGAGGGCAACCGCGGAGCAAACAACTAACGCCGGCAACAGCAATAAGAAAAACAGGCACCTATGCATCCATACGGGCCTTGACGGTCTCCTCACCTATGGTATTTAAGAGCAGCATCCGACCTTTAAGGCGCGATCTCTGCGGTCGCAGGCTACCCCTGCGGCTGGGAGGCGGGAGGGAGGTCAGGCGAAAGGGCAGGGGGTCTACAGAGCCCCCCCCCCCTTCGGCGGGATGCCCACGGGTGGGCTGTGCCCACAGCCACCTGCTTTTGGGGGGCCGGGGGGGGGGGNNGGGGGGGGCGGCTGCAGCAGCCCGGGCTGAGCTGCCAAAACTGACGCTGTTTTGCCATCTAGTGCCGCGGGTCCAGATTGCAAGAGCCCATCTTCCCTCTTCCCGCTCCCGCATGGCCAGGCTCTCCAAAAAACCCAGTTTTATGGCCCAGCTAGAATTACAGGAACTTCAGCGCTTTTTTTCTTCCTTTTTTTTTTTTTTTTNCATTAATTTGCATCAATATTTTATGTGCCGTAATGGCTGGATAACCCTGGCTCAAAGAGGCGGTATTTTGTGTTGTCGATAGCAATGGGAAAGGGATAAATCACCGTTGGCCTCACGAGCTATCTGTGAAACCCTTCCCTTGCCAATTAGCTATCGCCTAAAAGTAGATATTTAGTGTCATTCGGATCTCCTGATTTAGGGCTGAAACTGTGACGGAGCTGAAGCCATTAGCCGAGCGCCGCTGCTGCCGCTCAGCGTGTTTGGCAAATGAGGCTCCTTTCGGGCTGTGAGGGACGTGATTTACACGCGGAGGCTCGGGAGCAGAGCCAGGTGAATCGCTTTCAGTGACAGTGAGTAATGAATCTGATCAATTTTCCGGGCCCTNGCGGGCCCCCCCCCCTCCTCTGGTAATTGTCCATGAGTAGGTCACGATTTTCTCACGTTTATTTGTTCTTCTGAAATATTTGGGGAATAATTTCAGCAAACGTAGGGCATCCTTAAAGGATGCGCGAGCAGTTTATGGGGAGAGCCCTGGAGTCAAAAGGGTTTTAGCTGTTTGACTGGAAGCACAGAAACACTGTACTAAGCCTTTCAGTCAAGACATACAGGGGTTACTCATCTGTGTGAATTTATGATATACTTTCTCAAATCATTCTCCCCTGTTCATTTAGAGTGTGCTGTGTCTACAAACTTTGGTGCTGTGGCATTTTTAAGACTATAACTAGATACGAAAAAATGCCCGTGGTGCAGTCCGACGTGATTTCCTATAAAATACAAATTAGTATTTGCTGAACCTTTTAGTTTTAGGTTTAATTTCATCAAATTCTAGGCATCTCCGAAATGGAGAGGGCAGAGATAAGTGAGTTTGGCTTCCCCACAATCAGTTCCCAGCACACAGAACTGAAAAGTCTCATGCTTCATGAACTGAAGTTAACGGGGAAAAAAAGGGAGAGATTTGGTCTTTGAATACCATTCCCTTAGAGAAAAAAAATCTCTTTGTTGGTAACCAATTTCCAGAGGAGATTTAGAAATAATTTCTGGTTTCGTTATGTAAAACTTCCTTCTGCAGTTGGATCCACACATACATCTTCACAGGCACGAGAACTTGTCATAGGGGAAAGTTACCATTGCTTGAGTAAAGGACAAAAACATAAACCACGTGCCAAGCACATTAAAAAGTAGGTGATGATGGGGCAAAGCAAAAAGAAAGTGAGTTGAGCTGAAGACTGAGAGACAGTCAGAAAGACTGAAGGCAACGATAGTAAACTAATGAGCTGTATTCAGAACACCTCTGCCGCTTCACGGAAAAACAGGGCAACAGCCATACCACCACGAGGAAAACTTGGCAGCTTTCAAGTAAAGCCATACCACACCCTGTAGGCTTGGTGAGCTATGAGTAATACCAAGGTTTAATTTTACATGCTAGCACAGGCTATATTGTCATCTACAATTCAAATCTTTACTTAGGAGGTTATTGGGTTTGCTGTCAAGAGAGAATAACGAAGTGGTGTTTGAAGACAAGATCCAGTGAGACCTGGTTTTCTACAGATTCGTGGCTTAAGGCTGAGCACCTAAGAGGACTTTGTACTGCGTAATAGCAGTTATGCTCACACTGTACCCTTTCCCTCAGCTGGGAACTTTAATAGGGTCTTTTCCATCCACCTTCCTGCTCTCAGGCAACCCACAGGAAATTTCTATCTTGGTCATCTTCGGCCCTCTGTCACATTTGGTTAAATTGGCTGGTGAGTTTAAAAACTGTTGAGGTTACTGGGACTGAAAATCAACCAATGGATTGAATTAGTCTTGCTTCCTTAGCAAACTCAAAATTAATCAACGCAGAGTTGAGGGACAAAGACTTCAGTCTTCAAAATGGGATTGAATCACAGCAGAAAGGATGACCTTTTTGAAGCCAGGCGAGCATTTTCATCATTATCAACAATAATGACTAATAAAGTAATAACAATAACAGCCGACCTTTTACGTAATAGCTTACATCTCAGAGTGCTTTTCAATCTTCTTTTTTCCGCTTTTAGAGTAATTTTCTCAAAATGCATTACATTTTTGCAGCGTTGCTGAAGTCCAGACCCTGCTTGGGTAGGACAAAGGCAATCACATGGATTGCAACACACTGCACATCAGTGGAGGGAGAGGAAATTTTAGACAAAGACATTCAGGTGGATTCCTTCTCTGACATAAAATGTCAGGACTTCTTTCATAGTAAACCAAGGAAGCCAGGACTTAAACAGTAGACGTCTTATTCATTTTTTTTCTTGGCTGCACTAGGCAAACTGTGAGCATTATTGTAGGTAAGACACCCAATCTCCCGTCAATGCAAGGAGCCGGGTTCGAATTGGAGTTGTGCTGTGAATGCATAAGCCCAGCAGAGCTGATTTTACGAGATGTGCGGTGATGTGTGATCGCACAGATCCTAAAAGATATGGTGCACGCACCAGATAATGCCTCAGACCCAAACTTGTAAATGCTCCTCTTCCAAGGACTTGAGTGCCAAGGGTGGGTTCAAAGGCAGAGAAGCAGCCATCGAAAAGCCTTTGAAAGCAGTGCTGCTAAGCAGCAATTCCGTTTAATTTTTGGGGCAGGATGGGTTGTATTTGTTTGTATTCTTACAGAAATATTAGCTATGGAGTCTCTGCATGTATAATGATATATATATACAAGGAGACAGAGAGAAAAAATTACGGAATACTTTATATTTTACTCCTTACAGATTCTAAAGTTGTTGGTAGTTACATGTTGAGAGGAGGCTGAGCTCTCATTACTCACCTGCCCTCAGCGTACAGACGTGAGGGCTTCCCCTGCACTTCAGCGAGCACACAGAAAGGGTACAGTAACACTTACTAATTAGTTTCCCTTTACAGTATTTCATTAAGATATTATTATTATTGTTATGGTTGTTGTTATTGTTGCTATTATTCTCCCAGTGAGTGTGCACAGAGAACGACTAAATAATTTGGACAGACACAGCATGATTGGGAAAGAAAAGGGTTTCTAAGCACTTCATTTTCCCCCATCCTGTTCCCTCCAGCAAGAAGAATAAAATCCCGTGTTTTTCATGCAGAACCTTGTGCAGGAGACAGGCAGCAAATAATTAAGCATTCCTTTCCTACAGCCCAGCTTAGGCCTTGTCTGCAAACACGCAGATAATGCCACTGCAGAAATGAGGTGTTAGTGCCTGCGTTCGCTTACCGGTATGCCAGCAAGTGTAAAAGGGGGCTGCACACAGTCAGCGCTTGCTCACTGACCTGATCCATGTCAGAGGGTTGATGCCGAGCACAGCTAAAGCCTGATGGATGGGCACAAACAGGAGAGTGTAGTGGGGCTTGTATAGGGGCCAACTGCTGGATGAGCTCTACAAACACTAGAGGAAGATAGGGGTAGCTTTCCTGGGGTTCATATGAAAGCAAGTTAATGACATAACCCATGTCCATCTCCTTGAGTTAGACACAAGGATAGCTAAGGAGATGCTGGAACAACCTCAGATACAGTGAGCCTACACCAGCTGCTGGTCTTAATGCCAGCTGTGATGTGCTGAGCATGAATCACAGAATCATAGAAACATAGAATGGTTTAGGTTGGAAGGGAC
>RSEF01000001.1:137241608-137252701 GCA_003993805.1 Himantopus leucocephalus
GGATGGACAGGCGGATGGCAGACGGGCTGGGACACCGGCAGCTGTATGGGCTGTGCAGACACAGGCGCTGAGCAGCTCCTCCACAGCCGGGAGGCTACAGGGCTTCCCTCCTCAAGTCTTCTTCTCTGTCCACATTGCCAATGTAAGGGCTCAGTCCAAAACTTCCAGGTTTAAACCTTCATGGGCTTTCCATCAGATCTTCAACACTTCACATACTCAAATGAGAAAGAGGTAAGCGCCTGCCTTTCCAGGAACACAGCAAAGATAGCTATTACCCACCCCCCCTCGACCCCAAATCCCTCTTCTCCCCANAAAGATAGCTATTACCCACCCCCCCTCGACCCCAAATCCCTCTTCTCCCCACCCTCCCCAAAATCAGAGAGAAATGCTTAAGGCCAAAATCACGCGCAGTGCTATGGACGGGATAATTAAACACTGCCGATTGTTACCAATCACGAGAAGTAAAATGGCAAAGCAGAGGGTATGTATTTGTCACACGGTGAAACCAGCTGCGGAAAGTTTTTCTAGGAGTTTTGAAACAATTCCAGCTCTTTCTCTTTATTTTCCCAGGGTAATAACATTTTTCTGTCGCAAGCAAGTTAGTTGCTAAAATATGCATAAAGACACGTCATTCCAAGCTGTGCACTTGTGTTTCATGTTCACTTCTCCCCTCAAAAGAGTTTTGTTATGACTAAAGAACGAAAAGGAAGCGGCTAGAAATCTGTAATGGTTCCATTTATTAATACGTATATCACAAATACTCACAATATCAATGCATTCTCGTTGGCATGCTAGACAGAGGCATTATTAAAAAAGTCCTATTTTTTTAAAAAGGTTTTAAACTTTTGCTTTCCCCCAAAAATATTTCATATGCCTGTTTTTTTTGTGATTTTTTTTTTTGTGTGTGTTTTTATTTCGATTTGATTCAACAATGTATTTGGTGGCTGCAACCTCAATGCAAAAAGAAAGAAAAAGAAAGAACAGGAAGAAGGTATGAAGGCCGCAGTACAGCACAGTTCAATTAGTTCATAGCTACCTAATAAAAATAACGGAAGCAAAATTCCTGCCTTCACAGTAAGCAACAACACAGCTTAATAACAGTATTACACAGGATCAGGTTCAGAGGCAAAATGCACTAGACAAAGCCTACCGGGATACGCACTAGGCATACAACACTGAGTAAGAATCAAAGATGTAGAAGAACATCAGGAATAACGGTTCCCTTCAAGCACAACATTTTAACATCGTTTTCAAGTATCTTTATGTTATGTTACTGATTCCTTTGTTTTCGGGGAAGGTGGGGGGGGGGGCAGGCGCAGGGAAGGGGGAAAGGATGAAAACCTTAGTAAAGCAATAAACAAAACAAGAAATTAAGATAAAACCAAAAGAATATATATTTCATATACCGGTTTATATGAACGTGTGCAACACTTATTAACCATGGTGAAAGGCTAATTATGCCCTCCAGTCACTACATGCACAGCCCGATCAATGCTGTTAATGAATTACCTTTGTTAACTTACGATGCAACTACTGTGTGACCAAGAACATACATACGGTGCCGTCCTATGCCGAGCCGCGGGGATGGGGTCTGGGTCCGGCGGCCGAGGGGGCCCGGCTGCTCTCGGTGGCACCGCGGTACTTCACAGAATGGTACACTACGCATGGGACAGAGTTGGGGAGGTGGGGTGCGAGTGCGCGCGCGCACGTGCTTGCTTGTGGGGGTGTGGGTGTGCGTGCGTGCGTGCGAGAGACAGTGTGTGCTATAACATTCGTTTCAGTCTTTCTCCAATTCTGCAGCTCCTGATCTTGAGACAGGCTCTGGACTTCGCGCTCCTGAAAGACTGGGTTGGGGAGGATAAAAGATAAGATGTGGGTTGCTTTGGTTGCTAACAGCGTTCATGACGGATATTTTGCCCTCCCTTTTCAAGAAGAAAGTCGAAATGACAAAACATTCAATAGTATTTCCCGCCCCCTCCCCCCTTTTCTTTTTCCAACCAGACAGAATATTGGGATGAAAATCCCAAAGCACAGAATCCCGTGGGAAGACTTAATTCTCAATGAACATGGTGAGCATCTAAAACTTGCCCGCTATCTTCAGCAGGAGCAGCAGAGCCACGACAATATACCGGAGCGTATGTAGCATACCGCACAGAGAGCGGGGAAAGCTCACCTTGTTACACCATCTCGTACTGGTTAGCAGTAATAAACCGGGACAGACAGCACGCCAGCAGCATCCCGATCAACTGTTTCGGACAAGAATAGAAGTAGAACAGAAGTATAGTTAAATTAAATGAACGCAGAGCAAATGAGAGGCCATGGTGAGCAAAGATTTCATGTTCTGGAGATACTGTGCACGACGTATTTATGCCCTATTTTAAGGTGCACTCTAATCTGAAAAACAGCATTAAAATTTCTCATCTTTCTTTGTCGAATCTTCCTCTGGATTGTTATCAGAGAGTATTAATTTGATGGACAGCGTGCCTTTTTACTACTTTTCAAACCTGTTGTCGTTGCCTGGCCAAGTCAGAGGTGGATGGGTAAACTGGCGGGGGGATCGGCACACCACCGGCTGCGGTTCACTCGCAGGCTCCACCTGGGTCCCTCGCCACCACCCACCACCACCGAGCGCTGGCAGCCCCCTTAACTTTGTTAACAGTGTGCTGGTGAAAAGCTTCCCAATGCCCAAGAGTGGTTATGCTTTCTTTACAAATGATGCAGCACCGGAGAAATGAGCGTTATAAATCCGGAAATAAATAAATAAGAAAAAGTCTTTCACTATTCCCTTGGCTGTCACTCAGATTATTGAAAACAGATCCCTGGCTTCCACTCGTCAATAAGCACTCAGTCATTTCAACGTTTTGCCTATTGCAGTTTGTTAGCGTTTCCTGCATATGCCAACAGCATTAATATACTATAAATATTTCAACCTCGCTTTTCTCATTTGGATCGGTCAATTAACTCACCCGTGAGCACACCCAGATTGTTACAGCTCAGCCCCGGCTACGGGGGTGAGGCGAGAGGGCCATCTCTGCCGATGGACCAGCCTTCCCTGGACCTGGCTCCAACCGAGGGCTCTCACAGCTGCTCCAGCTGACTCGCCCGTGCCGGCGGGGCACCACCTCTGCCCGTCTCCTTCTGCTGCAGGCAGAGCACATTGGAAGGGAGTGGTGCTTACGGAGGGGCATCACAACCTTTCGGCAGCAGTGGAACTCCCTCAGACCCCGCAGAGCACACGTAGGTAACGCCTGGATGGCTGCTCATACAAAACGGTTCCTTCTATTTCACACTTGGGATAGCGTGTCCTTTCCCCTAGACCGTCAATGCTCCCTGTTAATGCGATCATCATTGAAAAATACATCTTATCTACCAGCCAATTGCTTGATTTGGGCTGCCATCAGCCCAGTCCAAAACCAAGCCAGGGTACCTCAAATCTGGATGAATGGTTTTCTGCCCCTAAGATGTCAAGTTTCTGGTAAGGACACACTTCATTTGCCAGAAATTTGCCACTACCACTCCCTCTCCTGTTTCAGTGTCCACCAGGACTGCTCTGGGCATCTCTAAAGGGCTTGGAGTCATCTTTACAAGGAGCTGAGTCCCCACTGTCTCCCAGATGCAACACCCAATTTTGGCACCAAATGCCAAGGATGACACTGTCTTGGTTATAACTAGATGTGGGGCACAGATAACACCTCCTGAACAACCTCCAATAAAAACCTAAGCTACCAGGCTTTGGGGGCTTTATTTTCACAGTTGCCAAAAGACATGTGGGTGCTGAAAAGCCTCCTCGGCTTTGAAAATCTCACTTGATACCAAGAAGACATTTTAGCCATCTGGTTGCCTTTTCTACTAAACTTCTCTAGACAGATGTTCCGAGAGGAAACTTATTTGGTAGGGGGAGTGCTCACGCGCTCGCCCAGGAGTCAACGGACCAGTGATGATAAGGATGCCAGCATATTCTGGCTGGGCTTTGGATTTCCACACTTAAATATTCCAGTCACCAGGAGGATGATTTTATCAATTTGGCCATTTGGGAAGTGTTGCTGATAACCCACCACATTCTGTGGGTTTACTAGAGGCTCTTTAACACTCCCACTGCTTGCTCGTGCGATGTTTATTTTGGAGAATGGATTTCCATTTTGGAGAATGGTGTGTATTCCTCTGTGCTTTGACAGGCAGAACAGAGAAGTGCCTCTGGGTGGCCCTGTCCCACCCGCTTCACTATCGCTGTGTTCACTATGTGTTTGTGGTAGCTTTCAGCCTTCTCTCACCTTCCCCAGCTGGTCTCCGAGGTTACTTCTCTGCCTCACTGCATTTTTCATTAAGATGAACTTCACAGCGTATTTCATCCTATTTATTTTCACTGAGCAAATTCCATCCCAGACCAAAATCAGTTCCTCCCTCATCCTACAATAGCAAACAACCTACCTCCATTCAAGTTTACTTTCTTTTTTTTTTTTTTTTAAGGCCTGTGCCATGATGTGCCTATTATTTCCCATTACGAGCACCCAGATTACAGCCATCATTGCTCCTGGCCACAATCTGCTGTTTGTATCAGGTTTACAAGGGGAAAGATGCTGCGGCCTGTACAAATAGGAAGCCATGGGCTTGTCTTCCCCCTTCAGCTGTAGCAGACCTCCCCAGCTACCTTTAATTAGGGATTCTTCTGTATTACACAGGCTGTAACTCTAATAATCAGTGTGTCTAAGCTTTGTAGCATTTGCAGGGATGTGGCAATGTTTTGATTTACTCGTAAAATGAATGGCAGGTTACACACGAATGTATTCTTCTGATCTTTGGCCCACGTTAATTCTTGGCTCTGACCATACGCTGGTTTATGCATTTAAGTGGTTATAGTACCATAATATTAAACTTCTGTATTTCAAAAATAATGGCATCCACATCAAGCCACTGCATACACTTTTTATAAAGCATTTCTAGCTATTACTAGAAGAATAGAAGAACTATAATAAATAGCATAGAAGTACTTTGAACACATATAAAAACATGTATTTTCCAAGGTGTGTAGACTTCCACACTTAACCACAAGAGCACTGTCGCTCCTGTAGCCAAGAAGAGGTGATACCGTATTAAGTTGCTGAATTTTCCTCATGGTGCTCTTTCATTACAGTCATAACTACAGTCCTCTGCATTTAAATCAGGTTAGAGGCTCCCGGCCTGCGAACCACAAATGAGCACTCTCCACCCCACCTTGCTCTCTGCATTTGCTTGATCACTTGCAACCTCCGCTCTTCAGACGGGAGGAAGCCCCTTATCCTATTGTGCAGCAGGTCCCCGCAGCTCCTTTGAAATACCAGAGAAATCGGCATAAAAGGGTCCCCACAAAGAAACCAGCTGCTAGACATTGCATTCATTTCCCTTCGGTCCCATTGCCATCTCAACTTTTATCCACTTATTAATTTATTTTTTTAAGTCCCAGTTTTTTGAGTGCTAAGATGCCAGACTTGGTTCTGCATTTGTATGTATTCTCTCTCACTTTTCCCCCTTCTTCTCTTTTTTTTTCTAAGATTATCTTGGTCCTCTGTACTATTACACAGAAAACTGAGAGTTTGTCATGGTACGTCTGGTCTTTCTGCAGGAAACTTGAAAATGCTGACAAATTATTTGGCTTTAGAGCGCTGGGAAACCCATATCCCTCAGCTGTGTCTTTACTACCATCCCGTTGGCCAAAGCTCATTCCAGAGAGCAGAATGCAGTGCATGTGTTGTTCATCTCTCCATGATTTCTAGCAGTCATCTCAGGCATATTTCAGGTCTCACCACTGAAATCCATCCACAGCAACTTCCCAGAAATCTCATCTCCCATCACAAACATGATAACTGGCTTTTTAATATAGTTATTTTGCAGGAGTTAACCTTGGCTGGAAGCTGTCCTGCATGACATATTTATTACATCTTATTATACTGAAGAGAAACTGGAGTGCAATTTGAATTTTCATTTTATTTTGGGTCTTGGTATCTTCACCACTTCTCACTCTCTGAGAGAATTTCTATAAATAGAAATGTGTTGAACTAACCGGGAATTCATCAGTGGATCAGGTAAGCTAAAACTAGATATTTTATCCATCAAGAATAATTGTTTAGTTGTATCATTTACCTTGCCATATTCTCAATGTGCAGATCTTCAAGCATGCAGGTTCCCTGCCTCTATTTTAGAAGACAGCAAATCTTCCATGTCACAAATCGCTTACCTGAGTGAGCCTCCTGTGCCGTGGTATGCCTCTCGCACAGGTCCTATCTCCATGCTGAATCCACAGTGATTAGTATTTCAAAGCAACAAAATTCATCCTATATTAGATTTCGAGTCACATACTGGATCCTGATACGGTTCCCACTCCCTAAGCCTGGTGCAAGGGGTGACCGAGGTCTAATCCTGTGCTAGGGCCAAGTGTCAGCCTCCCTATACTCAGACAGGAGTTGCAGCAGGCAAGGTGGATGTTGTCTGCACCAGAACTGCGTCCACAGTCAGGCAGAGCTACTCACATTAACCTTAACAGTAAAGACAGCAGGTGGATGCTGCACCGTAGAGAGGGACTGTAGCCACATGAGAATGTATCTTCAAATGATGGGAACCGTGCATGCTCAGGAACTGGTTTTGAGCACGTGGAGAGTGCCTGGCTTCCAGTCCTTCCGTACAAAAGTAATAATTTGGCCTTAACACTGCACTGAGACTCCCCTGCTCAGGGACTCTACTGCAACCACAATGTGTAACACCCCCCCACCCCCCAAACCCTGCCTCTTGTGTCCCTTAAGCCAATGCCTTCACTGCAGTTTTATCTAGGCAAAATTCTTCATCATCTATGCTGCTTGCATAATTTTATTCTCTGCTGGGAACAACACAGCAATCACTTTGCTGCTCTGAAGAGCACCTGCTAAACTGAAATTATTCCAGCTGGAAGTCGGCATTGGCATCTGATTCCAAAAACAATCAAATTGTATTTTATTATTATCATTTCAAACCCAAGGAGCAGTGCAGACAATGTCAGCAACACAGCAGTTTTTTTAAAACTCTGACTCTGATTGGGAGGTCTGTGCCAGGCCTGTAAGACGTGCAGTGCCATTACATCAACTTTCCCTGTTTCTGGGAATCAGCACGTTCCCCATGCTAGTCAACACCTAACAAATCATGTGAAGGAAAGGCCCTTGAGCGTGCTTTGCTGTAGAAGAGCAACATGATCTAATTTGTCTTTTATTTAGATTAAACCTATTCTCAGTAGGAACAGCGAAACCTCGCCTACAGCTGGAGCACTGCCTGGCATTACTGCCAGCCACGGTTAACCTGAAATCAATTTGTAAACACCGTCCCTAATTGGGTCCAGCAAAACAGATTAGGCAGTAAATTATAACTGGCCGTCTTCTATTCTTCACACCCCAGGAGAGCTGCATTTTTCTGCCCTGCATCCCTTCTCTTCTCCTTTTCACACATTCACAAACACCCCAAGCAGCTGGATATCTACTCAGAGTGCCAGAGCCTTGCGCTTAGGCAGGGGAGCAACATCCCCAGCTGGCAGCAGGGCGCACACTGCCATCAGGCAGCACGAGCTGCCAATGCCACATCAAAACATACTTCGGTTTTCACTCAGAGCCGCAGCGGCAAAGTGCCTTCCCCCTCCCTCCCCTTGCTGCCTGCTGCCAGCCATGCTGATCTCGCCTTGCGTCAAAGGGCTCCCGCTGCAGGGGCCACGCTCTGCCTGCACTGCCCGCTCCCCTTTCCCTGGTGTCAAGCTCACAAACAACTGATGACCTACAGTAAACGTCCTGGTATGTGCCAAAATACTAACAATTCCAGCTTGCACCCTTCCTACAGTCTCCTTCCCAGCTGCAAACAACTTTCAAGCAAGATAAGATGACATTTTGCTTATCGTACATACAATACACCGATTAGAAGGCTTTCGGGTAGCATTTGCCCCAGCAGCATGTGAATTGTAAAATTCTACTCACCCCATTTTTCTTTTGGATAGTTTTACATGAGGCATTTTAAAAGATGCTTTATAGCCTTCTGGCTGTCTAGAAACCGAACTCAAATAAGAGCTCAGAGTCCTATAGCATCAATCAAGTCATAATGAAGAGAGTTGGAGGAGAGTATCAAGACAACCGTGACCATTCAAGAAGAACCAGAATAGCCTATTAAAAAAACCCAAACCCAAAACTCCCCCTGCTCCACGCACGAGCAGCTCCAGACTGGTGGTGTCACTGCTTCTGGATCCCAAAGACCTGACACCCATGCACATGCTCTGGTGGCTGGCGGTACGATGAACCAGCGTTTTATGCCCACATGAAACAGGCTGACAGGCCAAATCATGGGCTTCTCACATCTCACCCCTAGGCTACAAGGCATCAGACTTCCAGATATGCCCAAGGCAGAGCAGTCAGCTGGTCTGAGCCCAAACAGTTTTAGGGCTCCCTTGGTTTGTGCGTACGTTGACCAAGAGGATGTGGTGGCCATTTTCCACACGGCTTGGGTGCATTTACTTGGAAGAACCTGGAGGCCGTTGTAACTGCTGAGCAAATTAAGCCTCAGAGAGGTCAGCCAGGCATGGGCTGACCACATGGGGTAGCAGGAGCAAGAGGGCAGCCACAGCCCTCCCATTATTTCACTTGCCCATCACTGGCAACAGCACTGGTAAATCATTTTTTTCCAGTGCAGCACAGTGTAAACCCACAGCTTGTTAACTGAATTAATGAATTTTAAGAAGAAGTCAAATCATTTTTCCTAGCACCTCATTTTTTCCAACCACTGCATAACCATGTCATTCAACAGATATATTCATATTTTCAGTGTTGCCCCAGGACCCAGATTTTTAATATTGTGTGAAAGAAGCAAATGAAAGTTGCACGGTCATTTTAGAATACAACATTTGTAGTTGTACTATGTACTCTCCGCAGACAGAAGGCAGATTGCCTCTCAGGTAGAAGTGGTTCAGGCATCATACATGTCACTGCGTGGTTTTGCTGAACCATTCTGCAAGCACTTTTGCATTACCCGTGTTTCCCTCTCTCTCATTTTTGCACATTTCCAGGAGGGTCCTTGCCATCACACATGAAGTGACTAGTATAAAGGAGCGTCTTGTTCAAAGATGCAGGTGTTTTCATGCCCCTTATTGATCAGAAGATTCTGATCGGACCTTTAGTTTCCCCAACTCCTGCCTAGGTAAAGGTAGTTTGAATATCAGGGAGCACCAAACACCACCTTAGCTCTCCTCATGTCCCTCCCATGCCAAACTACTTTTGGTGCAGGCAAGGAGTTGGTTTAATAATCTGATTTTCGCATATCTCCACTCAGTGTTCAGTGCTAAAAGGAAAAAAAAAAAAAAATTGGTCAGGAAAACCAGGTGCCCCCTCCAGACTCTAGGTCCAGGATGGGGAGGCCTGAAGGTACTCTTTTATTTGAATTCTAGACTCCTTTAAGAAAATGCAAGGGTGCTTAGAAGATAGAAGCCTATCCAAACAATGGATAAGCTATTTGTCTTCTTAGCTGTTTATGCTCCATTTAAGCCAATGTTTTATTGGGTTAACCTCTGTTTGACCCAGTGGAGGGACAAGTTGTTTTCCTTGAGCTAGTCATTAGCTCAACCGTAACTGATATTCCCAAGGAGAAACTTCATTTAACTTGAAAAAAAAGAAAATCAATGAACAGATGACCTCAGGACTAATGAGCATGCTGAGTTCAGTCCCTTTCCATAATCCTTCCTTCCTTGAAGTCTGGGTAAAGAAAAAGAGAGAGTGGAAAAAAATGGGAGAAGGGAAACATTTATGCAGTTACCTGTGAGAATGCAATCCCAAAAGCCACTCCAGCTATGATTCCCATATTTGTCTCCATAAAACTGGTCACCAAGTCGTAACAGCCCTGGAAAACAAACATTATCATTCCTTGTATCGACCTTCCCTGCCACAAATGCATACATACAAATTTCTCATTGAAAATGAACTCGTGATAGACAATATTTTTGCTGTGATTTTCAACGTCACCGTTTTATTTGATAGCAGTTCTGACTAAATGATGGAAAGTGGTGGCAAAACCAGTTCTTTTTAAAAACAAATGTATTTCAGTACTTTTAAAAGTTAAATGTGATGTTGCACTCATTTTTATAGGCCTTATTAAAGAAAGTCAGTTTGCATTGTTTTGAAAAACTTTAACATAGCTTTGACCTGAAACCAAACCAGTAACAATATAAGGTAACGTATAATACAATACAGGTATCAAAAATGAATAAATGATGCTGATCTCCTAGTACTCCAGATATTTAATACAAGCATGCTTCAGGCATCCAGTGAGGCACTCTGCTTGCCTTTGCCTTTCAAAGGACACCAGGCAAGGTACTGCGTAGGATATAACTTTAAACCATATAACAGAATTATCAAGGGGTTTGTATGAAGTTTCTTGGTTCATTTGCTTTTGGACATAAAATTCCCTGTCCTGCTCCCCAAAGCCAATTTTCTCTCTCCATCAGCTGACTTGCTTCCTTGCGCCCACACCAGGACCAGAAGATTCACACACATTTCTGTCCTTTTCTTGGATCGGGCTTTTTGAGATGTCCCCCTCAGTATGATAATTTTCCCCAAGTTTTTCCCATCACCTACTCTACCCCTCAAGAAAGCATTTGAAATTAGCTTTCCTAGTTTGTGCTGTCTAAATGAATCTAAACAAGCGATGCAAAACTTGAAGAAAAAAAGGATAATGTCTATTTTTTCTTTCATTACTAACCTATCTGCTGATACAATCCAAAGCCACCTCTTGGCCCCCTTTGCCTTGCTTCCTCACATGACCAACACAACTCTCAGTGTAATGCCAGTCCCAAGACATTTTATTTAATGTTATAACTTTATCCACTTATCAGAAGTTGGAAAAAAACAGAAATACCAGTGAGTTCCCTTTCCCAGTTTGGACTCCTGTCCCATAAGAGAGAATTGTCTCTGCATTCCCCCTCCATCCACACCTCCCTCACTTCTGCAAACACTTTAGAAACTCTCTGGATGACTTCAGAGCATTAGATGCTTCTAAATAGTAACAGCTAGAAGGAAAGGATGATGGCAACAAAACTGGTGAGGGGTCTGGAGAACAAGTCTGATGAG
>RSEF01000001.1:137252801-137265951 GCA_003993805.1 Himantopus leucocephalus
ATTCTATGATTCTATGTCCTTTGTTAGAGACAGGCCATTCATGAACCAAATTGTATCATTTCTTTAACCTCTTTTATAATATCAGAAGACATTTTATTTAATGCTGAGAGTAATGAACTGGTAAACCTAATGGTAGCTGAGGACAGCTGTAATTCAGTTCCGAAATGTTTAAGTGTACATATTAATCCTTAACTACGTCTTACAACAGTGTACAGTATGTCAGATTCAAGCTTGCTTGTTTAACACATCAAGCAACTATAGTTGTGTGTCTTACATGTTATGAAATGAGATTAGATTTCTCAAGCAGCACTTTCATTCTGTCTGACATGGCTTAATGCTCTCCCAGCTCTTCTGAAATCTGTTCTGTTCAACAGCCTTCAAGAGACGCAACATCTAACAGCAATGGTAATTTGAGGGAGACAGAAGATCTCGTTAAAAAACCATGCAAGTGAGAGAGTTTTGATCGCTTTCCTCATTTGAAGGCTGTGTTTTCCCAATCACAATAATCTGTTTCCTGAAGTACATTGCATAAATACGGCTTAATTGCTCAGTCCTTACTGTGCACGGAGTTAGAGTGCAAGCAGCACCCAAGAGTTGCATATACAGTACAGAAGTATGCGAAGCACTGCATGCGCACATCTGGGTGGTGATTCAGAAGACAGAAGCGACAATTTACCAAGTATCCAATCATTCTTGACTCCACGCATCTGTTCCTTTATTAAGATTTTAGACAGAAGTAGTTCTTGAGGTTTGTTGGTAATGAGGTCTGAAGATTAAAAGCACTATATGAACGCTAATTAGCTAATCCTAATGACAGCTTTTAAAGTTAGGTATTAGTCCCAGCTGAGATGAAGAAACGGACAGACTAAATGATTTACCCAAGGTCACTAAGCAAGTTAGTGGCAGAGTTGGCAAAGAAATTCCAGGAATGTTGTCTTTTAGTCCTGCAATTAGATCATTAGTTTAATCCTCTTTGGATAATTCATCATTAGTCCTCAGAAACTGCTAGTAATTTGTTTAGCTCATTGAGAACTTGTCTTACTGATAGTTTCGCAAGATCCACTGAAAAGAAGTATTCGAAATGTACTTATCCACAGGAATGGTAACAAGGGTCTTCCAGAACACAGACAATACGTATTTTCCTTTTTCTCCAACACACAAAGAGCAAAGTGCTTACTTCTAAGATGAGCAAGGGGTGCGGGTCAGAGGCAGTGACATTTGCTTTCTATCTGAAGTGAAAGCATAGGGCCACACATTTCCTCCTGCTTGCTTTTTATTCCCATGTCCCTTTCAGAAACATCTCACCTTGTTCAAACGTTTGGGACAACTCCGAGATCTCACAACTGCTAAACAGAAATCTTTACAACCTTTGATTACAAATGGCTATCTCATAAAATGGGACACAATTTTTCAGGTGCCATGGGACATTCAAACTTCCCCTAGGTAATTAAATCAAGTAATTAAGTCAACTGCTTCCTGAGGAATCCGCATTCATCTTCTGTCAGGCAAGTTGTGCGTTTGCAGGAGAGATGCTTAGGAGCAAGCACGGCTGGAAGTGAGTGAGTTACTAGCCCTGGACTAGCACAAGCTCGTTCATCCCTCAGCTGCTTCCTACAATTTTGCAGGCATCCTTTGCCAAGAGGAACTTGCAAGTGGATGGGGATTTCTGCGTGCATGCAAAGCATGCAGCGCAAGCCTGGCACGTTGGGGAAACACCAGATCAGTGCTGGGAATGCAAACGGCACCTGCTCAGTTACACAGCTGGGAAAAGTTCAGAGTGCGCGACCACCCCGAACTGAAACGGTGGGACCTGCTGGTAGAGTACCACTCACACCAGAAAGCTTTCCTACTGGGAAGGTGGGCAGAAGCAGGGGCTCAGGACGGGCTGCCCAGGAGGCACATTGCTTGCAGGGGATGCTGGCTGTACTGCACGTCCCCTAGATCCATCCTGTCCTGCCTCTCACCTTCTTTCCACTTCTACAAAACCAGAAAGTTACTACAAGTTCACATAGTGCAACTGAATGGAGTGGCTCATCCTTCACACTCATGTAACCCAGCAAGATTACTTTGCTGCTGGCGACTGTGAGCTTCGTAACAGATGGACATCACTAATGTTCCACATATGTCTGCAACAAGTGGCTCTCACTAAACTATTACAGAAAAGAAAGACTGAGTGGAAAATAATCCTCTAGTATCTTTTTTTAATACATGCTAGAAATTATTGTCCACTTGACTGATTTTCAAAGAAAGATGTTTCAGGCTGTGCTCAGTCACCACTCCAACGTCCTGATTCACAGGTGACTGAGGTGAAAAAGGCAGAAACAGAAAACACAGAGGCATTTCCATATTTCCCCGGTTACCTACTCAGGACTTTTATTTATTTTTTTAAATTCAACTCTGAAAACAAAAACAGAAAAGAAAACAATCCTTAAGTCTGACTAAGCTATGCTGCAACTGAGCTGGGTGATTTGGCCACAATATCGTTCCTTTTACCAAAAAACTGTTTGTTGCCTCTCTTGCAAATCTCAAGTGAGAAAGAAAGAATTGATGATGCACCAGCACTTAAAGCAATAACCTGGGTTGTATTTCTGCAGTGCAGCGTCTGCTATATACGCTGCATTATTTCCTCTTTATTCCCCCCTTTCTTTGTGTTTTCTGTATTTTTATTCTCCAATTATTCCTTTTCTTCCTGTTTTCCCAACCTGCTTTCCCAATCCCATACTGTTTTCCCAAACTGCTCCTTCAGGTGACCCCAGTGGAGGGGTCACTTTGGCTGCACTATCCTTGCAGCAGCACATGTCTGAAGATGTTAAGAGTCACTGTAAATGCACTAGCAAAGCACAATGTTTGTTGTCCATCACCTATGTTTTCACTGTTTGGGATGACAGTCTCCGGCACTGAAACTACTGTATGAACATAAGCAAGAGTATGCTCCCCTCCACCTAGCTACGTGTTTGTCCTCAACAAAACCCCACCGCGTTCAGCAGGAGTGAGCAGAGAAGCAGAGAAGTGCTGACTGACCTAACCCTCAAGGGGAATCGAGCGCATGTGCCACTTGTGCCGGCGCTGCCTCTGTGTGTAGTGCCGTACCTCAACCTCTGCTGCGAGGAAGGCGAACAAATCCCCTCCTCATCAGAAATGTCACTGGTCATTTGAGAAAGAATTAAAGCTTAAAGAACTTGAAAGCAAGCAGGGGGCAAAGCCCACCCTTACCATCACTCCGGCCCAACACACATGTTATCAACCAACCACTGGAAACAAAATGCAATTGCAAGCAGCCATACACTACACTGATGTACTGGACGGTTTCATAACAACTGCCTCTGGCACAAGGTTACTGGTACCTTCTGGTTTACTTTAGTGGCAGCCACGGTCATGTTGCGCAGATCCTGAGTATTACAGTCACTGGAGTTCATGCAACAGCTTGTAGGGATGCCGTGTTTGAAGAAGTAAGGGCTGGTGCTCCAATTGGTGTAGCTCTGAATGCCGCAGCAGCTCAGCTACGAGGAATAAGAGGCAGATTTAAAACAAACAACTGAACCAGAATTAAAACGAGTACAGCATCATCACTGCCCCCTTAATCACAATCAAAATAAAGGCAGATTATCTCCAGTTTTGAAAAGCAGATACCACCCCTTGCCCCATTTATCACAAAAGTATCAGGAATGTCATTTACAGAAGATGGGAGCAGACAACCTACTAAGAAAAAAGTATTTTATGAGCAGAATTATTACTTGTAACGTTTGACAAAGGTCAAGCCATAAAGNCTTTATCACAAAAGTATCAGGAATGTCATTTACAAAAGATGGGAGCAGACAACCTACTAAGAAAAAAGTATTTTATGACCAGAATTATTACTTGTAACGTTTGACAAAGGTCAAGCCATAAAGACATCTTTTTCAGTTGAAGGTCTGTTTTTTTTTTTCATTTGTTTGTTTCCTTTGCTTATTTATTTATTCAATCAAAGATGATCCTGGAAATTCAAGACAGAGCCTCACAATGCGGTCAAAAAGAAAAGACTTAAAACCCCCAAAGCATTACATAGAATTACATGTAACACATACAGGGTTAAACCAGTACAAATTGCTAAGCCTAAGCACGCCTCTCTAACTCACCAAAATAATTTCTAGGAAAATTCACTGAGCCATGAATAGAAGGAGACCATATGTTCACAGAGTGTGTCTACGAAATGAGCTGAAAAACCGTAAGTTTGGAAGGATGTTTTGCTCTAGATGCTAAGCTAGAAGACAGTCACTCAAAGATATGGAGTATGTGCTGAATTCCCTGCGTGAAAAGGGCCTACAAATGCAGTTCCTATAAAAACAGAGCTACGAGTTAAATGAACATTTTGCTACGACACAAACGTCAGACAGTTACTCAAAACTATTTAGTTTATCCAATGCCAAGGAATCAGAAATTCAAACTAAGGGTTAACATTAGGCAAACAGACAATGTGACGGCAGAATATACTCGGTTTAGGTCAGCACCGTAATCTGCTAACTCAGAGACATCAGGTTAGAGCCACAGTTTCAAACACGCTGAGGGGCCCTACATAACAGCTGTAATTTCTAAATAACGCCTAGAAGTCATCAATACAATTACCTTAAAATTTCAGCCGCTCAGCAAGTTACAATCATATGAATAGCAAATTGGCTCACAGAATGTACGGTGAGCTATGAGGATACCCTCCTGCTATGGCATAGCTTCCTGCGGGAATTTAAATACGAATGTTACTGCTTTGCTGTAGTCAGTGGACTTGGTCCCTTGTTGTAGGCACCTGGGACTATTTTGGCCATGCTGTGTCGTTTGCTCATGCCCTGTGCCCTGCTGGAAGGCCAAGCAACCTCCCATTGGCCTGCCACCACAGGCAGAAAGGCTCTTCCATCGAGCACCTAAGCCATACCTCCAGCACAGCCGGAGAACAGCTTTTATTGCCCACCTCAGCATCACATTTTCACCTCCTTTTCCTGTGGAGAAAATACATTCTGTTTCTCCCCTTAACTCAGTAGGTCTCCTTTGCAAGCCTCTCACTGTACTTGTGAAGAGAACTGCTGCGGTTTATCAGCGATAGAGAATGCTAGATTATAACATCCTGTCTCATCCAGCTCAAATTTACAACATTTCATAATCCTTTTCACAGATTCCCTTAAGAACACCTTGTTTTAGGAGGCAGTTTTATCCCTTAAGAACACCTTGTTCTTAAGGGATAAAACTGCCTCCTAAACCTAATTCAAGATCTGGGACCAACAACAAGCAAGTGGGACAGGCCCTGTCTTTATTAGATAGCTTGTTCATTAAAACTTCGGCATCTTGGACAAGCGTATCAGTTGAAATATACATTTTCTTTAGATCAGTTTTGCCAGCCTCTAATTTTGCTTGCAATATACAGCTTGCAGATTGAGCCATCCACACTTCATGTTCTGTGATCACATCTGAATGTATGCTTTGTCTCTCTCTAGTTATTAATTTTTAATATCCAATTTCAGACTTACACTTTCCTGTACGTTATCCACTGCATGGCTCCGCTCATCGTTCTTGTTGTAATTCTGGATTGCTTCAGTATATGTCCTAAGGAAAGTATCCTTGATCTATGAGGACGAGGAAAAAAACAGCCCACATGAGCAACGAAAAGCGTAACATCCAAAGCAGTTTTCACAGGAAGCAAATGCATTTCCAAACCTAACAGGGCACCCAAACTAGCCCTTCCCACTCGTTTTTAAGTGTGTTTTCAGAGCTGGCAGAGCTCCCTCTTAATTGTCAGGAGTCACTCGTGATTTTTCAAGTGGGGTCTACCGGACATAGAACAAAAACTACCCCAGCAAACTGATACATTTTAAAAAACAGAAAATGACTTAACCTATAGGAAAGATATTCTTTGATGCTTTTTCCCCAAACACTTTGCTCCAGAACTGAGTCTGAAGGAGGCTGTGGGCTTCTCTTTGGTCATGGATGCCTGGTGGGAGCCGGAGCTTGTGCAAACTCCTTGGTGACAGAAGCCAGTGGCATCAAAAGAAGACATGAATCCCCTGACCAGGCGGCAGCCCTCATCCCCAACACTGAAGGCATTTGGGTAAGGAACAAGAGGTCTCTCAGCTGGAGAAGGTCAGGCACATCACTGGGAAAGGCGCTTTGACTGGGTCTAAAGGGGTTCTGTAGCAGATGATTTGGGCAACCCACATGGCTGTGGCCTTCATGGGGCCCAAAAGGTAGCAGCAGCCTGATGCTGAGGCTGCTGCAGTCTAGGCCAGATGAAATGGCAATCCTTAGCAGATGGACAGGTACTTCAGGATCAAATTAAAAACTATCCACCACTCGCAAGGGTAGACACCAGAAAAGCCTATAGCAAGGGAAATCTCATGTCAAAAGAGGAGACTAGAAAACCACTTAATACAAAGAGAAGATTCAAAAAGGGTCTTTGGGGTTGTCCTGGTTCAGCACTAATGGCATGTAGGTCCATGGATTTAAAGCCAGAGATAGACCTGATTACAGTGGATAAGGCAGAAGTGCTACTACAAATCTAGACCATCATCCTTTTCAAAGCTTCTTCCTGTCCCAGTTTCCTACCTCACTCTATTTCTAATCTCTCCTTATTCTCAGGATAGAAACAAAATCCCATCCTACTCCCTCCCCCCCTCCAAAAAAGAACAAGATTTACAAAACATCAAAACATCAACTCTGGTCTGATGCAGAAGTGCTCTCTGCCTTTCATAAAGAAGCACTTGCCTGGCTGAAGAAGCTATGTTTAAGAAAAGTATTTAAACTATTTTGCAGCCCTCAGCATATGTAAAAGAGTAAGAAGATCTTACATGATGAACACACAAAACCTGATAGCTCCAGAGTAAATTATCAGGCAGCTGAGGCCAAGAGCTTTGGCTAAATCCCTTCATTTGGAATCTCATCAGTTTTTAAGAGCTGTACACGTTATTGTTGCACATCAGTCGCATCTGTGGAGATGTGTATGGAGCTGCCAAGCTCAGCAACCTACACATTTTCCACATGCCAGAGAACTTCTCAGCAGATCCTGCCCAGGGAGGCACTGCCATATGCAAACTCAGCACATTTCTACCTACCTCATGGCGAAACACAAACCCTGAAATGCCAGCCACTAGCTCAGCCAGGAACACCAGGGACAAGAACATGGCATACTGAAAAGGAAGGAGGCAAGAGAAGTCAGAACGTGACAGGCTTTTGTCTCAGCACAGATACTGCTCAGTTATCACATAAAATTTAACTTTCCACTTTAGCCACCCTTTAAAGATGTCGATAAACCAAAGGTCTTTTGGAGGCAATACAAAGGTTATTGCCTGAATATATTATATGTGTTTATACAACTCACAAATGATACGTTTTGTCTAATTACTGGCTTTTCTGACATTTCTGTTCCACCATTTCTTAGCGTTCTCATATAAAGTAACATACTCACGTGCCAGAGATGGATCCAAGTCACTCAGGTTTTGATCTTGCAATAAGGAATACAAACAGACCCTCTATGTTTGTATGGCACTCTGCTAAAGTAAATAGGCTTCTCCAGGTGTTTTGGTTTGCGTTTATCTATCTCACTGCTAGACTGGGATTTGCTGCCTGATTCCTGAAGTTTCTCCAGTGAATGAACTGAACCACTGACTTCACTGGATATATTCTCACGGTAATACTAGACAGATGCCTCAAATACTTTGCTGAGCCAAGGCCCATGTTTGGCTTTAGGAGCAGTATTTGGATCTGGAGCTACATAAACCTTGAAAACAGCGCTTTCAGTGTAGATATTCACAAACTATTAAAATTAGATGTAAGCAGAAATAAAGAAGGTAAAGAAAAAATGTGAAGTGGCATGGTAAAACTTGAAGTTGGGGTTTAGTCTTCTGGAGGGAAAATTACCTTTTTTTCTCCACATGATAAATAACAGTTAATGAAAAAAGGAAACATTTTAAATTAAATAAATAAATAGATTAAATAAATAAATAAATAAATTTAGTGGAAAGAGGGAAATTTATTTTTAGTGGAAGATTGTTGGGGAAGGGATGACAACAGCGAAGGAAGAAGTAGAAAAATAATTCTCTACAGTTAATGCAGCTGTCAAATCACTGCCTGTATTCTGCTCAGGAGAGAAAGAAAGTTTTTAAATATTTCTTATGTGTACAATGAAAATAAAACCATGTGCTTGGAACAGCACGTGCCACTGTAAGTAGCATACCTTTAAAAAAGTTACATGACTTGCAGAGCAACTAGCAGAGCCTGAATTCTTATGGATTTAGATCTTCTTTCACCTTTATCCCTTTCCCATCTGGACTGCAGTAACTCCGACAAGCCTCTACATGTGCCCTGACAGCACATCACCAGCAAGAGATAGCAGCAGTTCGCCTAGAACAGCGTTAGGTACATGTCAGTTGGCCACCACCATATACCTGCTGACCCATCGGCAGCTGCTCTCTCTCCTCTACTGTGCCATCAATTGAGGAAATCAACTCTCTTTAAGACGTCCTTTTTAAAAATCCAGTTCAAATTGGAAAAGAATTGTCCCATCTCCTTAGAAGATGAGCCCCAAAATACTGATTCACAACTAAGAGTGGAATAAGAAATTGCTTAAAATACTTAAAAAAAGTCCATTTATTTAGCTGTAAGAATTGTTTCACTGTTTGTGAATTTAACTGAACTTGAAAGTTGCCATCAAAAAAAAAATTCCCTTTGAAAAGCCTCATTTCCACTTTTTAAACAAAAAAATAACTTTCAGATCTGCCAAAAATGCTTCATTACAGTATTTTGAAAATCAAGATTAGTTATTAATTTGAAATATCTTTTTAAAGTATATGAAGAAAAGAGTTAAAAAAGGTAAAATACCCATTTAGCATTTCATACTGTGTTGGACAATTTTGTCCAGCCCTTTTCCATTATCTCAGTGCTTCACAAGTGCTATTTCCACCCTTCAAATCACTACACATGTAGGATTTTTCTCCTGAATATTCCTAGAAATACATTATCATATAGGTTTGCTTAACCTATAGTTACTTTGCATTTTAAGGTGGGCTGGAAAACTCAGAATAGAGAAACTTAAAGGGAGAGAAGTTAAACTGGACTGAGAGACAGCTGCTGTACTTCTGCTTAGTGTATATTGAGTCCATGCTGCTTTTGAGATGAGGACAAACATACCATACAGAGCTTTGCTTTCGGGGGTTGACTTGTTTTATTCTAGTGAATGTTAGAAAGAAAAGAAAGGCTGGTGTGCTTTTAGAAGGTACCAACTATTTTTGCCACAGATTTCACATCACAGTGTTAAAATGACTCCTTTAAAATAGACTTCAAATGAATTTCACATTTATGATGCTTGGACGTTTTTAAGATTGTAAGTATACCTATCTATCTGGCTCAGAGAGAAGCAGAACAATTGTAGAATTACTCACAGAGTAATTCATCATCAACATTTCACCCTGCTCCCAACCACACATGGGCCTGTACGCTGTGCGGTAGCAAAATTCATTCATGCTCAATCAACAACTGGTTTTGGCAAAGATTTTCTTCCCCTTCTTTGTCCAAAAGACACACGTGTTGAACATTAAGATCAATAAAATCAAGCTTATGTGCCTAAAACCACACATTAACATCTGGTGAAGCTTGGCAGGGGGTAGGAGGAATCTCAGTGCATCAACAAAACCTCTTTCCCTCTTGCTTAAGGCACTTTGGCACGCTTACCAGTTTCAGCATCCATGGGCTACCACGACAAGTGGCAAAGCAGCCAAAAAGACCAAATACAATGATCGTGGTACCCGTCCCAATGAGCACGTAGGGGGCATTGGTGGAGTTCTCAGCAATGAGAGAGATGTATGTGCCAAGGGTGAGCTTGCCCCAGACGCCGACTGCGAGAAGGATAACGCCTGTGATCTGCAAAGCAAGAAGAGAAAGCTGTCAGGAGCCATCAGGGAAGGCAGCCAAATTCAATACACGGTCATCCTGAAGAGATTCATTGGTGCTGTTGTGTTGGCAGAAGGAAGCCTTGAGACTTTTACTAACTCCAGAGGGATGGACAGAGAAAATTAATTTCCAGCATCTGGAGATGTTAAGACTGCCACTGGAGGACAAACATCTAGGACTAATCACCGCAAAGCTGATGATTGCCAAGGGAAGATGCAGTGTTCTGCCTGCAGGAACAGCCTTTCTGCTCCTACAGCACACTGAGAGAGGTGGCCAACACCATCACTTACCAAAAGCCAACAATAACCACTGCCACCTCACACGTCCTGAGTTTTGCCACAGAAACTGCCTCAACCACAAAAAACTACTGCTTGATGTCCCATCCTTCTTAATGCCAAAGTTTCAGGAACACGAGCATCCCTTGCAGTGCATCACTCTGGCAAGTGGGCCCTCCCCCACTCCCAGGCTATACAGCAAGCTATACACTGCCCCTGGCTGCACAGAAGCTTTCCAACACAGAAGCTTTCCCAACACAGAGTGGGAGGACACCAGTGGGCCCAGCCTCTTGCCTGAGATGTGCAAGCAGAGGCCACCATGCCACAGGGCAGCTGGGGCATGCGGCATCCCAGCACCAGCGGGGACACGGGGGAAGCCCATGGTGTGCCATACACCAATATCAAGCAGTGGCCACAACAGGGATGATGCCTGCACCATCTGCTGATCATCACCTGATGCGGACACATCTGCTTCAAGACTGTACACCTGTATCTCATTCCCATGGCGTGGCCAAAGGTGGGACATGAAGGGTCAATCCTGAGCGCCAGCTCTGCAAACGCTTCCTGAATTCACCCCGAACCTCTTACTAGCACCTCCAGGCCACTGCCGAGAGGCAGGAGCAGAAGAAATGGCCTGACAGTATTCTTTTGTTCGCTTTCCAAGTTTTCTTTTGTGAACATATTTATACTGACGTGAAATCTTGAAATTCAACGCTATTACACCAGGGTTGCCCTGCAGTTGTTCGTGGAGGGAATCCTTGTTCACAGTTATGTTGCTCCTAAAAAATCCCAGCTGAGCTACGTTGTAAGATCTTTCAGCTACTTTTCATACATGTTGATGTGAATTAATCCAGGGAAAGCCTTCCTGAAGGCAAAAAGGAAAGCAGCTTTTTGGCTTTTTCACCTGGGCTGGCTCAAAAAGGACTATGCAGGGTGCACCCCCATCACTGCCTTCCCACTGTGCCCTTTCCACCGTCCTGCTGCTCGGCACTAGCAGGCAAAGGAGCCCGTCCTCTGCTCGACCTGTGTCTGCGGTAGTGGCAGCAAGTGCTGCTCCGGCGCAGCGTTTCTCCCTCTGCAAAGAGGGAACTGCGTTCAGCAGAGCTGCTGAATAATCAGAGCTACCTAAGGAAAATACCAGCAGGAGGGAGGATACAGAATAGATGCTCTGAAGAAACATACAGGGGGAGGGATGCAGGGGAAGAAAAGAAACCACACAAAGAGAGAATAAAAAGAGGAGACCTGACAGACAAAAGCAAATTAACATGTCCTTGGAGACAGGAGATACTCTCTATACCAGCGAGAAAATAATCTCACCTGGCAATTTTGACACTTCCCAGATCATCCCCTTCCTTCCCCCACACCTCCCAGAGCTGTAAGGAAGACATGCCCCCATCTGGCTCCCACTCAGAGCACACCAGAGTGCAGCACTGCCAAGGAAACACATCACGTCCCTCTGTCCCCCTAAGCGTCCCCTGCTCCCCCTGACCAGCTGCGGCAGGCGTTGGCATTTCCATCACACCTTTGGGACAGGATTAGCAGGGATTCCTGCTCTCCTGCCCACAGTGGCGACAGGAATAAATCCAGCTTCTGTCCATCTTTCAGTGCAACTGGATGAAAAGTGCTGATTCCTTGCTCTTGTAACCCCACCAACTAACAGCTGAATGCCGAAAAAAAATCACCAAGTAGCTTACCTACCCATAGGCATCAAACACCTCCGCTGAGTTTGGTCCCATTCACACACAACGCTATCTTCACCTTTCTCCCTCTTCTCCCTAACAAAAGCGTTTTCAGAGGGTGCAGATTAATCAGCGAAGTCCAAAAGCGAGCTGTGGGGGACTCGGAAATCCGCAGAACAACTTTTGGTTTCTCGCCTCCTGTTCAACAAAGGGCTGGTTTCTGTGCCTGAGCTGCTGAAAGTTTTACCGCTGTCCCCAGGGAGATGTAAAAGCAGCCTTCACTGCCAAAATGAACAAGCAGCTTCAGATTTGAAAGAGAATTCAAGCCTTGTAATAAAGAGCATTTTTAGTTGGCTGTTTGAAACAATTACTAACCCTTTACTATGGGTTTCCCCCGTCTCAGGGGGGGCTATCCAATTTACAGTACACACAGACTTTGGAAAAAAGGAGCAAAGCCTCTCGGTGGCTCATTCCCCTTCTGTTTCTTAATAGAGCTCAGATTTACATGGCTTTAAAGAAATCCCGCAGTTCATGGTGAGGTCCAAACCCCCAGCAAGTCTGGCACTGTGCAGAGGGGATGGGACATTTCCACGAAGACACGCTGCAGTTGCACCTTGGGTGGCAGCAACGCTGGCTGGAATTTCGCTCATGAAGAGGAAAAACCAGAAAACTTCCCTGCAAACCTTTTAATGACCTTTATTTAACAGAGCACAAGCAGTGGTATGACTAATGCCTACCTCCACCCAAAGGCAAATCTTGTTTCCTTATTTTCAAGATACGCTTTTTATCCCTATCTGTCTGCTCCATCACGCAATCAAGGGAACAATCAAAGTGCTGGCCTCTTGTTCGGTTTGGTTTTTAGGTTTGTTTTCTTTAAAAGCAGGAGGCACAAGAGCAGACAGAAGACCAGAATAGCACTGGCGTGAAAACAAGGCAGCAGGAATACACATCGCTCCTGCTACTCACCATCACTACACGCATCTTCTCCTACCTTACGTCTCGCCATAACAGGCTGTGGAAATGAGCCCTGTATGGCTGTACATGATTAATGCAGCAATTCCTTCATTTGATCTGAAACCACCAGGCCAGTCTAATTCTGTGTCCAGCGTGACCTGTGGGGTCAGGCCCAATAGGTGATGTAGGTCCATTCACATCTGAAAGGTTTAAAAGGAAACTCAGAGCACCTCCTGCAGTGCACAGTCTCTCTCCAGTTTTCCCCACTCCCTTCCCACTATAATGTTTCCATTCAGACCATGATAGAATCATAGAATGGGTTGGGTTGGGTTGGGTTGG
>RSEF01000001.1:137266051-137279898 GCA_003993805.1 Himantopus leucocephalus
TGTTATTCCCACCTAAGTGTGTGCTAAGGGAGTGCTCCAAGATCAGCCTCTGGAGAAGAAGACACAGCCCAACAAGTAACAGGAACTTCTCTGAGAGAGTCTACATCATCGTTGGCTTCCTCAGTCTGGAAGTCTCTTGGACTTCAAGATTCTGCCTACAGGTGTAGGCAGTTAGTGTAACAAAACTCAGTGTAAGACTTCATGGAAGCAGAAGGTGATTTTATTTTACGAAACTCCAAAGCTGATTTTACTTACTGACACTCTCACATTCAAATACTCATAAGCACCAAGATGCACGTGTCCAACCAACCAGGCTGGCCAGGATCACCTGTTTTCTTTATCCGGGTATCTTACGGCTCNTACTCTCACGTTCAAATACTCATAAGCACCAAGATGCATGTGTCCAACCAACCAGGCTGTGGCCAGGATCACCTGTTTTCTTTATCCGGGTATCTTACGGCTCCAGTCTTGTTCTTTGTCTTATCCTGTCTTTAGGGTCAGGTTTTTCTTCCTCTTGTTGTCATTTGGTTCCTTGAGTGAACTCATACAAATGGTGCTCCACAGCAAAACATGCTGTTCCTTTAACCTTTCTTCTGCCATTTCTTATGGAGGTTTCACACATAGGCATTTCCATTCATACTTCACTTACATTGACCTTGGTACTTCAATTACAAGTTTCTACACTACAAAGACTTGATGCATTCTGTAGTGCATTTTGCTGCACTGCAGCTGCAGAGATGCCTTCATTATCAGTAGAAAGCATCCCAAAACATGCCACATCAAGAAACATGAAAATCTAGAATTGACAAGAATGAATCTTTTTTGTTTGTGTCAAAAGGGACAGACTTCCAAAAAGATATTTCAGATACACTGTGAATTAAGCACAGAAGGGATGAAACTCACTGACCCATAGGTTACTCAGACACCATTCATGATATGAATGAAATACCAAATGAATGCCTTGTCAATTAAAAAAATAACTACTATTCTGTAATACAGCAAGAAAGAAAAACAATGTGACTTACAAAGTTCTTTGCACAATGCAAATCACTTACATCTAACTCCTTCTACCCTTACATCATCCCAATAGAGACCAGACAACAAGATTTGACTCTTTGGCCACTAGGTTCCTAAACTGGTTCCAGGTTCCCAGTTTAGATCTTACTAGAGAAATTACAGGAGAAACAAACAAACAACAATTTGTATGCCCTAGACATTTGAAAGGGACTTGATGCATCTCTTCCCAGAGCACTGTGGTATTGTTTAATAGCCAGCAACAGAAAACGGATGATTGGGAGCACCGGATGCTCTCACTGGCTTGGCGACACGAGCACACTTGGGTTCGAAGTAAAACACCCTGGATTTCTTTAGACATTAAAATGTGTGCCATTCTTAAAGGCAAAAAACTCTGGCTGGATGCTAAGGCACAAATGCATAAATGGGTGTCCAAACAAAAACATATCACAAGAATATTCCACATTGCATAGTTGGATGGGGCTTTAAGCAACCTGGTCTAGTGGGAGGTGTCCCTGCCCATGGCAAGGGGGTTGGAACTAGATGATCTTTAAGGTCCCTTCCAACCTAAACCATTCTATGATGGTTCTATGCCACTGCGAGATGAAGATGTCCACAAAACAAAGCTTAGGCAAGTGCAGGCCCCAAAAGATGCCTCCCCTTCAGGGAGAGAATCAGTTTCTCTGACTGAGTGCAAGGGTCAGAGCTCTGTGAAACTTGAGGGAACGAACTCATGGGAGCAGTACACAAGAAGCCACCACTCAATACTTGTCGCGTTACTGCACACAGGTCAGCACTGGGGAGTTCGATGTGGCTAGCACGGGCGTCCCCTTGTCCCTCAGTGGGAAAAACACAGAAACTCATCAGCACTTCCTAGACAAGGCTGAAACCAAACCTGAAGGAAGCCTGGTAATGTTGGAATAGTTATGATGTATTTGGTCTGCTCTTAACACCTGCTCACTGGGTAAACGATACATATAATAAAAGGATGTTAAGTTCTCAAAAATTAGTTTTCCTTTCACTAAAATGGCCCACATAGATTGGGAAGTCAGAAGGTGAGAATGTTCCCACAATACAAGTACATTGCCCCCATTATAAGTAAATATTATTGCCAGCACAATTCAAGGCCTGGCTCTAAAGTACTTAAATGCTTGGGAGAAGTTTCACCTTAGCTATTTTGTGCTACAGTTGACAGCACAGCAGAACACCTTGTTACTGAGAGAGCAAGAATGGAAAGAAGATAAATAAAGAAGGAATACAGGAAAACATAAATAGAGAAAAAAACATAAATAAGTGCAAACAAAGCAAATCTTCTAAAAGCAAACGTGTTCTCTTGAAGAAAATTAGCTGAAGTTTGTTATCTGGCAGTAGCAGTTTTGGTATATAACTTCACCCACCACCAACAAATAAAACTGGTTGAAGGAGGCTCTGCATTCCAAAGCCACTGGTCATCTGCTGGGTACAGAAAGGTAGAACAGAATGGCTCTTTTCCACCACACTGTATTACTTGCTTTCTTGCATCATATAAAGAATACTTAAGAGTACCCTTCAAAGCAAAGCAATGCTTAAACTATAATGAAAAAATGTCCTTTCTACATGCTTTGCCCTCTCCCACAGCAGGACTGCTCAAACACAGACACATTCCCCTTTGCGCTAACCTGACAAAGTAAATTGAACTTACTTTGATCAAATTTGCTGAAAAATTCAGATCTGAAAGGGCTTCTGAAACACATTTACATGTGTTGATCAAAAAATTTTTCTCATTGAAATGGTTATTTTAAAGTCAACACAAGTAAATATTCTCCCGCTGCATCATTACAGGAATTATACTGTTTAAGAAAGCAATTATAAGGAGGAAAGGAAAATCTGTCANCAAATGGTTATTTTAAAGTCAACACAAGTAAATATTCCCCCGCTGCATCATTACAGGAATTACACTGTTTAAGAAAGCAATTATAAGGAGGAAAGGAAAATCTGTCAGAAATTGTTGATATTGTTTTCATTGTCCAAGCTGATAGAGTGCCAACAGCAATGGAAAACCAAGCCTCGCCTACTGGAAACAAATTTCTTGCAGCATTTACAATCATGTGCCATTGCCTCCTTCTTTGGAATGGCTAGTACCTGGCAGCAAGCCATCAGCAAGGTATTATCTTCAGTGTTATTTCTTAAACTGGTAATGTCCCATTAAAATGCAACATTATTATGAAAATGTTCCTTTCAAAACTTAAAGCCAGCATTAATTTTCAAATCAGGATCACCAGTGTACATATTTAGCTGCATTGCCTGCATTACTGCTGCTAAATGAAGCCAAAAAATTGTTTTATTAATTTAAACAGATGTCCTTTTTTAATATAAAAATATTTTTTTCTAGTCTGCCTCATTTGCTTAATTAAATGAAGGCATGGAATAAGTAGGAAATGGTATAAAGCAATGCAATATGGCTTACTGAAGATTAGTTATTGCAAATTAACCCAAATAACTTTCTGAAAAGCTGACTCACTTTTTATGCAACAGAAATACAACTGGAACCATCTGAGTTCCCTTTAGTAAAGCTGCTGACAGAGCACCACGCGGAAAACACAAAAAAAGCTGTACAGATACAGTCTGATGATAAAGGAGCTGGCAAAATGGGGGAAGCTGCAATAGCCTTTGCTGATAGGAGTTATTGGAGAAATACTGCAAGTATTGGAGCCGACTTATTTTTATGAACGTCACAAAAAATTAGGAATATCCTAAGGAAAGTTTATTGGTGATGAAACTGGACAATACTGTCACACAGAGGACACTGGAGGAAATAGAGGCGTTTCACACCAAAACAGAAGGAACCCGATTAACTGTGTGATGTCCTCAGCTATGAATACAGCTCTCTGCCATATGTTGGTCTCAGTCATCGGGAATTACAGCTGAACGACCTGTACTAGCTGCTCAGAAGATGAGTGTTAGCTAACAATGCAACACAGGTGTGAGAAATGCTTGTGCAAATGATAGTATTTCTAGTAGGCACATGGAAATATGGGTGCTGCAGAACAAAGCACTGATGAAATCTCTTCTGGGGTAGAGTATGATTCTGGCTGTCCATGCTCAAATATGACATAATGAGTTCATGGAAGATCTAGAGAAGAAATGTTCAGCTCTTCCACCTCCCATCAGCCTATTGTAGGAGGAAAGAACAGAAGAATGTGTCTTCCTCTGCTGAACATAGCGATACCTGAGAGTAAGTCCAACTGTCTTGGAGCTCAGCTGGCTTTCCTTGTTTACTCCCAGGGAACTGCACAGGCACAGACCCACAATGGTATTGTCTTGGGATGAAATTAGATGTTTAACCCCTCATACAAACGAGTTTATGAATAGCCTTTCAACAGGACTTTTGGAAGCAACAGCCAGTTAGCTCTGAGACAGAGTTTGGTCAATACAGGAAGGCATCAGATGATGTAGCTACCAGGGGTAGATGTAGTACCAGGTCAGGTACTTTCCTCCAGGAGGTGCTTTCCATTCCACATTTCTACAGTTCTAGAAATATTTACATACATTAAAATCCATATTCATGTTAGGTCTTTTTCAGTGTTAAAACATACCAATAATCATTTTTTTAACCTGACTGGCTGCTCCCAAATCCCGGCTCTCTGCAGGAGACTTCTGCTCTGCCTGACCTGCACTCAGCACAGAGAAGAACCTGAGCCCTGAAGTGAACTAAAGCTTGATACCACCTAGGAGCCCTGGTTCATTCAAGATGCACAGCAGTGAATGCCCACAACGCTGTTTGGATGCCAAGTTTAACACATGCATTTCCTGGCAGCAAAACCTAGAAAGGGAACAAAGGTGGTGTGAGAAAGCAAGCTCGTATCTTTTTTCTGTAAAATCTTCATCAGAAGACTAAACCTTTTCAAACTCCAATGTGTAACTCCATGTCAGGGTCACTGATGACTGCAGGGAGCCTCCACGAACACTGTGACTGCTGCAGAAACCACAGTTTTCCAAGCTGCCTAGTGGGTTCCTTGTCTTCCTCCAGCAGCAGCACAAGTCATCCTCACGATGGTGCAAGTGCAAGGTCTAAGGGTAGTTTCCAGTCATGCTCTCAACTCTTTTTCGCAAGCACGCATGACCCATGTGACTATGTGGATCATGCATAAAACTGGCTAAACAGCCACTTTAAATTAGAGCTGGCTGGAATAAAAAAAAAAAGCAAAGGTATTTTTGTGGGGAAGATCTCATTCTGGTTTACAGGTTTTATATTCCAACTTGACAATGCCTGCTAAGCTTTCAAGCCCATGCTCTGAAGCATCAAGCATATGGCTCTCTCTAAATCCATCCAGCACTACTTGCACAGTTTTTTCAGATCTCACTTTTCCTTTTTTAACATGTAAGCGAGCACCCACACCCACAAAATAATGCCTGCCTGGCTCTGCAGAAACACTGAAATAAAGGCTTAGAACTCTCCATCCACAGAAGCACTCGGTAGACTATGGATCGCTTATTTTAACAGATTTTAGGTATCAAAACGCTAAGCAAGATCTGTGAGCTCCCACATTCTCGATTTCCTTCATCGATCTCTCTGTCCAAAACCCCAGCGTTGACACTTGGCTGTCAACACTACTAAACCATGAAGACTGCACCCAAGAATGGGCATCACAAGGCAGAGGATAAAATACAGGCGCAGCAGCTTTCATAACTACTATAAACCAGATTACCAGAGGTTGTAAGAAGCCCAGCATGTAAATAGGGAAATTTTCAAAAGCACCGAGATATTCAGAAGGGATAATGCAGTAGAAAACAGGCACCCAATTTCCAAAGACTGTCTTTCATCGGACAGAGATCCAGAAATGAGCCCCAGGACCCATCTGCACCTTTAGGTACCTAAACATCTTTAGAAACCTGACTCTACATAAAACATCACCTTTTCTGACCACTCTTGTGCCTGCGTTAATCCCTCTGTTCTCTCACATCCCTTAACATGTTCATTTTTTTCATTTAATCCATCTTAGAATAACATACCAAACTATTCAGTATTTCAACTCCCTACCCATAGCCTTTTATTATAGACACAATATATTGACAGTGAATTTTTAATATAGATGTGTAACTAGAAACACCAGCAGAGACAGTTCCTGTAAGGAAAAGGTCACATTAAATATACTCTGCAAAGAACATAAAATCAGTGACATTTTGACCATCAGGCCTTGAGGAATGATCTGTACTTCCCGTTCACAGCGTGCTGGCTGGTGCTGGGCTGATGCTGAGCAGATGGCTGCGGAGCAGTTTTTGCTGGCGCTGAGCCATCATATTGTTTTTTCTTGCTCATGAAGGTTGGGTTATTTATTTATTTCTTACGTGGCCTTAAGACACTTGTGATCAGGGCATGATGGAAATGCAAATACACGAACAATAAGATGATGTTGCAGTTGTGAGGGGCTATTCATGATCAAACTTTGATTTTCTACTGCCAATTTTCCATTTACCACATCTTGCCTAATAAAACCTTTTCTATTGTCACTCCAGCTTACAACTGCTGATGAAATGCTTGAGTGTTTCTATGGGAGCTGATATTAATGTGTTTTTCCTAGTAGTTTTCTTTCTTTACAAATAGCTCTGAGGATGTCAGCAAAGCTCCTGCAACCATTTTTTGTTAAGCACAAAGGTTAGGATCTCAAACTAATTGGCGTAAAGACAAAAAAGTCTTTAATTAAAAATCTGTGACAGTGAAAGGGATTAAATACAGATGCAGCATTATTAGATGCTAATTTTCATACAATTGTTCAGAGATGCATTTTTAGTAACTAAGACGACACCCATTTTTCCTTTCTAAATCAGTTCCTCTAAAAATAGTAACTTTTTTATCTTAAACTCTTTCCTATCACTAACCTTCTCACAGATGCTCTTGTTTTGACATTACTTTTGAGAAAAAGCAAAACAAGGACCGAATACACATGAACTAAACTAGAAATAAAACCATTTGACTCCAAACCAAGATCCACACAAACTATGCTGCACGGAATCAATAACCATTCTGCTTTTTGCATGCATATTTAAGCAGACCTAATCCCATACATAAAGGCGGCAGGTTTAACAATTACAAGATAATCGTCAAACAGACTTTAGATCAGCCAGATGTCCAGAAATATACTGTTAATCTCAACTGTAGTTTTACCTCCAAAATTACGCTGTATTCTATCTTCTGCCCCCCATGCCTCATTTTTAAATCCTTCCATTATTCACTCCATAGCTTTTTATTATCCTCCCCTTAACTCCATGTGATCAGTTAAGTTCCAGTAGATGAACACATTCTCCAAATGAATAGGAAATCCAACATCCACATCACTGCCTGGTATTTACATGTAAAGTGGTAAATCTTATAAGAAGAAAATTAAAACGACATCAATTTATACTTTGCATTAAGTGGATCAGACATCTCTCGTCTCCCTTCCCCCACTCTCTCCCACCCCCCGAAGCTTAAATGACGACAGCAGCACTTAATCTTTTTTGCTGAAGGATGTTAACAGCACTGGGCTATGTGTACCGCTCCTCTAAGTTTCTCGGTTATTAAATACTTTTTCTGCTTGGTTGCTTTCAGGCTTAGAGTCAAGTTAAAAATAAATAAATACAATGCAATTACTAATACTCAGTTCTGAACCAAGTGTAAGTGTTTAAGAGGTAGCAAGAGAGCGCAGTAAATGTTTGAGTTCTGATGAAATTTATTTCCTTTATTACGATTTAGAGGTGAAAGACAACAAAAATGCAACACTTCTAACGACTGACTGGCATCACATAGTAGGGCAATGAAAACTCAGGAATACTCTACGTAATTGATCTGCTTCTAAAAATACTTTGATCAAGTATTGACGAAGCCACTCCCTTCACACCATACAAACTCACAACTAAACCTCATATGTTTTGCTCAATGGCTTTCTCCTATGAACCCTCAGATGAGTATATTCATAGAATCATAGAATAGTTTAGGTTGGAAGGGATCTCGAAGATCATTGATGCCAACCCCCCTGCCATAGGCAGGGACACCTCCCACTAGACCAGGTTGCTGAAAGCCCCATCCAGCCTGGCCTTGAACACCTCCAGGGATGGAGCTTCCACAACTTCTCTGGGCAATCTCTTCCAGTGCTTTACCACACTCAAAGTGAAAAATTTCTTCCTAATATCTAATCTAAATCTACCTTCTTCCAATTTGAAGCCATTACCCCTCGTCCTAGCACTACATGCCCTTGTAAAAAGTCCTTCCCCAGCTCTCCTATAGGCCCCCTTTAGGTACTGGAAGGCCGCATTAAGGTCTCCCCAGAGCCTTCTCTTCTCCAGGCTGAACAACCCCAACAATATTCGGGTGGCTTAAGCTCCTGACTCGGTTCCAGACACTGGTCTGAAAATCAAGAGGGGGTTTCCCATCCTCTGTTCCCAGGCCAGCTCCCTAGGGGATTGCGTTTTTTCCACAAGCACCTCCAGGCAGCACCAGGGAAGTGGAAGAAAACATTCCTCACGAAAATTGCCCATCCTGCTGGCAGCGCTGCGGGTAGCCCATCAGTCTGCTTTCTCCACTCTCTGCCTCTTCGCTCTCCTCTCCCTCCTGCCTCCTGGGAAGAAGAAAGCAAGACGAAAGCAGCACATTTTCTAACACACAAGCCTAGTTTCTTGACAGTGTGTCTCATTTGATAACAAGCAGCAATGGGGCAGCAGGAGAGAGGTTGCAACTGTACCAGGAAACACCTGCAATGGAGTGCGCCTACTGCTCCAGCGCATCTAGTCATCTCCAACACCGATGGCCACCAGGAGGACAAACAAACACAGGACAAGCAAAACAAAGCACAGATCTGCCCAGGGCGGCAGGGAGAGGAGACCCGGGTGAGGACCAAAATGACCAGGGGCCACCAAGCTGGACTCTGCGGACCTGCAGTTGGGCTGCTTGGGCTGGAAGGAGTTGCCTTCTTCAGGTCATGCATGGTCCCCAGGCCAAACAGATCTGACCAAGGCCTCGCATCCTGGAAACTGGGGACTTAAACCAGGCTTTGGTGGGTCGAGTGAGCACACGATAGCCCCCTCAGGTATGGAGCTACACTAGGTGACTGAAGGTAAGAAGCTGTGGTTGCACCTTGCTTGGGTCCCAGAGGGCGCTGTGTAAGACGGTAAGGCTTCGGTGACACCACCGCTCAGCCAAGCGTTGCTCATGCAGCTCCCACACCACCAACTGCATGGGCAGAAGAGGCCAGAGAAGCCAGGTAAAAACAGCCTGTCAAAGAGTAAAGCCAGAGCAAGGGTAATCTGCCAGCCACAAAGGATCACTCCTCCCACCCTCCACCCTCCTCCCCCGCAAACAAACCAAAGCAAAATCAGCAAGAGCTGAGCCAACAGCCAAAGCCATGTAGGAATGCCTGGGCATTTCTCCTGAAAGCCGAGATGTAAAGTCTGCCTCCCCACCCCAGAGGCCTCAGCTACCCACCCATACTGGTTTCCCTGAGGCGGAGGTGGCATGCGGGGCTCAGCTTCCCACAGGGCCCCGGCATGGCGGGGACGTGGCACCCAGCCCAGGCAGAGAGGATGGGAAGGAGCCCTGGTCCCTTGTAGTGCTGGGCAGGAAGGGCAGAAGAAAGGCCCCTACATGGGGTTCTAACAGCAAGGACACCACACGTAGGAAGAGGAGTCTAAAGGCTGTTCTTCCACCAGCCAGGGAAAAAGAGACAACAGCCTCTAACCTCTCACTTCTGGGGGAAAGAGGGAGACGGGAGCAAGCAATGAATGACAAAGGCACAGCATGCGTGTGGTGTGGATCACAACCATGTCTCTGATACCATGCAATCCTCCACCTCACACCAACCACTGGTACCTGCTGGCTCCCTGGAAGAGAAAGCTGATTTGTACTCTGCTGAATAAATTCCTCATTTCCTTTTCCAGCTATCTCAAGTGACAGTCATTCCTCTTATCGCAGCAAAGCACATTAGCAGAATGAACATTACCCAAGGCAACTGTGTTAATTTTTTTTTGGAGGAGAAGCTCGCGTCAGAGTAGCTAGCATGAGGGACACTGTGAAGAAGGTATAGAATAGTGCCAGGGATGGCCAAGAGGAACCTGATGACTAAGGGAGTGCCCTCGAGAAGGCTTTGGGTTATTCTGTGGAATGTAGCCCATGGCAGGAGGAAAGCAAAGGGCATATGGCTTTAAATGAAGAAGGCAGGTCAGTATATATTGAAGTGACACATACACGGGCAGTCAGCCATGCTCTTAATCAATCATTATCCCTCACCCTCTTACAGATGCTGCTTTATATCAAATGCTATCTCTAAGCCCCTTACACTGTTGCAAAGCAGATGGAGAAAGATGGAAATGACAGTAATCCGTACCTCACAACACACTGGTATCACTCCAAAATGAGATTCGGGCTGAGTCTGTCAGCTGCAAGGTCTGATTTCCCAGTAAACATACAGGTCTCACACCACAATTCCCATGGTTGTGAGTCACCAACAAATCTTCCATTTAGCAGGAAAGCTTAATGCAGCATAGACTTGACAAAATAAAGATGGATCAAATTCAGTTCTTATAGGATCAAATACATCTTTTCAGACAATGTGTAGTAGGCACATTCATGGCCAGACTGGCATTCGCACCAGAAACATGCCAACGGAACGTGGTGTTCCTGGATGGATTATTATAGCTACGATCATGTTGTTTTTCTTCTTCAGAGAAGTGGAGTGATTCAAGCCTTCCCCACAGATCCCCTCTCATGCCCAAGCTGAATTTTGTGAAAGCTACACCCATGCAGGAGTTCTTCAGCTTTGGTAACTTAAGAAAGGTGTCCTTTTCATACTCCTCCTCCTCCTTGCAAGGGAAAGCCCACACCACTGCTCCAGCATGCCACTGCAGGCTGACCACAGCCCCCACTGTCCATGCAGCATTGTCATCCTAAATTTGTGTCCTGACACCTGATTAGTAACTCAAATGTTTTTCTGGAGGCCTTTCCCTCCCTCTGTTCTCTTATACTCCACTTCCTCCCACTGGCATCTAAGTGTCTTGAATATATCCCTGGAAAAGGATCCACCATCATGATGACAGAAAAGTAAATTCTGTCTTCTGGCTTACCATCCCTTGTCCATTTGTGGACTGCATTTTCTGCAGCTCCCATATAGTCAACCTCAGCAAGACTATGGGCCGCTGGCCAGCGGGGGCCCTACTCATGAGCATCACCACGCTGGCAGCCAGTTCCACTTGGAAATAACTTTGCCAACAAGGAACAGAGGAAATAGAGACTGACAAGACAAAAAATGAAGAGCTATAAACTAAGACAGCAAATGAAAAGATGGAAGGAAATGAAACGGCAAACACCACCACAATCTTTCTATTGATATTTTACAGCCCATCTGTGAGTGCTTTACTAGCGCATCTCTGTTGTAAGAAGAGATGTGAAGAAAATCAGTCACTGGCATGCAAATGCTTATTGCTGTAACTACAACTGTTTAATACGCTTCTAATGCCTGTTCTACTGTGAACCAGCTCTCCTCTCCAAAACAATATGGTCAGCTATTTAATAAAGAAAATTGAAGTAGGTGAAACCACAACCACGTAAGACAGCCCTCTGCCAAAAAAATACACAAACCCTGTTGCCCTCTAAAGACAGCACCAGTGGTCTGGTTTATGGCCTTAAATGCCTCAAAGATTACAGATAAAGTTGATAATCCACCTTTAAGATGGCTAAGTGACCATTTTGTCCTCAGACATTTACATATGATGTAGGACATCATCCTGTAGTGGTTTGACACCTTCTAAGCAAAGGCAAAATCCCCTGTTGTGTTCCAAACACCAACAGATAACTTAATATAATCATTTGGCGGCTAAATTTAGGCCGAAATTTCTAGCAGTCAGTGCTAGATGTGCAGCAAACCTGCAATGTGCAAGCTAGTCCTGCTGAAGAAGACTCTCCCACGGCAGTCTCATCACCAGCACGGGCAGCTCCTCCTCCAGAGGCTGCTCCAGCCATGTGGCACAGAAAAAAGCCCAGGAGTCTGCATGAGCCCTGGTAAGCCCGTGCACAACCCACAGGTCAGGGCAGGGATGGTGTCCCCCTCCATTTGGGCTGGCTGGGAGACGGGGCAGGCAGCCCTCAGAAGGCAGCATGCCGGGTGGCCCTGGATGCTCACTGGAGCAGAGGGACCTCACTCTGCCCATCCATTTGGCTCTCAAACCCTGCTGTCACGGGAGGCTGCACAGAGCCACGAGGCAATTAAAGTACCAGCATTTCGTTTGGGTATGTTCAAAGCGCTGTGCAAATAGAGGGATTAATTAATCCCCACAACAGCAGTGCAAGGTAAGCACCGCTCTCCAGATGGAAAAAAATATGACAGAGGCAGTGTGGAAAAGCCAAGAATAAAATGCAGATCTGTGCGCCTTGTCAGACTTGATTTCAGTCCCTCAGGCCACATAGGAAAACCTTTGCCTTTAAAGGTGGAGTGATTTATGATGATGTGGATCTCAACTTTGACCTATTTTAACAATTATAACTGGACAGGAAAAAATTTTCTCCCAAATATTAAATGAAGCTTTTAAATCAAAATCTTCTATTCCAATGCAAAGGCATGTTCTGTACAAAAGGAATCAACTGCAAACCCCTCCTGGTTCTGCAGTGGCAGGTTCCTGAGCTCATTTTCCCCAGAGTGATGCTAAAACCAAGCCGTGCTGGGACATTCTTACAAATAGGCTGTGCTAGTGGCTCTCGAGTCATATGCTGTGCACAACAGCAAGCAGAGAGCTGTCCTGTCACTACTCAGACCCAATTGCTAAATTGCAGTAAATGTAGCTAAACTACACAAAATCCATACTTTCATAGAGAAGTGACTGGTGTTAACTACTCCAGTGGTGCTACACAATACTGAAGTTCCATGAAACAACACCTCTACTAAGGTGCGGGCTACGCTGCAGAAGAACTTGGAGCCATTGCACTACATGAAACCCAACATTTCAGCACACCGAGTTTATTCCCCATCCACACAAAAGCCAGCTGACAGGAAGGAGAGCAGAAACTGCTCTTCACCACATGGATGAGATGGTAGTTGATATGAAGGGGACATCATTGTCCATGGCAGGAGGTAGACCAAGACTCCCCAGGGTTCACTGAAAACCCAAGATCTATGCACTTGCTCTTTCCCCACAAAAGGATTGAGCAGACTTTCATACGATGATCACTTATTCACTGGTGAGCAGGAAATTATTGCTATATAGGTTAAGATTAAGTCATCTTGAACATAAAAGTTTGCAGAGTGCAGTTTTATTACTTGGGAGATCTTGCAGCAGTTCACAGGCTCATATTGTCCTTCCCGCTGCCTTCTACCACCAACCAAGAGCTTCATCTTGATTCCTCATTCAAAACATCTGAGCATTTAAACATCTAATCAAGTCTAGCTGTCTTTCACAGTGGGAAAACACATATGGTAAATATTTTAACCAATAAGCTATAATAGACTTGGGTATAATTCAGACTACTAAACATCCTTGTAAAATGTAGGTTTTAATCTTCAGGGGCTTTTTTTTTCCTACAGCACGGAATGGCACGCTGACACTATGAACAAGGATGAAACGTCTCTGTAACAGTCTAGCTAGAAAAAGGCTCTGCAGATATTATCACCAAAGTCCCTCTGTAAAATACTTCCAAAATAATGGATTATACTCTCCGTCTTACTATTGACAGGACAAAGCAGGAAGGGAAGTACTAATTTGGGCATCTTCCTATGGTGTGATTTCTGTCAAAACTTTCCAAAGCAAACCACAAAGGATGGGGATGATAAATTCAAGGTATCCTGATGTTCCTTTCTTTTTCTGCCCTGACACTTTTCTCTGCAGCTCTCAGTCCT
>RSEF01000001.1:137279908-137304386 GCA_003993805.1 Himantopus leucocephalus
CTTCCAACCCTGACCATTCTGTGATTCTGTGTGATTCTGTAATGGCAAGGGAGGAGGGGGACGTATGGAGGAGGAAGGTAAGAGTTAATGGAGAAGAGAAGGGCAAAGGGAAACTGATGCTTGAGGCGACCAGCCACTTGATGGCCAGTAAAATAAAGAAGTGGCTAGATAGAGAGAATAGATCAGGCAGATGGAAGAGGAGATGGGGCTGGCAGGGCAGGCTGTTTTATTGCCCTGTGCGCTTGCTTTCTGGGACCTTTCACTTTTCCTAAGGTTGCCTGCCTCGGTAGCAGCGTACCTATAGACATGCAATGATGGGCAATATATCGGCACTATGGGAGCACTGCCGTTCTGCCTGTGCGTGGTACCAGGTACCTCCAAAATGCTGTAGCACTGAGTATGTAGCCTTCACGGTGGGGCCGATTCATGCCCTTCTCTGCTGCCCCTTCAGTGCCCCATCCTTCGGGATTGGGAGCTGCTGCTCTGCTGGCCCCGCTCTTTGGCACGGGGGAAAGGGGGACATGGGGTGGGAGCAGGCTGGTCTGTGGGATCAGCAGGTGTCCGGGGGGACTGTGTTGGGACAGAGGAGGGAAACCTCTGGTCAGGTGGCTGCAAAACTCCGGTCAGCCCCTTTCCCAAGTAGCTTTGTAGTGTCGTGGCTCTTGGTGGCATCAAGAGTCGCAGTGCTTCCACTGAAAAAGGAAGGTGCCGATGGCGTTAGCCATTAGCACTGTAAATGTGCAGGCGGAGCCCACTGCGAGGGCACCTGTGCCTTGGATCAAGCCCTGCGCCTTTGGATATGCCCATGCGACTGTGTTTTAAAGCTGGCCGCGTAGGGAAAGAGAGTGCGTATCAAGGATACTTAGGAAACATCTCTGGCTGCAAGGACTTATGTCACCCTCATGGGGACTTGTCACAAAGCCAACTACAGCAACATCTTTGTCCGTCAGTCATGTTGCTGTTAGTAAGCGTAAACACTGGAACCCCAAAGGTGCCAAGTGGTTTACTGGCAGCATTGCACGGGGCTGTTTAATACGCTGCTGCTAAAGGTGCTCGTGCTGTGGGAGCGGGGCCTTTAGTGTAACCCTAAAGCCAAAGGACCCCAGATGTCCAGTTAGCTGCACAGCTGAGCAGGCTCCGAGGGTCTTCCTTCCTACCCCATTCCTATTCCAATGCCGTTTTCTCCCACTTCTTTTTCTTCTATTGAGTTAGAAAGCCAATATCACTAATAAACCTATTTTTAAACATAAGTTTCAGAAATTCATGAGCTGCCTGGGGGGGAACAGAGCATCTCTTTTGTTTACAGGAGCACATCATTAGATCTTTGCCAGACCATGCCCGTTGCGGAATATCTTAAAGAGACTGTTCTGGTGACAGTAAGGGACAGAATATGTTGAGACGCCCAATTATAGTGAAGCTGTGCTTACGGTGGGCAAGCCTGTGCTGACAGCAGAGGACTGTTTCGGGACATTTGTACTAATAAACTTTCTTTGTGCTCTGCTTGTTTATCTGCTTTGTTCCCTTAAATGATTGTGCATTTGTGGATAATTTCCTCCGCTGGTAAGCTACCCCCATCAAGTTGAAAGTTGTCTATTTTTAAAATGCCAGCTGCCTCTCGCATAAAAAAGCTGCTGCTGATGTACCGTTGCTTGCAATGCATTATTCAAAGTCCTTTTTAGATTCTCTCAAATAAAGAGCTTCATTAATATTTCAGCAGTCGCTGTGATTCTCTCCAAGGGGGGTTCATTCCTTTTCTCACTTGACACCCCTATATTTTTGCATGTAGCGAAGGTGCTTGGATTTCGAGTTACCTTTGGTAGGGTGAACTCATTGTTTCCTGGTGGAACTGGATCTTAAAAGAAAATTTGACCTTGAGTTTGGTGCTAGGTAGATACCCGGTATACCCAGCATCTTACCGCAGCCCTCAGAAACAGGAGTGGTTTAGGGGTGGAGGGGCTACTTTGGTACACCGAATGCCAGCTGTTGTGCTCCATCACATGGGCTGATCTTTCTAGCTGGCTTTGCTAGCTTAGAGGGGAAATAGGAAAGGGGATTGGAAAAGGAGAATCAGAACAGGTTGGATTTCTTTACGTAAAGATTTACTTCATAAAGTTTTCTTATTTAAATATTAACTGCATTTGCACTGGTTTCAAAACCACGCTGAGGGCTATTTTCTTGCTTCTCTATATTAGGTACGAAATCTGTGGTAAGGCTGGGCTTTTGAGAATGAACATAGTGATTTCCTCATCTGAGGCGCTGGTGGAAAATCAGTACCAGGCAGGTCTGGAAAAAATGCCTTTGGCCCTAAAGAAGAAAGGCTGAGACAAAAAATACCAACCATTCTGAACTCGCTGCATAAGAGCAGTTTTCTTAATCCATAGGGATCTTACTCCTTTCCTTGTGATGCCACGATAAAAGATTCCTGTGGCTTGATTGTGCATGACGGGTTTTGATGCTGGGAGATGGAGGTCTAGTGATACAGAGCTGCGTAGTAATTTTAAGAGGTAGTTTCTCAATACATCAAGCAATTAAGTGTTTGAGGGGAAGACAAGCGTTCAAAGCTCGTGCTCACCCGTGAAACGAGAGCCAGAGTGATAACGCTTGCTAAAAATCAGTGCTGCAGCCCCCTGGGTGCACGAGAGCTGCGGGCTGGAGTCTCCCCTGCAAATGGAGGCAGCAGGGAAGGGATGGTGAAGAGGTTGATCTAAGTAGGGTGGGGAACATCCGTTAGCAAAGAAATAAAGTGACCGCAGGTGTCGAGGGGATTCTGGCAGTGGGTAACGGGACGCTGTGTTGCCTGCCTACGGTGTGCCTGGTTTGCACGTCGGGCAGTTGTCGCGCTGCGTGGCCTCCCGTCGGGACAGCCTGCAGGCGGAGGTCTCTGGTTTTGCTTGCAAAGTATGAGGAATGCTGCGAGCTGCAGTGGTTTGAGCATCCAGAAACATGAACGCTGATTTGCTGTTGAAGAAAATTATTCTGACCAGGCTTGTTAAGAATAGCGTACTATTTCTCTCCTAAGTCAGCAGTAAAGTGATATTCTGGGCAAGAAATAAGTTTTGGGGTTTGAGGGGTTTGGTGTTGTTTTTTTTTTCTGTTGATGCTGCTGTCTTTTAAACTATGGTTCATGTTTAGTTACCTTATTCAGGGTGAAATGAAATTACACCTTTAGTTTCGTGACGTAAATAATAGTTTTAAGAAGTCCCGATCCTGCTCTCCCAAAATGTACAGAGGGGTTGTTTATTCCTTCAGGAGGGAGATAACAGCTGCTGTTCTCAGAAAATAAAGATTTTTTTCCCTCCAATTCACTGGAATCATTCATGAATTTCCCAGTGTAATTTATTTAAAATAACATTTAAAAAGAGGAGCTTGGCTTACAAGCTGTTCAGGAGGTACAGGAGAGCATCTTGCGTAGTGCTGGGAAGACGGAGGGGGTGCCAAAGCAACGCTGGTATATTTTGACCCAAATTCTGTGTCTTGGTGGGGAAGGAGGGGGGGGAGGTGTGTGTTAGGCACCCGGCATGTCCAGCAGCCCTTGGAGGTCGTGCAGACCCTGTGGGCTTGCGCTGCGTGGTGGTGAGCTGCAGGGCCCTGGGTGGAGGTGGCAAGCTTCGGCATCGCCGTGTTGTTAACCGCGGGCGAATAACGGGGTACGCCCCGGCCGGCAGCACCCGAGGAGTGACCTGAGGGTGCGGGAGCTGTGCGGGGGCTGACCTGCACGGCTGCTCCCTGTGGGAGCGGAGCCGGGGAAGGATGTGTGCCGCGTCCCTGCCACAGCCCCTCAGGCGCCTGCGGGAGATTATCGTGTCACGCGCGTACTGGCTGACCTTAATCTTCCTAATACGGGATCGCCCTCCCTGAGAGGGACAATAAACAACCCAGATTTCCCTGCTGATGGTAATGCGGTAAGCAAACCCCTTGCTCCAGGGAGGGAGCGTTCATGGGGCGCTGAGATGTGGTGGATGGAAAGAGTGCTCTGGGGAAAACAGAGGAGAGACAGGATTTCTTCCTACTTTCTCTACTGCTTGTCCACTGGGGCTTTGGGGATTAGCGTTGTCTGATGGGAAGTTCCTCCTTCTCAGGTTGCTTTTCCTGGCCAAGAAACCTTTTCCCCATTGCATTAGGACTCCCCAAGGTGCTTTGGCTGGCCGCCGCTCACTCTTTCAAATCACTGGAGACCTCTTCTTCTTGTTCCCTGTCCCAGGAGGAAGGGGGAAGCGTCTCTTTCCTTTGTGTTCTGGCCCTGCTACAGCTGTCTTTCCTCAGCAAACTGTTAATTACAATTAAATGTCTGTTACTGGTTCCTGCTGTAAGTGTGTAATAGGTGGCTTGCTTTCGCAAGGGTTACAGAAGGGTCCTGGCCCAAGGGACCTGTCTGAATGGGGTTTGGAGCCGTTGCTCCCATCTGCTGGATAAGCACTTGGCACTCATTATTTCACCTGAATGGTGGCTGCTGGAGAAATCGGGGCCATTGCGTCTGAGGGCTGGCCGGTGGAAGAGCAGATGCTTAAAAAGAAAGCTGGGTGCTTGGGTCCGCCTGAACTTGCAAGTGTCTGAGCTCAGGAAACATCAGCCAAATTTGTTTTAAAAGCTCGTAAAATTTGCTTATCTTTTTAATTTGGTAAATCTTTTCTCCAACATAGGAAGCAAGGGCTGTGTGCGGGCGGGGGGAAAAGACAGTGACCAAAAAGCAGAACAGGGGTTCAAATCTTCTGGGTGGATGTTTGATACGGTGTCTTAATGGATCGGGTTAGCACGTGAAGATGCCTTTTTGTAGCTTTAGCCACTTCTTTTCAAAGTTGTATGTTTTCTGGAAATGGCCTTCCACAGTCAGTATTGGCACCAGTTAACTTCCCCCCCCCCCCCCCCCNCCCCCCCCCCCCCAAATTTGGAAGTTTAAGATTTTTGCAAAGGGACAAAGGTGAGGTATACGGATCTCTCTTATTCCTGTCCATTTTCCTTTCCTTCTTCCAAGTCAGTTCTGAAAAAGGTCTCCAAGATTTTGTTGCTGAATGCCTCTCCCAAGGGGAAGACGACTTTCTGCAAGCCTCCTGACCCTTATTTGCTCAGAAAGGGACCAGGAGATTCAGTCAGAAAAGCTGGTTTGCTTGGAGGAGAGCCAAGCAAACAGGCACTCGCACAAATCAGTGCCACTGATAGAGTGAGACACTGCTAGAAGTGACTCAGAGGAATTGGCTAATGTGCCCTGTGGCTACAAAGAAGTGTACAGAGCAAAATGTTGTTGTCAGCAGAACATCTGATGATGCAGTAGGTAAACTTGTTTTTAATGGAAACTGGGAGGCGAGGCTTGGAAAAATGTCAGGTGTAGTCTTCTAGGTAGAAATTGAATGCTATATTCTTGGCTGTTTGCAAGACTGTAATGCTTATTTAAGAGAGTAGAATGTTAATTTGTTAATTAAATGTTCTGTCAGCTTGCCCCTCAGTGCCAGCTTGTCTGAGTCACCACTTATCAGCCCAGCCTTCCTTCCTACAAGTGTCACAAGCTTAAATTTTTACCGCAGCTTAATCTACATGTACCGGAAACTGAACTCTGCTCATTTAAACCTGTGCAAATATAAATGTTGCCTGTAGCGTACCCAGCGTGGTTAAAATGACCTCCTTTGTGGGAAACATCAGAATTGTTGAGCTGGCTCAGGTTTTCTTCTGGGAACAACCGTTGTACTGCTGATGGTAGTGCAGAAATGCTGTTGAGTTGTACCAATGTACAGGTGGAAAAGAGAGCATCGGCACGGTTTGTCGTGGCTGTAGGAGCACTAGAGAACTGAACTGCTGCTGTGCGAAGCGGAGAGATGGAACCTTGCAAGTGTCTATAGTGCAGTGTCTACATTTCCTTCTGGTTTTTTGCATCCTTGCCCTGCTGTTGGGGGTTTTGCCAGACATCAGTGCCATCCCGTGCAGCTGCAGCCTCTTCACAGCCAAGTTTTTGGTGGGGGTCCCAGCGGGGCAGACTTATGGGAGACTTGAAAATGTAACTCGGAGCAATGAGAAAATCCACAAAGCACCTGTCGTGCCGCCTCTTGCCTGGACAAATGTCTGTTTTTAAATCCCTTTGGGAGGGTACCACTTCAGAGCTGAGCTCTCCCAGCTCCAGGGTGCTTTGGGGAGGGAGCTCTGGCCACCACTCCTTGCTCATGCAGAGGACAAGAAGGGAGGCCACTGCTTCTGAGGCTCCCCAAGCCGAGAGGCTATTGCAGAGGGATGCTGAGGAGAGCTTCCCCTTCGGCTGGCCCTCCCGCTGGGAGCTGGGTGGCTCGGTGTCGTCCAGAGGTGTCAGCACAGCTGTAGGCAGGACCTTGCTCCGCTGCTTTTGCCGGCTCGTGGCCTCTTGCAGAAGCAAAGCTCTGCTCGTTTGCCCTTTTGGTAGTAGGTGAGGTGGTAGGCACATATGAGCACTGCTGATTTACAGCCCTTACAAGAGCATCAGCAAAGGAGTGCGCATAATTTTGCTGAGCTTGTGCGTAGCTCCCTCAGGGAGGGAGGGTCAGCTCCTGAAAGTTCCTTCAAAACGAGAAAGTGAGGCTTTCCCGAAGGCTCTTCAGTGATGCCTTAAAGGACACATTTCGCTGGTATGACATGAAATGGCTCTTTCTGCTGAGTACAGTGACAGTGCTGTTACTACATAGTAAATTAGGTCTTGGGCCTGAAATTAAGCTATTGGGGCTCTTTAACACTATTAATAGGAGAGATTCAAAGGCTCTTTTCCCCTTTTCTTTTTCTGCTTTTTTTTTTGCCTCACTTTTCCCTTCTTGCTTTTAGATCTGAAATGATTTAAAATTGCCCCAGATGGACCTTCTGGGCAGAATTATCCAAAACCGTCTAAATGTGGGCAGCATAAAGAATATCTCCTTGCGCTTGTGCCCGTTAGTCTAATGGGAGTGAGGAGTGAAACTCATGGCCGGACTTTGCAAACATACCTTCCGTGCCTGTTTATTTTGCGTCCTGCAGAGCCTTCACCTTCCAGGTGTGCCTTCTGCTCAGGAAGGGACAGCTCACTGGGGTCTCGCGTGCTTGGACTCGGAATGGGAAAGCCAATTCCCCTCACAAAGTCACTGAACTTGGCCGCAACTTGGTCGGCCATGCGGAGCACTTCTGAATGAGCTGTGTTACACTTTTGGAAGTGCCTCTTAGCCCAGGATGTCCAGAGCGAGCCAGCTGTGGTATGGTGCAGGGGAAAGCTGAGTTTCAGTAGCTGCATCAGAGGTTGCGTTTTGTGCTCTTTTTTTTTTGGCTCCTGCCCTCCTCCTGATGTGCAATCACTACTGATTCCTCATATGCACAGCTCCTTTCTTCTTTCTGTGCACAGACCATCCTCTATAGCTTCATCACCCTCAGTTTATGGAAAGGCTTGTTGAAATGTCTTTTGTGGTGAGTTTTGCTTAAATACTAGCACCTGAAGCACTAAAATATGAAATTCTTTTTAAAAATAATTTTTTGAATCATTAAAGAAGAACAGGAGGTCTAGGAGACCTGTCTGTTAAACAGGTGGGAAACCCAATAGTACAGGTAAGGAGAAGGAAAAAATAGTTGTTCATTGTTTTGTTCTGTTTGTTTTGTTTCTTTTTCTTTTTATTTCTTTGGGGTTTTTTTGTGTAGCTCTCGTGTGCTAAGATATAGAAGAAGCTAATTTAGGAATGGAAGGTGGTTTATCTCATTCCCGGTCTGTTCGACTGTCCAGAATCTTCCCATGCCTCCAGTTTCCTCCCTGGACGTGGGGGAAGAGGCTGTGGCAGGTAACGTTGGGCAGCGCTGCTGGATGGGGCTGGCTGTGTGGCAGGGTCCTGTGCTGCCTGCTGCCCAGGGGTGGACTGGTTATCACAGCCAGGCAGAAAAGAGGGCTCTTCAAAGGGAGCTCCAAAAACTGGGTGTCCCTTTGTCATTGCCTCCAACTCCCTCTCTGTTTCCCTCTCCTTCATGCCCCTGTTTTTCTTTCTTTTTTTTCTTTCTTCTTTCTTTTTTTCTTTTTTCTTTTTTCCTTTTTCTTTTTTTTTCTTTCTATTTTTTCGTCTTTTCTTTCTTTTTTTTTCTTTTTTTTTTCTTTTTTTTTGGTCAGTATTTGCTTGGGGAGATTTTCTGTCACCTTCTTTTGTAAGAAATTGCTTCCTTTTGCAAAAGATGTATTGCTTCCTAGCAATTTCTTGACCTGGAGAGCATCAGGCACTGATTGTGCAACTGCTGATGTCTCCATGTTTTCCTGGTTCTCCGGAGAACTGCGAAATGCAGGAGATGATTGTCTCAAAGCATTGAGCTCATTTGCAGTGCTGCTGCACGGGCTCTTGCCCACAGCATCTTGCATCACATGCTTTTGGGAAAATATGGTTCCTTGATTGTGGCAGGGGGAGGATTGAGTGCCTTAGAAAGCTGCATGAATGTCTAGCTGGAAAGTACAATTTATCTTCAGTGCACTTTTCTGCAAAACCATACTCACTGGCATAATTTGTCCTGATATGACTAGTGCCATTAACTTTAATGGCTTGCATAATCAAGTTCTCACATTATCCTACCCTTCACTGTATTTTGCTTTGCTTCTCGTTCTCATCCAGCCTCTGAGGAACAGCGTGTGCTGGGGACAAACCGGTGCCAGTTGACGCTGAAGTGCACAGGCTCCACTTCTCATGGCCATTCGGCTACCTAAGAAGCAAGGATAGGCGGTTTATTAATTTGCCCAAAACAACCTTTAGAAGCATATTTTACATTATAAGTAATTTCAGGGTTCATATTTCAGTTTTCAGGCACAGTCAGTGTCAGTAAGAAATAAAGACTGAGACCAGTAAAGGATTTGTGCAATGTGCACCCAGCCCTGGGGAATAATGGGAGCGCTGGCCTTAGTCCAGGAGAAATGTGACCCAGTAAACTTCGTAAAAGACTGTTCAATCACTCTCTTTATTATGCAGGAGCATGCAGGCTGTATACAGGATGAAGAGCATTTTCTTAACCGCTGCCAAAGGAAACATTTTCTACGCTGTGTATAGTAATTTTCTCCACTTTGGTGTCTCGGCTGGCAGCAGAAGAGAGCTGCTGCTCACCTTTTCACAGGGGTGATTTGTAATGGTGCAGCTTGAACTGAAGTGAGGCGTAGGGGGACACTTCATGAATGGTTTGCTTGCTTCAAGCCGAAGTGCAACTCAGTTGGTGTCTTTGCAGAGGAATCCACTGGCTTTCTGCGGTCTATAAATCAGGAGTGAAATAAAATCAGAAAAAAAATTTTTTTGGAAGAAAAACACCATAGACAATGAGTAGCTGGATGGGAACAGACATGAGGGAGAGGCGGTAATTGGTTCTTGTGCTCCCTCTGCCTGTCTCTGCCACAGGCAGCTCTGCTGGTGGCTGGGACAGGGGCTGTCCCCTGCCCCGGTCCTGCTGTGCACCTCTGCAGGAGACCATGCCCACAGCCCCAGCGTCTTGGGTCATAAGAGCCAAGGAAGTGGAAAGTGCCGTGTTTGTCTGTGCTGAAGCTGATTTCGCACCCAGTCCTGGGAACTTGGACCGCCATTGTGCTGCGTGGTTGCGGGGCTGGAAGTGGGACGGGACGCCCTGGCACCTGGGGGCTGCGGGCTCCTCTTGTAGCTGGGGGCTGTAGAGCACAGCTCCTTCTGAAGGCTCCTTCCCCGGGGCTCCTTGGCTCCCACCGCCACTTTTGGATGACGGGGGCAGCACTCAGTCACCTGTGAGGTATATTTTACCCCTACTTGCCCCTTCCCCACCCTTGCCATGCCCATTTCAGGCAGGAGGAAGGGGGGGGGGGGCATTCCTCAGTTTCCCTGGGCATCCAGGCTGCTTAAAGTAGGGTGCGAGACTCCTTCATCCCTTTGTGGCAGCGCTGCTGGTGAACAAGCCCCTGGCTGTCAGACGCTGGCCACGAGCAGCCTGCAGTGGGCCAAGTCCTTGCGCTGGGCTGTGGGACGTGTGGGTGGTGTCCCCTGCTGTGCCACTGATGCATGGCTGGTTAAGGCAGTTTGGTTTCACCCCCGCTGCAGTTTCTCTGCAACAGATGATCCAGCTTTGGCTGCCCTGTGTGAAAAGTGCTATCTCTGAGAATCAGCGTTACCATTTGACACCTGCAATGATGAAGCAACCAAGCAAAAATCCTCAATAACGTCAGAAATAGTGCAGTGTCTCCAGGTGGTTTTTTTAACGCCTCTAGCCTTTTCTCTAGCCTTTGCCCTTCCCAGTGGTTTATTACTTTCCCAAAATAGGTTTCCTAGGAAAAAAATTTTCCACTAGATTCATTCTGAAGCCAGAGTGACAAGCTGTTTATTTATTTAATTGGTTTTGTGTTCCAACCAATAAATTAATCTTCTCTGTGTTTGATTTTTGAGCAAGCGAAGCTAAGAGAAGGGGGGATGCATGCCAGAGATGCGGGGTTTTCTTTTTCGTGTTTTATCAGCGCTTTCTTTAAAGAAAAAGCTTAATTAAGCATACCTTTTTCATTACCGTCTGTATAAATGTGGTGCCTAAAGAACAGAATTGGGCTTGAGAGTAGTTTACTGTTCCTGTGCAGTCCATCATTTTCTTTACAACAACAATTCCTGTCTATAATTATTTGGTCATCCCAATATATTTATCTTTTGCAACTTCATACATGACTCTTCGAGATTTTCCTGGAGTTCTGACAGCCTGAGCTTCCCCGGCACTCACACAATGTTTTTCTCCCAAGCTTCTAAAATTTTATTAGAGTGGAAGTTTTTTCTTACTTTTTAAATCTAAATTTGTTTTTTGTGCTTCATAGGCCACAATGCTCACACTTGTGTGTACAGCCCATCTGCACACAAACCGAGAATGAAATATGCAGGGTTCATTAGTCAGATGCGGTGAATGGCTTGAAATGTTTAATTAAAGAAAAAACACAAAAGGGCCAGTGAATCAGATGTTCACAGACAAATGGAGGTGGGGGAAAACTTTGTGAATAATATGCTTTTTGAGATGTAGGCTCCCTTATTTGCCCACAGTTAGTTCCCACCCAGGTCTTCCTGCAAGGGTGATCAGCCAATAAAATATATGACGTCCTCAACTTCATATTTTTTATGGAAATTCTGTTGTCTTAATTCTTTAGCCTTGATGGTAGGCTTTTTGTCCTCGATTTATTTTAGAGCTAGGCATTTCTCAAGTTGACAATATACCTTTGTTTAAGAATGAAACGCCCAAATCTTTCCCAGCAGCGGCACGGCCCTTTTGTCTTAGAACTGAAGCTTTGAAAAGTCTATTCCCACTTAATTTTTACGAACTAGCTTGCACAGCCAAACTTGTGACATCCTTGCTAATCAACGCTTGCAAGATTTTAAAGAACACACAGGAAAGCAAGTGCTTTATTTCTCTTGCTGTTGCTGTAAAATTTTGGTGTATTTTTAAACCTTTCCTGATGATGCATGCTGCTTGTGAGCTTCTCATCAGCAGAGAAGTTGAACAGAATAGAGGTTATTTCAGTTAATTACAGGGTGACGTTATGGCTCGAAATGGAGGATAAGGAATGAACAAGCACTTTTGAGCGCTCTGCCCATATTCCATTTTGTGCAGGCATGTTAATAGCTGTATCTGTTAGTGTATTTTTAAGGCTGTGTTCAGTCTCAATAGGGTGATGTTTGTCTGTGGGCCTCCCTCTTACTCTGTTTGCGACCAGTGTATTTCTGACAATGCCTGCACTGTCTCTGTGCCGTGAGCCGAACGGATGACTTGTAAAGGGGACTGAGATGTTATACTGGCTTGTCAGCGATGCTCCTCATTTGTATTCTGCTCAGGGGGCCAAGCCACTGAGGAAGAGACGTGCCAGAATGCTTTCCTTACGAGAGCCTCTGCCCTCTTTAATTTTCCCTCGTGCTACTTTACCTCGGTGAACCTTTCTGTTCCAAGGTGTAGCTGTTTCTGCAGCACAGAGCTTGGCGCTGGGTGATGAGGCAGCTAGGATGCGCAGTACCTATAAAGCTGTGGGTTGTTTGGGGCTGTTTTATTTTTGGCCGTGAAATGCAGCGTTAGCAAACAGAAAGCTGCATTGAGAGCATCTGGTGCCTGCCCTCATCGTGGCTGCGCGGGGGGATTCTTGTGGGCAGAGAAATGCAAAGTATATCGTGGGACTGTGGCCTGTGCAAAGCTGCTTCCGAAGCAATAGCTAGTTCAGCTTTTTAGGGAATGGCACATGCCCTTGGAAACTCCTGAATGGGGAAGCTCCCAAACTGCTGCTGTTTTAAATTGAAAGAGCTGTTTTTAATCTTAATCTAAAAGGCTGCATGTTTGAGGCTTGACTTGCTAATACAGTATGTTTTTCCTAAAATGATGCAGTGATGCAGCCTCGGTGGTGAGGTAATGTGTAGACAAGTGTCCTCACTTGCTCTGCTGCTTGAGGTAGCAGCAGCCTTCGAGAAGGAGGCAAGACAGTTTAACAACACAAAGCAATTTTGCTCCCGAATTCTTGAGTACCTTGTTGTTAAAAGTCTTCTGGTTTTGTACTATGGTTTTCTGGAAAGTGAAGGGTGCTGGTTTACGTGCTGTCATCCTGTCTTGCTTTGACTGCAGCAGTTTCCAAGTCTGTTAGGCGATGGTCCCATTTTCGGGTCTGCTGATGCAGCGCACCGCCGTCGCCGGAGAGACCAGCCGCCCTTGAGTGATACCCTTGTGCGCCGCACTGACAGGGGCCAGGCAACCGCAGCTCGTCTCCCGGCAGCCCGTGATTAATGTAAAGTTCAACGGCACTAACTTTCACCTCCTGCCATGCAAGTCATCCCCACCAGCGAGAGAAAGGTCTGACTGTTTTGGTGTTAGCTCCAGTCTGTGCTGCTGTCCGCAGGCTGGTGTGATTTTTCTCTCCTCCGTCCTTTCTGCCCTCTGGACTTGCAGACTCCTGCGTAACGGCCAGATCAAAGAGTCACCCTGGAAGGAAAACTCAGAACAGAGAAAAGGCAATTTTGGTGAGGGTTGCAGGTCATACGTCAGGTCAAATCGGTCCCCGATGGAGACAGCAAAGAAAATGTACTGTTGCAAGAGCAAATGCAGTTTGCTGAGGCAACGTCCATGGCTGGTTTTGATTGCTTCAGGGTCATCTGCATGGCTACCTACAAACCCTCTCTGCACTTAAACTCCTACGGTGCCGAACTCTTTCAAGTGAGGAAGATGAAGACTGGGAGGAGGTTGCAGGACATTGGCCAGGGTAAGTGCCCAACCATTTGTGTGAGCCATGTCAGGAACGGGACAAAGCTGTTCCTACCTTGATATCCCAGGGAGTGCCATGACATGAATGAAGATGCCCATTTCTTGTACTGTACCACTAATTTCCTCTGAGGCTGTTATTGTCTGCCTGCCTGTCCTGGAAGATGAAGATCTAATTCTAGATTGAGACAATCACAGGTCGAGCCAAAGTCAGTAAAAACTCCTGGATATATTCCTAAAGAAAACTGGTTTCTCAGTCTCACTTCCTTGATCCGTTTGATATGTACTGGAAGCAAAGGTCTTGCCTTCTTCCTGAGTTTCACCAGCTTTTGATATGGTGGGTGCCGCAGGATCCTGGTTACGTTGCTGCTCATATTAGGAAGAGAGAAGTTTCTTCTTCCTGAAGAGCATTTTGTATGAAGGCCTGGTAATCCAAAGAAAGTTCAAACAAATCCAGCTAATAATGTACCCTGGAGCCATGCTAAACAAACACATGCGATGAGAGAGAAAGCCCTTATCTTCCTGGGCTGTGGATGAATAAAAGTGATTCCTAATTTCAAAACAAAGGTGGCTAGAAAGAGAGAAATACATGCTGTTACAGTTAGAAAACTAGTTATTTATCATATCCTAGCAGGGCTATGGCACCTATATACAGAGCTAGAACAATGACGCAATATTCTCACCAGCTTCTACCTAAGAACTTTCATGACTTCTTTGCATCCTCATAGACTAACGGGAAGTGAAATCCTGTTACCTCTTTTCCTTCATCAGTGGTGGATGCAGGGAGGCAGACTTAAAGGAAGCCACATCACAACAGGTGAGGCAAGGTAGAAATAGTAGGTGGGTTTGTTTGGTCCCTGATTCATTAGGAACTGAGTATCAGAAAGAGAGGTCACAGCATCCTCTGAATGGAGTAGGGTGATCTCTTGGGGTCCCAAAGCACTGTGGTTTCTGTGCATTACGGATTTGTTCTTGTGGCAATCACTGTGTCAGTGGAGTTTTCTTATGTAGTTAGGAGGAACCTGATCACCTTCAACCCTGAGAACAAATGAACTTCTTCAGCAGCAATTCCCATGCAATGCGTGCACTGCATACCAAGGGGAAGAAGAGTACCATGGATTTTATGTGTCTAAGCAGAACAGAGCCTGCAACTGGAAATGTCCCTTCTTGTAAAGTAATTTTATGTGCTGGTGACTGGACATTATTCATTTGAAATTTTCATTAGAAACTAAATTCCTCTCAGCCCCTCTGCATATTGGGGTTTGGGCTGATGAGCAATTTCTCACAAATCTGTGCGTTGTCTCTGTTATGCGTCTTCCTTTTCTGCTTCTCCCAGCACCATGCAAATTCACGGCAAGAAGAGAGCGTGACTCAAATTGCTATTTGTTAGGCCTTCTGGTTTTCTCTCGTATAGGAATTTTGCTATTTCAAAGCTAATCTTTCAACCATAACTAGGCATGTGCAAAATTGATAAACAGGTAAAGTAATCACCCCGCTTATGAGTCCCAGCAACAGGCCAACAGATGTCGTCTGTGGTACCGGCTAAGCAGAGTCTACATTTTAATCAAGTGAAGTGTGGGTTGGGGTGGCTCCGAAAGAAGTGTTTGAGTTGATCAGCGTTCTGTTCTGCAACATTTTCAGCAGGCTTAGGAAGACATCTTGGAATTAAGTAGGCAATCTTCCCCAAAATGCTCTCCTGACTGAAAGTTTTCAAGACACTTAAGGGTGATGTCACTGCCTCTTTCTAATACTTCAACTTCTGACTAGACTGAGCCTCTGATGCAGATGTCAGCATGTTCCCAATTATTATGGCAACGTCCTTGAGCGCAGCCATCTCCAGTCAGACAAATCTGTACAGTTGAATATAGCAAAGTGCTGTTTCAACCCCAGTAAGAGTTTCTTCCAGCTGACATAGCATTTGTTCCCAAAGTCAGTTCCAGTGCAATTTTTTTCTCTCTCTTGTTTCTCCTTTCTCTATTCCTTTCTCCCGAAGCCATTTCAGGGGAGAGAAGTCACATACCTTTTATTGGTATCTGAAAGACACAGCTGAATATGAATTCACAGTTATTTTTCAGTTGATGTTTTATGCCATTTTTGGCACAAATCTTTTCCAGAGTCTGATCTATGGGAGGAGAGGGGATCTCTGAATGCCCTTGGTTTGGGATGTTCACATATAAAAGTTTTCCTTTCTTCCCCTTTAGAGCTAGCTGAGCTGTCTGCCTGGCTGTGGAAAACCTGCTGTAATATATATTTTGGTGTTATTACATTGAAAAACGGGAAAGCATCTCTCTGCTTGCCTGACAATGTTCTTTTGTTATGAAGAAATTTTGCCAGAATCAGCCCATCTTCTGTTGCCATGTGAAGTTTCCAGAATAATAATGGATGCTGACTTTCCAAATATTTAGAGTTCTCTAATCAGAAGAAATTATCTCTGTGCTCCACAGTAGGGGAATTGTGTGTGCCTTCCTCGCCTTCCCAGCCCCAAGGGGGCTGGAACAAATGCTGCGGTGTAAGAAAGCAACTGCTGATCTCCTGTACCATGCAAAAGGCCCATGAACTGTGGAACGGCACTGCACCAGTTTTATAGTTTTCCAGAGAGGTGGTGCCCCACCAGGTGAAAATCCAGTGAAAACGGGCAGACCCCAAACCTGAACCGTAATCTGAAAGGTTATGCTTCTCTTACTTGGAAGAAGTTAGGCGTGATGTTTCAGTGAGGATATAACACGAACTGTTCCTCTTTGGTAGCGTCCTAATCTGTGTTTTGAAAAAAAACCAAACAAACAAAAAAAGATGGCTGTAGAGCCAGGACTATGATACAGTTTTCAAAGAAGTGTTACTCTAAAAATATGCTGATACGGACTAACATCAGGGAGAACCCCAAAGCATGTTGGGATGATGTGCTCCCTTGCGGGGTAAACGAGGTAGCCAAAATCTGTTAAGAAGAGATGCCTGAAGTCCATCTGAGACCTCATNTCTTTTAAGAAGAGATGCCTGAAGTCCATCTGAGACCTCACGTGCCAGTGCTGTAAAGCATCCTCTCTTTGTGGCCGGCTGCATTGATCAGGAAATAGTTGGAAGTGTAAGCAAGGGGTTCTGAGTGAGATGCAGTGTACACAGGCAAATGTTACGGTGCACACGTAGAAATCTTATTGTGTTATCTGTAGAATAAATCTCGCGATTCCAGCCCTGAGCTAGCCTTGAGGCTGCCTGCCCAGCCGGCACAGAGCGCGCCCCTGACACAGCCTGCTTTGTCCCAAAGTTAGACACCGACCACAGGCGCCTCTCTCCTTTGACTCTGCTGGGAGATGAGAGTGATATGTGGTTGAAATTTCTCTTGTTCTGCTAAACTTATGGCAGTTGAATCCTGAGTAAAAAGCATTTCCCTGCCATCATGTTGACCCAAATAGCACAAACCGTTTGTGACTTAATTTTCAGTATTAATTAGGTACTTGGTGCATGTAATCTTCGCTGTGGCTCCTATGGTTATAATAGTGTTGTAGCTCTTAGTGCTCACAGTTTTAAAGCTGAGATTCCTAGAAAACTAGGAAAAAATGGGTTGGAGGGGGAATGTCAAACAGTTACCAAGTTCTCCCTGTTCCTGGGTACGATCAGCAATACTTTAGTCATTTATCACCAGTATTAATCTACTGTGTTTGAAGAACTCTGCATAAAATCTGTTCCTGTGCTTTGTTATCATTATATGCAGTTTTATGATGTTTGATCTGAGTCACTCTTGCTCCAATTTTAGCCCATTATTCCTTATCTGCCGTGATTATGGAGAACAGATCGTTCTATTGACTTTTGTAGCGTGTTTCTATGTACGTAGAAGTCCATTATCACCCTGCCCAGAGCATTCTCCTCTCTAGATGAAAACAACATGCTTTTCTTTAACCTCTCCTCACAAGTCATGTTTTCTAGATATATTTTTTGTTCTTTGACCTCCCTTCCTTTGGTCCCTGTTTTTTTTTTTAAGTGCTCAGAGCAGGAGATAATACCTCATCTGGGGCCTTATGGAACCAAGCAGAGCAGAAAGGTGACCTATATTGTAGGTGATGTGTGCTCCTGTTTGTATATCCCAGTGTGTTCAGTTTTCATAACAGTATGACTTCACTGAGTTATGTTCACCTTACGGCCTGCTCCTCCCCAAATCCTTCTCTGAAGAGCTGTTGTCTGAACAGTTTTCTCCAACCTCTATTTGTACAGTTGGTTGATTCTGGGAATGTGTAATAACTGTACTCCTAGCCACGTTGAATTTCAAAGCATGTCTTCAAATGATGAAATAATCTCATACAATCTTGTCCTCCAAGTATAATTGCATTCCCTCCAGACTTGTGTGCTGCAAATTTTAATAAGCGTGCCCTCTACTTCTTACTCTCCTTCACTAATGTCCGTGTGGAATAGAACCAAGCACAAGGAAAAAAAAAGGGGGAAATCTACTTGACATCTCTTTTTGCTTTTACAGTGATCCATTAATGACAGTTGAATGGGTCCTCCATTTGTTGCCAGTTTCAAGACTGTGCTTTCTTGACTGCTTGCAGGAACATCTGTGGATGCAGCAGCCAAAGAGGTGTGGCTATATGGGTAGAAAAAAACTGTAAAAATATTTTTATGCACAGGGATCTGCAGCTTTCCTGAGAAGTGAAAACGCATGGGATGCTAGTATATTAGCTTTCTCTTCAGTTTGACTATAGTCAAGCTGCAACAGTGAATGATTGTTGGCGTAAGTGCGGGTTCCTCACTTGAAAATCTCAATTTCAGATAAAAATCATGCAGGGAAATCTAAGTCAGTCATAAATGTAAGGGTTTTGGAAGCTGGTAAGTAGCAAATATTGGTATGGCCACACTCCTGGCTTCAAATGTTCAAGAACATGCAATTAGATGCTGGCATCTGGGAACATTGGCATTGAACGTCCCCATGTTAAATGGCCCCATAGACTTGAAAGCTGATATAGTTCATAGATTGAAGACAAATATAGGTTCAGGTGCTATATATATCCTCAAATCCCTTGCCAACGTGTGGGTTTCACAGTAGGTACTTTTCATAGTACTTTTGCACTTCTTTATGTGCATCTTAGATGGCGACAGCTGGGGAGAATGGAGTTAGCACACATGGCATTGACAAATGCTTAAACTGAAATAATCCTGAAAGAGAGTCTTCGTGCCACTTTGTCTTTGGATTTCTGATGGTAATAGCAGATGTCTGCCTTGATGGAAGATGCAGGCTCATGCTGTGAAAGACTGTAATAATGAGAAGCATTTGATGAGCTGACTCTGTTTCATTCTTACTGATGAGTTGATACTTTAAGGATACAAGTAATTACAGCAACTTTGATCAGATGTAGTTTAGGTGCTACTGGAATTGATTCCAAGAGAGGCAGCTTGCGTGGACTGAAAAGTAACTAAGATGTGATATGGCTGGGTGCACTGTCTTGCTGGGTTTATTTTTCATTCCTTCTCCATCTCTGTTTCCCCACCTACTTAGCACTGATTTTATGTTAAGTATCTCCTTATACTTGTCTTGTTCTGCAGTCTTTAACGTTTAAGGTTGTGTGGCATTATTTTGGTTGCATGATTATCAGAAGTATAGGGAAAACAGTATTCTTGTTATATATGAGTCTTAGAGTGATGCCCTGGCAGAGTCCCACTGAAAAACTACCTGCCTATTACTGCAAACTGTGTGTGCCTCGTCGCCTGCTTCTGACTGTGCTGGGAGAAACCTGGGGGACCTGTACAGGATGAGAAATGGAGTGGCTGGGACTAGCGCTGCACTTCCCAGCAGCTGTTTTGGGGCTGGTGGACTGGAACACTTCCAGGGAAAGGGTACTGATACCAAAGTATCTTCACACATCGCTGCTAATCATGGGAAGGAGAGTGCCTGAGGGAAGGACAAAACTCTGTAAACAACTCTGAGATGGAAATACTTGCGGCAGCCCTTTCGGTTGTTTTGACCAAGGGTAGGCCAGCAGGAGGTTTGTAGCAAGCTGTTGCTTTCTCCAGGTCAAGGAAAACATCATAGGAGTAGTCTCCCCCCTACTTTATTTTGCCTTTCATTCTTGTGAAACACTGGGGATTGAAGAATAAATGGGCAGCAGTTATTGTTCCATGGCCAGCGCCCCGGGGAAGTGGGTGCTGCTCGCCCGTCACCTGCCGAACTATGGAAACTGCAGGCAGGGACCGCTGCAGGCATCACGTGCCCTCTGGCTGTGACAGCTCTGGCTGCACTTGCTCTGGAGATAGGATAGGATAGGATAGGATAGGATAGGATAGGATAGGATAGGATAGGATAGGATAGGACAGGACAGGACTAGACTATTTCAGCTGGAAGGGACCTACAAGCATCATCTAGTCCAACTAGACTGACCACTTTCAGGGCTGACCAAAAGTTAAAGCATATTGTTAAGGGCATTGTCCAAATGCTTCTTAAACGCTGACAGGCTTGGGGCATTGACCACCTCTCTAGGAAGCCTGTTCCAATGTTTGAACACCCTCTCAGTAAAGAAATGCTTCCTCATGCCCCATCTGAACCTCCCCTGACTGATGCAGCTTCGAATCATTCCTGCATGTCCTGTGACTGGATCCCAGGGAGAAGAGCTCAGCACCTCCCTCTCCGCTTCCCCTCCTCAGGAAGCTGTAGAGAGCAATGAGGTGGTCCCTCGACCTCCTTTTCTCCAATCCAGACAAGCTCAAAGTCCTCAGCCACTCCTCACAGGACTTGCCTTCCAGCCCTTAAGATCCCCCAGATCTGTAGGGAGTTGTAATAAATATCCTTCTCCCCCTCCATAAGGTCTTCCCTTGAGTTTTCCTACATTGGGAAGGACCAGGTGTCACCTGTGCTACCTGCTGTCAGCCAGGATGTGAGGCTGGAGGGGCAGAAATGGGCTACCACTCTGGGAGGGCAGACCGCTCCTCCTGTGTTTCTCCTAGCACGGCGGTCGGCAATTAAATGGTGGCTGTGAAATGGAGGCGGGCGGGAGCGGGTGATTTTTGGAGTGGTGCTGGTGAATGTGTCACGGAGCTGCCTGCCTTCACACCACCCCGGCAGCGGCCGCCCCGTTGTGAGACCGGCGCTATAATTAGCTGGTGGCAATCGGCAGCCGCTTGCTGCTGTCACGGGGATTCAGACTGTCTGAAGCGGTAAATATGCAGAGCTATGGGGTTTTTGCTTTAATGACTGCAAGTATTTTCCCAATACTTGGCCAAAACCAACTGTCCTCCTTAACCTGCATTTCAGGCTGATTTGTGGGTTTATTTCTGCAATTCAAGAGTAGATTGGTCTTTGCTTTCCCCAAGTAAATTGTAGGAGATGTGTTGAAGCATTAAGAGGCCTTACTGACGTTTCTGTGCAACCCCTTCAATTTATAGTTAGCTTTCATCTAATTAAGAGACCTCACTGATTGGAATATGTGCAGATCCCTTTCTGGAGATGGTCTCAGTGTATCCTGTTAACCCATGTCCTTACCATGTTAGCCTGCTCTGATGGAAGCACTTGGGAACGCAAGAACTCTTACGAGGTTGGAAGCTCCCTTTTTACTGAAGGCATTTTCTTTACTTTATGTGGTAAGACCCTGGGTCATTTTTATCTAAGATTGCTTTCACCGCTGATGGATGGGCAAAATTATGCACACACACACACCACTCTCCAACTTGCACAATTTACCTGTCCCTGTCTTATGGAGAAGAGATTGTGACAGTGTATGCTGCCAAATGTTGCTTTTGCAGGAGCTAAAGCTAGGGGAGGAGGCTATCACATCCTTTTCACTCTATTTTTCTTTTTATTAACAGCAAGATAGGCCAGTACATCAGGATTTTTTCTGACTTTTAATACGTCAGTTAAATGGTTTGGTACCTGCCTCACCTGGCAAGTTACCCATTTCCAGTATTTTTTTTTCTGTGGTGGGAGGAAATGTGCTTCAGTGTAGCACTCAAGCTGGTGCAAATTGGTGGCTTCACTCAAAGTTTAGTATTAAAGCTGTCTTCCACTTTGTTCTTGCATCAAAAGCTTTCAGTCTTTAAAAACAAAAGAAAGCCATGGAGAACTCCATCAACTGGGAAAGGATAGGTTTAACTGTAAAACTACAATGTGCTCATGAAGATTTCTTTACCCAGATGAATGAATGTATCCTCTATGAGATTCACTGTAGTGTTTCTGTATTTTTTTAAGTATTGCTTTAGTTTACAATACAGCTGCTGATAATATTTTCATTTCTTTGTCAAAGTTGTGAACACTGAGTTCTATACATATTCACTCATGTATCTCATGTACTGCTTGTTTTAGGAACAGAAGAGCAGCTCTTTGAAACTGGAAGGCAAAAGTTTGGATTTAGTGTTGAACGCGATGTCTTAAATCACGCCCTCTCAGTCTTGCCATCTTGTTTTGTGACCCCAGCTGTTGCGTTTATCTTCTTGGTGAAAGCTAGGAGGTGTTTTTTTTGTTTGCAATGCAAAGGCCAAGAACTGGCCTAACTGCCCCTCCCCTCTCTGAAAACGTTCACCGTACTTCACGGTGGGGTTCTTTTGTTGCTGGCATGTCATCCTACAGCGCGAGCGCTTCTCTGGTGGTTTTTAACAACATGACTCTGGGGAAAGAAGAATGAGATCTCACATCTTCTTGGGGAGCAGGGTACGATCCAGAAGTCTGCATCATATCAGCCTGAGCAAGACTGATTTTGACCTGATTCTATCAAACTCAAATGCTAACAGTAGGAGATTGAAGTGTGAACTCCTTTTGGTGTCTGCAGTTGCAGCGTGCAATCAGCCTGCCCTGCATTTGCTTAGAGCAGGACAAACAGCGTCTGCAGGTATGCTGGGTACCAGAGACCTTTGAAGGCTTTCTTTCAGCTGGTTTTTTTTTTTATTTTCTTTTTATCTATCAAATAAACTGTTGAGGTTTGCTTATTGTGGAATTTGGGTTGTGCCCTGCCAGCCCTCCTTTGCAGCTGTGATCAGCCCTTAGAGCACAGCTCTCCAGGCTTTGGTTACTGGAGTTGCTTGGAGTCTCATCTAATACCTGTGCGCTTCGTACAGCCTCCCGCGCTCTTACTTTTTCATATAAATATATGAAAAAGCACACAGCGAGCTCGGCGGGTCTGTGCCTGGATCTCTATGGTGCGGCTTTGAACCATTAATCCCTCCTGTGGTTGCTGATGTGCGTTTTGAAGCATGAAATGACATCATAAGGCTTTAAAGGCGACGCTGTCAGATAACTTTGCAGTCTTATCTTTCAAAGTCAACTGTTTTCTCTTCAAATCTGTACATATGTTATAATCCTGAGCACCTTGTTTGTCCCCATCTCTTCCCTTTGTCTGCCCTCTTTCATGAATTATTCACCATTTCATAAATAAATAAGGACACAAGTACATTTTGGGAGGTTTTGCAAATGCTGTTCATAGAATAAATTTGTTTGGCACAAAAGAAAGCTCTAAAAAGCATTCGGCATCAGATAGCAACACTGTAATCCTAAGCACCTGTTTCACACCTGGGTTGGTGTAACCCTAAGGACCAGACCAGGAATTTTTAGGAGGAAGTGCTGCTTGCAATGTATGATACTAGAAGTGTCTGCTGCCTGACGTCCTGGGGAACTAATGTACATCCTTAGTGGCTGTATTTATAGCATGCAACAGCCAGATACACCACAACAAGCAGAACTGCTCTTCAGTGTCATGGGAATTCCCTAGTGCTATGGCTTAACAGAAGGATGGGGCCATCTCCTCTCTGAGACATTTGGTACTCAAACCCTCCGAAGCAATTTTCATTAGACGTTACCATGTGCCTCATGTACTGAGTGTTTTATGTCGAGGCTGGCACAAGCCAATTTGTTGATGCTCTGTTTACCTTGTACTCCGTACCGTGCTGTGTTCCAGATAGCAAAGGAAAGCTTTGCGTCTGCTGCCCTCACCGCCTGGGAGAGGGATTAGGACGGGAAGCAGAGCATCCACTGTAGCTGGAGCTGTTGCCCATTTATCTGCTGCTCACATAACCGATAATCTCCTGCATTCAGCACGAAGCATCCGGAACAAAGTGCTACCCGCACCGTTCCCCTGCTGACATCCATCGTTCCAGTTCCCATCTGCTCGCAGGTTTCCAGGGCACCAGCTGTATTCCCAGCTGCTGGTCCTCTCACGTATCGCTCAGGTCCTGGGATGGGCTTCGTGAGGAGTTGTCCACTAACTCCATCCTAAGGGCTGGCAAATTACTGCTTCCAAATGTGGATCCTTAGATTTTTTTGTACTTGGATGTAGACGTGTATTTATAATCATCTAATGCAATGTATAAAATCATACGTGTGGAATTTCTAGAAAAATAATTAATTTGCCATATGCTATTGGCTGCTTTGCTAGGCTTGTGTCTCCTTGCCTGATGTGCACACTCAGCACCATTTCAGTCCTTGAATGTCTTCAAGTGTTAGACATGTTTTTTGGTCACTCAACCTGCCATAGAAATATTTTTCTCCTCTGGACCTCCAAATTTCTCTACTTGAAGCCAGTCAAAGGTGCAATTCAAACAGCCATAACTTTAATGACATTCTTGGGCTGCTTCTGAACAAGGTTTGCAGCACAAGAGAAGTGGGAATTTTTCCTTTCCCGTGGGACTTGTAGCACTTCCATCTTACCTTGGAAAGCACCCAAGATACTGAGTTTTAACATTCTTACTCTCTTCACAAGAAAGTGTAAGTATTCTACATCATCTAAGAGGCTTCAACATCCTCCAAGCCTTGTATCCGTCATATTGAAAGGATACAAAAAATAGTTGGAGTAGGATTTGAAAAGCTGTCTGATGCGTTTCCAGGAAGGTGACATACGGAGGATGCGGGGCAGTGGAGTGTAAGCGTGGCTTTTTTTAGCATTTCTAGCTTGCCATCCAAACCCAACTGTGGCTTTACCACCTGTGTACAATCCACAGTTTCAAACTCACGCTGAAATCACCTTGTATGCTCTCCTTCCCCATTGTGTATTCCAATTCATGCTCTCAGACTCTGCTATGGAATGATTTAAGAGGATTCTTTAAATTTGGCAGGAAGAATGTGGCTGCTGTAGAGTCTCTAATGCATCCTTCTGTATTTTACTCATCACTGACAGGGGATTTGGAGAAGGTGGAGATCTGAATAAAGTGTGTAAAATTTGCTGCCAACAGCATGATAATTAAAGGAGAGAAGATAACAGTATCTGTAATAATATTGTTACATATGCACAAAGCAGGGCTGATCTTAATGTTGGCAGTTGGGTATTTCTGAGCTATGTGCCTTTAAGACCTACATAATGCTGCTGCATTACCTTAGGGTTTTTCTTTTGAATTTCCAGCTTCAGAAGGAAAGCCAAGCCTGCTTTTC
>RSEF01000001.1:137304891-137324427 GCA_003993805.1 Himantopus leucocephalus
CGCACACCCCACACACCCCCCCACACACAGACGCCCTTCGCTTGTGAGGATGGTGGCGGGAGGGCACGGAGAGCTGGGGGGTGCTCGGCCGGCTCGGGGGGCTGGGGGAGGCGGGGCTGGAAAGCGGGAGCTGGGCAGGGAATCGGCCGCCTGGGAGAAAATGGCTTTTCAGCCTCACGGTGAAAATCCGCGCCCGCGTTCAAGCCGCGAGGATCTGGGGACGGCAGCGAGCGCAAGGAGCTGCCGGGTCTCACGGAGGTTTGGTCGCAGCCGTGCAGCACGGGTGAGCCGGGCTGTGTCCAAGAGCAAGAGCTCGCAGCGGGTCTGTCGGAGGGGGGGGGCTCCTCCAGCTCCCCACCTCTGGCATCTCTCTCTTGGGCAGCTCTCGTGCACGGGATTGGGTTGAGACAGGAGGATTTATGGATGTTACCTTCCAAGAGCTGGCGATGAAGCTGGGATGCTGCTGGAGCCTGGTCCCTAGCCTTGGCTTCACCTCAGCCTCGAAACTCAGCTCTATCCTAAAACTAATCTGGACGTTGAAGCCCAGCCTAAACTGGTCAGGAACCTTGTACTTCTGCATGTCTTTGAGACCCCGAGATTCAGCTAGAACAGACCTGGCTCGTCTCTGCCAGGCCAGGATGGGCCTCAAGTGGCAATACACCCTGCGGAGAACATGGAGCTCCAGAGAGACCCAGCTTCTCATTATTGTCCCTGCAGCTACCAGCCCACCGCGAAATCCAGCAGGGGATGGACAACAGAGGAAGAACCATATTAGTCTAGGAACGGAAAGGGAGCTGGTCCTGCAGAGCCCTGGCAGTGGAGCAGCGGTGTGGGTCTTGCCGGCCGCCCCTGGGTGGGGATAAAAGAAGCTTGTGGTGTTGGTGCCTTCAAGAAAAGCCCGGCCAGAATGGATGTGCACGTGTTCCTCGGTGGCCTGCACTGCTGGAGGGAATGCTTTCAGATTTTCCTTTCAGGTTTTGGAGGAGGGTATGCCTGCGTGGGAGTGAACTAAGTGGTGCGCCTCCGCACCCCCCAAAGCAGTGCTCTGAACTATACCTTTTACTGCATTAAAATCGAAACAAGGTCAATGCTTAGCAGCGTATCTCCTCAAGCTACAAAAACAATGGTAGTTTGTGCAGCTGAGGCACATCCAAGTGATAAACCAGACTTCGCCATTCAAGGGACAGTGTTTAAAAACAGAGAGGAAAAAATGGTCCCCGAGCAAGTGCTTTTGTAATACGCAGAAGTTTTGCCATGAAGTCTGCCGCAAGGTTTTGCTGGGTTTGACTTACGACTTTAAGAGTTGGTTATTTTAATGGATAGCCTACTGTTTCCCCAAACAATGAAGGCATTTGAAGGCTGCTGGGAGGGGGAGTATTCTGCAGGAGATACTGGTTTTTGACGCATTCACCACTTTTGTGGAAAATTCAGATGACAGGTGCATAAATCTTTATTGACTTGGCCATTAAAATGTAAATAAGTGCAGTAACTGCAAAAAATTATATTGACACTAACAACAGTTATAAATATTCACTGTACAAAAGTTACAGTAAAATTTCTGACAGCAAATAGCTAAGCAAGAGCAGGAGAAACTTATCTTCCTGCCCCTCACATGTGGGCTGTAGAAAAGAAAAATGCTGCTGCCACAGGCCAGGGGACAGTAACCGTTTATTTTAGTAGCTGTGGTTGTACCTCCCCTCCACTTCAGGTGTTTTTAAGAAAGGGTGAAATAAAATATAATATCAAGCACAATTTAAATATCCAGCCAACAGAAAGCACGCACGGCTGTCTTGGTAGACGCTGATTTTGACAAAAGCGACGGCTCACATGTTTTTTGCCAATAGCGTGTGATTTTAGGTCACTCCATTTTGTAGTGCCTAACTTGAGATTCTTAAGGTGTCTCAGCTTAACCTTAGAAGTGTTCACCTCTAAAACATTGGCTTCCATTGCTTGGCAGGGAACGATGCAGATGAAATGACGGGTGTTCCAAAGAGGATGCCGTTCTCTCCAGCTTCCTGGGACCATCAGTTGTGTCTTCTTGTGTTTCACACTTCCAGGGGCAGAGTTAGAGCAGTGGGGCTTAGGGGAGGATCAAGTTGCTCTTGCAAGAGACATCAGCCAATGAGTCTTCTCCCAGGGATGATGTCCTGAGACCTGAGAACCAGATAATCCATGTTATCTCCACCCGAACCTACGGTCTCCTGCCGAGACGGTCTTTGGAGGAATGCTGAGTTGCTTTGTGACATACAGTCAAGCAACATATACTTTATTGGATGTAGATGCAAATTTTGGATTAAAAATGAGAAAGTCTGAACGCAGCTGGACATAAATCTGCCTGGTTACAGCAAATACCATTAAATATGATAAGAGCACCAAGCCATCAAACATTTTAGGCTTAAATGGAATTACCAAACGATTGCTAGCCTTCGTGGATGCACTGGAAACACATTTAACTTTTAAAATTATTTTATCATATTTTTGCAGATTTGGGAGTGCAGATTTTCAAGTATTTCTTGAACAACATTAAAGCAAGTCTTTCTAAAGCAAAACACATTTTCAATTCTGTAATCCATGTTTGCAAAGTTGGGAACATAATTGCTCTTCACATCTCCCCGCAGAGAGAACATTCTTGTAGTTATTCAGGACATTTTTCCCTAACTGTGTCATTTGAAAAATATTTCTTTAAAACACTAGCAGTTTGCAGGGATTCTTCTGGCAATCAGTGCCCATGTGCTCCTTTTTCTTCATAATGCACAGGGAATATCCTCTTTCCTAACAGGTCTACCTTCAGCACATGGATCTAGAAGGAGCTCCTTCATCCCACAACAGGAGAACATCACATTGCAGAAAGTGAAAATGAGGACTTCCATCCTTACCTGAAGGTGACATTGGTTATTTCGTGGTTAAATAGAAACTTTCGGGGGAAAGCGGTGGAAAGATGTAAACAGCCATTGTATCAAGTGTGATAAGGCTTTGCACCCTTCTGCAATTACAGCACGTGTAACAAAATATGCTTCTTTTCATGGTGCTTTCTTCTCTGGCCTTCCTCAGAATCTATGTGGTGCTGTTGAAGGTAAAGGCTTCCTACCTTTGAAGGTAACCTCTGCTGTCCTTTACTGGGCATTCAAGCTTACCATCCACACTCGCTTCGGCCTCCTTGGAGATCAGACATTTGGGTTTTTTTCTTTTTCTTTCATTCCTTCTCTCTTCACATTGTCTGCCAGCGGCTGTCCTCAGCTGGCAGTACCTACAGCCTGCCTCAGTCCATTGCAGAATAAAGACGAAAGGCATTTGGCAAAGTGCAGAAAGCAGAGGGAAAAATAAGTGTCTCAGGTGAGTTCAGGCAACTCCATACTGGTCCCACCAACACCTCCGCATTGCAATTTGGCTCTAAGAAAGCAGAGCTCTTGCATGGCAGCCAGTCCTTTACATGGCTGGTAACTGCGTGCTTTTGGCAGGTGCCTCAATTGGGACCAACCTGTCAGGCCCAAGGCCCAAAAGGTGTCTTGTAAGGAAGCCTCAGGCTTTATATGTCCCCAGGGGGGGTACACAGCCAATCCTGAAGAATGATTTGTCAGAAGAGAGCCTGTTAACAGGCAAGTGTAATGTTGACAAAGTCAACTGAGGGATGCCCATTTACAAAAACAGATGAAGACGATCCAGCCTCCTGCAGCACAGACATAAGGCAACAAATATAGACATCAGCTTCAGTAATTTAGCAACAAGCATGAATTAGGGTGAAACACATATTCAGCACTAATTCAGGAAAAATTCTTTGCTCTGAGGGTGGTGAGGCACTGGAACAGGTTGCCCAGAGAAGTTGTGGACAACCCATTGCTGGAGGTGTTCAAGGCCAGCCTGGATGGGGCTTTGAGCAAACTGGTCCAGTGGGAGGTGTCCCTGCCCATGGCAGGGGGGTTGGAACCACATGGTCTTTAAGGTCCCTTCCAACCTAAACCATTCTATGATGATTCTATGAATACACATCATGCTTTATGAGCTATGCTCCGTAAATGAAGGCTTTTGGCTTATGTTAGGCCAAAAAGAGATGACAAGGGAATAAGAATCAAAAGAAGTAGTTTTAGGAGAGAAAAGTGGTAAAAGACATGAACTTTATACCTCTAACAACACAAACTAACAAGGTCAAAACTGGTACAGAGATTAACAAAATTGAGGTAAAGGTTACACTCAGTCCTCCCGGAAGCCAGATGGCCACTAGATATACCCACTTGCCATGTTTGGTTTAGTGCTGTTTTAGAATATTTATTAGATGATAAAGAAAGAGCTCTGCTGTGCTGTGATGTTCATTTGTCCCTGGATTGTTCCCTGCTACAGCGACAATGAAGTTCTTGATTCTGTGCAGCTTTACTTCTGAAGCTCAAGCAGCTTTGTCCCAAAAGCCAACCAACTATGCGGAGGGAGTGTGTGGTGGAGGGATGTCCTTTACCCCATTTTCCTTCAGAGCAGGCATGTAATATTTGGCTTTTATGGCTAATGTTGATACGAATATTGTTGACAGGACAAGAGGAAATGGCCTCAAGTTACACCAGGGGAGGTTTAGATTGGATATTAGGAAAAATTTTTTCACAGAAAGGGTTGTTAGGCATTGGAACAGGCTTCCCAGGGAAGTGGTTGAATCACCATCCCTGGAGGTATTTAAAAGACAGGTAGACGTGGTGCTTAGGGACATGGTTTAGTGGTGGTTTTGGCAGTGTTAGGTTGATGGTTGGACTCAATGATCTTAAAGTTCCCTTCCAACCTCGATGATTCTATGATTATATGAATATGCTTTTCATAACTTTTCCTATTTGTCAGCAAATACCTTGATTTTAAAGGGAAATTTCTAGCTGTTTTGTAGGCAGGGTGGATGACTTGGAAAAAGATAAGAGATTAGAAAGCAGAAAAATACATAAAAAGCATATCTATATTATTTCAGGAGAAGCATTGTTACATCTCCAGATGATACAAGTTTTGACAGGCAGCAAGAAAAATGGAGACATACAATTCTTCATCTTCAGCAATAAAGTGACAATTAACCCTGCACATTTGCCAAATCACTCAGATTGCTTGGTCACACTCTGTGGTTTCTCTTTTTAAATTTGTTTTCTTTATTTGTAGTTCTGAATGGCAGCGCCAGCTTCTGTCCTGGTGTCCCTGGAATACCTGGACATTTTCTTAAGGTCAGTAGGTAACTTACAATTACCTTGGGAGGAATTAGATCATTTCTTCTTCTGGAAAGATCAATGTGAGGGGTTAAGAAGCATCTGTGAGGCCACCCCTTGCCCTTGATTTTCTGTTATTTGGCTTCTGTCAAGAAGCGTGGTGGAGCTGCATCTTAACATTTGACCACCACAGCGTTCGATACTGTTTGCATTTTCCTTTCTTGACTGTGCTGTGATTGGTTTTCACTAGAAAACACTTCTCCTAACACTTTCTCCTAAGTCTGCCCTGAAGCGAGTGCAGGCAGAATTGGGATCCTGGCCTATTCTCCAGCACTGGCAGAAGTTACCTCTTGTCATCGCAGGTTTGTACGGTCACATAAGAAGTAGGGGCAAGCAAGAAAATTCCAGCTTTTCTTTTATGCGGATGCAGCTATCTGCTTATGTGGCAGATACAGACTCCTGACAGATGTGTACCTGTCTGCTTATTGTGCAGTATTTTCAGGGACTCCTGAATGTCCTCAGCTGGTGGAGAGAAGGCTTGGGAAGCCTCAGGAGTGAGACAGCTGGTGGACTATGGACAATATGGATGGTGCTGAGGGAGGTCAGGATGTGGAACTTTCGCTGCAGTGGAAAGTGATTACATTAGTGTGACACAACAGCGTTAGGATGAGGTGAAGCACCATAGGAAGAGGGTCATGTCAGGGACCTGCTAATTCTGTCATTAACTTCAGGTTACAAATGGCAGGACCTGATTCCCAGTGGGAGAATGAAAGAAGATACCCTGGGACACCCAGAGGAATCCCTACCTTATACACTACAGAGGACGACAAGGGACGGTGTGAAGAGAGTCACGGAGGCCGCGGTCAGCCCAAGATCTCTTTGATAAATAGCCATGCTAAAGGTGGAAAAATTATATCATGCACACAGTCAAAGGAACTTTGAGGTACACTGCGTGAATTTTGAGCCAATGTGTTTTCTCTTGACATGGTGCCTAGGTTTCCTTCTCCTCCTCTAAACAATGACTCCTCTTCATGCCTTCAGAAAAAAAGAAGATTGATTTTTAAAGTAGCCATCTATTTTACAACAGGATACTAGAGATAAAAAGGGGAAAAATTTACAACAATTTAATAGTCAGCATTTTTTGGTGAAAAGAACCAAGCTGTATAAAGCAATAACATGTAAAAAACAATTAATTACAGGTAAAGTATAATGACAACACATCGTAAAACAACCAAAGAAACAAGACTGATACTTACAGCATATCTTGTGCCCACCTCAGTGCCAGTCTAGGCAGAGGTCTTGATTTTTAAGGACAGCCCGTTGCATGTTGCACACAGGTATCTGTTACATGAGCATGCAAAAGAACAAGCTCCAGCTTCGAGGCCCAGCTGTTGTTTCTGGAATAGGCTCCTGCCCTGTGGTGCTGGGGAATGGAGCGGACGTGGACTGCTCGCTCAGACACTGCTTGTTTGTTGGATGAGCTGAAAGGGGTGGATGAGAGCAACTCTTCTTCCCTTGCAGAGGATTTTTTGCTTTGCACCCACATCCCTTCCTTCTGGAAGAGCAATCTCAGTCCTGTTTCCCGGAGACACCCTTTGCTTATCCTTCTCAGGTTCCTTCAGTGAGCAGCCTCGTTTCCTCCACAACCATACGACAACTTCCTAAGCCATTGTGTGAGGACCTCTGTTCCTCTAAACGAAGGAGCAGCAAGCAGCTGGGGACTCAGTCTGTGTCAGTCTTACCAGCCATAAGAAGCACTGCCTGCCTGGCCCCCAGCACACCCCCCTACCCTTCCTGGGGTCTTGACTGCTTGGGCTCGGGGCCAGCTTAGGTGGTGGGTGCAGGTGTCACGTCTTGAATCAAAGAGGTGATTGAGAAAAGCACTGTGAAAAGCCTCAGTGGCAAAGGCTTTCCTTCTCTCAGGAAGTGCTTTTAAGCTAGTTACTCTACCCGTGTGCTCTGCCTGAGTCACCCTGCAGCTATGTTGCAGCCGTGCCCGTGCCTGTGCTCCAAGCTGGCCACCCACTGTAGATGGGCTCAGGTCAAGGAATGCAAGAAGCGTACGCAGCCTGTTCCCAAAATCTCCCTGGCAGTGGAAACAAAGCGCCATATGCTCAAGCAGCAGGAGCAAAAGGACGAGCTCAAAGCAAGGGGAGTTGAGAGCAGAAGGGCAAGGAGGCGCACAGGAAAGACACCAGGACTTCTTGCTCCATGCTCTGCCGTTCCTCCTTATGGGGCACTGGTGGATAACGCATGGCCACTTCCTCTCCCTGCAGCTTCGAGGAGGTGACCCTTCCACTTCACTTTCTGATATCCTGCCCCCGACGTGGCTACTGCTTATAGGCATCTTCCCCTCTCTCGTATTGCTTTTTGGCCACCATCATCCCCACCTGTCTTTGCCTCACGGTCTCTCCTAGGCCCTTGCTGTGTTAGCGGCCTGCTCAGCCCACTGTGCAGGGAAAACCAATGTCACTGTCAGCAGCAAGCATCGGGGCAAAGAGATCAGGTCCTGTACGCGTGCCGTTGTCCCCAGCACAGAGCACGGCAGGCAAGCCCCGGTGCCACTGTCCCTGACACATAAGGCACAAAGGTTGCCTGCGTCACTGGCCCTTCGCACTGGGTCTGCTGGAACCAGGCTTAGACTGTAGATTGGCAGATTTTTAATTAACACAGAATCAACCAGGGCTTTCCTTTTTTAACAGGTATAGCTGAGACCAATCATGTTTTGTAAGGGTTGATTGCCTTTGGAATATATGTTTTTTTTCCATGTTTGTCCTGAATTGTATATATTTGTTAACATTTTTTTTTACTGGCGACCAACAGAAATATACCCATATTAGGAACTGAGATAAAGGATTTATTGACTCATTTGAAAGACTTTTTAATGATGTAAAAGTCACTTATATTCAGTGCTTAATCTCACATGGCAAAAGGAAACATAAAAAAGGGGCTGCATAAACATCAGCACTGCAGCGCACTGTGGAAATGGTTTCTGAAGACCTCCCTACACTGTCCAGCTTCTCCTGGGGCTTCTGACCTGGTGCTCAAGAGTTGCAGATCAGCGCCAGAACATCCCACGTCTTCCTGCCATTGTGCTGGCTTCACAGATGAGGGAAGCAAAGTGTGCCGTCAGTCCATGGGAGTCACTGCAGGCATCCCAGTGACACTCGTGTGAATGTCCCCCATGGGGAAGAAGAACCCAGCAAGTTTCTTATTCATCACTTTGGTGGCCGAGAACCTACAGGCTTTAGAAAATGAAGTAAGTCTCCCTGTCTCTTCTCTTTTTCCATTTCAGGGAAGCAATTTGCTTGTTTTCCCTCCAGCTTGCATTTTACAGTCCTCTCTGTGTCCCAGCCCAGCCTGAAGACACGTGCAGGATCTTTTATCCCGCAGGCCACCTTTGGGGAGGTTGTCACGTGGCAGTTGCGCAACGTACGTAAGTGAAGGAGCCACATGGACTGCACAAGTCACATGAAACCAAACTAAATTATATGCTGGTTTTTCACTAGGTTCTGGTGATTTCAGAAGCACAGCAAGGGCCTCTATAGTACTTACGAATTACTGACAGGATATTATTCTGTGCAGGAGCAGGACAAAAAAGACGCATGGTGGGTGCAGCACGGAGGTGGTACCATAGGGAAAGAACTTCACCATTTCCATGTAGGAATGAGGGAACCACGTACACCTTTCGGGGACATGTTTTGGTGCAGGATTCGTTTTTTAGCGCTTGGATAACACCACCGAAATTCAGAGCATTGCTGCAGTCGGTAAAGTAGTATCAAATAAAACACAGAGTTCTACATTTGCTTTCTCCTGAAGATTTTTCTGTCAAATTGGGTCAACTTCTAAGTAAAGAAAGAGATCATTTTAATCTGCCAGCACTGCAAACCTAGTCTGGGATTTGAAAATTACTTTTGTGCCTAGAAATATTGTGGACTCTGAATTTGGCAAGCAGCACTGTTGGTGCATAAGATATAATGGTATATAATCCCAAACCTGATCATTTCTCCTTTGCTTAGCTTACCATTATTTTGACAAATGTTTGCTTTGGTGGGTTTTTGGGGTAATATGAGCAAATAAAAGCTCCATAAAAACATTTTTGCCAACATGGAAAATAAAAAATAAACCAACATCCCCCCAGTTTTTTAAACAGTAGCATTTGTCACCTTTATAAAAATACTGTCTATTATAGACATGAAAGCAGATCATAAAACTGCTCTGCCCAGATCTGCAGGGGAATCAAACAGATGGCAGAGCCCACTGCAGTTTGGATGAAGATTTCATAGCTAGATATGCAAGAGAATAGTAAACTGGTTTCAAGGTCAGCGATGAGGTGAAAACTGTGGCCAGATTTTCTTCAGCTAGAAGCATGTGCAACCTTTCTCACACATTTAAAGGAAATGCACCAAGCACAGAAATTCCTTCGCTACCAGGAGCAAATGCCCTTGGTGCAAGACATTATTGCAACAGGGGGAGAATTTGCTTGCTTAACTGGCATTTTTAAGTGCATATTTTACATTTTTTTTTTTTTCAAATAGATGTTCATGACTATTTATGTGTGTATATGTGAGTACGTATTTTTTAAATTCAGTTAGATCTGCAGCTGGTCATACAGCAGATTGTAAATAATATTAGTTGTGAATTTTGGCAATGAAAATGATTGTCAAATAATGGTTATTGTTTTTCAATTAGTTCTGGGCTCAACACGCATCTAGAGCTGTTGGCAGCCAATTTTTTTCCCCTGTGCTTGTGTCTTTTATGCCCCCACAAATCTCTGAATTGAGAAGTTATGGCTTTAAATGGAAAATGTCCTCCCTGATTTGTTGTGTTCTTTTAAAAATAAAAACCCCTAGCAATGTAGCTTGTGATATCAATCAGGCTCAGCCACACAGATCTGGATGCTGTATTTCTCTGTTTATGTCATTAGTCTGGTTTTAGTTAATTTTCACTTCCAGATGTCTCTTTTGCCTGTTTTTTTTTTTTTTTTCTGGTTAACAGGATATAAATTACCTTGATATGACAGAGCTGTTTGCTCTGGTTTGCTTGTTTAATTTCTGGATACATTTTACAGAGCCCGATCCCTCATCATCACAAAATAGCTTTTACTGGCTTACGACACAGATTTCGCTACAGTTATTTAGTGGCATGAAATATGCACAACTGACTGAAGAATCAGGCTTGTAGTCTGAGCGCTCGTCTCCTCTTTCATTAAGAGGCACAAAGACCTGTTCTGGAGAGGGTTGGATCCAGATCCCAGACCATGAGAAATACGAAGACTTTGGTTAGCGTAACTGAAAGAACGGAGGTGTGGGTTACTGTTATGAAGGATGACTCCTAATTGCTAGATTAGGGTGTTATCTTCAGAAAACAATGCTAAACTGTATCACGTTTAGCATCTCCCTTCCCTGAAAGGCAAAGGTTTTGGCTTTACTCTTTGTCAGTGAAAGGTGTTGTACAACAGTGTGAGCAGACCTGCAGTGGGGTGGCTGCCAAGCAAATCAATTCTGTGCCGCATCATCTTCTGCTGAATCACTCCTGGTCCTGAGGTTTCCCCCTGAGGGAGTGGAGGATGGTGCCAGGGTCCAGGTAGCTCCTCCAGGTTTTCTCCTGCAGGGGTTTCTGAAGAAGGGTGGTTGGGGTGCAGTGTTGTCGATTATGCTTTAGTGGACTTGAGGAGAAGATCCTTACAACACTGCTTCAGGTATGGGTGGGCTAGATGTCTTTGGCTATAGATATTTAGCTGATGGATTATATAAAGCTTTTCAGCAATTGAATACTTCCTGCTGCTTTGCCAAAAAGCTGCTGCAGGGACACTTACGCATTGCACATAAGGATCTCAGGGCACCTTGTACTTTTCTCTGGAGGCTTTGAAAACTTAAAGAGATAAGATCCAATGATCTCACAAAAAGCCTGGGAACTGGTCATGAAGTACTACGTTTGAGTGTCAGGGACAGCCCCTGCCCTGTTCCGTGCTGCCATGTCCCCATTGGTAACCCAGGGCTAACTAGCATTCAAAAAACAGAAATGCTTCTAAAATTTTCCAAAGCATACAAAAGCATGCAGAGTCTAACTAACTAACTACTTCTCTAACCAAGAGGCACTAATTCAGGGGCCTACTCTTTGTAGTTACCATCTCCAGACAGTTCTTGGTGGGCAAGTCAACTTACAGCAGCATTTTCTTCCCTTAGGGACCAGCTGTAGGTCCCTCTTGGGCACCTTCTTCCTGCGACCAGCTCAGCTGAATAGAGGTTGAGAAAAGCAGTCACAGAGCAGCTGATGCACATACTGATATTTATCGCTGGGGTTGCATATTAATTGTTACTCAGACTTGCATTGTCAAACACGCTATTTTGGGTTTTAGGCTAGTCAGCCGAGGTCTTGAGCTCATGCTGATCAAGGATCATGAAAGGAGACTGTGCAGCAAGTCAGTGAGATTTGTATGCTGAAAGTCACTCGTGCTTTGAGAGCTTGCCAAAAATAATGTTTCAGAGGGCATGTATAACACTGCCAAAATCAAGCTGATGAATGGCTGTATCATTGAATTTGGATGCAGAATGAGGGTCAAGTTCAGAACAGTCTAGCAGTAGGCTATTCGCACAATCTAAGCAGGATGGGACTGGGGCATTTTGTAATCAACATCTATTAAAAATAAGTTATTTAGCTCTGTTTTATTCTAAAGTGCCATAGAGGGAGGGCAGCAAGGAATTAAACCTGGAAGGTAGACAACAAGGCAAGTTTAGGGCCATACAGTGCCAGGCTTTTCTGAGCATTTAGGAGTTTCCTCTAGTTAGGCACAGTAAAACAAGGAAGGGAAATGCTGATGGTCTCTTCTGGAACATGTACATATCTGGGATTTGGTTCTGTAACACTGGTGTTCATTCTTTTCTTCGAGGAATATAGTTGTTCATGTTTAATAGTAATTCAAAACACGGGAATAAGTCTGTAGATGAAATACTGGATGCTCTTTTTCCTGAAGATGAGAGGAGTTTGAATTTAAATAATAAGGCGTAGTTCTGAAAGCATACAGCCTTGCGTTTCATTTTTTTATTGAAGAATTTTGTCTCCCTGGGTAACAGGCAGGTGATACAGCAAGAAGTGTATCACTTTTTTCTCCCTAGAGCAAGATGGCAAAGAAAAACACAGATCGGGTACAGAAAGTGTCAGGTCTTGGCTGAACACCCCCCTACCCCCCCACCCCCCCACCCCCCCTTACCCTTTGCTTTTCAATTCCATTTACATTCTTCTCTTTAACCAGTGGGTGCTTTCCCATTCCTTTTGACTGAAAGAACTTTTCTATGGCAAGTTACTTTGGGCTCTAGCCAGTTTTAAACAGTTTTATAGTCAAAGACTCTTGCAACCAGGCATCGTGGTTTAATCCCAGCTGGCAACTAGGACCACACAGCCACTTGCTCACTCCCCCAGTTGGGATGGGGGAGAGAATCAGAAGACTAAAAGTGAGAAAACTCCTGAGTTGAGATAAAGACAGTTTAATAGGTAAAGCAAAAGCTGCGCGCACAAGCAAAGCAAAACAAGGAATTCATTCCCTGCTTCCCATCGGCAGGCAGATGTTCAGCCATCTCCAGGAAAGCAGGGCTCCATCACACGAAACGGTGACTTGGGAAGACAAAATGCCTTAACTCCGAATGTCTTCCCCTTCCTTCTTCTTCCCCAGCTTTATATACTGACCGTGATGTCATATGGTATGGAATAGCCCTTTGGTCAATTGGTATCAACTGTCCTGTCTGTGTGTCCTCCCAACTTTTTGTGCACTCCTGGCCTACTCACTGGCAGGGCGGTGTGAGGAGCAGAAAAGGCCTTGGCTGCTTAGCCACAACCAAAACCATCAGTGTTTTACCCACATTGTTTTCATCCCAAATCCAAAATATAGCACTACACCAGCTGCTAGTAAGAAAGTCAGCTCTATCCCAGCTGAAACCATGACACCAGGAGAGACACCACGTTAATTCAAGTCCACCATGACGACTGCTGAGAAAAAAAACTAAGAGCTTACCTAAGAGATAATACTGCCTAAAGTAGCTGCCAACCATGATGCTGCTAATTGCTATTAACTTATGAGAAGTTCAATATCATTTCTAACACACACAAAGGACAGTGCATGGAGGTATGTTGGGAATGTCACGGACAATTTACCTAAATTAACTGAATATGTGGTAATTTTGGCTACATCCTGCTATGATTTTTGTGACCTCAATAGTATCCTTTCTTACACATCAGTCATAATAAGCTCTCGGAGTGATGACTAGCCAGTCCAGATCCATGGAAAAAGGGCCAGTCCTTGATGTGGCACTGTGTCCAGATAATGACATAACAGACAGATGACTAAGAAAACTGCTTAATGTAAATTAGTTGTTTGTAAACAGAAAGCTCATGATGCACATGGCTCAATGGAAAAAAAATACAATAAGAGAACAGCAAACGTAATTAAATGGAGTTTAGAGCTGAGGCTATCTAAAGAAAATAATCTGTATAGTGTTGTTGTATAATACCTAGCGATGGACAAATCCACCCCATTGGGTCTGGACATACTGGTTTAATAGATATTAGTTGGTTCTATATCAGAGCTTAGATTACTAAATGGCTTGAACAAGGTAAATTAAATCTCATGGCAGAATATTACATTAGAAACACTAGCTAAGCTTTACAGACTCAAATGACTGCAGAGCTATTCCAAATCACGAGTGATGATTTATACCAGTCTTATTACTGATTTATTGCCTGCCCCTAAATTGGAGAGTTGCTCTTCAGATAAAATGTCTCAGTTAAAAGAAGAACTGAACTCCAGGAAGACAGAGGACCTTGATTCAACACAGTAAAGAGGGTAATAAGGATTGAAGAGTTTGTGAACGATGTATTAATTTGCAGTTTGAATTCAGCTCCAGCAGAAATCTTGCCAAGATACCCAATTCTCTTTCCACACTTATCTCTGGACAGCAGACCTGGTAGCTGTCCGTTTCATTCAGTGAACAGCCAGATTTTGAACCATGTACTAAATAGTTACCAGTTTCTCCCTCTTCCACCCAAACAAGCCCATTTCAGTTATCTTTAAGGTCAGAGCTAGAACCGGGCTGTGCGCATAAGGAGTTTGTCTTTAGCTGCACCCTTCTGTCCTGCTCCTGCTCAGACACCTCCTTCTGTGCTCCAGGGCTGGACCACAAACACCTCATGGCTGGTCAAGGACTTCACCATGTCTCAAGAGTTCCTCGTCTTCTTCACCACCACAAGCCATCAGTCATGTGGGTCTGGTCTGGAAGTGTTGGCTGCTTTGTTCCCTGGTCTCCTTGTGCTTCCTCACCTTCTCCCAAACACCCCCTGCCCACACGGTGAGGGTTAAACCTAGCTGGTACCAATTCCTGCAATGTGCATTTTTCTGTGTACAAGCACTGATGCACTACTGTCCCTCTCCAAATATCCCTGCAAACAAACAGTGGCAATTCAAATGTTTGCTGAAAAACAAAGGAAAGGGGTGTAAGCCTGGCTCAGCAGGATCATCTGTCTGCTTAAGCCCAAATACTTGAGGGGACCTTTCTCCATCATTTTCTCAGCTAATTTCCAGCTATACGCTTAACTGCTTACGTAATTGATCACTCACTGTCAGTGTCTATGATCAAAAAATACCAATAGTCTCCAGAGAGAAATATGTTTCATTCTCCTGGGCGAAACTGAAGGTGACAATGCTGCAAAGCCTGGAGGGTGAAGGTGGGCCTTCATAGGAGAGAGGAAGAAGAAGTGGCTATACTTTCATTAGACAAAGAGGTCACATTTTTGAAGGTCAGATCTTTCAACTTTCATTTCCAAGGTACAATCTGACCAGTGCTTTGAAGTGCATTGCTGCTCTAGCTGTAAATAAAGAGACTTAAATTTAGGCCAGCTTATGAAGCAGCACTCAACGCTGTAGCTTGCATGGCATCTCCTCTTTTGAGACTTGTAAAAAGCAAATTTATACCGAGAAGAGTTGCCTTACAACTGGTGTCAGATTCTTGTAGAAGCAGAGACTGGAAATGAACATCTCGGCAATGGTGAAAACTGCTTTGTGTTTGGAGAGCAGGAAGTTAAATGGCTTGCCTGCGTCAATTTTTCCCACTTCAGCTGCGCAGCAGTGCTAAAAACAGACAAAAACACCAACAGCTTGCTTGCTTTTATGAATTCAGGTTGCCCTAGTTTATATGGATGTATGTGCGTGTGCCTATGTATGTGCAGTTACTCTGGGTGAATGGAAAGAAGAGCTCCACCTAGAAAAACTCCCATGTATTTGGTGGCTGTTACAAGCTGAGAGGGACACTGGCAAAGGTTGGTTAATGCAACTGCAAAAAATGTGGCTCATAAATCGGAAAAAAAGGATTGTGATGCATTTGGAGTAGCCAGTTGTGCTTTATGAATAAGGGAGCGAGTAGTGGTGCTGGACATGGAGTATAGCTGTATATAGCTGTACATGGATGGTGTAGAAGAAGACCCACATGGCTAGGCTTGCCTTTGCCATATTAGGCAGGTGGCCCTCAGTGTGGTCTAAAGGAGTAAACCAGCTCAGTGGCCTTTTTTATAGAATTTATCAAAATGAATCACAGAGTAAACATAAACTGAAGCAAGCATGCTACTTAGTTTATTTACAAAACCAATAAAAATGCAAAAAATACAGTAATCGAATTATGTTCTCAAGTAAGAATGAATCAATAGATTAATAGCTTCAAAGTGCTTCCATACCAAATTAACACAATAAGCAATCAAATCAGATGATGAGGCTGTCACTTTCACTTTCAGTCCTTGTCACTAATGAAGTTGTGCTGAGTGAGTCAGAGGAAGAGTTGTTTGCTTTCAGACCGAACGTATCCGGCATCCTACCCAAAACACTCCTTTCACTTGGCTGGGGAGGAGCACAGGTCACACCATGTGTTTGATTTGGACTTAGACCCTTACCAAGCGAGAATGACAGAGGTGAGTGACATTCCTCTTGCAACCTAAGTTACGTGCAGCTATCCAGGTACAAACAATAACTCTTCACATAACATTTCTTACAGTCTTGTGGCTGTTTCAGGGCGATGGGTGTCATTACCAGTTCCCCTGCCCATGCGCATGGTTTGTAGGATAGCAGATCTACCCGCTTAATGCAGACAGGATGGCTAAATAATGCATGATGGCAGCTTTTGAATAGCTTTCGACCTCATCAGAACTTCCTGACTAACTCAGTGGCAGGCTGACATTTATTTTTATGAAACTGCGAAAGGTGTTTCTCCCTGAGCTGTACACAAACACTCATTTGTAACCGGGGGAGGAGGGCGGCGGGAGGAAGAGAGAAAATAATTCGCCTGAAGTCACCCTGGCAGAAGAGCGATTCAGTGTGGAGCCAGCGGCTGTGCTTGCGAGCCAGGTGATTGCCCGCTGGCCTGGGCTGGACCATGCCCAGGCACCGGGCAAGTGCCTGCTGACCTGGCCTGGACCGTGCTGAGTCCCAGGAGCAGAGCTGCTCAGGCACAGCATGATTCACCACTGGTGATACACAAATTAATGGGAGGCAATGTGGGGAAAAATAGGGAGGGATGGAGAAGGTACTGCTCAAAAATCCCCAGGAAAACACGCACTAGGAGAGGCTGCTCTTTCTGATGACTGTAGTATTCCCTTCCTGAAAGAATGCTGCACCCCAATGAGTGCTGGGGAAAAGAAGGGCTGGATTTATCCTGCATAGAGATACGCTGAGAAAAAAGTCTCTGGATATTTCTCTCACTAAAATATCTCACTAGGAGAGTTCAAAGGCAGATACTAGCAGGCTTTATCAAAAGAAAGAGCTTTCAACCCATCAGAGAGCCCAAGGAATATGAAGATAAGCTACTATAATTTCACGCTGTGTTATTTTATTCCATAAGACAAACTATTACTTGCTTTCACAAATTTATAATGGTGACCATACAAATTATGGTTTGATGTCACAGGCAGTCTCATGGTTTAGCTACTAGGGGAGAGAAAAAGGTAATTGCAAAATGTACAATGACAATAAAACAGCAAAGCTAGGTGGTTATGTTAGCAATTATTCCTGATGTGTGAATGTGTCCACTGTATCTAATTTTCAAGAGGAAAATTTATTTTAAAGAAAAATCCTTCATAGAATTCTAATGAGGGCCAGAGGAAATGGATGGTGAACCTCGTGGTGAGTTGGGTGAGCAGCATGAACGAGAGGCAGCAGGGAAGTTAGCTGAGATGTCACTTGTTGCTTCCTGAGAGCTTCAGGGAGAGGATGTCAGTTGAGGACTGACTCTGAAGAGAGCAGGCATCAGCCCGGCTGTCACTGCCGAGGAGGTAGCTGCAGTGTTGCAGTCGTTGGATATGCAGTAAACAGACAATGCAAGAAAGCAGTTCAACATCATTCCTCTGAACAGATCACCATAAGCAACAACCAGAAATTTCTAGCAGGTGGTGAGAGGAAAGCCCCCACAGCAGGTCTGTGTGGGTGGCTAGTCGGAGCACAGTGGTCTGCTTCTTTTCTCATACTGTTCTAAAAAGGTGGGAGGACACTGAAGGCAACCTCTCTGGGGCAATGGCATTGACTTCAGTAACTCTTTTAAGTGACGGTGAGCCAACAGAAAATGGGTTGTGGGACAAAATAAAATCCTCTAGGGCATTCTGACTATTGCAGTAGGTGCTTGTTTAACATGGCTGGGAATACTGTTATTAAAATAAATATTTGTTGCTAAGATACCCTGTTAGTTCAATAGCCTTGAAATCTAGTTTGTGTCATTAGTCTGGAGGTGCAGATATTTTATAGATATGTCATTCCAGCCATTGCAGACAGACCTAGGAGGCAGGGAGGGAACTCCTCAAACACTAATAAGAAATAAAGCAGTTACTAGCAGCAGCTCTGACCTTGAGGGCAAAGCTATCCTTGGAAGAAAAGCAGCTTGCTGAGTGGGAGCGAGAGAGAAGAGTGAGCAGGAACACAGTGGTAAAAGAGGAGGGAGAAAAGCAGCAGGATGACCCACAAGGGAAGGGAGCGTGCTGCACCACACTGGCCTGATAAATGCCACCACAGACATGGCACTGCCAACTTAGGCTGGGTTCACTTCAGCCAGTGAGCAGGAGCAGCAGAGACAGAACTTGGAGATGGAGGGTTGGTCTTCTGACACCAAGGGTCCATCAACTTTGCTACATGAATTTCAGTTTTACTTGAGTCTGGCTCAGGCCTTGTCCCATGAGCTGAGGTCCAGGCAGTGGCTGGAGCACCATAGATGTACTCCTATGGTGTGTCTCCTGAGTTAGTGTTGTCCAAACATAAACAAACACCCAAAGTTATCTAATTAGGCCAGCATAAGCCTACTTTTTAGGCCTCTAGCCCATGGTGCAGAAATGTTTATTCAAGCCTTCCTAAAGCAAATTCTCTGTACCATTCCTAAAGCAAATTCTCTGTACCATTAAGAGAGGGAAAGAGGTGTCCTTGGAAACTTCCAGATACGAATTCAGCATTTTTGATTGAGGATCTCTGTCTCTCCATTGATAATTTAAGAAATGAGTAGGAAACGCTGGATGACTCATTCCACCAGAAGTACTGCTTTTCTGAGGAGGATCAGCAGCTTTTTAAAGAAAAGGCAGTGGCAGTAGCTTGTCTTTTTCTTCATCTGCCTCTCCCTGCCATCTCACCATGTAATGAGACTAGGGGGTGGAAAATGTGCCTTGAGCATGAGGAGCTTTGGTTCCATGCTTTCCTCAGCCTAAGAAGATCTGGTTCTGTGTGATATGAGAGTATGCCACCCTCAGCATGGAGGAGAGCCAGTGAAGGAGCGTGAAGCACCCTCTGGCTCTCCTGTTGACAGGGGACCCCTGTGCAATCATTAATGGGCCTTAGCTCCCAAGCCTCAAGGGGCCCAGCAGGAAAGCTAGCAAGAGGGAGTCTGAAGTGGCATAGAATCATAAAATCATAGAATCATTATGGCTGGAAAAGACCTTTAAGACCATTGAGTCCAACCATTATCTAACTCTACCGGGCCCACTTCTAAACCATGTCTCTGAGCACCATATACAGACGGCTTTTAAATACATCCAAGGACGGCAATTCAACCACTTCCCTGGGCAGCCTGTTCCAGTCTTTGATAACCCTTTCAGTGTAGAAGTTTTTCCTAATATCTAACCTAAACCTCCCCTAGTGCAACTTGAGGCCATTTCCTCTTGTCCTGTCGGTTGCAACTTGTGAGAAGAGACCAACCCCCACCTCTCCAAAACCTCCTTTCAGGTAGTTGTAGACAGTGAGAAGGTCTCCCCCCCAGCCTACTTTTCTTCAGACTAAACAACCCCAAGTCCCTCAGCAGCTCCTCATAAGACTTACTCTCAAGGCCCTTCACCAGCTTCGTTGCCCTTCTCTGGACATGCTCCAGCA
>RSEF01000001.1:137324527-137338420 GCA_003993805.1 Himantopus leucocephalus
ATCTGGCCCCATAGACTTGTGTATGTCTAGGTGGTGCAGCAGGCCACTGACCATTTCTTCTTGGATTATGGAGGTCTCAGCTCAGGGGGCTGGGTACCCAACAAACAACTCACTAGTCCTGCTATTAAAGACTGAGGCATCTGGGAAGCTGCAGGGGGTTCTGTTCCTTGCAGTATGTCAGTAATAACACAAGTGGTCACTGAGTAGGATCCAGGGTGTTTTGGGACAAGACACTGACTGCCTCTTCTTGAAGGCTAACAGGAGCCATGTTCCTCTTGCCTCTTCTGCTTCTAGCTCTATCACTCTTACCTTCCAGCCAGAGAGGGGTCAGGGTAAGCAGGGAGGTTCTTTGCATGTTTAGGTGTCTACCAGAACAGGTCTCAGGGTTGTACTGTACCCTGTCCCCACACGTGGGCACCAGAAAAGTCCCAATCTGCAGACTTCCTTACCAGCAAGCATGTGAAAGCTTGAAAGACATGACTTCTCTCTTGCGAGAGACTGAGTCACAAGGGAAATCACCAGGGTTCGATCCTGGTTTCAGGCAGAGAAATCTTGGGCAATGCTGGCACACAAAGGAAATTTCCCATATATTCCCTCTGTTTCTTGGGGCTTTAGCAGATGATACCTTATTAACAGTTATATTTCTGAATTCAGTTTATACCATTTCATTACAAAGGGCTTTGCCAGATGATAACCCTTGCTGTAGCAGTTTAAGATGTTATTGCCTCCAGCTGCCCGCTCTGTCCCTCTGTTCAAAGTTAGGACCTTGTAAGAGTCAGCAAAAGAGGCTGTGCACCCAACTGCATCTGCTGCCATGCACAATCCTGCACATTAAGGCCTTCAAATAATGCTGTGGACCATAATTTGGAGCAACCAAGGAACAGGTGACATTTCCTTCTCCTCACATTTCTAAGGGGGTGATAACCGTTGCAACTGGGAGTGGGTGACAGCTGGAGCTGGTCACATATTAAAGCAGTAGCTCAAGTTTCTCAAAGCTCATGTGCGGCAGGTGTAAGCTGTGCTGGTCCTAGAAGGACTTTACTTGTGTAGTAATATAGGTATGCCGATTTGAACAAAATGGTTCACGCTTGGGTGTGTAGCTGTATCACCATTTCTGATCTTTGCGCTCCTAAAGAAAGCAAAGCTGTATTTTATGAGCAAGCCAAACTATCCCAGCAAACATGAACTCTTGCCAGTATAGCTGGATCTGCACCAGAGGCTTCTGCTGACACAGCTAAGACACTCAAGGATTATTCTTCTTCTCCCTCCTATCAACACACCAGGCTGGAAAATATCTGTTGTAGAGACTGGAATAAAAGCAATCACAATAGTTTGTCTTTTCTGCAGTGCTCCAATTTAAACAGGGTCATACAGGCAGCATCCGTGGGTGCAGTTTTACTGCTGAGATCAATTTCAGTGCCCTGCAGAATTCGACTAGCGGTAATGTAGTGCAGCTGTAAAATTAGAAAGCCCAATTATGGCCAGGCTCTGCCTGCACAGCTCTCAGCTTTGGTGGTTGGAGCCACCAGCATGTTCATGTGAGAGCAGAAATCTGCCAGAGATGCCCTGCAGCCAGCCTCTGAAAACAAAACATCGGGAGTGCACATGAAGAAGAGGAGCTCACAGCTCATCTAGCTGCTGTGCTGTCTGCTTGTAAAACAATTTTTTACTTACAGAGAAGCGATTCTGGCCGAGTATAAATATTGCCATAACAGTTCTGCGAATGGTGTTGAAGGATAAATGCGTGGATTAGCACGGGTGGTTAGTGAAGCACTCATGTCACCTCTTTACAGGGTGATGGAAATATTTTGTTATTACTAACCTATCCTAGGAAATGGAAGTCCTCCATCCTTTTCCTTGTCTCTGCTGTTTAATAATGAGAGTGGTGAACCATATGGTGTTCTCTACAGTCTTCAGACCAGGAACCTGTGGACAAATTACTAAATTCATCAAAGCCAAGCAGGTAAAATCTTGATCCTACGGACTTCAGTGGAGCATGGATTTTACTTTATGTGCACAAACTTGCCCGTGTGTATAAAGTCCTTTCGTACTGTGTTCTGCTGTTGTGTAATAGTTAAATTATTTCCTAGTATTAATGTTTAACATAGATTTTTTCCCCAGTTTTAATGTAGAGTTAATTGATTCCAGTTCTACCCTGAGGTTCTGGTAACTGAACCATACTTCCTGTGCAGAAGGGTGATGTATGGGGACATTATTATCTGAACCTGGGACCGGGAGAAAAAGAACGCCGTGTGTCATTGCCTAACGATCCTGCAGCCGTGTAAAGCAGCCAGCAGTATGTGCAATGCTCCCCCATTCTCCACCAGTGTTAGTCTGTGCTCACCTTTCAGTGATGTGAAGAACAACCCGTTTTGCTGACCAGTGGAGAATAAGGTCCACAGATACCCCCTTTCTCATTTTGCCTCTCCTAATAACTCCTCAGTAGCCTTGGCCATTTCACTTATTGTATCTCCCCTTTTTCTCATAGTTATAAACCAGGGGTAATATTTATACACTCTTTCAGCTGTTATGACGACTATTAATTACTGTTCATGCTCTGCTCTGGAAATTAATGTATTGTGCAAGTACTGAGTGTAACTTAATTATTGAATATTCAGAATTATTTGATTCTATGGGCTATTTTTAGATCTTGTTTCTTAGTCTGTACGGAAAACGTACCTATTTCTTTCAGTCTGCAGAAGACTGTGTTAATGGCAAAAGGTATATACGCCTTGAAGTTGGCTGCTACAGAAATATGAGACCCTCTAGATGCCTAGAAACCAAAGAAATATTTGCACCATCTTTTATACCCGCTAGTGCATCTTTATTCTTCCCTGTCACCTCCCTTCCTTTCTTAGCATTGCATGCTGTGGTTTTCCCACCAGTTGCTACATTAAATGTACATGGAGATTCTGCCCATCTGGAAACAGTTTGGTCTTAAAATTAACCTGTCCCAAATCTTATTTTCAAAACTCATTTCATTTCTGTCTTCTGATCTCATGCTAATTTTTTTCCTATCTTTTCAAGTTTTAGACTAAGGAAAAGAAATTCTGTTTTTTTAACAATTTATGACTAAAAATCATTGAGGGTTTGGCTGAACTCTATATTTATGGCTCAGATAAAGAGTTTCTATGTCATCAGATATGAGTCAGTCATGGTTTGGCTGAATGAATGTTGCTTGGTCTCTGGCTGTCTTCGCCAACTCATGACACGGATCGTGTGTGTGTGCTGGTAGAAACAGGCAGAGAGCTGCATATCACCCATTTTGTGCTGACCTGCCCCCTCAGAAACATTGAGAAAAAGCAGTGCCTGTGCTGTGGGGTCTGTGGGGACCATGGGGACCTCCACTAAGGAAACTGTATTTGCTCATTGATTAGATAATTGTCATTATTATGTCTCTTCTGTCTGATGCAAGCTGGGTTGTTTTCACGCTCTAGAGAAGAGCGACTCTTGCTCTGCGGAGAATTCAGAAGGACCTCCTTCCCCATGTCTACAGCAGTCAGGGAGAACAGGGTCCTAATATTTGTAGCCAGCTAAAAAAAACCCCAAACCAAACATACTCCAAAACCCATAGTGAGGATTTAAGGAAAGGGATAAGAGTTGCATGCTCAGCCGCTCATCTTTATGGCCAGATAGGATAAATGTTCAGACAACAAAAGGTCGTAATAAGTTTCTCCACTGGATATTTCTCTTCTACAGGCAGTTTTGTTGAGTCTACAGAGACTAACTCAAGAAACGCCCATAATTTCTCAAATTCTCAAATCCGTGCACTGCCAGTAACCCTGTTCAGGGAGTACTGGATAAAATCTGAAAGACTCAGTGACCATCCTCTGCTACAAAAATGGCACAGCTTCTGCAAATGAACCTGGGGAAAAAGAGACCAGTATGTTTGTACTGGAGCAGAGAGAGGACCAGGAGACTTTGCAGACTGTCTCCTAACCTAACTGCTGCCCTTGAGATCACCCTGCCTTGTGTGAGGCATGATTCAGGATGCTATAAAGCCTCCACTGCCTCAGGCAGCATCTTTTTCCAGAGGAGCAGTAGGAAGAAAACACAAATGTAGTAAGTTATGAAGCAATATAGAGCCATCAACCGGTTCTTCTGGCCTAGTCCCTGAAGAGGAGGCCAGAGAGGCAGAACAAGATAAATGGCCATCACACCAACCTTGTCTTGATTCATGCACAAAGTCAAAAGTTGGTTATTTTTCTGGAAAAAAATGGGAGCTTTACGATATTTTTTTGTCCCAAAAAAGCCAAAATATCTGGAAAAGGCTTTCTTTCCTCCACTGAGGGGTGGCTCTGATCAGGCTGATAATGGCGAGGCTGGGGAGAGGAGAAGCCTGTAATAGTCGGGTGGTACTGGTTTGAAATACTCCGTATGCGGCTTTTTCTGGCCAAGGTTAGTGGATTCACTGAGGCCCTTCTGGATACAAAGGGACACTGAAATGGAGCCTCTGGGGAGAGACGTGAGCTCTCTCCTGTGCTAAAGGAGATTAAGACTCAATAGGGACTTGACTGAGCAGGAGGTAATTTCTCGTCTAATAACAACAGGGTGTGGGTGTGAATGTGCAAACTCGTGCTGGAGGAGATTGGACTCAGCAGAGAGGACAGCACTGACTGTGCCAATGGTGGAGTCAAACATGGGTTTGTGTGTGCGTGTATAGGCATAGTCATGTGTTTCATAAAACAAGTGGTTGTGCTGAAGATGAATGCGTCTGAAGAAGGATCATTGCATACTAAGGGGAGGTCAGCAAGCAAGGCTCCTATGAAGGGAGCAGCAAGTGAAAGAGGACCCAGCTGCAGAAAGGGGCAGCCCTACACAGAAGGAAAGACAGTGTTTAGAAACTCCGTGAGGCAGCTGTGAATGGGAGCCCAAAACCAGGAAACCATGCTGGAGCAAGTCCGGAGGAGGGCCACAAAAATGGGCTGGAGAACTTCTCGTAAGAGGACAGGCTGAGAGAGTTGGGGTTGTTCAGCCTGGAGAAGAGAAGACTCCAGGGAGACCTTATTGCAGCCTTTCAATACTTAAAGGGAGCCCACGGGAAAGACGGGGACAAACTTTTTAGCAGGGCCTGTAATGACAGGACAAGGGGTAATGGCTTGAAACTAAGAGAGGGAAGATTTAGAGTAGATATAAGGAAGAAATTTTTACAATGAGGGTGGTGAAACACTGGAACAGGTTGCCAGAGAGGTGGTAGATGCCCCATCCCTGGAAACATTCCAGGTGAGGTTGGACGGGGCTCTGAGCAACCTGATCTAGTTGAAGATGTCCCTGCTCATTGCAGGGGGGTTGTACTAGATGACCTTTAAAGGTACTTTCCAACCCTGCATATCCACATATATTACCATGGGAGGGAGGCATGAGACTCTCATATTGGATGAATAGGGAGTTTAGGAGTGAAAACGTGGAGAACTGATGGCAGACAGTGTGGCTCTGTGCTTGTAACGAGAAATGCACGTAAAGGACAGGAACCAAACAGGATACAGAAATAGCTGTATACTGTACTCAGTAGCTACAGAAAAGAGACGATTCTTTGAAAAGAAAAGCTCACTTCTTTCTGGTAGGATAAAACTGAGCAAAAGGGGTTTCCACTGGAAACGGAAGAGATAACCTGTTCAGAAGAGGGTGTCTTCAGTGACAGTATGACAGTTACTGTGTTGAGTCTTGGAGAATGAATTGTGCTGCAGTAATACAAATAATTAAATGTGTCTGAATAATTAAGCACATCAGAGCAGAGAGGAAGGAGTAACAGACTGAAAAATGGGAAATTGTCATTCCACAGAGGAGAGGGGTTCAGTAACAGTCAGAACGACTCTTTGTAAATTCCCAGCATGTTCATGCAGCAGCTACAGCAGTAATTTAGTAATCAGTTAGAGTCAGGGTGCATTTGAGCTGTTATAAAATACATGGTTTGATTTGGTTCCATACCACAGCTCTTCTGCTATCGCTGTTACGGTTTTCCATTAGTATGTAATAATCTGGCTAACTGTATTTTAATAGCACACTATGGGCAGCTCTGTGCTCTGCCCAAAACGCAATATTTAAACAAAGAACTGTGGATTTTTTACCCACTCATATTTTATGACTAAGATTATTGGCTTTCTTATAGCACTCCAATATTTTTCTTCAGGGGTCACAGTGGCCTTTTGCTAATAGGCAGTATAACAAGTTGCTCCATTATAATGTGGCCTCATCTTCCAAAGTTTGAAACTTGGCAGCTGAGAAGTAGATATGGAGACAACATCAGGGACTTTCCCAGAGGCTTCCTGAGGAGTCAGACATGAATTAATTACAAAACAGGCAGATATGTGTAGTGGCTATTGCTTCAGGTTATAAACCAGGAAAATGTCCATCAGGAAAGCTGATGTGATCTCAGATGAGACTATATAAAAATCTGAACTGGGACATTTGGACATTGGCTGAGCCCAGAGAAAGAACTCACAGGAGCAGTTAATGCAAGCAGAGATACTGATCCTCTCCCCAGTGCCTGAGTTGCCCCATTCACTGTTTGACCTCAGCCCCAGCTTGAGTTCAGCATTGTGCGGAGACAGATTCACGGGTTGTTCCAGCCGGGGGTCACTGTTCAGCCCACCTCCCAGACACCTCTGAATTGTTTTCCAGCCCTGAGTGTGTAGAGGCTGCGTGTGAAGAAAAATAAAGCTATTTGTACCTGGCGTGCTGGGGGAGCTTGGAGGATGTGCCCTTTGACTTGGGCTGCTCTGCCACCGCTGCGGCAGAACCATGAGTCTGTTCCAGCTCCTGCACAGCCTGGAGACACAAATGCCCAGCAACAAGGGTGCAAAAAACTATCGTTAGTAGGTCCTAAACGCAGCAGTTTGGAAGCAGCATAGGAAAACGACAAACCCTCTGATTATAGGAAGCTAGGGTGAAGTCCTAGCACCCCAGGAGAAATCAAACCCCCTGTACTAACATCCCTGTTCTGAACAAGTCGCAGAGGTCTTCAGCTGTTCTAGTGATGTGTGGCCAAGTATGCCATTAATAGAGTGGGCATGACATCTCACTGAAGTCACATCTCCGGACTGAACATAACTAGGTGAGCATGTCATCTACAGGAAAACAGGATACAAGCATGACTGTGTATCAGGATATGTTTCTGGATGACACAGTCATGGAAATGACCACCTGTCAGCTGTGTACATTTTGGGAACATGGCACAAGGTCTTCATCAGCTGGGAAGACAAATGACAGAACATCATCCTGTGCAGTGTTATAGACATGCCTGTAGCATGACTGGGAAGGGCCGTCCATACACAAAACAAGTACACTTCTAATTCAGCATGGGACCAGGTTTGTATCAAGTCCAGTGATGCCCCATTCAAATTAATTTTTAACCAATTTTTTAGTTCTTGGTAAACCTGAACTGCTGTTTTATGTAGAAGTGGTTATATTTTTGCTAGAGAGAAATCGTCCCTTCTATCCTCCTTGTACTGATAATCCCAAAGCATAATCTCATTAATGTCTTCTGAAAATAGCTCACAGAGTTGCGGTTTCTGTCAGAGCGGTTGATTTTGCATTCCAGACTCGGTGAGCATCACACAAGCCAACGCAGGAGCTTGGCACAGCAGTACTCACAAGTTCCAAGATGATTTGCCTGTCAGGCACCCATTTAAATGGCATCGCGTTTGTGATAAGCAACTCTATCCTCATTATCCTCTCTTAAAAGCCTATACCACTTACTGATTACTTCAAGAGGAGCGGATAAGGGCCCCATCATTTTACATTGCTTAATGCTTTCCATTACAAAAGACCATCATGACATTTCATAAGAAACTTTCATATATTCAGTCTTCTAGGGGGTGTGGGGGGGTGGATTTTCAGCAGCAGCAAAACCTTTTGGCTGGAAAAATGGAATTCTTGTTAGGTTTTGGCTGATTAATTGTGAAAAAGTATATTGTCCTCCCAAAATCACCCTTTTCATCTTTGGGAAAAACTTGCTTCCTTGCCAACATCAGCTCTCTGAGGATGGGCTTTGGCTGTAGCAAAACTGCTCATCTCTCTCCTCTCGGGATGTCCCAGTAGCTCTGCTGAAGCAATCAGTGATGAGAAGAGAAACAGGCCAGGGGCCTTCCCTCTCCCTGTACAATCAAACATTTTTCGCAGCCCAGGACACAGCAGCAGAGCACTTGCTCTTCTGGGGCACCGTGTTAAACACCAGGATTCCCACTCCTCTCTTCAGCTCCTCACTCCCCACGCATGCCGTGGAGACCCCCCATCTCCAGAAAGTAAGTAAGGAGCAAGCTGAGCACGGCAGCCCTGAATGTGTCCATTCCCCAGCTTGGAGGGGACACCTGGGGCTCTGTTCAGTTGTCCAAACGTAACTGTCTTGTGCTATTTCATATGTCCGCCTCTCTCCTGCAAATTTCTGTCGGAATAAGGAAAAGCAGGAGACCCACAATCTTCTGGAGAGGTGGCTGGAGAGTAAACGGCGTTCTCTAGAGTATTTAATACAGCATCAGATGTCTACAATTAGAGAACAGATTCAAACCCTCCTATTCATCTCCACTTTCACACACTTAAATGTAGTTGTCTGCAGTACGGATATCTTGAGGTGGAGTAGGTATCTCAGCTCCTATTACTGTCACTGGGGAGCCAGTTAGTACCATTCAGTAGAACCTGGAGAGCTGTGAATGCACCAGACGTGCTCGTTTTAGGGGAGCCGTGTACACCCCATTGACTATGGTGGCAGGATAGGTCAGTGGCTCATGTGTGGGCAGCTATTCTAGCAACACCTAAGCTTAGGTGTCTGGAGCTCAGTCCCATCCTCTACGTCTCTGCCTGGGATTCAAGTCCTTCTCACAATGGCAGCAGGTTGCTATAGTTACATATAATTTGTTCTTTATCATTTTCCACTGTATGGAAAAAAAATGGGGAATTATATTTAAAAAAAAACAAACAACCATGCAAAAACTTTATGTTAAGAAACAAGATTTAAATTGTGAAGTCAGACCCTTGAAAATTGTGCTGTATGTAGTTACCCCTGCAACACCTAATTCAGTCATCTTGTGAATATATTGCAATTTTATAGATTTTACAGCATTACAATTTTTTCATATCCAGCTCTCTCTTCATTTTGCATTTCAAATTACTTTTTTCCCAATGTTTAATGATACATTATTAATATAAATACAGCAATACAAATATATTACAAATATTGCTATATAGAAGCTATATTTTTTTAGGTTGCACAGTCAAGAACTTGAAAGTTAGGAAATGCCAGATGTACTCACTGCAAGCACAGTGAGATACATTCTCTGTCCCAGAAATCCTATGAATCAAATTAACACAAGATGAACCATCTGCTACAGGGATAGTATAGGAAGGCAAAAATAATAGTGACCAGGACAAGTTACATAAACTAGATATGAGCACTAAGAGAAAATGAGTGATTGCCTTTATTTTCTTCTAAGTGGTTTCAGGAGACCTCTTGGCCCTGGTGCTGTTGACATTCCTGGAATAATCTGTATATTGTCCATATCCCTGGATCTTCCGAAATAGCATCATCAGAAACAGTGTGCCTGTGGGGACTCAGACATCCTTTCCTCAAATACCTGTTGACAGACACATTCCTGGTGTTAGGAATTTACAGTATTAAGTGGGAGTTCCTCTAGCAAAAGTGCTGCAAGTAAAAAGGGACGTTTCATGTTACAGAACGCGCCTCTGGGCTCCAGTGTAAGGGTAGCCCACCCTGAGCCCACTGCCCCAAAAAGCCAGTGCCCTGCAGCGCAGATCCTGCCACGCGTGGCCTCACATCACTGCGAGCTGGCATGTGCTTGGACTAGTCTTCTTTGCAATGACTTCATTTTGAGTGTTATTTGCAGGGGCAGATCTCGGAGCATGGGTGTGTGCACACCACAGTGAACATTTTATGCAGAGTTGTGATCCCAGGCTTTGGGTCTTTGTGTGTAAGTACCTCCTGCTGTCTCTGGTGACAAAAGATGACATTGACACTGCCTAGGACTCCACATGAGATATTTCAGACATTGAGGACAGAGAAAAGAGGATATAAAATAGGATTAGGTTCTCAATCCTTTCTCCTTACCAGTTGTTCCACCAGAAAATTACCTCTAACACAACTCCTGATCTCTTTGTGATGTCTATATTTTTATGCTCCTGCACAAACATCTTGACAACGGGAATGTATAAACAGACAGGAACGTGATTTTCTCTCCCTCTTGCTAGACTGGGCGAAAGCCACACTTTTGCCCCAGATGCATCTTTCTCCAGCAGGCTCTGTAGAGTATCCCAAGCTGCTTTGTGCTACAGGTTTCTGATGAAGGTACTGGTGGAAAAGTAGACTACTGAGAATGCTGGAGAAGTCTTTCAAAAAACTGTCTGAATTACTGGTTCATCTATCCATCTACTAATCAGATCTGTGTCTTTACTGTGGGACCTAGGGGTATTTCCCAGCTTCTGGATCTGTGTGTGCTATCTTCCCACTTCCAGACCTGGGGTTGAGTCAAGACTTGGATATGCACCAGCCTCCTGCCCCCACACCCCAGATTCCAAAAGCCTGCATGAGCTGGCGAGAGAGGAGCAGTGACGTGCTTTGCCTGCTCTTCTAACTGAAAGAAGAGGAGAGCAGGTCTGCAGGGCTCACCACAGTGCCAGCGTGGCCTATGCTGCCTTAGCAGTACCCAGTCATGAGCACTTCATACTCCGCTGCAATCTGTTCTCAGTTTCTGGTGCATCAGATGATTCATAACACAGGGGAGAAGAATAACTAGATATAAACAGCAACTCTTCGCCACACTCCTATTAATCATCTCGGAGTATTATTGTCCCACTGCATTCCTCCCACTAGCTGATACCCCTCCGGAGTGTTCATGTCCCATATGCTTGTGCAGCAAAGGGTGGCTAAACACGCGCGAAGCCGTGCCCGTGCGCATTTGCAGTTCTCCCAATAACCAGCGATTCTCCCTTTGTTCCCCCTGGAATCTCAGCAATCCACTCCCCACCCACACACCCGCTGTCTGCTTCGGGCTTTTTGGTGCTGTCGCTTGTACCCGTGTGAGAACAACTGCACACAGGTCATCCTCAGAAACATGTCAAATGTTGCATTCCTTCCAGTCTAGAAGGAGGAGCTGTGGGAAGGATATGGATATCTCCCCTTTTCTGGTGTCTGAGAGTTCTGAAAAAAATATATTTTCTGTAACGATCACAGCACAGAAATGATCCGGCTTACCAAATGCTCCTCTTCTTCCTTCCTACACATGCTTCAAAACACACCCCTTGCCCTGATCTTTCTTTGGAGAATGCAGTCTATTGTTAGTACCCTTTGCTATTGTTAGTAGGGCTTGTTATAGTGTTTCTTAAGTTTCCTTGTTCCAGTAGGTGGAAAAAATACACCACTTCTCTGACCTTTTGAACTGCTTGCTTTTCTTAGCTATCGGCATAAATCAATGTGCAATATGTAAAAAGGGTGGAAGAATACACATGAGTGTTGGTCTGTGAAAGTGGGGTCAAGTGGGTGAGAGAAAGAAGTGGTATGACTATAGATGTATGGATTTATCTTCTTTAGGCTGTTTCCTGTATGTAGTCCACCCTGTTTCTTGGTCTCCACAAGACCAGGCAGGTCCCTACACAGTGCCATTAGCACTAGAAGGTTCTCTGGAAGCTTTAATTATGCTAATGACTTCAACCCAAGCTACCAAAAGGATAGCTCGTTTCTGTAACTGGGTGATTTTTCTCTAACTTAATCCATGCTACTCTTAAAACCATCCGTAGTGTAAATCCTGACTGGTGTAAGCAATGCTATTTGATTTCAAAATGTCATTAGTTTAATGTGGGAATTTTCTGTGTTTGGCACAAAAGTAGAGAAAGACATCTTCTCCCCGCAGGTGTGTTGGAGCTCACCTGTGGTACTTTCCATTTCATCAGTCACTAGGAAACCGCACATTTCCACATAGCAAAAGGCTACATAGTTGTCACTGATGAAACAAAATGGGGGGGGGGGGGNGGGGGGGGGGGGGGGGGGGAGAGAGAGAGGAGGGAGGGAGAAATAACTTTCTTTTTAAACACGTGTACCAGTTCAACCAGCTAAAATTGCTTTTGAAAAAAATTCGGTACAATTCCCTTCCTCCTGGGGCTAAGTTAGAGGGATTGCTAAGAGAATTAGCCTGTAAGTTCAGAACTGAAATCACAAATTGAAGAGAATATCTCCTGAAGACTTCACAAGGGAAATATTGTCCCCATGAGTGTTAACAACATATTTGCCATTGCTTTCTATCCAGGCCAACAAAAAGGGAGGAAAAAAAAGGGAGTGAGAATAGAAGGCTAAACACTTTTGTATAATGCAATATTGTGATTTCTCCTAGCTGCCAACAAAAGCAACACTTTGAATTTTGGCTGATAATTCAACTGGGAGAATTTCAAAGCAGTTTGCAGATTAGCAGAAGAACAACTGTAACATGGATAGTAACAGAGACTAAGCAAAACAACAGAAGGAGAAAATGCAAGATCTCCATAAGAAAACGCTGTGCATCTCACTGGCAATAAGTTAAGTCTCTTAAGTACAACAGTCCTCCCCTTACCTTTGTAGTCACCGTACCGGAGAAACACAAGCTTCAGGAAAGTGAAACAAGATGTGAACTGGGCACGTCATTTACATCCCATCTTGGTGGTGATGCTTGGAAGCGGAGCTTTCTGTGAGCTTTGAACTTACATTGCAAAGTATCAAAGCGTTTTGTTACCCTTTAGTGATGCCTCCTCATTATACACTTGTGACACCTTGTATGTATTTTGAGAACAGCCTTCTGTATTTATTCATTTATGTGTATATTTTTTGCTTACGTCATCCTCATTCTTGATCATCTCTATCTCCAGCACCCAAAATAAGTTCACCATTGGATGATATTGATAATGTCCCCATGGCTCCCTGGCCAGAAGTCTTGCAACAGTTTGTGAGAAATCCTGCATGGGAGGGAAGGAGGGATGAAAGATAATACAGTACATTTCCTCTTTTGTTTCTTTTACAACCCATTGATCATCACTTAAGATAAGTGATTTTTTTCCCCTTTAGATAAGTTGGCAAATGTGCAGAAATGAAGATGCATTTATCATAAACCTGGAGATGCTAGAGACATGAGGGACTTAGTGGTCCCTAAGACTGTACCTTGAGGCTGCATTCCTAAAAATCCATTATTCTTTCCAGGTCTTTGTAACAGCTAGGGAATCTTCTGCTCTACCTTAAAAAAAGCTTGGTGATATTTCTTCTACTTTCCTTTCTAGAGGTAAAAGAGGCAATAGGAGACCGAGGCATTTTTCAGATCATGCCTAATATGGGAAAAATCAGAAGGCTCCAGAGGTTTCACCAGAGCAGTTTTCTCTCAGCTCTAATCAGTACGAATGAAAGAAGAAGATATGGCTTTGCCGTAGCCTGCCGGGTCCATCGTTTTTCTTTGTTAGCAAACTACAGTATCTGTGTTCATAGCACAAGAATGCAGCCAACAAATCCTAGACATACCATATATTTCATGGGTTTAGCAACCCATAAAAGTTGAGTAGCATCTGATTTATCTCAGCAAATGGGTCCAGCTGTTCTCAGGAACATATTTTTTTAATCAAAGGAGGTGTTCCCTAAATTAAGTCTCCATTTGAATCTCCTTGCCCAGGGATATATTTACAGAACTATTTGTAAAATATTATCTACTTCAGAAAAGCATTTTGAATGCTTTGTTATTGCAGTGTGGTGGGACTTTCCTGTAATCATTGTTTCTTCCCAAAGGAAACTAACATGATGATAGGTAATTGCCGGATTACCAAACGGCGCACACGCTCATTTTCTGGGCTAAGCAAATTATTAGAGTTTCATAAATGCTCAGCTACATACATTATTCTACTATACTAACCTATTATTAAAGAGACCACTGAGGA
>RSEF01000001.1:137338520-137363004 GCA_003993805.1 Himantopus leucocephalus
TTCCAACCTTAACGATTCTATGATTCTATGATTCTATGACCCATAGAGAATATTTACTTTCCTGAATGATGTGGCGTTTTACTTGCTTGCTGTGTGTGTTGTTGCTCCTTTCATGTGTGAATGCAATAGATGCCCGGCCCCCATGTCCCACCGTATATTGATAAGGGGATAATGGCAAGTGATGATGTTATACAAATACTTGAAGTTCAGCTTGGCCTGGTTTTAAATAGTGAGTTCAACCTTTACTCCTCTGCAACCATCCAGCACGGCTGTTTTATGATCGCTCCCTGCTCACCAACTTTCCTTTTTGTCCCTGAAGCCTAAATCCTGATATGACAAAGAGATGAAAAATCTTCAGGCTGGTCTCCATTGGAAAAAAAGTCTATTGGTCTTCATGGGCCTCCATAAATCACTAGATGACCATCTTTCTCTCAGAAAGGAAATCGAAGGAGGAGCATGACAAATAGGTATTTTTGATTGGTTAGTACCCTAATTTTAACTAGTAGGTGAATGTATTGGAAAGACAAGGTAGACATTTTTTTAGAGGTTTTTTTTTCCCCCCAGTGGAAAATGCTGATTTGACAAAACTGAAATTTTTTGCTGGTACATATGTTTTTCATTAAATATTTGCAGAAAATGTTGAAATATTCTGTTTTTACCTTTTTGGCACAGCCTTTATGTTATGCTGCTATTTTACGTAAATGCAAAATGAAGTCTAATTAAGTACGTCCAAAGCAAACAATTTGTCCTTGATGTTTGAACATTTCCCTCCATGAAAAAAATCCATTACAGTCACGTCTACTTATGATTCAGAACAAAACCAAATTTTGGAGCCCTGGAGTCTTCCAGAGGATGGGATGTCTGGTTTCTGACTGCCCCTACTTTTGGTGCAGTCATGGGATGGACAGCAATGCTGATCAAGCCACAGAAACGGGACTGAAGGGATGCAGTACATGACATGGCCTGAGGTCTCTGCTCTGTACCGCAGCATCCAAGTGCCACAAAAGCTGCATTTGGCAGCATCCCTGGAAAACTCCCTTTTACCCCACTCTAGTTGCCTTTTTCTTTTCTAATTTATTCTGGGTTGGTTTTTTTTTTCTTTTTCTCTTCCAGGGACTTTTTTTTACAGTCTTGGCTTGTTTTCTGTTGTCTCTTAAATGCTCCGGTGAGTGTAATGTTCTCTGTTGGCAGTCCATATGTAGGTTAGAGAATAAGGAGGAATACTTTGCCCTTGCCTAGAGGTGGGTAAACTGCCTAAAATTTCTTCACGGGAGACATATTCAAATCCCCGCAGGAAGGTGGAAACACGGATGATATAAGACTAACCTATTTCATGCTTTATAACTTTTATCAGTATGTAAATGAAAGACAGCAAGTGGTTCTTTCAAATGTTCACCGTAAAAGTGTTCATTTGGTCACATTATGACAAAATAAGCAATGAAAGAGATGAGGACACGGTAGAGGGAGTCAGGGACAGGGATGTGACTAGCGTATGATCTGAGCCGTCTTAACCTTTACTCGAGGCTGTGTTGCAGACTTACTTTTTGACCTGAGAAAAGTCATTTGCGCACATTTTCCAAGCAGCCATTAATTTCAGGAGCCCAAATTGAAACCCTGTGAGAGGGACTCCTCTCACCGCAGATGTCTGTATGTGGGGTGATCATGTATACCCTACGTACAGCTAGGAGAAAGCAACAGCTGGCTCTAAGACATGTTACCTTTGGACCGCTTTGGATAGCCACATCAGGATTTAATGCGTCTCTCTCAGAAATGAGTGTTTCTACCCCCAGCCTACAAGGGAAGCTGGCATGGCTAACTCACGCCCGAGCATCAGCAGTGTAGATGTCTGAAGTTAGGTGAGAGGTGTCTGCCCTGTGGCATCTTGTTTGATGCAGCTGCTGAGTGGTTGCAAACCCCACTAACCTGAGACGACACCTGTATAACGGGTATTTTGGAAGCAAAACCGTTTTCTTCTGATCCAGTACATGGATCTTGCAAAAAATTTTAATCTGACAGCCTGGTATTTTTTTCCTGAGGGTAAAAATCCTCTCAGGATCATGCTGTTTCTGCTTCATGATTCTTAAGGCTCAGGGCAAAAGAAAAAAACCAAAGTGAGAAAGATGCGATTAGGAAATCACAGATACTGTTAAGGGCCTAAACTATTGTGCTATTCCTTTCAGAACACAATTGCTTAAGCAAAAATTGCCTTGTTTTTAGAATTACAGCAGGGGTCAGGTAAGATCACCATCTTGTGCATTTTACTAATGGAGATGTTCAGCCTGGCAGTTTCCGTGCCCTCCCACTTGCTATTTCTTGTACTTATGCATAGCCGTAAAACTGCTACAGGTCTCAAATAAGGAACAAGGATTCCTAAAAATTATAAGGTGTCAGAACAGAGAAACAGAAAACAGAGAAAACTCAGACAACACTCCCTACCCATTCTATCTGTCTTTCCTGTGAATTACTAGAGAAGGATAAAAATCTTGAAAAGATTAAACAGAAACTTCTTAGCTTTCAAATAGCAATCCAGTGTACTAATGTGCATCCCAGGCCAAATTCAGCCCTCTTGTAAGTGACTGGAACACTCATGAAGTCAGGAAATTCATGGAGTCAGGCTTATGCCTAAATTTGGCTTCATATGTTATATGGGGGAGCTCATATATTTTTTTTTTCCTTGGAGTGAAAATACAGTTCTCAACCAGGATGTGATACATCCCTTCAAAAATAATATAAAAATTCCCTGTGATAGAAGCTCAGCTACACCAAATAGAGCTTTATGCAGCACTCAGAAGCAAAAGCATAAAGAACTGCTACAGCCCTAACACAAGCTGGGATGAAAATGATGTGTATCTGACTTCTGGTTTGAATTCCGCAGGCTTCTTTATTCTAAAAGAACAAATGGATCTTGCTTCCCTAAGCATATGGCAGCAACACATGTAATTTACATCCCATATGGGGTCTCTTTCAGGCAACGGTCAGACTACAAAAAGTCACAAGAAATTGCTTTAGATCCCCATTATACAGTGCAGGCGCTTAGCGTTCCCCTTTGTAGCACTGTCCATAGCTCCAGGACAGGTGCTTTTAATACAACTGTTGTTTGTGCTGCATTAGCACCTGGAAGTTAGGGAGCACTGCAACGCCTCTGCCATCATGCTGTGAAAAATGTAGGATTCCTTCAGATGGCCGTGATCTAATTTAGCAGCAGATGAAACCAGTTGGTGTGACACATAATGAGAAAGAATGGGACAGGAAAAACAACGCTGTATGGTTATTACATAGCATATATTATCGCTTGGTCTCAAAGCGCTTGGTAAAACAGGCTAAGCAAAATTATTGCTGTTTCAAAGATGGGGAAACTGAGGCACAAGCAGGTGACTNGTTTCAAAGATGGGGAAACTGAGGCACAAGCAGGTGACTTTTCAGAGCATGCCAAAGCAGTGGCAGAGCTGGCATCAAAGCCGGGCTCCTAAGTCACAGTCCAGCTCTTTACACACCTACTCGCACTGCCTCCTCCTCATNCATGCCAAAGCAGTGGCAGAGCTGGCATCAAAGCCAGGCTCCTAAGTCACAGGCCAGCTCTTTACACACCTACTCACACTGCCTCCTCCTCACGTACTACGGTCCTGTTTAAATAGATCATGCAATATCTATGAATAGTTCAGTCACATACTGTCCTGGTTTGAGGTAAAACAGGACCAGTTTTGTTCTGTAACTTTGCTTCTTAGCTGGGTCTCTTTTAACTACTGAAATTAACAGCATATTGTGCAGACACTGTTCGCTCTCAGAGCGATAAGCCCTGTGTCTATAGCTGATGCCCAGGCACGGCATGCAGAGAGGCTCTTGCTCATACTTATTGCTGAAACACACACAGGCAGATAACTTTGTTACTTGCCCCGTTGAAGGGTTGGAAGCAGAAAAGTGTAGAGGGGTCCCACCTGTGGGGAGGAGCGGACAGGACAGGTGACCCAAAACTGACCAACAGGGGATTCCATCCCATCTGCCTCATGCTCAGTATGAAAGCTGAGGGATCAAAGGGTAGGCCCTCCTTCTTCAGTGGTTGGTGTTTGAGGGGGGCTCTGTCTGTTTGTTTGCCTTTGATCCCAATCTGTGCGTTCCCAAATCCAGATCTGGAAACCAGTTCCCGTCCATCACTGAGCCCAGTCTGGGAGTTCCCCAGTGCCAGCCGGTGACGTGATTGTCATCCTGAGAGCTTGATATGGTTTTGTATATATTTCATTATTTTCTTTTTATTTTATTGTTAATATTTCATTAAAATAGTTTAGTTCCTTCTAAACTCATAAGGCTCTTTTTCCCTCCTCTGCTTTTCTCTTTGGAGAGGTAGGGGGGAGTATCTGTCACTCACCCAGTGGCCGGTTCAGCCTAAACCATGACACATACATGTACATGTGTGGGAAAAAAAACCGCACCGAATAGGCCTTTTTATTACCTTGGCTGCCTGCCCAACCATGCTTAATTGGCAGCATTGTGTAAGTAACACAATAAAAATGCCTAGCAAAATGATCAGATGCAGGTTTTAAAGACTAGTGTCAGAAGAGCCTTCCTTCCGCAATGAAGAAAGCATGCGTATACTCAGTGGGAAACTATCTATCCAGGCAAATGAGGCTAGAATTTCTGGCATAGCAGAGGATGCAAATCAACAAGGCATTAAAGTAAATAAACAGATCGAAGCCTGGAAAGGGAACAAAGAATATTTGTGCTTAATGTAATTATAAGGAAGACAGCAGTGGAAAGGGATAAAACACTAAAGGAAATCGCTTTATCAGTGCACATGCATTAGGTTTAAGTGGTTTTGACACTAGGAAGGCTGAGAGGAGGAAGGATTCATGAATTTCCATCACAGTGGACTATTATGAACACCATGTTGTGCACAGCAAGTAACTCGGGCTGTAGGAATTCACCTTAGAGTGGACCTGAAAGACAAGGAGAATGGGCAATGACTGGTGTTGACTAAGGGAAGGGGAGTAAGATGCAAAGGATATCCAAGTTTTAGCCTAATAACGTGATTTCCAGGTTAATAACTTGCTCTTAGAAGCACATAAGAATATGTAGTTGGGATTCAGAGAAGATGACCAATTAAAACCTGGGTAGATTTAGATCAGATATTAGGAAGAAATTCTTTACCCTGAGGGTGGTGAGGCACTGGAACAGGTTGCCCAGGGAAGCTGTGAATTCCCCATCCCTGGAGGTGTTCAAGGCCAGGTCGGATGGGGCTTTGAGCAACCTGGTCTAGTGGGAGGTGTCCCTGCCCATGGCAGGGGGGTTGGAGCTAGATGATCTTCAAGGTCCCTTCCAACTCCAATGATTGTATGATGATTCTATGAATGTAATATGAATTCTACCACAGCATGTCACATAGCCGGTCTCCAGTCAGTAATTTGCCTGCTGTAGTGTGGTTTTACTGAACACAAGGCTGACCAAGGGCAGTCTGGGCACAAGGCCACGCACGTAGGCTGCTGTCTTTGAAAGGAAGCATAGAGAAAGGAAAGGGCCTGCAATATTGGGCCCCTTAGCGAGAATTTGCAAAAACATCTGGAGAACTTAGGCTGGACAGGAACATTGCATCAATCTGCTCTGCCCGATGCAACCCCCTGAAGTTCCTGCAGTCACTACTATGATTTTTTTTCTTTCACCTCTTCTAGTTATCCTGGTTGTTTTTATTGAGACTGTATATTAAGTCACTCTAGGCTTCACCTTCAAGTTTGCATGCAGCAAGTTTTTGATGTATGTTTTTAATAAATTTTCCTGAGTTCACTCAGGCAACAACTTCCCCAGTGCCGAACACCCACGCGCAGCCTGCCGTCTGCAAGAGGCTGTCCATTTACCCCAGCGAGCCAGGTCAAGCCACAACAGTCAAAACCTCATTCCTGGGCGGCTCACGCTGGGCTGTAAAACTGATCATGACACGAGGACAGCAAGCTTAGCAGTGCTCAGACACAGTAATTGCTCAACAGCCCATGAGAGAAATATTCATAGGACGTAGTAAGCAGCCAGCATGGGGAGACCAGAGAGTCCAGAAAGACAAACATATTGTTCTCCGATGGAGACCTCTAGATGACTTCTCTCTGCCTTAGTCTAGACTGGAATTAACCTTATGAGTTCAGGTAATTATTCTCTGTCCTGACTCTTGTGTGAATGGCTTTAGAGATCCTTCTCCCCGCTGTCTCCAGCAACAGCAGTCCACAAGGACATTTCAGATCTTAATTGAAAGGGAAATGTTTGCTAAAGGTCAGTTCAAGTGGAAGAAAAGCCCCTCTCATTGTGGCTGGGGGGAGAGCAGAGCAAACAAGTATCTCAAGGGAGGCATGGAGAGAGAGCCTTTGTGATTTATTTGTTCGGAGGCAGGTGGGAACCAGTGAATTTTCCCCTGCTTATTTATTTTTGCCTGGCCTTTACAAACTCAACCCATTTCTAGCAAAGACATAGATCATCTCAGCACTTATGCAGCAGTTCTAAAGATTGTATTTTTTTTCCTGAACTTGTGCACACACATGGCAGATCACACTGTTTATAACTTTGTGTGGATTAGTGCACAGGAATGTTTAAATAAATTGTTGGAGCATCTCATGTCACTTGCTGATGACCACCAACCACTTTGGATGCAAAATGGCATTCAGAAACCAGGTGGGCTCCCCTCTTGGATTTCACTTGAGATCACAATGCCAATGCTGATGCAAAGACTGAAGTTTAAGAAAAAAGAGGATGGGAAATTACAAAGGACATGCTGAAGACCTCCTGATGGCTCAAGGCAGGTGCAGGAAATAGATCATGAACGATTTTAGCAAGGTCTTCTGCCAAACCGGGCATCTACCTCTTTGCTGTGCAGACATTTCTCTATAGATGCAGACATCTCCAACAGCTCTCTTTCTGTTCCAAAATTTTCCATCTCAGATAAATGTAGGATCACTTCTCTCTTATTTTTGTGGTTACAGACAACATATGATATAAATGGAGCAACGCATTGTATTCATTATTAAAGGGTTTGGGTTTTTGCCTTAAAAAAATCTCTCATTTGAGGCCTTTGTTCCACATTGTATTACACTTCTGGGTCCTGGGAAGCTGAGAGATGGGAATGGGCAGAGGAGGAACAGTCAGTTCATTTCACAGACAATTTTGATAATTCTGGCTGTGCTGAGAGTCTCTGATAAACAGAAAGAAGATCCTGGCTACAGTCTGCTGACAAGCACCTCAGTGCCAAACACTGGAGATGGCTCTAGGATGGTCAGGCCAGGAGCCCAGGGTGTCAGGCAGCCATGGCCTCGGATGCTTGGGAAGGACAATCCCTGAAGTTTGGAGGTGCTCGGCTCTCTGTCCCCTCACCAGGTAAACATCTGGCTTAAAGGACACACACTCTCTTCAGCAACCTGCTAAAAAAAACCCAGAGAGAAGTAAAACATTACCTAAAGAAAGACTGAGCACTGTCATGAAATATTGAGTTGGCAAAGTGTTTCGATACTGAGAGTAACAACTGTAGCTGAAAAAACTGCCACCAGTTTTTGCAGAGGTTGTGTGGTTAAGCACGTCCTCCTGCTTAAGCATGTCCCATGTTTGCTTCTGCAGGCAGCCACCGTAATACACATTCGCTGTCTTCATCGCGGTATTAGCCAACCAGGCATCTCTGTGAACAACGGCTCTCCGTCAACCCATTGAAAAAGAGGACAGCTTCAAGGAAAGGCACTCGCTACCTCTTTTGGAGACAGTCTGGACATTGAGGATGCAAAGGCTAATCCAGTTAAGCCGTGTAAGGTCAATATTCTGCAGACTACCTTCTGTGGCTGCCTAGGCTTTGGCATAACAACCCTGACATGCTGCCAGCTACAAGGGCCTTCTTTATTTTTCGTAATAGCCTTTGACACCTGTTTTACACAGGCAGTAGTAATCTGGAGACAGGTAGTATGTGCTAGCTTTCACAGATACTGGGTGCTTAAGGTCCATGCAATTTCTGAGTTTATTTCTCCTGAAGGTCAGATCCCATGTCTATAAATTAGCCCGGCAACTCAGCAGGTCTCCAATTATTGTCACTTGTGACATATGGTGTTCAGAATAAACATGCTTGTTCTCCTTCTTCTGTCCACCTCAGCAATGGAGAAAAGCCATTGTGGTCCTGAGCATTAGCAGCAGGCTCAGCACTGGGAAAAATAGCTTTATCCTGTTGCAAAATGGGGCAAGTCCTAAAAGTTACAGGTGAAGCAACTGCCCTGGCTAACTAGCAACAATCTCACAGGTCCACCTGTGTGGGAGGGAAGCTCCCATAGTCATCTACATGGAAATAGTGGTGTTATGTCTAGCTGCCGAGGTGGAAATAAGAAATGGGTGACTTTCTGATGTAGTCAGAGCTGAAAACTTCAAACTGGCAATAACTGACTGCTCCCCCAATTCAGAATCCATTCTGTCTTTATATATGTCTGATTCAGATTGGTCTCACTGCCCTCTCAGAGCATCCAAAAAGCTTTTCCTTGGCAGAATCAGTAATTATCCTGCTATGTGGATACCTAAAAGCAACGTTGCATGGTCACTACAATACAGTCTTTCAGAGGAATTTATTTAACACGTTTTCCTGAGCCCTTAATTGCAGTCTTGTAAATCCTAGTTACTAACCCTGGCCAAATCAACTGCATTGCTGGAAGAATAACTATAATCTCCTAGTTTCCTTTTCCCAGGAAGGCAACTAGTGAAACAGATAGTTCTGCTGTGCTGCAACTTCCTATAGCTGTTTTTGATTGCATTCTCCTCCCTAGTGCTACAATAAGAATTAAACTCCTGTCTCTGGTGCAGTTTTCAGATGCTCTCCTGCTGTGAAGTGATGCTCTGAAATGCCCAGTGATTCACAGCTCTGATATTTCATGTCTAATGGAATTATTTCTGGATGGAATTGCTACCTTTCCTGAGAGAGAGGGACTCATAAAGCTGCTAGGAGACAAATTATATGCATCTATCCTTGTCTCCTCCACAGCGCTTCTCAAAATCAAATTACTTGGCTACACTTTTAAAAATTTCTCCTATTGCATGAATATGTAAGTAATTTAAAGTAAAACATGGGGCACTGTAATTACGCAAAACATGGGAAATTCAGCGTTATAAATGGCTTTAAGAAAGACCCGATGGTGTCATAGGACAGAAAAATAAGAGAGGGAAAGCTGAAAGCTCTCTCTTCTTCCTTTGTAGATCATACTATCAGTAACTCTGCATTATAGGTTTATATGCCTGTAAGGCATGTGTATAGATCACCACATGAGGTGTGTTCTATAATTGTTGGATTGGGATTAAGGCATATTATTTCTTGATGTCAGTTGGAGTTTAAACTGCTTTGAAACACCCCCATGTTTCCCACCCCTGCTCCCTTCGGAGGCGGCTGTGCCCCAGAGGAGTCCCCAGGGCTGCTCCACCGCAGGGGAATCCCCCCGGCGAAGTGCATGTGTCATTCTAGCGTCCTCGGATATCCCCCAAAACTGCTCTGGGATTTAAGTCAGAAATCTGAGCTGCCGAGAGGGGCTTGAAAGCCTGCTGGTGACTCATGCTGGGATTCGGTGCCGCGGGGAGACATTTCTTTTCAATTAGCTAAATTCCCAAAGTAAGCAAATATCCTTCAAATTATATCAATTACGAAATGTTCTAGTCTGCCCGGGGAAAGCGCGAGGCACCATCCGTGGGGCACTTGGGGTGCCTCGCACCAGCAGGTTTGCAGGATGGGCGCAAACCTCCCCCTGCTGAGGCTGTGGTGGGGTGGGAGCTCAGCGCCACAGCACCGGGCAGGGTGTCCCAGGCAGCCTGGCCCCCCGGCAGCACTGCAGGGTGCAGGGCACGGATCGGTGCATCGGTGGGGCAGCACAAGCTGCTCTTGAGCAGAGCGGTTTGCAGAAAACAGCAACGACTCTGCTGCGGCTGAAGCTCTCCCGTGGGGAGAATATGCCCCAGGCATGCCGGAGAGCCTCCCAGGTGACTGGAGGGAACACAGATCCCATCCTTACGCCACCTGCGAGCATCTAAGCTGGGTCACCTACAGCCCTGTGGGGACACCTAAGCCAAAGGCTGTTGTGCAGCTGCTTGTACTTGGGCTCAGTAGTGTAATTTCTTTTTGTGCGCGCTGGAGTGTCTCTTGTTTCAGGTTCTCCCAGGTTTTCTTGCTTTGTCACCCAAGTAAGAGCAGCAGCTGGCCATGAGAACTGTCTCTGGAGGAGAACCCAGGGAGCAGCGGCTGGCAGTTTGTCACGCATAACCCTTTAGCACAGTAAACACCCAGGCCACATTCTGCTGGGGCACAGCCTAGGAAACAGGCTGGGAAAGGCTGTGGCCTCTGTTTCATGCTGCAAACAGAATCTGTTTTTTTTCCAGACAGCTTTCTGCGCTGGGCGGGCCACCCCAAAACAGGTGTTTTAACATCACTGAGTTGGTGTTACTGTGATCAGCCTGGTCTTTACCCAACGGGTGCCCCACGCTGGGGCATGCAGAGGGGTTGCGGATCCCATGTGTTGTACCTGGGGGTGTGGGGGCGTTCCCACCACCCAGGCCTGGGACAGCAAACTGACTGCACACCCTACCCCATACGCCCTGCTTCCCACCGGTGGGGGATCGGGGCATGACAGCAGCAAGGAAGCCATGGCATGCTCTTCCATGTCCACTAGTCCAAATTGTCCAGGAGTGGGACCGTGGTGTGTCCCGTGGAGAACATTCACCTCACAAGCCAGCCGGTGAGCGTTTCAGCTGAGGATGCTGGAGAGGACAGAAATCAGCCAGGTGCAGCACCGTTGAACTTGCTGGCTATGAGCTGTGAAGTCCCATAACCTGTGTGAGTAGTTTAGCCTTCTCGCTCCAACGAACGTTATTTTGTGCTTAAATCACTCAGCATGACCCGCGTCTGCCCTGCCCGCTCCTCGGCGCTCTTCTCCAGCAATCACTGCCGTTCCTCACAGTTGGACTGAAGTCTTGGCTAAACGAAGTAACTTTGATCAGCAAAGTTTGCAATTTTGATACTCGTCCCTCTTTCTAGATGTATTATGCTTGTGTTGGAGCCTGCTTTGCACGGGTGCCAATCCCCTTAAAACAGGCCCATTAGAGAGCCGCAGAATTCAATAGTTCTCTAACACGTAACACAAACCACAAGGAGCTTTCCAAGGGATTTGGCAGGGTCAGGCAATGCTTTGACTGTAATTGTGAAAGATCTGCTGTCTGAATGGAGTCACCTCGGATTGCTTGCCCCTCGAGGAAAATCCTCTACAGGCATACGCATGGAAGGGATCATCAGCTTTTAGAGAGTCCACGAAGGTTTGGGATTTCTTCAAAGACTTGGTAACAAGATTGTGTAAGAATCAAATAGCCTTGCAAATAGCTGTATCCCGTTAGTCATGACAGCAAATACTGGGCTGAATAAAATGTTTATTGTGGCTCATGAAGTGTCTCTGTACACATAACCTTGGGCAAGACCCAGAAATTCTGGGCTCTGCATTTGAAAGGCAGCTGGTTAAATAGCCATGGCAAAATAATCAGAAAAGCACTGTTTATTTGCTCAATACATTAACCAAGTGATTAAGTAAGTAATGGGAGACCCAAAAGAAAGAAGAAACCTCTCCCTTTGTGTGCAGTCTGTTTTTCAGACTTTCCACCAGTATTACACGTTCCTGGAAAACAAAACTAAGCTCAATATACTTCAGCTCAGCCATGAAAGCTCTCGCCAGACTGAAGGATCAGTTCGGTACATCGCTCAGATCTTCATGCCGCTCCTCCTCCCTCTCTTGCAGAATTTGAAAGGCAGCAAAAAAATTTTGGGTAACTTACTGGCCTGTCTTATGAGGGGGAAACATTAATTCAGGAGTTCTGGAGGACTTCACACAACCAAACCTGGGGGCCTCCTTGCTATTTAATTCATCTAATTATCCTTGTTTTTCCCTTTTAGCAGCTCAACTTCTCACAGGAGACTGCTTCTGCTACCAGACAATGAGTAAATCTGCTGTAATTTTTTTTTCCAGTGTCATTCCTGATGTAAGCTGGTGCAAATAATATATTTAATTCTGTTTGAGAATTCTTACTTTTCTTTGTTCCCTCCTGATTGTCCAGGCTCCCCACTCAGTCCTTCCTAAGTTACTGTTCCTCATAGTCTTAGAGATATTAATCATTTGTAAATTCTTTCTGCAGGCCTCTCACCTGCTGTAGTTACTGTACTGTGTCTTAGCTTTGTAGTACACAGGGAAAAAATGTTGTTCTTACACCTTGAGAAAATTATAGAGAAGCATTTTGCCCCCTTTTCTCTACCAAATCGCTGATTAATGTTAGATCACTTTCAGAAGATCATGTAAGGGTAACCAGAGAATCCCACCACTGCTGGTAATGGGCTGCAGCACAAGTGCTTACAGAGTGTGTAAACTGCTAATAGGCAATACTGCATTTCTAACTCAAGGTATAACGATCATCTAAAAGACCATGAAGATACCGAGGGCGTGGATAGGGTGCGGAAGCACAAGAACTAGGGCCATTGGAGATGCTGTAGGATGTCCTTGCTGGCCACCAGTTTCTGCCCTAAGTGCCCCATCAGGCCTGTGTCACATCTGCCAGGTCTGTGCAGATGTCTCTGAGACCCTCAACTGTCTAAAATGACATTAGAAGAGTAATCTCTGTGCCCCGATCCTCCCCCGGCGCCTCAGCTGGGATCAGACTTACCCTGGTTGTATAAAAGTCAGATCTAGTACTAGTTTTGGAGCTCCAGATGGGCATTGGGCACCAAAGTTAGCATGCATATACCCCCTTGGGACACAGCACAACTGCAGTGCCTGTCTGTGTGTGGGGTCTGGACACGGCCAAACATGCGGTAGCCCACAACCAGCCCCACGGTGAGGAGACAACACAGGGCAGGGGGGTCAGTCCTGCCTTTGCGCCTCTGAGCAGGTGATGGATTAGGCTGGCAGCTGCCCCTGTCGGTGCGTGGCCCTGGAGAGAGACCAGAACGCAGCACTGCAAACACGTGAAGGTGAGATATCGGAGCAGGGGGTTATTAAATGAGTCAGATGTGGGTAAGACTTGATAGACCCAAGCTGCCCCAGGACTGTTCTCTAGGTCAGACCGAAGAGCAGGGCTTTTGGGGAAGGAAGGTCTAGGCTATCAGGAGCCAGGCAGGAACCTCTCTGTAAAAAGACAGAGAAAACAATACCCTAGCCTTCAAGTGCACTCAGCAATGAAAACAGCACTTCTACTGATTAAAGCCTAATAAACGTAATAAAAAGCACTGTAAGCTATTAGTGACTGCTACCTGTTATGCATTTGTTTTAAACTCTTTGAATGCTGATAACTGTTTTTCCCCCTAGAAAGTCTTTCTAAAGTATTGGCGTTTCCTTTACTGCATTTGCAGTCATCACTTGTAAATTCAAGTAACGAATTCATGAGAAGTCTGGATTGCATATTAATACTATCTTGCATGCTACCGCAGCCACCACCCGGCAATCCCAGGATGCTTAACCTGCGCGAGTGGATTGAGCCTCGCAGTGCTGTTCTGCTGCGTGGGGAGGCAGAGAAAGTCCCTTTAGGCAGAAGGGAAACCCTTCAGGGCACCATATTTCTGGGTCCCTGGGGCAGAAATGTACATGCCGATTTGGTACCAACCCAACGCCTCTAGGAAGTGTCAGATCTGCTCTGCACGCACCGTGCGGACAGCCTGCACATGTTCGGTAAGTCTGCCCTGCCGGGATGTGTCTGGCTCCCGGCGCACAGCACACAAACTGGGTATTGCACGTGCAGGAACGTGCAGTACGTTCAGTGCTTCCGCACAATGGTCGGTCCCTCAGCACGTGTGCGTTAAGTCCACCCAGTACTTCTAAAAAGCGTCAGAATAGCTGATGGTGTGAGCAGTTTGTGCAAGACACAGCAAGGACTATCATCCTTGGCCGTATATGTTCACAGAGGAACAGAACCCTATGAAATTACCCGCCCCTGGAAATGCCGGACTCCATCGCTCACGTGCTATGCAGCAGATCTATGCGCGTGTTTTAAAAACGTCAAGGAGGTTCAGATGTCTGGCATCCTGCTCAGATTCCTGAGTATAAAAAGAGTCTGCGATAACCTAGATGCACGTTAACTCTAATCAGAGCACAGAGAAGCAAAAGAGTAGCAGATAATTGTTAATCTGTTCACCATGAAACAATTAACAAAACAGTTTTGTTATTATAAATCTGCCTGACTTCACTGGTAGTATGTTAACACAATAAAACTGGTATTAATGTGTTTTTTTATGAAAAGACTAGCACTAAAATCAGGTCCGTAAGGATATCTACAATTCTGAGGACTTGAGCAGCTCACTAGGTCCAAGAGGACCAACTATACTTTCAAGCATCTTCTGAACTGGAACCTAATTCCCAAAGCAGGACCTAATACAACCAGAAATATACGGTATTGCATTTTTCCTGCACACACTGAATTGGGAAGTAAAACATTGATTTCTCTAGCACATACGCTATTTCTCCATCATTGACGCAGCTAGATCTCTGCTGAAGTGTAAATGATCAGTGAATTATTGAAACCCTTGTAAAGTTGTAATGGAAAATGTTAATTTTAACAAGAGACACACAAATGCCTGCAAAAACAATGAATCAATCATAAGTGGGTAGATAAACAAATGAACTTTTATTTTCGTTTCAGTGATCTGTGTGGCCCAGCATTGAACTCCAATTTTGAAAGGAATTAAATAATGTTTTGCAGCTGGTCAGAAAATGGAAACCCATTTGCAGAACTGTTAAAAAATCACAGACGTTGTTCCAGTATTACAGCAGGAAAAAAATCAGCATATTCTTGAAACTAATTAGCAACAACAAAGAAGGTGCTTTTTAATAGTACTCAAAAACTTTACCTAATTTAAATGCACACATCCAGCCACCATAAAAACTACAAATGTCATGAATCTGTTTACTACCGAGAAGGATTAGGTGGAACGTACACCATGTTACAGTGCCAGACAAAATGCAGTAAATCCCTTCTGCAAAGGAGCCGTATACGGTTCCATCATATGGTGCCCCTCATGTTTGCTCATAAAAAAAGGAAAAGAAAACTTGCTTCTTTAGCCAAAATTCTGTTTAGGGAGCAAAGGTCTAGGGGAGATGGACAAAGAATGAACCAGTTCCTTCCAGCCGTCTCTCTCTGCCGCATCCGTCTCTACGGAAGCTGCTCTATTCCAATTCCGTAGCAATATCCTCCTGTGCCAGCCCACCGGAATGTCATGGAGAAACACCATGCTCACAAGGTCTCTATATTTTTGGTGTCCAACAGGAGTGGGATTTGGAGGTTGGCGGGAGAACAGAAACAGGAGCTAGGGTGCCCAGGAACTGCAGGCAACCAAGGCAAACTGTAAAGCACTGCTTCTTTGCGCACACTCCCTGAGATCAGCCATTGAATGGACAGGTTTAGGGAGATGTTTATGTCTGTCATATTACACTATACAAGCTCCAGCACAGTTATGTGTAGACTATACTATGCCCATGATGCTGCTAGAGCCAATCATTAAAGTACAACCTTGGAAGATTTTCCATGATGCTGATCACTAGAAAGGATAGCCAACTTGGAGCATCGAGATGAAAAGCAGCTTTTGCAACGGCGTTTATTGTCTTGAACATTTTCTCAAATGCAATGCAGTATTATACAGCTAAATACACAGTTTTATTAAAGAATCCTTCATTGCCTCGATCCTTTCTGAAGAAGATCTACGTATTTGCGGACCAGAATATTCTGCCGATGAGGAATATTTTTCTCTTGGCAGGAATCCAAGCATCAAAACGTAGGCTTTTGTAGCTGTGGTGAGTAATCTGTCAGCAGGGAAACCATGACAGCCTAGAGGAGGAAGAAAAGAAAAAATCCAATCGCATTGGAAACAGATACTCCATAAAAATAAATAAGGGGAAAATATTTTCCAGCTCTAAAGTCTTGTGTTGAGAATTATTGCCCTGACAAAAACTGCACACTTAGATTTATTTGCTAGAATTTCTGATGATGAATCAGGAAAGGGCTGAAAATTAGTTAGAATGGTCTGTTTTATAGCTGATAAGTTTTCTCAGTGTGGACAAAATACATTAGTGGACAGCCTAGGAGAAATGCAGACAAAGCATGTTTAGCCCACGTACTGAGGCCTTTTTGGTGTGTTATATTGTATCCTCAACTACTGGTAGGAGACGCTGTACATCCGCAAACAACACATGGGCTTGCTTGTGGATTTCAGCAGCACTTCCATGAGCACCAGTGAGAGCCATACTAGAATAAGGACTTTGAAATTTATCCCAGTTTAGCTGTACTTTCTGTGGCAAAACATGGAAAATCCTCACTGAGCTTAATAGTGTGTCATCTACCCCTCCTGCCCTCCCCTAGCACCCCAACAAACCTAAGGTATGGCTGTGACATCCGAGTAATGGGAATGGTGGTGAAATAAAACACGGTGTTGTGGCAGCTGTGCCATCCTCCCCACGCCTGTGTACGTAACAAGCTCCATGCTTGCTTGGTTTTGACAAGGCTTCACACTGTTGTGATTTCTCAGCAATGTCTGACTGCAAATTGCTATTTTGGCCCAGAACTGGATTGGGCCTCTTTGCCTGCCTGCCCTTCCTTTCCCTGCGGCGCTGCTCAGTGTGACAGGCAGTCCCAGGCGTGCGGTGGGGACTTCACATACAGCTGTGCAGCCCCTCGCTGCTACCCATGTCGTCGCTGCACTCAGCCCTGGTTGGAACCACAGCTGAGCAAATAATTTGTTTTTCAGTTTGCTGTCTGAGCTGGAAGTGGTAGAAAATAATATATAAACAAGACCTATGCATTCGTTATTTCTATAGCTTGATAAAATACAAATATGACATTTTTCTTACCCCCCCCCAAAACTGTGCAGCTGGAACCCAGAGTAAAGGGTTTGTTTTCTTTTTTAGAAAAAAATAATATTTAAGGCAATTAGAAACATTGCAAAATTAAAATTAAAAAATATGAGCACTTTTCAGAATTTTAAGGCCAAAACTATGAACTTAACACAAATTTGTTAATGATTTTGACCATGTCCAAAATCTGAGTTTTTGGTAAATACAATACTCAACCACTTACTCACTTGGAGCACATCTACAGTTCGTCTGGGAGCTATGACGATGCCATTTCTGGGTTTTTTTTCACCTCTGAAAGTTTTCACTAGCTTTTGTTAACACGATGGTTCTAAAGCCGACAATAAATAACAGGCTACTGAGATCTGGCAGTAATTTTCTGAAATTCTAGGAATGCTGAGAGAGGAGTTACAGTTTATGTTAAATGCCAAGTGTCCTCTCATGGTTCCCATGGATCACACAGTGTTACCCATACCATAACTTTTCAGGGTCCTTCAAAGCTTTGCTCTTGCAGCGCTTTCTCTGGGAAAGTTCCCATTGGTGTCAGTGGCAGCTTTTCCAGAAAGAAAACTGCAGAATCTCTAGCTTGAAGTGTTTGGGAAATTGTAGTTTCTAAGACCAGTCCCTGGGACCTCAGCATTTAACATGTTTTAAAACTGAGCAGCTGAGTTAATCATTAAACCCAGTGATCTCAATATCAAGAAATTATGGTTTATACTGTAGATTTCACTTATTGATAAAAACTGGGTCAAGCAACAGCAGATTATCATCGGAATAGGTCACATTTGTGTGCAGAAGTATTTGTGCTATGTATATATGTTGCCTATAGTCAAAATCGTGATGTGCTGAGGGGTGCATTTAAAACGTATGTATTAACATTTACTATTTATTGAGGAACCAAGCTGAATCCGAGCCTGTAGTATAAGGCAGAACAGAAGCTGACCCTAACCTCTAACTACTGTTATCTTATTTTTTTACCATAATTGTCCATTTTCTGTTTTCAGCCTCCTGGAAAACCAATGACCGTGGAGAATAAAATACTTCATCATCAACTTCTTCAGGTTTTCTGGGTAGACAATGTAAAAAAGTCCAGTTCGAAGCAGCAGATTTTGCAGTCTGTAGATCAAAAAGCATATAAAAATAAAGAAATATGTGAGGACATTAATAAGATCTTTAACTAGTAAGAAGGCTAACAAATTTTATATTAGCTCCCACTGTTGTTGCTTGGATGGTGAACTCAGAAGAATTCCACTGACCTCAAAAGAATTCCTCATCTGTGAATAAGATGGGAATCCCCCCATTTAAGTCAGTAAGAGTTCAGTGCTGACTTCATAAAAGTCAAATATTTACTCCTATTTCTCTGGTTTTAGTAGAGGAGTAAAAACTCCAGTGACCTAGTGGATCAATAAAGTGCAATCTTTGTTTGAATGCCATACAGTAATATAATACTATTGATAATTGCAACAAGAACACACTAAAGCATGATTTAAAAGGCTATAATTTTTTTCTTTTGATATTTTCACTCATAATATATTGATCTAATACCAATGAACAATGAATTAAAGCATTTTAGGCCACTTCAGAGACATACCCACCAATAGTATTTTGTGAACTTATGTTAAAATACAGTCAACTAAACCAGTAATTCTATCAGCAAGGAAAATGTCCTTTTTATCTTGGACAATTAATAGTTTATGACTTTATGTTTTCTCTAACTGATTTTGTGCTGATATGCATTTTAACTAGATGATTTCAAAGACATATATTTAATGCTTTGTTCATTGACAGATGTACACAAAATTGCCTCAAACGCTGGCCAGGCATTTAAGAGTTAACCTGTGAGCTGCTCATTCTAAATAAAATATAAGGGATCATTTCTGATAGCAAAGAGGAAATGCAAAGTTAGAAATAGTTTTTAGGTCATAAAGCAGTAAAAGGTTCGCTCTCCTGCACATGTTCTGGAGTTAGAACTCATTGGAAAGCTCTGAAACAGGCCAAGCCATGTGATGTGTATAAGATAACTCAAATGTTGTTATCTTTGCGAGTTTTTCAGGCTGGAGGGACGTTTGCATGTGGTTGTTCCATGGCCCCACTCAAAAAAAGACCAAACCCATGCTTTGCTGATGTTGCTTCTTACAAATGCGAATTGTAAAAGCATCAACAAAATCTAAATATCAATTTTTACCTGCATTGTAATCTGATAACCTTGAAATGCCTTTAGTCTTTCTTTCTTTTCCTCTTCTTGTCCCATACTTATCCATGTATCTGTAACTAAGACATTGGCGCCAGCTGCAGCTTCCAAAGGATCTGTTGTGAGAAGTAACTTGGTACCATACTAATGGGAATAAAATAAGGAAGATCAGGAAGACAAGGAACTTCAGATTTGTTTGTAACAAAAATAAACTCTATTCAAACTACTCTACTAGGTTATTTCTTAGGCTCCTACCTCTTTGGAGTACTGTTCAGTTATTTTAGTTATTCTGAGGTCTGGTTCAAAGCCCTGCCAAAAGAGATGATAGGTAACATATCATGGAACATATATAAGATCTTTACTGATTATTAACACTGGTTAGAAAATACTGATTGAACCAATTGCCATGCAAACAAGAATGTCTTTCAGAACGGTAAAACTTGAGGAAATTATGTTGATTTTGTTTAAAGTTTTTTTTTGGAAATAAACTGGTGGAGCGTATTCCGATACAGTACGAAAAATATATTTCAACAGTTACAGAATGGCATGCCTATATATCATTTAATTTTTTGGCATGGCTTTCTTACCTTGGGAGTCGCAATACGCAGATGCATTCCCAGCTTTGCAGCACTCATCATGATGGAGTGGAGGACGTTGTTTCCATCCCCGATCCAGGTGATGGTAAGCCCGTTCAGCCCACCATAGTGCTCCTGCCAAATGAATTGGACAGCCCTGGGGTTATGTTCCGGGAGAGCTGAACAAGCTGATGCCCTAGGTAGGAGGGATTGATCAGATGGGTCTGGTGCAAAGAAGGCTGGCTACCTTCAAATGCTACCTGCATGGAACCACACCTTTAATTAAACTTACCGCAGCTACAAGATGGTCAGGGAGGGAAAGCCCCCAGTGCCTTACATGAAGACCCAAGTGCTACAGTACCAGACACACAATAACTTTAGCACCAACGCTGTACAGCCATGCTTTGGTGCTCATAAATATCAGCGAATGGTAGAAATTCTTAATTTAGAGGCAGTCCTAACGCCTAGGATAGCACTCCTTCCGGCTTTCCCCCAAATTGTGAAAATATCCCTATTCAGGTTTGCTCTGGCTTGGTTGTCTCTAAACCATGTTCCCTGCAGCCACGGCAGTGGCCATGCCCTTAGAATGCATTTTAACCATCACAGGTGTACAGGACAGCAAAGAGCAATACTTTGAAAGCAGCTGTGCCACTCCCGGCCTGCAGGGTTTGCTCTTTCTTGTGCAGCCAAACGGCGCAGTGATTTTTTTAAAGGGTGGATTACCCGAACTTGAAACAGCATTACAGCATTAACTGTGGCTTTGCCTGATGGCACTTACAGCCTGTACATGTGCAGCTACCCTGGCCCTCAGCCACCAACAGATAAGGCCTAAGGAGGAACAAGAGTAACAGGAGTTTCGTATTTCCTGAGCAGTGCAATTTGAGGCCCTTTAGCGAGCCTTGTTTTAAATATTCATGTTTATAGGTACTTAAGTTGATACTAGAAAGTTTGTAAAGACATAAACAAATACCTCTGTATGCCTGCTCTGTACAACTCCACCTCATGACTCGAAAGACTAAAGACACGATGGAGAGCCTTTTATTCAAAGTTCAGTTCAAAGTTCGGTTTATTCTTTATTCAGTTCAAAACGGGGCCATGCTACAATTGCATTGTAGTAGCTGGAAGCCAGACAGAGTTTCAACACTTTGTGTGACATGATTCAATGCTTGTCAGAGAGGATAAGCATCCACACTGCAGAGCTGTACTCACTGGCAACCTTGCAGGCAGTTGCAGCAAAGATGCCAAAAGACTGAAGAGGAAAAGGGCTGGGACTATCCCCTCTTCTCCTGGCAGCAGCTCCTCCTAAACAAATAGTTGTGAAGTTGTTCCAGTACAAAGTTATTGGCATTTCTGCCAGTGACCACAATTTTGAGTAAAAAATAGTAGCACTTGAAATATTGAATGACATTAAAATGCCATTGAAATCTAAACCTAGTAGAGTCCTCGGCTGCCTACAGTTTAAGGGCTAAAACTATTGTATTGTAAAACTATTGCTTTTTCAGTTGAAGTTTGTTAGCAGCAGGCTCCTTGGCAGAGGTTTGATGCAAGGGCATTTACAGGAGAGCAAATCAGGACTTTGTGGACATGGAAGTTATTTCAGCGTAACAGCTCTGCAGGTCTCTAAGGATCTTTCAAAGTCCTTCCACATCTCCTAGCAATGGTGCTCCTAGGAGAAGGCCAAACTAAAGCATTTATTTAAAGGGCTGTTTCCAGCTAGGGCTTAGTGATAGCTGAGACATGAACCCACAGCCAGGAGCAAATGAGACAGCCCTGAGTTCTTTTGATCTTACTGTTTAAAAATAGACATCGTAGCCTGTAATGCTCAAAGCACTGACTAGTGAGTCACAAATATACTGCTATGTTAAATAACTTCCACCTTATTACCAGCTGCTACTCTGCATTAAAAGAAGCACAGTGCATACTAAATACTTTTCTCTGTTTTCCCAAGCTACTAGCTGTTACAGGTAAAATACAAAGTACGGGAGATGTCTGTATAACGACCCTCCATATGCACTGCAAATTGCAAAGCCACATCTGCAGTGACTACTGTATAGAGTGGCCATAGCTGAGCTAATATGAATGAAGACGTTTAGCTAATGGAAGAAGTCGTAGACAAGGCAGAATCAAGCTGTGTGTGTGCTAGTGGAGCCTATTTTATATCCTGTGCTAAGCTTTATGCTGCCACTGGTACACTGCTGCTGTAACTCAAACCTCTTAATCTGAAGCTAGCTCACTATGACTGTGACTAGACTGCTTATAGGCATCCATCCTCAGCTTCCAGGAAAGATGACGTAATTGTGTTGGTCAGAACCAGAAAGCTTCGAGGCAATACGAAAGCTACTGTATATGAGACATAGATATTTTCCCCCCCTGTTTTATAGTACATACTTACACAACTGCACACAAAAAATCCTGCTAAAAGTGTGTTGCCACGATGGTAGCACTCTAGGTTTAACCAGAACCTTTACAATACATGCTGATCACCTGAGCTGCTGAAGATATTTTTCTCCTTAAATCCCTCCCCAACTTTTCCAAACTCTGTTATATTGATGTAGCCTTTTTACCTGCTTGGGTGTTCTGCAGTTTCTCTTTACATTTGGAACCTGACTTCAAAATATTTATACTCCTAGTAAAGCTATATAAAAAAATAACATATTTAGAAAGTCTAGAGCCCTGCTCCCTTATGAATGCCTCTTTGGCAAACTAGTGTTTGCTGCTGTAGTGCCACAAAACTTGGCTTTGCTATTCTCATGAAAAATCTCTGCTAAATAATTAATGTCAATTTTACAGTAAACTTTCTCATCCTCATGCTGCTTTTACAATATGTCATTCTGTTCTTATCCATGGTTGCAGTGTATCAGTGTACCAAACCCTGGGAAAAAAATAAGCATGCTCAGTGATTTAGCACTGTTGTATGTTTAGAGAAGACTGGCTTAACTAATTAGGGACATTTGTGTCTGCCTCCGCCTGGACTTGCTTCCAGCTAGGCTGAAACTCTGACACCATTATAGATTACTTCTGAAATGTTTGACCACAACAGTCATAACAGCCCTCAATGAAAGCAAGCTTTTGAATAATGAATCAATAATCTGTCAAAATTTAAAATGGAAAGCAGGGTACAAGTCAAAGCTGTAGCTTTAGCTTTAGCTTACAATCCTATACGTAAGAAACTGGGCAAACTTAGACCTACCAGCTCCCAAACTGAGCTGAAGGCAGATGCTGGGCCAGTTATCTTTCTTATTCCCACACTGGCTTTTGCCAAGGTTACTGAAACAGTATATGTTAGACGATCAGTCCAGATCTTAGTTGGGATTTCTAATTGTTAGAAGAATGATGAGGAGGATGATGGTGATGAATTTGAAGACTATAATTTGAGTTCTTTGAGTCACACATAAAGGAGAAGTTGAGAATGTATGGCAGCCCTCCCTCTTCAAGCTGGGAAACACTGTAATTTGTTATGCTGTTCAAAAAGGAATCACTGATGTATTTCTTATGCCAATCATTTCTTTCTGAAAAAGAAATTTCCCTTCAGACCAGTGACATAAAAAGCTAGTGGCATATGGATCCACTCTAATTACCAGTCTGGCCATCCTGCAGTCAGCTACAAGTTAGCTGATTCGGTCAGTGACATTACTATCAATTGAATCAATGTCAATACCCGGGTTGTCCCTGGAATACAAATTGTGTGATGCTGCCCTCCAGCCAAGCTTCGCGGAGCAGAAGTTGTGAGCCAGGAGACTGAGAGGCACCGGGTGGCTGTTACATGCCTTCAGCACAGAGAGAGAAGCAAGGTGGCTCTAGCGTGTGCACAGCACCAGCACACAAACTCATAGTCTTTAAAGGCCAAATCCCCAAACCCTCAAAATCAGGTTGCGTAATGTTTACAACCATTTCTAGTGCGTTACAAGTCAAGAGCAAACTCAGCCCACCCAGCTTTTAAGAAAGAGGGTAGCACATATGCTAAGAAAAACATCCATCTTGGAATAATAGAGGGCATTAATCATGACCACAGTATTAAAGGACAGAGCCAGTTCAGACATCAAACCTATCAGGGGCTCCAGGTTGCTCAGGAAGAAGACACTGGGCAAGAGGATGTTGAACCTGAAGAACCTCACCCCAGGATTCATGACAGGAGCACACTTTGTCATCTGATGAGAATACCCTGAATACGGAACGAGAATTGACAGCCCTGAAAATAAACCAGCTGCATTGTTTGGGGAATGCAACAGACTTTACTAAAATAACCACGCTAAAATGCATCTGTGAAAAGAAGCCATAAGCAAAAAGACATTCTGACATAATAAACCAGGAAATTAGGCAGTTTCAGACTGAAGAGAAAGTGCTCAAAGAGTACTCAAGAAGGCACATGACAAAATTAATAGGATTTAGAAAGTGGAAGAATAAAAATGTGCTAAGCATGACAAGGGCCAGAGTGCATGTAGTGCTCCACTGGCAAATGTAGCAGGAGAAAAAAAGAAAAGAAAAAAAAAGTACAGTTTGGGTATGTAATGACAGCCAGGAGGAGAAGATCCAGGCAAAAAATATTTACAGAGATAAGGAAGAGATATTTTTAAAGAGAAATAAGCTGCACAAAATCTGTAGTTACATTTAACTATAAGGCTAGCGGTGTGTGCCACTATTGTAGTTTGCATGTATGTATAAATCAAATAAATTGCCTTTGCATTGCAGGAAAGCAGTCCAAATCTTATACATGATCTTTCAACTCATTTAAAGAAACAGTGGTACTATTCAACATCCTTATATTAATTTTCTTACAGGCAGTACTCAGATAACATCTTTTTACCCTGCTGAAAATCCCACAAGAAGTTTTATAGTGGTAAGTGTCCTGGTTTGAGGTAAAACAGAACCAATTTTCTGTT
>RSEF01000001.1:137363104-137382418 GCA_003993805.1 Himantopus leucocephalus
ATAGGAAATGACGATTTCAAAATGTAGGAGGCAAAATTTGTTTTCACTAAAATTGACATTATCTCTTTGTGTTTTAGAATCAGGTGCTGTTTTCACATTTGGAAAAAGCAAATTTGCTGAAGATATTCCTAGCAAGTTCTGGTTCAAAAATGACAAGCCTGTACTTATATCATGTGGAGATGAACATACCGCTATTGTTACAGGTCAGTATTGGAAATGGACAGTATGATAAAAGGTTATATATTTGGACATCTTGGAAAGTTATGATTCTTGTTTGAATCCTGAGGTAATATATCAAATGAGGTTGTGGAGAGCAGAGAGGACTGTTCTGTGGGAACTATCGGGTGCCTTTGAAGTTAGTGTGAGGTCACTAAAGGTTTTCACAAGACATGCCCAAGAACTGTCATGAGGGAATCTGTAATGACTGAATGTTTCACACAGGGCTTAGAGTAAGTGTGACTTTGTTCAGCTTGAATGTTTCTTGTGAATCTGACAGTGTTTAGTAGGCAATCTTAAATATAGAGGTTTGTATCGTGGAAGTAAACAGTACCTGTTCAACGCAGTCAACAAGTTCACTAGGAAACAATAGCTAAAATTGTATCTCTGAAATGAAAGTTTGAATTACTGTTAACTGTCAACTGAAAATAACCCATGAAAGAGCAACTCAAGAAACTTTAGAAAATCCTACTAAAATTGGAAATAAATTGCAAAAGCATTGAAAGAAGCTCAGATGCAATACAGTGAGCAGTATTAATGTTTATTTTCATTTCTTTGAAATGATGGAAACAATACTCATTGAAGAATTTGTTCAATTTATTGTACGTGGAAGGAAGTACTCTGATGAGCACGTGTGTCAATTGTATTGACAAAGAACTGCTGATAGTAAGACTCTGTTGTTAGGAAATCTACATGTATATTTTCAGGACTTTTTTTATTGGAATGTATTTATTCCTTATCAATGCCCAATTGGCCGTTGCTCATTAAATAATTTCCTGAGGGTTTCTTGCTATGACCCTAAGCAAAGTTGAAGTTGCTGGATTTTTTTAATGAACTGTTCCAGGCATGACAAAAAGAGTATAGATTTCATGAACTGCAGAACATCTTGAGGTGAAATTATACAATTAATTTTGCAAGCCTAACTTCATAGAAGATGAATTATCCATGAATAGTTTATTTTGAACAAAAGTTGACACTTTTTCTTGGATTGAACCAGTTCTATTAAATTGCCTGTTGCATAAAATTCATCAGAATGTAACCTGGGGCACTGTGAAATTTTCCTTTTGAAATTTTTTTTTATATATCCTTCTTTATACCCACACTCAGTTTGAAATAACACTAGTATAATTCTCAGTTTAGACTAGTCAATTTAAATTGCGTGCTTGAGTTCCCCCGGCATGTGCCTGCACCAGCACTGTTACCCTAATCAGCAACAATCCCCTAATTCCCATGTCGCTGTAATAGTGGCCACTTAAATAAAGCTTTTGAAGAAGTCAACTTGCATAGGTTTACATGCAGCACCATTTCTCTACTATCTCCCCTTTACCCTGTTATTTTAATATATGCAGCATGTTTCAAGAATGTCTCTGTAGCTGGTCTTTGCTGTTTTAGTGTGCAGATATGTCACCAGGGAAACTTCTAGATAATCAGATCTTTATTTTCTCAAGGCTTTTGAGGAGAGAGAACTGTAGAAGGATAAGTACAAAATTTCTTTGGTACCAAAAGGTTCTTTTGGACATTGTAAAGTAGAGGCAAAAGTGGGGGTAAAATACTGATCAACGACGAGCAAAAGTAGAGAAACTGCAAGAGTTGTACAAAAAAGCGAAGAAGGGAAACAGAAAACCTTTGTCCCTCATTTGTTCTTCACACCTGTGCATGCCTGTGTGGACCTCGCGTTTCTGCTGTTAGATGGAGTTGGATAATACAGTGGAATTACAGCCCTTGGTGAATGACATTGAACTGCAGTAACACCTGGAATAAAAGCGCCAGAAGTGCATGCCGATAATGAGTTTACTGAGAAGGGTACAGACCTTGTGGGAAACCAAGAGCTTCTTGAAATCCAGCTGAACCTGACCTGGAAGAGATAAAAGACAAACATCGCTGAGGAAGGAAAAGTCTCTCAAGCAGGTGTGTGCTAATGCATGCTTCCTTTTATTTTCAGTTTTTATTTACAGGTCACAAAATCCTTTTTTTTTTTTTCCACCCCCTGAAAGAGGTAGTGGGACCGATATATGTAGCGGACAGTAGGAATATGAAGTAGATTCAAATCTAATAGAAATATATCAGTTTTACACTAACATGTCTCCACAATCATAAGTAAAAAAAGCACCCAAACCAACACAAAACATTCCTTAAAGCTGGTTTTGGGCAGGAGAGACAGCTACATCTAGCACTGAATCTTGACTGAATGCAAATGAAGAAAATGTACAGGAACTAATAGTTAGCATTCAAACAAAATATTCAGAAATTTTCAAATACTTCTTTCATCTAATGCAGCATCAATATTTCCATATGACTTTTAGGAAGAAAAGTCTAAAGTAAATATCAAACACTCCATTCTTTGGCGTTCTAGTTTAGGAGTTAGAGTCCAAAATTTTATTTATATACTGTGGCTGTGTGTTGGAATAGAAAGGAGCAGTGATAGTTACTTGCTGACTTTGAGTTGGCTTGCTGAGCTAGTCAGAGAAACAGTTCCTTCTCCAGGTTTGGAGTTTGGGATTGAAATTTGTGTTTCTTTATTCATTTGCTCTCTACCATTAGCACAATCTTCATTAAAATGTTCAAGCAGGATTTTTTTTAAGCAGTTGTCATCTTTAATTCTTTAACGCAGTCATGAACAGTATATCTTCCAGCACCGCTTGTAATATGTTTAATAATGTTTCTTGCACCATTTCTATATTTTTTGGCCCAAGAATACTGACAGTCCACTCACTGCATCTTCTATAACTGCAGGCTTTGGAAAGCAATTTATTCATCCTGTTGGAAGCTGGTGTGAAGTAAGTGATGTTACGGATATTTTCAAGAATCTGTTCCCAATACCTTTCTATTAATTTTCTTTTCTACAAAACTCTTAAAGTTAACAGCTGTCTTATTGTTTGTTTGCCTTGATTAGAGTATTCTAGGCAGCTTGCCCACATTTGATCAAAGAGACTGATGCTGTTCACAAGAGGGAAAATGGCAATGATGGAAGACACATTTTCTGAACTCAGAGCTCTGAAGAGAATTGAAACCCCCAATGCAAGAGGGTAGAAGGAAAGAAAGAATTATCAAGTGTGAAAGTAGGAGTGAAAAGAGATGCATATGGAACTACAACAAGATAGTATGCTCATAATTTCCAGTTTTGTAAGGCACTAAACATTCAACAATTTACACCAAAGAGACCTTGGAATCTCTCCAGGTCTTTGGACACCAGATTCCTTCTATTCTTCTTGCCTACCCAGAACATCAGAACATGGCACAGTATCTTTTACATTGACTGCAAGGGTAAAATTAGAAACATTAGTACACGTTTGTGTTGATCTTTGATATGTGTAGGAGCGAGGAACATACTGCCGTGTTTCTGTTTGTGTGATGCTCAGTGTCCTGAGTTTGACTGTTCTTATTGCTCAATAAAGCTTTTATTTTGAGAATATCGTGAATTGCCTAAAAAAACTGGTATCGTTCCCATTTTCTTGAGATGTATTTGAATTGCGTATGAATTTTAAATTAACTGTTAACATAGTTTATTTACAAAATAGCACAAATAAAAAAAAGTCATGGTGCCTGGCTTATGATACTCTGTCTGAAATACCACCTTTTACGTTTTCTTTGGATATAGCTTCTCAATAGAATCTTGTAGTAAATGCTAAAAGTCTGTACATTGTCTCCCCATTTTATTTCCCTCCCACACTAGTATAATTTAGAAGGCAAGGGTGGGGAATGTTTAGAACATACCTTTAAACGTAGGTGATAGGAATACTTGGCTGCCTGCTATTATCATGAAGCATGTTGAGGATTTCAGCTGGTATTTCCCAGCTGCTGAATGAATGCCTTTAGTAGCTCTTCATGAACCAGGGGAGCGCGTGACAGATGGGGGTTCCCAGGAACCACAGCTGTGATAGCAGCTACTCATGAGAAATGTACTGGTTAGGAGACACTCTCTTCCTGAAGTCTGTCACAAAACTTTTGTTCCTAAAGATGTAAGCACCTTGTGGCTTCCCTAATAGCCCTGAATTAATGTTGGTGTAACATCTGCTAGTGATAAGCCAATGCATACATGCTTCGGAGAGATACTCCAGTCTAGCCTCAGGATGAAGGTGGAGCCTGGTGTTGGAAGTATGTTTTCATCACCAAAGCAGCCCCAGTAGTCCCTTTCTTTCTATCCTGTTGTTTCCCTTCTGCTGCCCAGAGGCATAATCTCACTCTGCTGGACCCGTCTTCTGCTGGCCATTCCAGATGGCAGTTGGCCACAATCTCTGTATGCCAGCACCAAAGCGGAAACAAAAAACCAAGGGCGATCTGAGTGAGCCAAGTTTTGAAATACGATCCTTGCCTATTTCTCTGCTGTTGAATTAGTTCTCACCTCAGTGCATTCGTGGTGATGACTGGAGATATCTCAGTATGCAATTATGAAAATAGGGCCTTTTGCATACAAAATTGTGTCATGTTTCCGGGCCAGCTTAGGTTGCATGTCTGTTCCAAAACCCGATGTGCTGTACAGACCCAGAAATGTTGCTTCGTTATGGGCATTTGTTTAAGTTCCTCTACTGTGCCTATTTGTTTTCATTCACTGTCTGAATTACCTGCTTCCCAATTTTCTTATTTTCTGTTACACTGCTAGTGTTGGAAGCCTGAAATTATAAAAGGCTGTCACTCCGTTGTAAAAAAAAGGTAAAAAAATTCCTCTCATCTATTAAGCTCCTTGACTTTAGAAAGCAATGCCTGAGAATTTAAAGACTGATTTAAGAAACAGCAGATTACAGGATGAAAAGCATGACCTGTTGGAATTTTGAATGGATAAAAGAGAATGTGCTTAAATTGAATTACGGCAGCTTGGCATTGTATTCCCACAGGAGTACTACTGTCTAATAAAGGCAGTTAAAAAGTATAAACCAAGGATACAAGGACGCATATAGCAATATAGGATGCCATTTGCTAATAAAAATTCTTTCTGTTAAAGTGCGTTTTGCTTTCAGTGACAGACAGCTCTGCATGTATTTTGACGTGATTGCATTATGAAAATTGGGATGGTGATATAAATGCTATTAGTAAAGCACCATGAGCATAGACTTGATCTCAGACTTTCTTCCCTTCCAACTTTCTTGGAAAGACATAATATTGACACATAGCCCCGTGTTCCAAAAATTGTCGAATCTAGCAATTTGATTTGGACTTTGGATACTAGTTATTGTTAGTTGTTATTGTTTTGTTGTTTGTTTGTTTGGTTTTTTTAACTACGTGGTTATACTTAAGAAAATAAATGGATTTTTTTTTAACAGAGTATTTTTGTTATATTTTAAACATTTCAATTTCATATTTCAAAGTCTCTGTAAATCACATTCAGAACCTTCACTGGAAACCTACTGAAGTACAAACAGCCATAATGTTTTGGCATTATTGTGTGGAATTGCTGTTATGCCTTGCGATCATGTGATAATTGTTGATGGCTAGGGTGACAAAGTTTCTTTACGTGACAGCCTTGTGGTGATGGAGTCTAACTCACAAAGCTCTGCAAACCATCAAAAGTAAATAAACTTAACAGCTATAAAAGGGTTTTTTTTTGACAAATCAGTTTCTACTGTTTTGCAAAGATTTCTGTTGGAACAAGGGTTTTATCTTTGGGTATGAATGTCACAGTTTTACAAAAGGTAATAGTTTAAAAAAATGAAATGAATTCATTTTACGGTATTGTCACTAGTCAGTTTTGGCTGTCTAATTTGCATGCCTGATGACAAAAGTTTCATCTGTTCATATACCATCCTCTTAAAAAAACACTGGTTATTTGGAATTACAACAGTTCATTGTTTGTAATGGTCAAACCTGCAAGTTCAGTGACATGTCATACCGGTTCCTGAAATACGATTCTAGCATTGCTCCTGTTGAAGATTTGTAATCTAACGTTTGCGTTTAGGTTTATAAAACTCCTTGACTACATGGGGGTTTTATGCATTCCTTCTTTACAGGCAGAGTAACAAATTAATACAATTTGTGAACACATTTGAAAATTTATCAGAAACTGTTCTGTAGAAGTGCAAATTTGTAAATCATTTTCAGAGAAGACATTTAGCAGTAAAAGAAATAACAATAAAATAAGCTGAATGTTACAAATTTGTGTTTGTATTAATTATATAGCTGCACTATTTATTCCTGTCTTTCGGGTAAAAGATGTGGGTGCTCAGTTAAATGTGTTGTTATTTTATAAGTAGGCCTGTAGATACTGTGGTTTCTGAACTGCAGGGTCTGTCCAAGAGTACGTTTTATTTTCTGAAGAGCACCTTATCAGTGCTGTAATTAAAGAAGAGGATGTTTGTTCTGCTTTTTGTCCCTTCTTCTGCCTGGGGATTTCTTACTTAAACAATGCAATTACTACTTTTGTACTGAAAAATCGCAAGGACATTAATTATTGTTTACACTTAAGTATTGAATTGCCTAATCTTAAACCTCACATTAAAAAGGAAGTAATAAATAGCATAGTGTGTGAATGACCATCTTGTCTTGTATGAGGTATGCAAATACTTTTATGGTTTCTGACTGTGCATTTTTTTTTCAGGGAATGGTAAACTATACATGTTCGGCAGTAACAACTGGGGCCAATTAGGACTGGGATCAAAGACCACTGTCAGCAAACCAACATGTGTTAAAGGTTTGTTTAATTTTTCTTTTTTTGTCTTTTTGAAAGGAGACCCTTGTGAAAAGGTACTTTATAAGATGCAGTTCCAAAATAACTGGTTCTGCCTTCTTTGCTCATTATGTGTACCATATTACTGCACAAGCTTATAAAGGTAGCTTAAAAGGATCCCTGATTGATTTTCCATCAGTTCCAGATTCTAGGTTCTTTTCTGTCTGAAGATTACTTCAGATACATAGAATCCTGTCTTTTTGAGGGCTCTAATTTTATTTAATATTTGCCATTTCTGACAAACCATAACTTCATTGTGACTGCAAAGACATTAATCAGATACCCGGTCTCTGCAGTGTTGTCCATGCGTTAGAAATCAGAGTTGCGTTAGAAATCAGAGTTGCAGCAGCGTTGTGTCACCTTTGCATCACTTTTGTCTTAGCATCTTTATAAATGAAAAAATCTATCTGAGAACTTTCTACACGTGCTGCTATGTTTTTAGCAAGAATAAGAAGTGCCCAAGGGGGCATAAATGTTAATATATTTGTATGAAGCAGTAAAATAAATACCCATATTCTTTTATGTGTTGTAAAATATGCTTTAATTGCACTGTTATCTTCTTGAGCTTTCCTAGCCAGTTTTATCTAGTCAAACAAAACTAAGTCAATATTTATCCCTATCCCCTTACTTATGTCAAGTCAGATCTATCCTATTAACACATTTCTTTTCACCATTAAATGTTTATCCTCATCCTTTCTGCCAGCAGATCGATCTGTTAGCTTATTGTTAAAACCAAGTTATCCTGCTTGTTCAAACTCTTCTTTTCCTGATATAGTTTATTCTGCTCTCCTTTATCTGCTCCTCTCTCTATTTCACTTCAGAGGGAGAATGCAGCTACTCTCAGGTTCACATCTTCTGTCAGCCATGTGAGAGATTGATCCTTACCTTGGCTTAAATGGATTGGGTGTCAAGTTTTGGTTTTGCTGTCAAATTGCAATGGAGAATAAAGACGAAGAGAAGATCACAGCAATTCAAACCAGACCTGGCATCCATTGAAAAAAGTCACAAGGGGGGTATCTTTCTTCTCTTGGCAGTAGGCAGCAGGAGAAAGTCCTGGAGCTTTTCTCACTAGCTTTCAGTCATCACTTGGCTTTGGGAATGGGGTTGCAAGGACACATTTCAGTTTTCTGCTTGGGGCCAAATGGTCGTGGCTGCATGTTTTCTGAGAAAATGTCTTCTGGGACTTGACTAGAGACTAATGAAATTGGTTATGAAAAATTGCCAGCAACGTTGTAAATATAGCACGGCTCATCAGATACAATTGATTAGCCTAAGTAGGAGGAAGGTTAGGGAGCACAGGCTTCTGAAGAGCTGATTAAGATCATCTCTGAAGCTGGAAGCAGAGTTTTGGGATATAAAGCAGCAAATTAAAATTGTAGGAAGAAGCCAACATTGGAAGTGTTATGGCTCCAGCCTGGTAGTAGTGGTAGGTGTCAGGTAGGATAGGCAGGAACCTGTATTTGGAAAATTTACGTTTGTGTCGGTGTGATACACCAGAAACAGTTCATGCTTAAGTAGATAGATTTATTCAGTGACTTGGTAGAAGGGGCTTTAATCTGAATGTTCTGGAGCTGATGAAAGTTGATTTGGAAGGACTGAAAAAAGGTTTGTGAAAGGGATGATGGATGTTGGCTTTGTCGTGGACTAGTGCAGTGGAAAAGCAATTAAAGATATATTATGTAAAAATAATGCGGTTTTAAGAGCATTGTGTAGGGCCCATGGACATGGCTGAGAGAAGATAAATTGTTGGCAATGATCAGTAATTGGAGAGAGGATGGAAAAGTCAGTGAGATTTTTTTCCTGTTTCTGAAATGGAGTGCACTTGCCATGGGAGAAAAAGCACCTCTGTATTCTCTCTCTTCCTCACCAAAACAGCTCTTGACTCCTCTCGCCTACATTCCCAGTCTTTCACTGTGACCAGAATGCAGAGAAGTACATACAATGGGTGGGTAGTAATTGAGCTGAAATTGAGACAGGATTGTATGTGCAAAAATTTTAGGCACTAGTCCAGGTAGGACTGTCCTTGGCAATTGAGTTTAGTGATCAATAAGAGGGCACTGCAGAGCAAAAGCGTATCAAAAAAGGTAGCTGTGCATAACAAACAAAGATAGAGATGACAAGACAAAAGAATGGTATGATTTTAAAGATTAAAGATAATGGGAAAAGTGTAAGAGGGAGTTAAGAATAGTGCTGTTAATGAAAACTGAAGACAGCTTTAAGCGTGCATTTTGTCCTGCAATGTGATACATTCTTTGAGGCATATCCCATAAATGGTGAATTCTGGTGAATGTGGCATTGGGATGAAACAGCCATCATCAAGTTAACCTGAGTGTCAGCTGTAACTTTTTAAGGTCTATATCTGTTTTCTTGCCTTGAGGGAATCCTGATTTAATAAGTGATGTGCTAGGTTCAAATGGGCAACGAATCTCATAATCATTCTGTTGGTAAAAATATGAAAAAACCCCAGAGCTCCCTCTAGAGCATAGAACATTTTCTTGTTGAACCAGCTATCAGCTTGTTTATAACTTTTCCCCCCCCTTTGGCTTTAATTCATAGCTTTAAAACCAGAAAAAACAAAACTTGCTGTTTGTGGAAGAAACCACACTTTAGTTTACACAGGTATGTAACCTATATTATATACATATTAAAGATAGATTTCTTCCTTTGCTTTCATGCAAAATTACATTAGCAACCCCAGGAGTGTTGAGGAAGGTAAAATAAATGAAAATGGGACTGTTAAAACTTGGGAGTTTGATATCTAGTTCTTTGAATGCTTGATTTACTCTGAGCCAATGCATTTATACAATAATGTTATATAGGAGTTTGCTAGCAATAGACAGATGAAACATTTTCTTGCTGGCATTTGAGGTGTAGTTAACAATTATCAATATTTCATTTAAGCCCTGTAAAGGTATATTAGTGTTTCTTATAGATCTGTACTCAAATTTACCTTTGACAAGTAATTTGTCTTTAATAGTGTGAAGTTATGTATTTGAGTAAATATAGTAGAACTGCATGTTTTCAAGTCTTCAAATTTTGTTGCATTTTGGTTAGACAAGGTAGTCTGCTATTTCAATGACAAGTTGCTTTATTAAGTTATAAATAAATAAACTAAATTTAAATTAAAAAATAAATTTTTAGAGAGACAGTATACAGAGAATTGAGGCAAATTCTTGTCATGCTTCTGAAATTTATGTAATGGAATAGCCGTCTTTGTGGTTGCAATCCTTTAGCTTGCAGTAATGATATAAAGAGTATTGTTTGATTATTGTGAGGTTTATATATGTGGAGACCCTGAGCACTGTAAATAAGACTATTAGAATAAAACACAACATTTTAGTAACAGTTGAATATGCAAGACTGCTTAGGGTAAATATTAGTCACTTTTAGTGTACACGCTGGCTAGATAANGTGAGGTTTATATATGTGGAGACCCTGAGCACTGTAAATGAGACTATAAGAATAAAACAGAACATTTTAGTAACAGTTGAATATGCAAGACTGCTCAGGGTAAATATTAGTCACTTTTAGTGTACACGCTGGCTAGATAATTTGTGGCCTTTTATATAGCAAGGACCATTTATAAATTGTATGTCAGTTGCTGATCACATTTGTGTCTGGATTTGTGTTACTAATGGGCCTTATCTTTTTCGTCATAGATGAACACTTTAGATGTGAAACATACTAAAATTAAAAATATAAATCTTAAAGTTCTTGTGAGTTGAAGGTATCAATCATCAGTTTTAACTTCATCCTTGAGATTNTTATCTTTTTCGTCATAGATGAACACTTTAGATGTGAAACACACTAAAATTAAAAATATAAATCTTAAAGTTCTTGTAAGTTGAAGGTATCAATCATCAGTTTTAACTTCATCCTTGAGATTCTTACACAAAATAAAGACCTAGTTAATTAAATTGAACGTGATTTAACTATTAAAATGAGTAGAATATTTCTAATAAAAACCTGAGCAAAAACATATTTCATTCACAGTACTCAAAACTATCAAGTTATGCATCTTTTTAATTTATGTACTGATACAATTTCAGTTTTCTTGCCTGTGACATCATCCACCATTTTCCTCCTGCTTTATCTTAAAATACACATGATTTGGGGAAGGAGCTTCTTCTGGCTGCCAGGGCTACTAGTAGTCATTTTCTCAGAACTCTTGCAGAACTTCAAATTATATTTACGTTTTAGATCAGTCTCCAGAATGGTGGGAAATGCAGCCAATCTAAGTATATATAGGGCCTTTAGAAAGTTCTGATGCAAGCATGTGCAGGAAAGCCTCCTTGCTAGCTACAGCAGAAAGTGCTGATGTCAACTCAGGGATATTTCAGGGCAGTAGACCCCAACTTTTCTGTAATGTTTTTCCATTGAAAATTAAATGACTTGCTCTAGTTTCTCTAACTTTTTACCACTGATGAGAATGTCTGTATTCTGTGTGTTACGTGTGCTTTTCTGTATGCAGAAAAAGGAAATGTGTATGCTGCTGGAGGTAACAGTGAAGGTCAGTTGGGATTAGGTGACACAGAGGAGAGGACCACATTTCATTTAATTAGTTTTTTTACCAACCAGCACAAGATCAAACAGCTAGCAGCTGGATCATACACCTCAGCAGCAGTAACTGGTAAGAGCAATCGCTAATAAAATCTATTTATGTGTGTCCAGCCTGGTGTTCCAGGGAAACATTTATTCCAGCATTCTGTCTGCCTATGTGGGTGTATTTTCTGTGCCTCCCTGTCTTCTTTCCCTAGTAACCATAGTCATTTTTTGATAGCCAATTGCCTATTTCAACACAACGTGGTAAGGGGTGGCAGTCTCATTACGTTCCTACAATTTTTGTGAAAGTAGACCTTTTCCATGAGCGATGGCCTGCAATGGGTTCTCAACCTGTACTAGTTTAGTAGGAATTCTTACAAAGGAGAGACAGTATGAATACCCTCAAAATGGGAAAGATCTTCAGTTCATTTCCAGAGAAGCCAGCTACAAAACATTAATCTCATGAAAACTGAGTTTCTCTAATTCCACTTCTTACTGCAACTCTTTTGGTCTACTGGTACAGGCTACGCAGCTGTGTCAATTCTGAGAGAGGCCAAACCTGTGACCTATTTCTCCGATGGCAAATTATACAATTACGACATGTTGAAGTCCACACAGTTGTAATACTTCCAGCCATTCAATGGGTGGTCCTTTATTACCCTATAAGTTTTGCTATAAAGCAGCTGTTTCTGTACATGCTTAGGGTAAGTTATTGAGGCTGTCATTTCAGAATGTGACAGAGGACCTAAGCGTGTATGAGAGAGATGCTAGCCTGCTCGTCTGGTTTGTGGTTTTTTTGTGACGCTTGCTAACATTCTCCTGAGATTTGTAAGTCAACTTTGAATGACTTTAGTTCCCAACAACATCTCAGTAGCACTGTAGATGGTACATTTTTTTATTCACAGCTTACTTCCCAACAATAAGAAATATGCAGAGAGAAGACCTCATCTCTTCTAGAAAAGTCTAGTGATTTTTCATGTTGTTTGCTACCTTTTTTTTGTTTTTTTTACTGCTGCCATTGGTCATTGTGTCGACAGAGGCTGGTCTTAATAAACCTGGAACAGCTATTGTGATAGTTTAAGGAAAACAAAATGAAGCTGGGCAATATAATCACCTGTGAAGAGCACGGACAGATAAGGCAAGAATAAGTGGGGTGTGTACCAAAATCAGAACAGAGAATAAATTTCAAAGAATAAGAAAGTGGTGCCTTGCTACTAGAAATGAGAAGATACCTTAAATTCACCGTAATATTTTCATACCGACCTGTGGCAACTGCATTGTCTTATATGCCCAGTCTTACTCTTTTTGAAGGAGTGTTTTTATGTACTACTTATCCTGTCGCTATTTATGGTCTAACATCAGTTGATGACTAAGTGTTCAGTGTCACTTTTGAAAAGCTTAAGGGATACCCTCTTACTTCAGACTGCTTTGTTGCATTGTGCTAAATACCATTTTATGTCCCTGAGATCATGACATTTAGTAGTGTCATACACAGATTTTATGAAATGCTCTTAAATGGGTAGATGAACTTTCTATTAGTTTTGATTTTGAATCTGTTAACTGTCTGTGTCTTCATTTTAGAGGATGGGCAGCTTTTTGTGTGGGGTGACAATTCAGAAGGTCAGATTGGCTTGGCTGATAAAGCCTGTGTCACTGTCCCTTGTCAAGTGGATGTTGGAAAACCTGTTTCCTCTATATCCTGTGGATATTATCACTCTGCCTTGGTCACAGGTAAGAGAATGGGAACAGCGGTTAGCGGAGACAAGTTGGTGGTTCTCAAATTGTCGTCTTTGTAAAGGTAGCTCATGAGGCATTCATTACGTTTGAAACTAGATATGCCATAGTTGTTAAAAACTGCCATGTGGCAGAAAGTCATCTATGTAGTTTTGTATCACATTGGGAGATTTTACCAGAGACGGGTTGTCTAAAATGTGGTCCTAACTGATTTAGTTGGGAAACTTGTATGTAATCTACTATATAATTGTACATTATTGTTGAATTAACAATACTGTGAGAAAAAACTGCAGTTAATTTTCTGCTTTTACACATTGTTATGCAAAAGTATATTAGAAAGAATTACTATCTTGCGACACTTTATTTTCATGACGGTTATGACAAACATTCTGGATTGAATATCATGGTTTCAATAATCTGACTCTTCTTGAGATTATTCATTTTTTTTGTGATGATCAAATAATCTTCTTCATCTTCTCTAGAAATATAAATATTGAATAGACTTACTATGTTTTGAGGAAAAATTAATCTCATTTGCTAGCAGTGCAAGATTGTTGTCAGAGTTTGATGTTATGTATTAAATTTTAAGTTTTGAAGTCAGTTAAACAGGCAGTATATGATATTAGGAGAAGCATCTGCTACAGTGAGTCAGTGTCTGATCTCCAAACCAACCCACCTCTCTGTTGCTTTCCACCTCTCTCTTCCCACCTGCCTGTTGTTTTCCAAAGTGATGATGTTACTCATTTTTTTAATAATGCCAATATGGGTGAATTTATCAGTCAGTGCTGATGGTATTATATATGAGCAGCCATGAACTTCTCTCAGCCATATAGATTTACTTTATTAAGCTTTACAGTTTAGTCCCCTCAGAGTAATTAAAGATTTCAAAGGATCAATAGTTTTGATTGTAAAGCTTTTAATGGGTACCCAGGAACTATTCCATCAGATATTTTTCTCAGGTTACTTGATAAATGTTACTTTTCCACATGCAATATCTATATAGCTCTCTGAGAATATGCTATTAACAGAATGAGAGCTTCCTATGCTAGACAAATACTAATTAGGTGTTATGCTTGTAGTGTGCAACTTCTATTATAGATGCTTTATTGCAGTAAATGAATGAAGTGCCCATGACTGATCAGGACTTCAGCACCTGTTAGGAAATCTACAGCTTCCTGAACTTGAAATAAATGGGAAAAAAAAAATCTCCTTACTTCAAGGGGTATAGTAAGAAGGTGTGTATTTCTGCCTTAAAGCCAAGAGCTGAAGCTCTGACAAGACTGCAGCGGGATGTAACAAAAGCTCTCATTAGAAGAAGGGTTGCGGACGAGCATCTAAGAGCAAAGAGAGAACAGTGTGTGTCAAGTGCTCCAAGGAAGCAGAAACTTTTAATGGAGGAGTATGAGAAAAAAGGATTAGGGTAGCAGCTGCGTAAGAGAAATGGAGCCTCTTAAAATATTAGTAGGGAGATGAACGGGCTATCACTTGTGAAAATGGGGAGTCGTTGAACCTGTCACTGCTTAAACAGGCCTGGGTATGAAATGGAAAATCTTAATTTTCAGCCTTAGTATCTGCACATCCTGCACAAATTTGGCTTCAATCTCTTTTGCTGAAACTGCGGACATACGGACGGCCTCTTTTGTGGTGAAAGGAGAAATATTTTTTATTATTTTCCTTTGGGCCCTTGCTGATAGTTTTGTTTGACTGATACTTTAACTACCATAGAAATTTAGTGTTGGGCATCGAGGTTCTTTCTTACTGAATTGATCTTTTTTTGCGCTAGTGTCAGTGTATATCCAGCCAGTGTTTAAAAACAAAGTTTATGCATTTATTCTAAGTGTACTGTAGTCATACATTATTTTCGCTATGAAGTTAGCCATTAAATTATGAATTTGGAAGTTCTGCAAGCTGAGTCTGTTTGAGTACAAATGTAGTTACCTTATTTTTCTTACAGCCTAGTTAGGAAGGAAGTCAAGTCATGATGCTGTAAAAGATTTTGCTTAAAAAAAGGTGATTCTTTTAGTATTATGTGGATTATTCTTTCACTTACGGAAAACACTTGCCTGTAGGGCTTGTTGGACTGGCTCAGAACAGTGGTTGACATTCTCAGTATTCTGCCTCTGAGAGGTGGTAGAACATAGCAAAATAGATAATTATGGAGTATTTGGAATATTCACATTACAGGGATAGGGTTTTTCCCCCCCAAATTGTCATTTGGTCATTGAATTATGCCTTGAAATATGTTTAAAAGTTTGCCTAGCGCAGGGAGTTTTCCATGTATTTTATTGTATGGTTTTATCTTGTAGACTGGAATTTAGAGTGATTAGTGTTACTTTCAATATATACTTTTGGAGCAAATGTCTGGAAAACAAAGTGGTTCTGTATTTTCAGAACTGAAATTTGAACTGTTCAGGTGAGTGTATAATCTGTATTAATTCCCTCAACATCAATAAAGTGTACCAGAGGAACATTTTTAGATTGTGGTTGCTGTTACAATGGCAGAAAAGGGAGAAACACTGTTAATACAAAGTTTTCAACACCTTAACTTATCTTACCATACTTACATAACTATATACTTATATAACTATACTATAGAATTACTACATTTGGACTTTTTAAACATGACTTGTACATAAAAAAGCATCAGATTATATCCTATCTCTAATAATAAAGCATGGATGTAGGACTTGATACCTGTTGCCAGGCTGAACTGATGAGCGTGGCACCATATGGTTCCCTTTTTAATATATTTACGTTTGACATAAGCTGTATACTGGGTAAGTAAACTGTTAGGATCACAGGCCTATCTGGGTTAAAACTAAAAGATGGTTAATGAGGATACTAGGATACATAATGTGGTCACAGAGTGCCCTCTCCAGGACAGGATGTTCATAAATAAGTGACTATTGAGAGAAAAAGTGGTGAAAAGTGGATTCCAGCTTTTTTTTTTTTTTTTTTAAACTAAAGATATTTCTTCGAAATAGCTGGTTTTATAAAAGGTTTTATAGGCATTTGTCTTTAAGATGTTTAACTACTATAAAGCCAAGTGCGATGTCAATGAAAAGTAGAGTGGAATCCTCACGCAAACTTTAGTAGATAAAAGCATGTTTTATGGAAATTGTACGGCATTCAGTCATCTGAATTTGTACTTCAGTTCTACAACACTCCCCCAACTCCCGAAGTTTCTCAACTCTGGTAGTTCCAAAAAGATGATTTGTTACCTTTCTTACTTTTGCTTTTTAGAATGCCTTCTTTGCAGACAATAATTCAACTACTAAACATGTCAGTCATTTGTATTCCACCATGTACACGTGGGCCCCACTGACGCCAAAAGTAGTTGTAGAATTGAAGATCAAAATATATCCTGAATTATTTTAAATAAAAAAACATTTCTGAAATTTAGTCTTGGCATGAGCACAGACAATGGCTAGCTCATTTCGATCCACATATTAGGAAACTTGTCTGGTTACTTGGTTCATCTTTGAAAGATGATTGTTTGCTCCCTTTTCCTCTCACTTTGCATTCTTCAAAGAGTTCCACTGAAAAGAAGTTTTTAGTTTGTAGTTTCCAGCCCTCCTTAGGGCTTTAGGACTTTTTCCCACTATCTGTTTCCTTTCCTTTCTTTTTGCAGACTTGGTATATTAGAGGTATGTCTCAAACAAAGCGACAGAAAAAGAGTGAGCTCCAGGAGCATAGCAATGAGTTTCATCTTTACTTGATTAGTCTTTGACCACACTCACTCAAGAGGGGACAGTTTTTCAGAAAGCGTCAAGCTTGGCAAGCATTTACAGCTCATTTGTCCACTGCTCCATGAAGAGCAGGAAAAGCCAGTTTATCTAGCCACTACTCTGGTGTCTACAGCAGAATTACATTCACGGAGCCAGAAAGGAATTGAATATGTTAGACCTCTTCTGGTGTTTCCCCTGCCTGAACTGTTACTATAAGCAAGGTCAAGATAGATTCTCACTGAGAAGATGTCTTTTCATGGAGAGCTTTGTGGGTTCCTCGAATTCCTTCTTTTAATGTACTTTGTCATTATTTTTAAGGACTAGTTTTAAAGATCATCCATTCCACAAACACTTCCATTCTCAGAACTTCAGCATTTGAGATGGTTTCAACCAATTTGGTCTTGAATAAATACTTCTTTTTTTTTTTTTTCTGCATTTACTTAAGAGATCATAGAGTGATCCAATTCTTTTGTCTACTGCCCTCATTTGCTACCAGCTAGGTCTCTTATCTTCGCTCATCTACATTATGTGCCTTTACCTTTGAGGGGCAAAGATAGTTTTCCATTTGCTTGCTCACTTCCTTCCCATGCACCTGTGAGCTAAAGTTTAGTGATACAGAAAATGTGCCACACTAGGGAAAGTTCAACATGTGAGAATGTGACTCATAGGAGAGGAGAAAATGAAATAACCAGGTTCGATAGTGAACAGAATGTCCTTAAAATGCAGATGTACTGAACACAGTACATAAAGTCCTTAAAATGCAGATGTACTGCACATATAGTGTACTCAAAATTTATCTGGGTTTGACTGGATTCTTTTTATGCTTGATAGCTATTCTTCATAGTTTTTAGACTCCGATTTTCCTTAAAGGGATGTGTAATGTATTCAAAAATTGCTTTAATAAATGAGTTTATCATTGTTAGCTGGATTATTAAGTTGAAAAAATGTAATAAACTTGATTAGTTTGGGAAGTCAGTGGAAGCTTGGACATTTGAATCTCTAATCCTATTAATTAGATTGTGATTGGATTAATATTTGCAGTGCAGTAGTGTTTTAAAAGAAGTACTGGTCTCTTCAAAGAGAACCGCGTTAAGTAGTTAACTCCCAAGTGCTTTTTGGGGGTTTATCAGCTTGTTTCTAGAAATATATGTCAAATCCAAGAGTATTAAAACAATACTTACCTTCCAAAAAATACAGGGTTCTTTTTGTTGTTGGGTTTTTTTTCTTTCTTTTCACTTAGAATCCCTAATAAAATCTCTTTTTGTCAATGGAATGTTTTCGTTATAGAAAGCCTTACATCGCAGTGGATTTTTTTGTTGTTAATTGGGCTACTATTCTAGAATAGAAAGTTGATGCTGCTGAAAATAACTGCAAAGTATCAGCCTGTTCAGAGTATTTCTGCACGAAGGTGTAAGGATAAATATCAGAATTAAAACAGAAAATCAAACTGAACAGAGAAGCCTTAACATAGTCCATAGTTTAGAAGTGAAATGAAATATACTTTTCTGCAGCTGTGATCATTTGCTGTTTCTTAAAAAACACAGACAAATTGAAATGACTGCGAAACACATCTTAGAAAAGAAGCGTAGAAGAATGCCGCAAAGGTATTTCTGCACAGATACATGCAGGTAAATGAAGTGTTGTAGTATTATTGGTGTAATTGCTATGTGCATGAAAGAAAAGTGTCAGAATGATAGGAAAAGTAAGGACAACTGGGAGGATAGGGTTACACCTCTGATGATAATAGTTGGGAAATACAGCTGCTATCATGTTTCATTGTCTTGCTGAAGAGAATGTAGCTCTGTGAATAGATTGTGGGTGGCTAGTCTTAGTAGCCTGAGCCCTGTGAAACCCTGCAGGAAGCTTGACATTGAGTAAGACTGTATTATTGTCATTCCCTGATTGCCTCTCTGTGCAGTTAGAGCATTCAGCAAAGATAGTAAGTCCAGTTGCTAGCCTTAGTGGCCCAGCAGCATGGTACTTGAAGAATATGTGCTGTTGTGAGAGGCAGAAGTGATCTTGGAAAATATAGAAACCATATAAAATTGAGGCTTCTTTGTCTAAGGCAGAGGCTAAATTTCTTAGGTCTTGTGAGCTTTGCAAATAAATATTGTGCCGTCAAAGTTAGGTTCTAAGTCTTTGGTGGAAGTGCTGGGTTGCAACTTTATGTTGAAGCTTAGGGCCTGTTTTCCATTTAAAGGAGGAATTCGGCTTTTATGAAAAGAAGCCTTTTTTACAGTTTTTGCTCTTTGAGTATGTCATACATTTCCTTCAGAATTGTCAAGTTAATTGATAAATTTATGCATTTAAATAAATGTGAAGCTGATGTATCTTAAAAAATGCATATCTTTTTTTTGTTCCTGAATGAGCTTTACCATAAAATAAGAGACATGCTTAGAATCATAGAATGGTTCAGGTTGGAAGGGACCTTGAAGA
>RSEF01000001.1:137382518-137403000 GCA_003993805.1 Himantopus leucocephalus
AGCTCGTGTTGAGCTTCTCATCAACCAGCACCCCCAAGTCCTTTTCCTTCAGATTCTTCCTATAGTTAAAATGCATTGAAAACCTATCTTCAGGCTTCCCTTGAAGAAAATAGATAATAATTTTGACCATTTTTTTTTATTGTGGACTGTCGATACCAAATGTAACAACATACATCACAGACAAGCATGACTGCTCCAGCATCACTTCCTCTGAGAGTACGGGAGGAGAAGGAGTGCTTTATTAAAAGACATAGTAGTTTAAGGGTTTTCAGGGTGAATCAAAGCCCTTCTGATGGAGGGTCGTGGCAACAGCAGTCTGTGCTGCTCTGTTCTACGCACGCGCTGCTGTAGTCATTCTTTAGCACAAAGTAATCCGGAGCCAAGTGCCACAAAGAAAAAAAAATAGATAATGCTGGCAAAAGAGTTTTCCAGGAAAAACATTTTTAATCTAGTTTATCTATTGCATTTAGCAGATGTCTTAATGAAAATTTATTAGTAACTAGTTGTCCCATAATTACACAAAATGAAGATGCAGTTTTGCAACCTGGAATTCTTGCTCAGTTTTTATTCATGCAAAAGGAAATTTTAAATGAGCGTATTGCTAGAGTAAAGCTCAGGAAGATTCAATAAAAATGACACATTTCTTACTGACACCAGTTTTGATTTTCTCATCATCAGAATTAAAAATTCAAAAGGATAAAATTCCTTTCCTGTCTTGGCTTGGTATGCCCAAATTATAATAAACTTCTGTTTTGAATCATATCTTTCAATTTTTCCTCACTTGGTTTTAATAATTTGACTAATCTCATTTGCTTTTTAGAATGCATATGCAGCTTCATTTTTTCTAGTTTACATTTTTATTCATAGGTTCACTTTTAGCTCTTCCGTATTTCCTATTTCTGTATAGGCTTATTTTTTTGGTTGTTGCCATTGTCATTAAATTCCCAAATTTTAAGTTGTGGCTGACAAAGTGCAAGGAAAAAGCAACAAATGTAGCAGCTATGCAAATGGGGGAATATTTACAAAGGCTAACAGAAAACTAGTAATAAGCTTGTTTTGTTATGCTCTGCCTGTGTTCAGTGGAGAGAGGAATGGGCTTCTCTAATGGTCAATCCTGAACACCTAAATAAGGCTTCAGCTTTGAAATTTTCTTTGACCTCACCTGTTTTCATTGTCTGTGGGGAAAGACCAGCATTTCTAAGGTTAAGCCAACTTTCATGTTGGCAAGGATTTCATCGCTTTTGAATAAGAATCTCTCAGATACTTGTGCGTCGCGCAATAGTGATGTGTCTAAATGCTGTAAAAGTAAATTTGTGAACGCTGAATGCAGCCCTCTGAAAACACTAAATGGGTCCCTCTGAAAGTAAAAGTACATTTTGTACTGAAGTACAAATCTGCATGTTTCCAAAAATATTGGAGATGGGTGCTTCTGATGACTGAGCTTTAATAATGGAGTATAAATCTGGAGTTTGTTATTATGTTCATTATGTAACTGTAGATCTCTCTTCTAATTTCCTTTAGCAGACAGCTCCTACGCTAGTTTAGACATTTCTTTATCTTGGACTAGCTCCATGTGAGAGTTTTGTTTATCCTTGTGCTTTGTTATATCCAACTGTGATTAAAAGCCAACCTTTTTCTTACATGGTAGTGTACAATGATTTTTTTGGCAAGTAATTTCAACTTCAGATTGTGGGCCACAATTTGCTATGAGGATACTACTCCACAGATAATCTTTTCAGGAGTGGAGAACACTCAGCTATTAACTTGAAGCTTTGCTGGCGATAAGGAAATGGTTTCTACCTAAACCTCACTCTGACCTGTTAGAATAGCTGGGGGCCTTTGCACAGAAAATCAGAAATGTAGATGTAGGTAAATTGTAAAAAAACCATCATGATGCAGATAAATGTAAAAGTAGATAAATGTAGATAAATTGTAAATATAACAATGGAAAGTACATTGCACAGGTTCCATTTTTAACTATGGTAGAAGGATACATAGAATGCTGTCTTGAATAGACTTGAATTCAGACTTACATAGCAATGAAAAAGCAAAGGGAGTGATTGGAAAAGATAAAACAAGGGAAACTTGAAAGTAAAATGAATTACCCAAATTTGGGTTTGAACAGTTTTTGAACTGGATTCTTAAAAAGTCAGGGTGAATGAGAAGGGTCTTCTCGTATGATTATGTAGCAGATCAGAAAGAAGTTACCGGAAGAGATCTGTAAAGACCTCACAGTATTTTTTTGAACTTAATTCTGGTGGAGTTACTGCTATGGAACCACTGCTGTATTCCTGTTGTTGGATAGATAGCTCTCTTGCTGTCCAGACCACACAGTTTCATGTCATTTACTCTGCTTTTTTCTTTTTTTTCTCTATATCTTACAAGAAGAAAGTGTGGATTTTCCATCAGAATTCTATGCAAAACCAATTTCTGTATAAGTTGAGATTCTTACAGGCAACTTCAGTTGACATAAGTACTGATTACAGAGGGAATTATAACCTCTCAGAAGGATGTATATGATTTTGGTTTTCCCTTGGCTAGATTCCTTGCCAGCCAAATTTTGCGGTTCTCATCTTGGAGAGGGGCTAAAATTTAGCCCCTTCTTGTCCCGTCAAAGCAGGCTGCTTTGCACAGCTGTTTGGACATTATACAAATATGTTGCATTATCCCGTAATGTTCATACACTTTTCTATCTTACTGATGTGTGTCTGTAGCAGTCTTGACAACCCAACCTTGCTTCTCAGTTCACTCTGGAAATCCTGCTCTGTTCTGTATTTACATAGGAGATGGTGAGCTCTATACTTTTGGAGAACCTGAAAATGGGAAACTGGGATTATTGCCTGAACAGCTGAAGAACAATAGAGTCCCACAGCCTGTACTGGGAATTATGGAAAAGGTGAATAAGGTTGCTTGTGGTGGAGAGCACACAGTGGTGCTGACAGGTATGCAATTTAACTGGATTTTTTTACAACCCTGTAACTTAATCAGTAAACTCAATTTACTTTAAAGAATTTACATCCCACTGCAGTGTAAGATGCTGTAGTGATCCTAACTGGAAGACCATTGTACATCAAGGACGTAGAAATCCACGTAGCAGGTAACCTAAGTGCAGGCCTGTGCTGTGCTGTGCTGTGCCTATCCCTTTGCTGAAGGGTAAACTTCGTCAGCTAATTGTAACAGAGGAGCTTGAGGCAGGTCTTCTGTGGTACCAGTGGTTACACCAACTGTGTGTCCTTGCCTATATCTAAAACTTCAGCAGCAAGTTCCTCTGTGAACGTCCTTTTTATTTGACAGAATAAATGATGAATAGAGTTGTTTTGCCTGTAAGGAAATCCTATAAGAGCTCAAATGACCAAAATGGGGTAATCTTCCACGGATGGCATCTGTGTAGCGTGCTGTGCCTGGCTGGGCGCCTGTTCAATTCCACACAGCTCAGGATTTCCAGCATCTGAAGGGATGTAAGATTATTGATACTATCTGCTTTTTCTTTTTTTTGTGTTAGCTCCAATAAATCGCGTTTTAAGAGATACTTTGCAGAGTCTGAGTGCCTTCCTTACCGGGGTTGGATTGTAACAAGGCAGTGCCTCCTAGCGCAACACTGATGATCAATGTTTCTTTCCTCTGAGGAGCTTGAAAGTGGTATTGGTGTGCACGTGGGGGAAATTTGAGAGGAAAGCTTCCATTCTGTAGTAAATTTAGATGTCCCTGAATATTTAGGAAGGTACTTAGGAAGTCACTTTTCAAGTAGCTGTCTGTTAATAGTGATGGAGATGCACAATCTACTGCATGCCTAAATGGATTAAATATCTCTTATGTGATACAGAATTTGCCTGTGACTTTAAGCAGAATCTTTAACATACGTATAAAACTAGTACAGATATAGACATTCAACATATTGTACAAATTACAAAAATCAGCAAATACAACTGTTATATATTAGTTCCCAGGTTTGTATGTATGGTACTTGGAAGATGAAATACGGTGTATATTACTGTACTATTAAATACTTGTGTCCCACTGGTAAATCAGCTTTTCAAAGAGATATGTGCAAAGCATTGCTAGCAGTTTATTTCCGCAAGTTCTATCCTGAACTATAGTACTATAGAAGCAGGAAACAGGAGTTTGACTTTGCCCACAGATGATTTAAAAAATATCAGCTTTGGCTTGTAATGAATTCCACAGCTGTATAATATGCCTGTAATTAATCTCCTACCAAAATGCAAAAAGTGTAAAAACAAGTAGGATGTATAGATATCAGTCCTTAAATCTGTATTTTGAAAATGCTTGTCAATCTGATGGAGTGCCTTCAAGATTATGTAAACAAAAATTTTAAAATATAAATTGAAAATCTGACTGAAATTCTAAGTAGTATGACGTGGTATCGTACTGCAAGCCACTGGAGAGAATAAAGGTGGAAATGATGTGCTGGGAAAGGTTATGTGTAATGACGAGTCAGGCTGCAAGATTCTGGATAGGTTAAAACTCCTTTGGGAAAACTATGAAGAGGAAATAACAGTAGCCAATCCAGGAAATAATGCAAACATTTGTCTACATTTCAATGCCTTTGTCTCTTTTCTTCCACCAACATACAGTCTTACCCTGGCAGTATTCTATGTCATAAAATAAATTTCTTTACATGAAATCAGATTATCATTATTATGAAAAAAATTACCATAAATTTGGGGGCAGCACATGTATAAATCGTAGCATTATTTTATGGGTTATAAAGTGAAGTTCTGCAGAAAGAATTTGATTATCATTATTGATTATTTTTTTAACCATAAATCTGAAGCCAACCAATAGATACTTTGTTTTAATAGTATTTCATGTGATAAAATTTCATTATAACAAACGACTGTTACAGAGATTTGTTTAGTACGAAGATGTAGACCTGGATGACATCAGCATTATAGTGAAATCTGTACAAGAGCTAGAACAAAGAGGCAAAATATAAATGCCAAAAACCAAATACAGTGAAGAAAACACCATAGGAAGTCAGTGTCTTAATATGTAAGATTTACTTGCCTACGGAAATAGATTTTGAGTAGAAGGCAAATAAGAAATTCAGTGCGGGCTTAGCTGGCAGTCAATGATCGAAGTGCTGAGTGCCAGAAGATCCAGTTGAGTCAAGAGGAGCAGAAAACAATATCCTCCAACAAAATACATTTTCCTAAATAGTAGTAGTTGTGATGAGAGAAAGGTCAGATATGTGTTTTTCAATGTAATTCAGCTATTATTAAATAGGCTACAGGTATGAACTTCTGCCTAGGACACTTTGAACAAAAGAGTACAGGATAATGGAAATACCATCTCAAGTGAAAGATACTTCGTCAGGAGTGTTGACATACAGAAATTTTTCTGACTCAAAACAAAATGTGGGAAAAATACTTGGGGAAAAAATTGGGAAGAGAGATAGATTTGGACACTGTAATAATTTAAAAAGTGAGTGTAGCATCCGTGCATTGTGGGCTTTGCACCAGAAACTTAACTTGAAATCAGTACTGAAGTGTGTATTGCATCTTGAGATGAAGTGGCGTGACCACAAATCGAGAATTCTGATGAGAGATATATTTTTAAAGAGGAGCAGAAACATTTGTACCTCTTTTAAGCTCATTTTCCTAAATTAAGAATGTGGTACAATTTTGAAGAAATTCTGAATTTCATATATTGTCTTCCCTGAAAATGGGTGCTGTTTGGCTTTCCTAACACAACATATAGTGATACGGTTTTCATCTTTTCAGGGTCTTTCCAGTTTTTCAGGGTGTGTCATTTCAGTCTTAAAAAATAACAAGTGAGTGTCTGACTGTTGTACATTCCCCTGTTTCATTTATCTCATTTAACAGAGGAATAGGATAGGAGAAAATGTCATATGGAGAAACTGTTGCACATCTTGGCTCATTTCTTGCCATCAGTTCTACTTAGGGTTTATCAAATTAAAAGAAAGCATAATCCAGTTATCTTACTGAGTACGAGGCAAGTTTCTTCCTGACTCTCATGCATAATTAGTCTATTCCAAAGCACTTCATTTGATTTCTTTTTTATGACTGTCTTATCTATTCTATTGACAATTTTGTATGGTAAGAGCCACTGTTATCTGGCTTATTAAATCAAACTACTGTTTCTAATCTCTCCAGCAGGTATCAGAGTAAGTGATAGAAAGTATATATTAAAATAATGCTGCTTTTTTTTTTTCTCTGAAACTCCAAAATGGGAAACTCAGGTGTTTTTTTCCCAGAGAACAAAAATTAAACTGTTGAGAACAATGACTAGGAAAACACTTTTTAAAGATACAAGGTTTTAGAAATGTTGAATATGGTATTGGAAACCATCTTCTTTACAAGTCTTATTGTTACTTCTGCCTTTAATATTTGCAGTTGTTCTAGAGAATAAACACCATCACAGTTAAAAGTTCTGTAATGCAAAAGCTTTCTTTCACTGTAGCAGCACAAACCTATTCACTTCATGACAGTCTACCAGCCAGTTGAAGATCATATCCTCATCCCAGATAGCTTCTCTCAGAGACTAAAAAGAAATGCATCCGCTACCCACAATGCTTGCAAATGCTTCCTATGGAAAATGGAAGCTGTTGGTATCCTCACTTTCAAAAGAAACATGAGAGAGCAGCGATCCCAATTAGCGTACTCTTTCAATAAAGCTTTTAAAAAAGTAGAGTAACAATAACTTGTGAATCTAGAAGTTGGAGAAGAAACTGATGATTGGGAGTGGCCTTAATATCTTCCATTTTTTCAGATGATGACAGATCCTCTGGGAATAATCCTCTGTATAAAAGGATATATTACCTCCTTTTATTCTCTGAAGGGAGGGAGTCCTTCTAGAATAGACTGTTTGACATAACAATGCAGCACATTAGTGTGTTGGTATGTAAAATGTTGGATTTTTCATCTTCCGTCTCAAGGTCTTTTAAAAAGAAAAGAAAGTCAAGATACGCTTTTGACAGCAAATGAAAAGGCTGAAAAAGCTCTCCCTTTTTGTGACAGAAATGAATGTTCAAACCACATAAAATTATCTGGATTTTTCAAACCATTCTTAAGTCTGCATGCTATTTATGCTGAAATCCCCAAATCCAATTACTAGCTCTGGTAAAACTGAGTATTGTGTCAACAGCTTATTTTTACAGTAACATTTTTCAGCATAAACTGTTTAAAAATAAAGCTATAATAAGAGTGAAGAGCCCATTGACATAATAGTAGTAGTAGTGATATTAATACTAATTAATATTAATAATAAAGTTCAAGGGAAATGAATCTATGTGGAAAGATATAAGCATACTTGTCTGTTTCTTGTTTTCTTCCATGGATTTTTAACTTTGTAGTCTTAAATACATAGCAAGGAATGCATGAATCTTAAAAACACTCTTGGAGCTCACTCAGTTCTTTCAGCAAATACCATGTGTTAAAAACAAATCTGAAAGCTATATAGATTTCTGCCGGGACAACGGTCCTGGAGACTAAAGAGCTGTTACATGCTCCAGAAGATGCCTGCAAAGGTAGAAGACAGATGGTTATGGGGAAATATGCCAAAAAAGAAAACGTAGGAAGTAAAGAGGAAGCAGTCCGAGCGCTCAGGTGCTGGAGGTCACTTGGAACAGTGAAGTCATTGGCTTCTGTGCAGGCTCTGCAACCATTTTTCTTCATCCTTCAAGGGCCCCCTTCTCCTGGGCTGCTGCTGTGGAGGCAGCAGTTCCTTCCTCGAAGCCAAGGCAGGACTTCTGTTCAGTCTCTTCTGGGTGGTGTTATTATGGCGGAGCCTTCCTCGTGATTCCCTGACACGTTGGAGGCAGTACTGCTTCCCTCGTGCTGCTGTGGCCGTATGTCTTTCCTCTCCCCTTGTACCACTCTGGTGCTGCCTTGACCATTCCACAGGAAACTTTATCAGCGAAGCCCCCGCAAAACCTGTCTTACTGAGCTGAGCTGGCTTNCGTCTTACTGAGCTGAGCTGGCTCGCCGCATAGCCAGGGGGACAGCAGGGACACTGCAAGTGGGGACGGAAGAGACAGAATGGGGGAGCGAGAGCTGCCCTTTTGCTGGCGGTACGTTTAATTTGTGTCACGCAACCATGTCCTTACAGGGACTGAGGGCAGTAAGAAGGTGACAGTGGGGCTGTATCCGCCTTCGGATTCGTGCCGTCAGCAAGTTCATTTGCAAATTCAAGCTCAGAATGATGAAATTCACCTCTGTCGTTTTATCACTGAGTCCATGATATTGTTTGCCAGCGACTTATCTTTCCATGCGTTTATAAGGGCAAATTGGAGGAAATTCCTCATTTCTGCTAAATGAGATTATTACTGAGGTTTGGCCTCACTTCTGCACCATGGCAGTGAATCATGTAAGAAAGGTGCAAGGTTTTTGTCTTCCCATGCATTGATAATTGATTAATAAACAAATTTGAGAAAGAGCAAAATTTAGGTGCCTCTGGTCTATAGGGGAAGTAGAAAAAAATCATTCTTCTTATAAAGGCACTCTGACCTGGTTTTGGATTGGACTGTTCTCCTCATTGTCACTGGAAATTGGGAAAAGAAAATAATTTCCTGTACTTTTAAAGTTATGATTTGAGAACATCTCCCTCTAAACACAAACGCATTTAGAGGTCTAACATTGCATGTTTCAGGCTAGGATTAAAGATAATATGAAAAAACTCCAGCTTCAATAATTAAGTTAATCAGATAAAACCGTGTAGTTTGAAAATTACAAGATCTGCCAGTTTCCAAAGAAATGTTAGGACAAATGCGATACTTTTAAACAGAATTTATGGAATAAGCCATTTACTAAATGAGAAAGCCATATACTAAAATGAAGATGAGACTTTGGTTTGCTTAGAGAAAGCTCCCGTCTTTCAGGAGGAGTTTCCTGATTTTTATGCAGGAAGTCTAAATGTTGCAGAAAATTTCTTACTTCTTGTTTTACTTTTTAAAGATCCTGAGAAGGTGTTGCTTTCTTGCACTGAAATTTCCAGCAGAGGGAGCTTTACTATTACATTTAGTAAAAAAACCCCAGCTTTACTGAATATTTTTCATCTACAGTCTGAAAAAGTGTGAGACCATTGGGGTTTTTTTTATGGTGTGAATTCATGACATCTTAATATGGAAAAATTTAAAAGGGGCAGAAAGGGCAAACCCTTTCCTAGAAAGAACTTACTTATGTAGTGTTACAGTATTTCATCATGGTTCCTTTGAAATTGGAAAGTTCAATGTAAGTTGGTAAGTGTACTACGGTGGTAACATGGAATCTGGTCTGTTCTCTGCTTTCTCTTTCCCTGATAGTAGTGAAGTATTAATTTGGGGAAATGGTATCATAATTTGTTTCTAATATTTCTCCAGTTTGTGGCTGCTCTGAGAATTTGGTTGCACAGTATAAACTACTTTTGTGGCGCTGAAAATTACTTTGCTCTTCCAGTCACCTTGTTTCCTTGACACAAAGAAGTACTCAAAAAACAAAGATTCTCCATCAATTGTCATTCCGCACATTCAGCTGTGGATACCCATTCCTCTCTTGCTTTTGAAGGTGGTGGGATTTTTGATCTGAAGGTATCTGTGCAGCAGGAGCAGGCATACTCTGCACCATGTTCGTGACAATGATGTAATGATATATTTCTTCCAAGTGTCACTTCTTTTTGCTTGACATAGAATATTTGCTTACACAGGTTTTCGTAACAATTTTTCAAGTTTTAATTAGTCCTTCTCTAGCTTTTCCTTTGTTGCCTACATGCAGAAGAAAAAAGGGGCAGGGAATAATAAAATTCCTGGAAAACTTCTCCTTTTCCCAAAAGAACTGAGTCTTTGAATTTCCCTTTTCAAGCATGATCTCATCAAGATTTCCAAGCTTCGCAGTCTTCCCCTGTTGTGATAGACTGCCACGGATGGACACACCAAGAATCTTTTATTGCTTTGGAGAAGCTCTCATTCTTTTTCCTGGCACAGACAATCCATTAAATGGACAAAATATAAATGTGGAAAGATGATTACTCTGTCACAAGATAACACAATTATAGTGTTCTCTGTATTTAATGCAGGGCTGATTTGGTGGCCGAACAGAATACTGAAACCTATTCTGTTATTGTTCCAGTCTCTTCTTACACACAAATTAGTATTGGTTTAAAGAGGTCTAGTCTATTAAATTTAGGGTCATACAGTGTACATGCAGGTAACCAGAAATTAAGATGAGACTATTCTACTTGAAAATGCGCCTATGTGTAAACACTGTGGTCTCTAATTAATTGCAGTATGTAAACTCCCATAAATTTTTTGTTGGCTGATATTTATGTACGTGTGATCAGTGGATTATTTTGCAGTTATGTTAGAAAATGTATTGCATATTAAACCATTCAAAATTATTTTCTGTATGTATTTTAGTGCTTCTTTGACTGTTTTTTATTTTTTTATTTTGTTCTTAATTGATAAATTTAATTGATTAGTTGGTACATTGGTTTTTTGATGCTGATGTCATTTGACTTTCACTGGGCTAATAGAAAGCAGGTTATAATGTATAGATCAGCATATTTATTGTTACCTTTGCCTGTATATTTTCAGAGACAGATGTATACACTTTTGGGCTTGGACAGTATGGGCAGCTGGGACATGGTACTTTTATTTTTGAAACTTCAGTACCAAAGTCTGTGAAACACCTGAGGAGGCATAAAATATGTAACATTACATGTGGGGAAAATCATACTGCTGTAATTGCAGGTATGTAAGTGAAAAATTCTGAAATGCACTTCCAGTGACTCTCTGTTACACTGTAAAAGCTTTCTTTATAAAATTAGCAGTAGAAGAAGGCATATGCAGACTTAGTAGTTCTACAGGTTAAGTGACTTAGTGAGAAAGCCAGATTTGACATTAGGAATTTCTGATTCACAGCCATGCCATACATAGTTCCGTAGATGGTATCTCCTGGGGAATTGTAACCTCATAATGATGCCTTGCTACCAAATATTCTTGTTTAGAAGCCTTTGTGTTGCTATACAATTTCAATCTCGGTGTTTTCTTGTTGGTTTGTTCCAAAATTTTCTAGACTAACTCTAATCTCCGACATTACTTTGACTGAATATATATATATATTTGAATCATATTCATCTGTTGAAAACCTGAAAACAATTGTTCCGGTTTTACTTTTGGAAGAGAAATATTTCTTACTTGTGTGGCCTGTTACTTTTATTGTAATGTTTTTGTCCTTGTTATTAATAGCATCTTTTTTTTTTCTATATGCAGAAAATGGCCTCATGTTTACTTTTGGAGATGGGCGACATGGCAAGTTAGGACTTGGAGAAGAGAATTTTACAAATCAGTTTGATCCCACTCTGTGTTATAATTTCTTGAGCTTCACAGTCCTTTTGGTAAAACTTTTGTTCATGCTTCTCAGACATCAAAATGTTTTTATTGTTTAATGTTTAAAATTAAATATTTGTTGCTCTTAGATTGTTGGCAGTAGGGGGAAACTAATACCTGTTCTGAAAGCACCAGAGTGACATCTTTTTAATTTTAATGATTATTTGTGCAGTGGGATATATATTAAATCTTAAGAAAATTTGAGGAGTTGCCTTTTTTGAATCCAAATGGGATGAGAAAGGAGCAATACCGTTTTCTTTAAAGGGCATTGTTTTCATCTATTTCCTGAGGTGTTTAAGAAATAAATATCACAGAATCGCCAGCATCAAAAATACAAACATGATTCAGGATTGAGTAAAATGTGGGTCAAAGCCTGTGGCTCACTTCTGTTTGTTTACTNGATTCAGGATTGAGTAAAATGTGGGTCAAAGCCTGTGGTTCACTTCTGTTTGTTTACCGGACTTAGAGTTTAAGGAAGTTTTATCAGAAGTGGTAAGGGATTTAAACTTTTTAGAAAGTGAAACCTCTGATTTTTATGTAATTATACTTTGGCTGTTGGAGGGTGTAGGACACTGCATTACATTTTGTGGATTTTGTGATAAAATATCTAGGTTAGTATCACTGAAGTGGTCAGTATTGCCCACATTTGACTTGCATAAAAATAATTAGCTCCAATCCCTTCAAAATCAGCGGAAATATCTTTGCTCTCTTCTGTAACAATAATTTGATAGACCTGTCTTGTGTTCTGTTCAATACAAATCTGTTGCATTTAAGTAAGAAGAAATGAACATAGATTGCTAGTCATTAATAATTGTAACTATGACTTTTATCTTGCTAACGTCATTAGGAGCTAAATTTGAAGCAATTTAACATCTCTTACTTTTATTATGTTTTTCCTGTAATCTAAGCCCCTGGAGATGATTGCAAGAAACCTAGATCCTTGTGTTGATACTTGCAAATGAAATAAGCAGACTTTTTTTTGGTGCTATAGGTTGCTTGTGGTGGTTGTCACATGCTAGTTTTTGCTGCTCCAAGACCTAAAGGATCTGAAGAAATACTTTTAGAAGATTTATATGAGAGCCGTTTGACTGCTACTGTCTCTAAAACGAACAGAGACTTACTACTAACAAATACCTTACAACTAACATCGGCACGAATACGACGGCGAGAGAGGGTAAATTCAGAGCTGGTTAGGGTTGCCATACTTGTTTTAGGAAACAAAATAACTTTTTAAACTAAAATCACAGCATATACCCAGCAGATAAATATATCTCCTTAAAATACATGTTTAATTTTAATGTATAAAAACAGAATGAATATCTGCCCTGGTCCCAAAATTGACGCAGGGAAAAGATAGGTATTGGTCGGATTTTACTTGTTTATTTCTATGAAAAAGACTAAAATTGGTTTAGTATTTTCTTAGAGCCTGTTCCTTTGCATTTTTGAAAATATCTTAGAAATATTAAAAAAAAAAGAACAAGAACTTTTTTTGGCATTCCCTCTGAGTCCTTGAGTAGGTTAAACAAGTTTATAGTTTATAAAATATCAAAGGGGAAAGTTTCACAATCAGCTTTAAATGATCCTAAGATCCTGTATCTACTGAAAATAGTAGTTTCTTCTCCTTTATCTCCATTACACATTCCATGTAATTTCTTTAGCAGCACAATGAGTTGGATCATTTCACTTACCTGTCTGAAAATTAACTCTACTACAAACCACATTTATTTTGTAAAAATATATGCGATGCTGTGGATTAAGTAGCTCAGTGTTATTTGAAAAACTGGTATTTTCATTTTAAATAAAAATCAAAATTCTTTTTATTCTTTATCTATATTTTAAGACAGCCTGAGATTATTGTGTAGAAACGACCTAAAATATCCCACTAAATCTCTTAACGTTTTAAAAATAATTAACATATTCAGTAAATTTTGTTTATGCTTTGCATATAAAGTTACAACACTGTATGATCAACTAAAGGAAAATACCACTATTAAGTGTGAGAGATTGCTTAAATTTTATTCTTCTGCTTTTATTCTCAATAAATTTTTTTGAATCTTCTAAAGGAAAAGTCACCAGAACAGTTTGTTCGAATGGCACGAACTCTGCCTCCACTGGGAGAAAGCTTCTTAAAGTCTTCATTGCCTGTGACTAGCAACACTAGCCCGCTCTGTTTTGCTGCAACAAGTCTTCCTAAAGCTGAACCAGTGAAGGATAGAGACCATAGAAAAGGTGAAGTGTTCCCACATCTTCTTGCTGCTTTCTGAGAATTGTGTAGTTTGGCTCTCATCATTCATAAACAAATGCTCAGTTTAAGTTCAGTCTTACCTCAAGAGGGTCTGGCAGAATACAGACATGAAAGTTGAAAAATGCGTACAAGAAATTGCCTCACATGTGGTTCCTGTTTGGAAAACGCACTTCAAGATTGGGGAGGGTTGACTGAAAAACAACTTCTGCATTGTACCTGATGTTCCTCAAGCCTGTAGAAGTATGACTTCACAAAAATGCTGTAAGATTAGTAACCGCTTTCTCCGTTTTCATGAAAAAAAAAAAGAATTACAGAAAAAAAGTTGAGTAGGAACAGTTGTAGAGACACAGGAAGGCCTACAAGAGACCTTGGATAAGAAAAGAGCTCTACCAATTCTTATACAGGTTTCTTTTTCACTTGGAAAAAAGTACTCTTCACTTTCTGTTATCTAAAATAATAAGGATTTGCTATATTCTAGCTAATGCATCAGCCTGGATAACAGTGATACTGATGCAGTGCTGGTCTTTTGCACAGATTCTCTAGAGGAGTTCCGGAGTACGTCTAGGTTCCTGGGCATGTGTGATTTCCTGGGAAGATCAGTGCTGACGTATGCAGAATGCAGTGCTTCTGTGTAAAAGTTAGCTCAGATTTATTGGAGAGTCAAATCCAATTTGAAAATAATTAATTCAGTTGGAATTAAGATGATTATTTGTAAAGCTGCCAGCACGTCCATTAGCATTTCTGGTTCCAGGAAAGCAATGCAGTGAAATTTGAATTACCTTTAGAGTCTTCTGAGGCCTAAGCCCACGGATTTGTGCCATATGAAACTCATCAGATACCTGATGAGCTTGAAGTGAACCTGAAAATTATGTAGGTACATTTTTATGATGCTGCATTGGAGTTAAATCACTGTCTCTCCATCCATTACACTGAAATGTGCAATGTAGATAATATGACTGCAGCTAATTTAGTCTAATTGGTATGCTATTAAAGACATTATCCAAAAGAAGCTTTATCCCGTTTAATATTTATGCTTTTAAAGCCTGCAAAAGTGGTCAGAGATCTACAGTGCACTAAGGCCAGATTGCTGAGCTACCTCTAATGTTAATACTGACGAAAAGGAGGTGGAAGTGTTTCTGCTGTATCTTAGGCTGGAGGAATGAGGAATCACAGGACTTCAGTCCTATGTCAGTAAAATAGAGATAATCTCTGTTTTACAAGAGTGGGATGTTCTGTTTGCTGCATATTGCTTCTTCCTATGGTATTTGTTTACTTCTCCCTATTTTGCCTTAAAGAAAAGAATCATCAAAAAGATAAACCTGGTGAAGGCTCTGCAGAAGAAGATTCAGATAATGAAAATAATGACAGAAACCTTGGAGATACAACTGACATCCTAAATATGGTAATATATTCCACTAACGAATCTGTGATTCAATTGTTTTTATGCAGGGGAAGAACAAAGCAGCTAAATCATGTTTCAGGTTCTAGTACAGAACTCCTGGCTAGCTGAGAACGTCATATGTGGTGTGAAGAAGTACCAACGTACTGTTAAGTGAGCATGCATTTTGTGTCATCATTATGCACTGCTAAAGTTTGTTTTCATTTTCCAAGTAATGTTGTAATATGAGATTGAAGCAATCCAAGTCGTGCGGCACCTCCCCATGCTTTAGCTCTGGATATCAGAAAGAAAAGGAGAAGAACACTGGGTACCACATGGTGATGTCTGTCCCTCACCTTCCTCATCTTGATGATTTCAAAGCGAAAGAACTGCAGGAAATGAAGCAGAAAGCTGTCTTTTCCTGTTCTGAGATGAGCTTTTTTTATTACAGGTGGATCGTATTAAAGGGAAGACCAAAATGCAGACATTTTGATTATTTGATGATCCCCAAGCATGTTCCTGCATATTTCTCTTACTTAAAAAATATATTCAGCCTGTCACTTGTACACCTTTCCAAACATTTTGGTCTCTCAACAGATAGGGCATGTCCTGGCCTTGGATGCAGTGCCCTGGAAAGAGTGTTGTTTTTTGTCTTTTTTTTTTTTAATTCAATGGAATGGAAACAAATGAGCAACTGCCTGTGGACTCAGCTCAGGATACATTGTCAGTTATGCTGGAGGGATTGCACATTTTATAGGAATTATTAATTGTTTGTACTTAACAGTACTTAGTAATTTAACAATCTGTTTGTGCATACCATTTATTTAACAGTTATAAAACTTTATTTTCATTTACAAGAAAAAAGTTGTTACAGGCTTAGGGGAAGAGTGGCTAGAAAGCTGACCGGCAGAAAAGGACCTGGGGGTGTTGGTCAACAGCTGGCTGAACATGAGCCAGCAGTGTGCCCAGGTGGCCAAGAAGGCCAAGAGCATCCTGGCCTGTATCAGGAATAGTGCGGTGAGCAGGACTCGGGAAGTGATTGTCCCCCTGTACTCAGCACTGGTGAGGCCCTACCTTGAGTACATTGTTCAGTTTTGGGCCCCTTCCTACAAGAATGACATTGAGATTCTGGAGCGTGTCCAGAGAAGGACAAGAAAGCTGGGAGGCGTCTGGAGAACAAGTCTTATGAGGAGCAGCTGAGGGAACTGGGGTTGTTTAGCCTGGAGAAAAGGAGGCTGAGGGGAGACCTTATCGCTCTCTACAACCACCTGAAAGGAGGTTGTAGCAAGGTGGGGGTCGGTCTCTTCTCCCAAGTGACAAGTGATAGGACAAGAGGAAATGGCCTCAAGTTGCGCCAGGGAAGGTTTAGATTTGGTAGTATGAAAAATTTCTTCACCAAAAGGGTTGTTAAGCATTGGAACAGGCTACACAGGGAAGTGGTTGAATCACCATCCCTGGAGGTATTGGACAGACGGGTAGATGTGGTGCTTTGGGACATGGTTTAGCGGTGGGACTTGGCAGTGCTAGGTTAACGGTTGGACTTGATGATCTTAAAGGTCCCTTCCAGGCTGGACAATTCTATGATTCTATGATATAATGCATAACATGGCCTTCATTATTTATAACATATTGCACACTTTTTGTGCTAGACTTCCTTCTCCTTTTTGTTTTTGTACCCATTGTGAATCAATTCAAAAACATTTATCAGAATGGAACAGTAAATTAAAAAAATTCTGTCCAGCAAACTTGTCAAAATACAAAGAAAAATGATTGCTCTTCTTGCATGAGAGAAAATAATCTGTTACAGCATAGTTGTTTCAATTGTTCTAAACAACATACATCTTTCTGACAAGTGCAACAAGAGGAGGAAAAACCTTTAATATCATGTTGAGGATACAAATTCTTGGGAGCTGGAGACCAGAACTGTCCGTGCTCACTATGTTGAAAAACAATATGGTGGTTAAACCATACGCAGTTAACAAACAGCAGTAAAGAACATTATCTTGTCATTTGGAGTATATGGGAAGGGATGACCAATAACTCACTATACTTTGCCACCTAGTAGCGTTCTACATTGCCTGGCCTTTTCTTTTTTTGCTTTATATAGAAGAGATAAAGGCATTAGATTCCAATGAAAATTTCTGCTGTATAATGTTTCTTTGAACGTGTTCTTTCAAGGCTGTGGTATCAAACTGGATGTTAAGTTGAAGGTTGTGATAATAAGGGAGTAAGGTGTTATATTTGTAGCCATAACGTCACGGTGAGTGGAAGGTGGATCTAAAATGTGCTGGTGGGCTGTAAGAGAGGGCATGTAGCTTTCAGTCTGTACAGACAGTTTAGATGTTGACATCTAAGCTGGTTACTGCTCGCTGTCTTTATAAGGAGTAAATGAGGGAGTGGAAGTGAAATAGGTGAGTTGAGGGATTATACGGATTTGTCCCAACCTGACTATGCAATAGTATTCAAATGTCCATATAACTTATAATAGCTCTGTTTAGTAGAACTGGGCTTTGATGCTGCTTTCCCTATTAGTTATATTTATTTTTTAATGGAGATCTTATTCTTTGCAGACACATGCAATGAAACTGAATCCCAGTGACCAGTCCTTAAAATTATCACCACTCCAAAAACAAAAGGTACTGTAACTAATTATATATATATATATGTACTTATATTGATGTTTAACAGATCTATAATTCTTGTATTATCCTTCTACTTTATTGTTTTACTTTGAGTTTTAAAAAATCTAGGCAAATTTTATAGGCCTCCTCTTGTTAATTTTCTGAATATCCACAAGGTAAAATTATAAGAAGCTGACAGAAGTCAGAGAGAAATTGTGCACGTACATAGAACTCCTCATATACAGCATAGTTTGAGATAAGAGTATATAATACTTCACCAGTTTAAGGAACAAAAGACTATCATGTACACTTTGTAACTTATGCTGATAACATACATGTCTACTGGTTTGTTGATATTAAAATATTTTAATTGACTTCTGGGACACAATGTAAGTAAAGATTTTATTTACAGAAATTCACCATGAAGTATATTTAAAGGAGCAATAATACTGGTTTTAATTATGAAATTAAAATACTTTTGTATTATCTTTCTGTTTTACTCCTGAAGTGATCCCAGCATTTCAGCATTTTGGTATATTTCATTGTAATTTTCTTTTATATTGAAAAAATTATTTTGCAGAATTTGTTAAATAAGTGTAAAATTTAAAGCAGAAAGACAACAGGTTTTTAGACTTATTAGAAAAAGCTTAACAGTGAGTGCATCAGAAGATTTCCCAAGGGGAAATGTGGAGGAAGGTGTGAGAGAACTGTAGTTTTTTCCTTCTGTTTGCACAGCCTTACACATTGTATGTGCTCTAGCTTATGGGACATGATACTGGCTGTACACTTCTTGCATCCACTTTGAGTGCTTGGATAGTTAAAAAGGAGTAGCAGTATGTTTATCATCAACAGAATGTTACATTCTTCTAATATGTGTACTTGTAAATTCATTTCATGTGAAAGACTCTACCTTTTATGCTATCTTTTCGTCCACTCATACAAATTGTTTCTTTTCTTGTTCAGATATTTTTGTAACCTTTTTCTTTTGCTGTCATTTGTCCTTAATGCTTTCCTTCTTTCTTTTTAATTTTCTGCTTCTCATGTGGAATAGAAGAACAATAAAAATGTGAAACTGAAAAGAGATGGTAAGGGTGGGGTGAAAAACAAGGATTCTCATTTCATGAAGGAAGGCTCAAAATTAGACTCTGGCTCTTTACAAAAGCAGTCTTCACTTTCAGAATCACTGGGACAAGATTTAGAAAAATGTAGTGCCTTTGTAGGGAAGCCTGTGGCCAAAAAAAATACAATGAAAGGTAAATCTGAGCATGCACAAAGTGTTAGTACTTTGAAAAGTGGTGTTCAACAAATTACTAGGGACAAATGCAGATTAGTGAAGAGGGAAAAAGAATATGTGGAAAATCCTGAATTTTTCAGAGAGGAAGTAACTTATAATCATCCCACTGAAAAACAAATTGTGACTGAAAAAACAAATTCTTCCAATAAAACTTCAAAAGCTGTTAAATCTAAGCAATCCCTTAAAATAGATGTACTTCCTTCTGCATGCAGGGATCGGCCCCAGACTGAACCATTAATTGTACAAAAATACAATCCTATTAAAAAGCAAGGAAGTCAAGAAGCAGTAGAAAGTCAAAACAAAATCAAGGATGTTGTTGAAAAATCTGATAAATGTGAAATAATATCCATCAGAGGAGAAGAAAGTAGTGAAGAGCAGAGGGGTTTTAAAAGAAAGGATCAATTTTTAAAACAAATAGCTGTAACTATGTCACCGTCATCATCTGAGGAAAGTAGTAATGATCTTGCAAAATACGTACATAAGAGTAGGGAAAAAGAAGAGGACCACTATGCAGACACAGAGATCCAGAAGGCAATGAAAACAGTAGGAAACGTGAAAGATTCGGACTTAGAAAAAGACGACAGTGAGATTGAGGAGATGCAAGCTGCAAACAATGAGAAAGGATATGTAGAAGAGACTGATATAAAAAGTCTGAATGAGGAAGAAACAAACTCTGAAGATAAATCTGATGAAGACAGGCAGTTAGAAATTAAGAATGAGGAGGAATCTAATCAAGAGCAGGAGAGTGAAGGCAGTGAAAAGGGTGAAAGTGAAAAAGAAAAGCTAGATGAAACAGTTGATAGTGAAGGTGAACTAGGGGAGGAAGAGGAAGAGAGTGAGGTTAAAAAAGATGAAGATGAAGTTTCAGTGGAAAGAGATGAAGATGAAGAGGAAAAAGATAATGAGGAAGAAAATGAAGGAGAGAAATCACAGGCTGAAGGAGACAGTGAGAATGAGGGTGCAGAAGAGACTGAAGAGATTAATCAGGAAAATGGCAAAGAGCAAGGAGATGAGGAAGGAAGGTTGATGGAGGAAGAAGAAATACTGAGAGAGGGAGAAGAGGAGGATATGGAGGAGGAGGAGCAGTATGCAAAAGAGGAGGATACTGAAAAAGCAAAGGAGGAACAGGTTAAAAGTGAGGGAAGAGATGAGAGTGAGGAAGGAGGTGAAGATAGAGAGGAGGAAGAAGAAAAAGAGGTAGAGGCAGAAGAGGAAGGAGAAGATGAAAAGGAAAATGAAGAAGAAAACAAAGAAAGGGAGAATGAAAAAGACAAAGAGAGTGAAGAGGAGGAGTTAGAAGAATCATTGGCAGGGAGGGAAGAAGAAGAGGAGTCCAAACAACAGGAAGAGGAAGATGCAAATAGGAGGACTAAGGAGATGGGGGCGGATGGAGTGGAAGAAGAAGGAGAAGAGGGGGAGGATGAAGTGGAAGAGGAAAGAGAAGATGAGGAGGAGGAAGAGGAAGCAGAGGCAGAAGCAAAAGGGGAGGAGGAGGAAGAAGATGAAAACAAGGAGGAAGAGGAGTGGGAAAATGAAGAAGAGGAAGGAGAAGATGAAGAGGGAGAAGGAGTGGAAGGAGAAGATGAAGAAGAGGGAGAAGGGG
>RSEF01000001.1:137403100-137436815 GCA_003993805.1 Himantopus leucocephalus
AGGGGAAGAGGGAGAAGAAGAAAAAGGGGAAGAGGGAGAGGATGAACAAGAAGAGGAAGAGGGAGAGGGGGAAGAAGAAGAGGAGGAAGGGGATGTGGGAGAGGAGGAAGAGGATAAGGGAGAGGAGGAAGAAGGAGAGGAAGAGGAAAAAGTGAAAGGTAAAAGAAAAATTGATAGTAGTAAGCTTCCACAAAAGAAAAGCAAAACCAGGAAGCCAGGGAAGACAGAAAGTACCGCTTTACCAAACAGCTCTAAACAGAAAATGAAGTCCAAACAGCATGTAGCAAATGGTTTACATAATACAGAACAATTTTGGAACAATGTGCTACCTCATTATTTAACACTAAAGTAGCGCAGACTACTGGAGGTGCATTTTAAGCCTATTCAGGAAACTTTAGAACTATGGCAGATTGACTTTTATTACTTAATTTTTTTTTTAACTGTAATAAAAATATATTATTATTATGCATATACTTTAAGTGCCAATTTCTTGAAAAGGACTGAAGGAAATGTTTAGATTTGGAAAGCTTTTATGAGAGAAATCATATAAATTGTTGATGCAGTCATTTACACAAGCATCTTTATCATGTATGACACAGATTTTAAAAAATTGCTGAGGAGGCAAGATGTGTTTGCCTCAATTAAATTATAATGTCATACTGATAGCATGAATTATACATTGTAACAGTGTAATCTTCTTTTCCTTTGCACCAGATTTAAGGTAATGTATTAGATTTAGTTGAAGGGTAGCTTACTTGTTAATGTGCCTTATACGAAAGGAGTGTCAGTAAATCGTCAAAGATACAGATTTTTAAATTTTGATATCACTCAGTATTCATTCCCCCTACTTCCCTTCTGTTTATATATTGGTAAAATGTTTGAGTACACAGCATAATGAAAGAAAGGACAAGTTGCCAAATTTACATGGGTCAGTAGATGAGAGGTAAAATGCCAATACAAGCCTGGGCTTTTTTGAAGGCCTTAAGGTTGACTTCTTATTTTGGTGTCAGCGCACAATTATGTGCAAAAAGACAAATACAAGTCTCAGAATCTAGCCTAGATTACATGAGAGTCAGAATGCATCTGTTTAGGGATAGTTTTTGACTATCACATTTGGTGATTAGATGTAATTAAGAATTTGAAAATACACACCTGTAAAACATTATTTACTTGTGTATACTGTGCAGTAAACAAAAGATTCAATATCTGCCTACAAAAGACTAAGTTACATAAGTCATCTAACTCCAAGGTCGTCCAGGAGGGGAATACACTTTGTTGTAGTGTGAAGCGTATACATGTTTTCAGGATCAGAGCCTCAGCTTCTCCTCATCGGAGAAGATTTGTGTTTTTGCCTCCTAAAAAACACACTTTTGGTCTCCAAAAAGAGGATGATGTAATAAACCAAGAAGCCAGATGGAATAGTAGAGAAAATGGCATGAAAGTGTGAATTCTTTTTGGAAAAGGCAAAGTATGTTAGTACTGCTGGAGTTTCCCTAAAATACACAAACAAATCTTGCAACTTATTTTTGTGACTTGGTAAGATACTGCATTTCTGTTTCAAATATTAGTGGTCGAACTGGCAAAAGAAGGGATAGAGACTCGTCATACAGCATTATTACTTAAATACTGTGGGTGGTCTGAGAAATTTTTGTGAACAGATCTCAGTATTGACGTTCTCTAGAAAAATAGTCATTTAAATCCTATCTGAAAATGAGGACAGGACAAGAAAGGAATCAAAATGAATATAAATGTCATTCAATAAAAATGTTAATAGAATCAATACTGATGTTGAGATTATGAAACATTTTAATGTTGTTTTGTAAGGTACTGGCATTAAACTATCTTTGACACAACGTCTCCAGAATTTATTTTCTAAAAAGGCTGTGGTAATTAATAGTTTTCCAGGAGATTCTAGTGCTGTTCAGTCCTTCTTACCTCAGTCACTCCTTCCGTATACTGCATTTGAAGGTAAGATCACTTTCAGTCACATGCCGTATGCCCTAACTACAACAAAAAGTTAGTCCAGTGACTGTATTTTGTCCCTGTGAAATTTGTTTCAAGCTTTGGGATTTTCTGGAGTACATCATTGTCTTGACATCAGCATGTGTAAGTCTTTGGAAGAGGGTAAGTATCCTCATGTTCTGATAGAGTGGAAAATTTTAACAGTTAAATGCACTTCCCCAGAAAACAGTTCTCTCTAACAGCGGAGTCCTCGGTTATTTCTCAGAGGTGCTGCGTTACCACTGAACTGCTGTGAAGATATTTGCTTTTGAAACTAAGTGGAGCTAAGCTGTGCTATTTTATCTTTCTTTGGAAAGGCTAGGATGTTACTGTGATTAAACTTAGGGTAATATTGAAAAGTATTTTTATAGGCCTAAATCTGTGTTTCTGGGATATGACATCTACTTATCTGCGATTCTAAAATTCAGCTTTGGAAGAAAACTGTGCTGTGAAAAAAATGTGTTGTTTCTTATGAAAAAATATTTGCTAGAGACAGGGGGAAAAAAGTGAGAGCACTTTGAAGCAAGTGATTTCCAATTCTACATAGGAATGGGTCTTCATTTACTGTTTGGCTGTAGATTTTAATCTAAATCCGTAGGCAAATGAGGACCATTTGTTGTTCTTCTCTTGACATGCGTTGATAGCATTAAGCTTCCCAGGAGAGTAAAGAAAGCCAAGTTATGGGCATCTCCTCTTCTTTTGTCTGGATGAAAATTCATTGAAGTGAGAACTGATTTTATATTGTTTTGTGAATCATTCCTGTGGTAGGGGAAAAGCAGAGCATTACTCCAGCACTTCAAGGGTTTTCCACAGAATCGTTACATAAATCGTACGCTGTGCCAGTGTTTCTGGGCTTTGGGGGGACTTTGGAACTCCATTAGCGTAACGAGTGGAATTTTATTTAGTTTGACTCATGCTGGTTTATGAAGTTTGGTACTTGTGGTTTTGAGGAAATTCAGTATGTCCTTGCTATTTATTATGGGATACAAAAAGATTTATGCGCAGTGCTTAAGCAACATGGCAGAAGTACTTCTGAACTAGTTTTTAGCAGAGAAAAAAAATCCTGCAATGGAGAGAGAAAATAACAGACAACTGCTCAGACCAAAGGTCTATCTAGTCCATTACCTTTCTCTACCAGTGGCTACTGGTGAATGCCTGGCAAAAAATACAAGAACAGAGGAAACATGCAGTGTTACTTCTCCTGTGTAATCATTCAGTATACCAAATATATTCAGTATATTCAACAATTTGTGGCTCAGCAGATGTATCTATTATATTTAATAGCGATTTTTCTTCCATGAATTTATTTCAATCAAGTTTTTAACCTGTTTAACATCCAGTACATGTTTTGGCAAACAATTCTTAGATTACTTTACACGTTGTTTGAAGTAACTCCGTTTTTTTTTCTTGAATCTGTCGTTTGGTACCTCCATTTGATGTCTCTGTATTCTTGTATTAGAAAAAGGCGCATTTATTTNGATTACTTTACACGTTGTTTGCAGTAACTCCGTTTTTTTTTCTTGAATTTGTCGTTTGGTACCTCCAATTGATGTCTCTGTATTCTTGTATTAGAAAAAGGCGCATTTATTTCCTGTTCATGATTTATTCCCTCATGATTGTCACATGGAAAAACTGTTCAGCTATGTGGTTTAAATCAAATGAAGATTGAAGTGGTTTATTGATTTATTAATAACGGTTAACCAGCAATCAACCAACTACACATTCAAGATCAAAAGCAGCGATACAACAGTTAACACCACTACTAGACATCCATAAAATGTTAATAAGCACCTGCAAATTTCTAAGCACCCTTCTGCAGCTAATCTCAGAAGTTTTAATCCCACTGCACATTCTCACATGCGTGTTCACAGAATTACACGTGCACTACTGCCTTTTATAGCCGGCATGCATTACAAGCACATGCGCCATTTTCGGGGGGTAGAGTGCAAACCTGCTCTTGCCACACAGCTCCTGTTAGAGATGAGGGTGCTTTCGATTACTTTTGAATATGCTGTAGCACAACTCTTATGCTGGCAAAATTTCAGCAGGTAAATTTTTCCATTCTATCTGAAATTATCGAACTATTTATCCAGATAGTAGTTCTCTCTGCATAATTGATGCTGAATAACAAAAGTGTCTTTCTCCAAACTACAGAAAATGTCTGGTTTTCATTCACTATTTTTTGTTCCCATGTCTTATCTGGAGAGGTACATGGTTATGCTTTAGAATGAGGCCTTTAGGAATCATGCAGAAAGGGCATTTAGTTTTTGCTTCCATACATTGCTTTTAGCTTTTTCCCCTAGCTTTTCTTAGCTTTAGCCACCTTTTTAGATAAACGTTAGCTTACTTTCTCCAAGGATGACACTACCTTCTAGATCTTTACCTCTCAAAATATCAAAGTCTTTTATTAATTGAACCTAACTTCTGTGTATTGTCTTTAGTTTTATAATGAATATTAGGGGAAGCAGAATCAATCTCAGAAATAACAGGATCTTCAGACAAAAGAATGTTGTCAGATCCGTGAAAAGGCAAAAAAAGGGCAAATTCTCAACTAATTTCTAAATGTACAATTCAAATAAATGACAGTGGTTAGTACTGTGGCATTCTATGAGCAACTGAGCAAATACTTGGCTTGCACAAATGGGAAACCTATAGTTTTGTCCTCATTGAAGTTCTGCGCATGGTCATGATCTGAAGTCACTCACTGAGTTGTAATATTTTCATACACTTTTTCCTATGTTTTAATGGAGAGAGGAGAGGTTAGCTTTTGCATATTGAAAGGATTTTGGAGAGATGGCTTTGGCCTCAGAATATTGCACTGCTGAGAGCTACAGAGGCTTTATTTTTCTATTGCCAAAAGAAAAAACAAGTACACTTAATCGCTGTCCTTTTTAAGGATTTGTGATGGTGCCCATTGCTTCTTTGCTTGGCAACCTCATGCTATAATAATTTAAACAAATATTAATACCGTTATCTCAAAAAACCATGCTTAGTTATGAAAATATTTATTATCAGTGCCCTGAAATGTCAAGTGTAAAGATATTTACCATTCTGGCTCTCATAAATGTCCCAGCATTGAAAAATCAGACACGACTGTTTTTCTGTTGAGGTGGGCTGCAGGGCAGTCTGCTGGAACGTCCCAGGTTCAACCTTGCGGGTTTAGAGCTTTATTATGTGTCATGAGCACCCCACCTTTCACCCAGAGTTGCATTTGTGGTTTGTGTGGAATGTAAAGTATTTGTGGTTTCATATTGAGAGTGTGAGAGAGAGCTAAACAAAGGTAGCTCTAAGCAGAATTTTGTATTAAACAAAGCCTTTATCTGCACCTATACCTGTAACGATACAGATCACAGTAGTACTGAAGCGTAACATTTCCCACTCTCTGTACCAATGGTAATAAAAGAGCCTGTGCTGTGCTGTTCAACTGGAAAGTCAACAATAATGACCAATCTAATACGAGTTTGGGATTGTGAGCCACCCTGGCAGAGGCTGGTTTTCTTACAGGAAGTTTAAAATCCGTACTGTCATTCTATCCAGCATGTAGCCAGGGCACAAAGTGACCCTCATAATTAGAAACACAGCAGCAGAACTGCTGCAAAATTTAATCTCTTTTACTAGGCGCTTCATTGTCATGTCTGAGGAGAAAAAGAAGAAAGCAAACCTGAATGTGTCCTGTATCAAGAGTACAGAAAGAAGTTAAGCCGTGCTTTAAAGCCGGCCTTCTGACAGCTGGGGTAGAACTTTCACAAGCGCCAGCGTGACGTGGAGAACAATCGCATGGGGAGCTGGTGGGACTTTTGTTACTAAGTTGGGTGTGCCTTGAAAAATCTACTCATACAAGATGAGAATGGGTTTAAAGATTAAGTGATGGTTGTACAGAAATTGCCACTTTTATGTCAGAGTATTTTGAAATGGAGGATCTCCCCTGAGAGACCCGGTCTTGCAGGCTGTGGAGGTTTTAGCAGTAACTCGTGGGGCATGCCTTTCAGGATTGTACGGAGAACAGAGAATCTTGAAAAGCCTTCCTGCGTGCTGTGGTGTTATTGGTGAAAATTTGTCTTTGCCCATATTTTTATCTCGGCACTGAATAATAATCAGCATGATTAAGGCAGGATTTCAACGAGAAGCACAGGATTTGGGAGAGACACGCAGTACTCTAAGCTATGTGGCACAATAAAAGCAGAAAGTAGTGACTGTCCTCATTCGCTTGCAAATACGCGGGAGTTGCATGACAAACTCCAGACACTAAAACTTTTTCTATAAGAATTTGGAAAAAATGCACAAACTGCATCCAAGTGTGGGCTAATATTCCCAAGTTAGATTTTCTCTGTGTCTGTTAGCATTAAGAATTCATTTTATGCAGCATAATATCTTCCAGAGGCACACTAAGTTTTTGAGATAACATCACCATATTCTAATTTGGAGTTGCTCATTATATTTCATCTGTTTTGCTTATGTACCCAGGAGTTATTTTGGTATGCTATTTCCAAGTGACTGAAAATTAAAGGGTATTTATGTTACTATGTAAAATAGCTCATAAGAGATTGTACTTGATGTAAACAGTCTCCAACTTGTTTTATGATTCTTCACAAAACACCTTAAAAATTCTTTCTAGTTCTATAGAGGGTTCTTTTTTCCTTTTCACCCTGAAAATTGGTATTATTTATTTGTCCTCCAAAGAAAGCAAACTTTTTTGAGAAGATAACAGTTTTGCATATGAAAGCTGTAGTACATCTGAGCTATTTCAGATGTTAATTTGTCTTGGGGAATAAATAATAAAAATTTGTTCTGAATTGCTGGAGAAAGAGAATCCTTTGGAGGACTCTGTTTAAATTGGTTTTGTAGTGAATAGTCAATATCTACAACAAACCTGAAAGTACAAATACTGTCTTTTTTAGAATGTAGTTTTACATTAGAATTTTATACACTGTTAAGTAGTTATTTTTACTCAAACAAGAATGCAGAGAGGTATCTTTCTCCAGGTACACCTACAGCAGCAAGCTGGCAAGCCACAGAATAATTACACCAAAGCCAACTGAAATAATCTTAAACATAATGCCATCAAAAAAAGGACTGTCTACTACTGTGTAATAAATGTCAGTGTACTATCTCAGGATGACACCTAAAGTCTTGATTAATATTAATTCTCTTAATGCAAAGTATGTGCACTGCCAGCCTGTGACAAAAGTGCACAGATCTGTGGAAACTTCTAGGTCCTTGTGTTTGGCTTTTAGTAAATAAAATATATTCCGTAGCAAAGTATTGGCAGAAAAAGGCTTAGGAGAACAACAATGAAAAATGAGTCTGCTCAATCAGTTTCTAACAACATTACTTACAGCTACGTATTCATGATTTTATTCCATTTTTCTCAAGTGGACACCATCCTGTTGGAGGATGCAATTGAAGTATCACAAGTACTATTGTGGTAATTAGTCATCGCATATGCAGGGTAATCAGTGTATAACTATGTGGGCATCTACTACTTCAAAACATTTTCTTCCATCATATTTACAAGAAGGCATAACTGTCTTTAAAGTTCAATTTTTGCTTGACATGTAGCAGTGGAAACTCATGCCTGCCATAAAAATGATTTCCAGTTGTTTCACTGTCGGCACAGTGTGCCTGAAATTACGAGTTCAGCATTGCATTAGTATTCCGGGATATTTAGATGACAGAAGCATTAAGGGACTCTTTCAAGTATCAGGTAATCCGTGTCAAGTGTTCTTGACATAGAATTGTACAATTAGGAAATGAATATAACTTAGTGGAAGTCTAGATGTTAACTTTTAGACAAGTTATGGCGACAGGCTCAGCTTTTAACTGAAAATTACAAGAATATTCTAAGAATATTACAAGAACTTTTAACTGAAATCATGAGATATATAAGGAAAGTCTGGTTTGGCTAGTTGACTGCCTTAATGCTTGTAATTGAAAGAATAAGCTGTTAAATCTCTCACTTGAGTATTCTCATTTGAGTACTTAAGTCTTGGAATTTTGTCAGTCATCAAACTGGACAGCTCTTTCTTTAGTAATCATTGAAGTGAAAGATACTTCTCTAAGGTTTAGGGTAGCTGAGCTAAAAACTTTTCTATATTAATAGCTACAAAATGAAAGCCCAGTTCAAATTCCTGATGACAAATGCCTAGCACTGTGTGGATTTTAAGACAGAATCATGGAATCATAGAATTGTTAAGGTTGGAAGGGACCTTTAAGATCATCAAGTCCAACCATTAACCTAACCTGACAAAAACCACTTCTAAACCATATCCCCAAGTACCTCGTCTGCCCTTTTTTTAAACACCTCCGGGGATGGTGAATCCATCACCTCCTTGGGCAGCCTATTCCAATGTTGGATAACCCTTTCGGTGAAGAAATTTTTCCTAATATCCAACCTAAACCTCGCCTGGCATAACTTGAACCCATTTCCTCTCGTCCTGTCATTTGTCACTAGGGAGAAGTGGTAAGCTTTCACTGTAATTGCTAAGTAAGAAACTACAAAGAATGTATCTTAGCTTTACTAAGAATTTTGTCAGGCAGTATTTCTCATCACTTCACATCAGATGACATCATGACAAGATCAACATCAACAAAATGTTACATGCCTACCTATCCATGTATCTCCAACCCACAAAGGGTAAACAGAGCTTTTTTTTTTCCCCCTCTCATCTGCATGTAAAATCACGGTTAATATTGTTACTTTAAATGCCATTTTAGAAAAATGTTAGTGCATTTTCCCAGCACGGACAATTCAGGAGTGACATTGATGTGCACTAGTATTTTGGAGAGCAAAATGATAGCTAGTCGGGGATATGATTCCTCTACCTATTCCTCTTCAGCCCTGCATCAAAAAAGGATGGTCTGTAGAAATGTATTTTGTAGTTGTCTTCACCAGTGATGTATCCAGGGAGCATCGTTCTGTCCCTTATGGCAGCATTATGCCCATTGACCAACCTCTTTAGACCCACTTACTAAGAGTCTTCTACTTCACAGTGAAACTCCTACTAGGAGGAGCAGCAAGTAGCTGACTACCTCATTCTCAGCTCTCTTTAGTAATCTTCTCTGTGGATTTCTAACAGTTTCCAGGGCAACTAGAAACAGAAATATCTTTTCTGTAAACCAGAGCTTCCCAGAACTCTCCATTTCCGAGTGGTACACATAGTAATTACAGATTTCTGTTCCTCACTGAGTTTTCACCAGATTATTAAAAGACAGGCAACTAAATTTGTCTCATCAGTGGCTTTGAGATTTTCTTTCCTAGAAACATAAAACGGTGGTGGCGAACATAAAATATTTTTACTTCTTGCGAAGGCTTGGGAAGATACTATAAGCCTTCCCTTTTGAAATGATAATTATGAACAGTCCATCTGCCACAGCTCAGTTTCCATAAAGTATGCCTGAGGGATCCACAACAAAATAGTTAAGGCAACATAGAGAAACCTAGTTTGCAGCTGTCGTTTGAGCAAGGTCTACCATGAGCCATGTCTCCAGTCTGCAGAGAGACTGTCTTTCAGCAGGAGCGTGACACCAGGTGAGATAATGGCATGGAACAGAGTAAAAATTTTCCCCTCTCTCCTGTAGACATAAGGCCCCATTTTTATAGACCATTTGGAAAAGAAACACCTTTATTCTGTATTAATCTGCCAAAGAAAAGCCAGCTGCAGCCATTTTCGCAGAAGACAGTTATACCCACTGAGTTACACCCACTGAGGCAAAACTTTTGCCAAAAACCCTAAGAGAGTAAGGTCATTTGTCCCCNCCCTAAGAGAATAAGGTCATTTGTCCCCTAAAGCTTGGATACAGGAAATTTATCCTTAAGAATGTCTTGTTATGACGGTCTGGGTTTACAGGAAAACCAGTGTAAATACATGCAAAAAATNACCCTAAGAGAGTAAGGTCATTTGTCCCCTAAAGCTTGGATACAGCAAATTTATCCTTAAGAATGTCTTGTTATGATGGTCTGGGTTTACAGGAAAACCAGTGTAAATACATGCAAAAAATTAAGCAAACAAAACAGTTATAAAAAATTGGTGTAGTCTGTTAAGTCTGCAAGGTCATCTTTTCAAGACTGATGTTCCACTGTACTGATTTATTATACTAGAGGTACCAAATGTTTCAGGTTGTTTCATAGTANGAAACAAAACAGTTATACAAAATAGGTATAGTCTGTTAAGTCTGCAAGGTCATCTTTCCAAGACTGATGTTCCACTGTACTGATTTATTATACTAGAGGTACAAAATGTTTCAGGTTGTTTCATAGTATTGACCACTTTTCTGACCTTGAAGAAACTGGAACCTCAGGCTTAAATGAAAACCATTTCAAATATTTTACTTGTATGTTGTTTACCACTTTTGACTTTCTGCGTGTGAGCTTGGCCAAGACAGCTTCTCCTTGTCTCAACTTTGGAGGTGAAACCACTGAAGTTATTCTTATAGCATTATCTTTCTATGAATAGAGAATTTAAAGTGGAATAAGAAAACAAACCTCCTAAAGCGTAATGAAAGAGAATAATGAAGAGATTATACATATATATAATATATACATATAATATAAAATAGCATAATATAATATGTACGTATAATATGCATATAATACATACATACATATATATGCTTTAATTAGTAGCCTCACATTCTTCAGAGATTATTTTTAATGGCTAGATGATTAATCTTTTAAAGTGAAAAGAGTATCTGTAGTATGACATTCTTATCTTTCCACTGCAATTGGTAAAAAGCTTCGAAACATGCCTATAAATGGGCAAGTGGAAGTGACAGCAATAAAACTGTGCCATCAGAGTTATTATTCCAAATGGGTTATTTTAAAAGTTGAACAGATAAGGTGACGGCCAGAGACACCTGTGCCATGCTGCAAATATGGTAAATGGAAATGTGGTCAGTCTGGGAAGCTGTTCGTTTTAACAATAGTAGGTGTCTTCTTTGGGGTGAAATGAGTGTCTCTCAGCTCCACCGATTTTTTTGACGAGGATCATGGCTCAGTTGCCTGAACAAACACATCTAGTGTGATTTTAGGTGTTGTGGGGTATCCTACATGGCTGTAAGTTGGGGTCCAGAATGATGCAGCTCTCCATAAGCCCCATGTAAGGATGTCTCAGATTCCGAGGATGAGTGGCACTTATCAAAGGAATTCCACCAAAGATCTCTGTTAACTACAATGGCAGCTTAGATTCTGTCTGCTTTGTAGACTCCTGCATTTAGATATATTTGTTTAGGCTAATAGGAAACGTTCTCTTTATCCAAACCTGATACGTAAGTTCACTGTAAGCAGAACCTGTGGAGCAGTACAGTAGAAGTTCAGCCATTATGCAGCTGTAAAAGAGCAGTGATTTTTTGTAGGCATAGGAGTTGTAACAGTTGTACAGTTGTAAGTCTTGCAAGTTCTATGAGGCTACTGTAGGATATTGGTGTACAGTTTCTGAAATACTATAGGTATGTTGATGTGGATGATACCACAGTGATTCTGCTCTGCTTTTGTATTCAAGTATGCTAAATATGTGTCCACCTGATTCTGCTTACCACATGACAGGCAAATTCTAGAATGCCGACAGTAATTTTGTACTTTGTTAAAACGTTGGTTTATTCTTAGAATAATGCTATTCTAAGTCCCACTGATCAATGCTGGCTCTATAAAGAAACTGAAAAAAGGTCTTTTTTAGTGTTATTCTATGACAACTTTCCTAACCATTTGGAGCATTTAGTTCTGATGAGATTTTCACCAAATTTAAAAAAAAAAAAAAGTGTTGTTCGTATCTTTTTTTAATTTAGCCCTAGACTGTGCTTTTAAGAAGTATTTATAAACAGCAAGTTCTGGTTTTCTTGGTTACTTTCAGTAGATTTAGCTGCCAGTTTAATGAGAGTTAAAGAGTGCCATTCCTCATTCGACACCTTATTGTCTGTGCAGGAGAAATGGTTTTGAAAGAAAATAAGCTTTGCATTTCTTAAATTATGTTTTGAATACTTAGATGAGGAGGAAAACAGCTGTCAGTGGATAGAAAGCTGGAGATCAAGTGTGCCTAGAGATGAGGCTAGAAGTATAGGTCATTTCTGAGATTGGATTATGTAGCTGAAAAGATGAGGATTGGAAGAAGAGCTTTTTTCATATCAGTTTGACTTTGGGACTGATTTTCATATGAATATGTCATGACTCTTTACTATGTAACTGGGAGAAGTTCCTCCCTCAGAACTCAAATCCTACCTATCTTTATTGCCCACACTGTCTGGAACATCAGTATTCTTGGTGTTAAATGCTTGACCAGTATCCCCATATCAGCAGAGCTAGAGATATTTACATGTGCTTATAAAGTGGGATAAACATTTTCAGTAGTTCAAAGCTGGACTAAACTCTTCTTTTACATTTAGCTGTCTTTACACATTTTGCTGTGTTTTGTAGATGCATGTTACGTAGTGCATACATGCCCTACTAATCTGGAATTTCTTCCAGTGCAAAACAGCTCAGCTGAATCCCTTCCATAGGTCATGACTATGCTAAACATCTCCAAAAACTGTTTTAATTTTGAAGGAACCAAAAATAGAAAATTCTGACTTTCTCACAGATGTCTAAATAATTCCATGTCAATCTGACACTCCACTGGAAGACTGAGTGTCAGTATTTTGGCACTGGAACAGGTTGCCCAGAGAAGTTGTGGATGCCCCATCCCTGGAGGTGTTCAAGGCCAGGCTGGATGGGGCTTTGAGCAACCTGGTCTAGTGGGAGGTGTCCCTGCCCGTGGCAGGGGGGTTGGAATTAGATGATCTTCAAGGTCCCTTCCAACCTAAACCATTCTAAGATTCTGTGATTCTATGATTTTATCCAGTGGAGTTTTTTTTCCATTTTTTACAAAGACAAAATACTGTGCACTTCTGTGTGGTGTGTTGCAGTGTACCCATAGTGGTACTATTCAAGTCTACAGATAAACTATACCAGTGATAAATAACACCACTTCCAAAGGAGTTTAGATTACAACATTTTCGGGTTTTAATGTGCATTATTCCCCAGATATACTGATCTGTAAGAAGCAACCTTTTCTCAGCTCCTAGAAAGGTGGAAGAATTATTAGGTCTTGATTTCCATCATAGATGCTGGAATCTATTATAGAAGAGTCAAGTTTGTAAAAAGTTTGTCATGTTTAGCTTGATAATCAATCTTCTCACTGAAGAAAAAAAATCAAGAACGTTTCAAAAAAGTCATAGAATCATAGAATGGTTTAGGTTGGAAGGGACCTTGAAGATCATTGAGTTCCAACCCCCCTGCCATGGGCAGGGACACCTCCCACTAGACCAGGTTGCTCAAGGCCCCATAGAGCCTGGCCTTGAACACCTCCAGGGATGGAGCTTCCAAAATGATCACGCCCTTCTGAAACCTGCTGTCATTTTCCTTCTGCCCGCTGGAAATGTCAGGATTCTTACAGTGGTTGTGCTTGTTCTCAGAATGCCTTTCCACTGTGCAGAGCCCCCAGGACATGACGGTGGGATCACCACTGGGAATCTTTTGTGCTCTGCTGGTGGGAACCTGCACAACAGCGTGCCAGGGCACATCACCAAGTGGTAATAAGAAACGGTGTGCTCTACCCTAAACAGTATTGTGTGTGTCGGTGCTGCTGCTCGGTCTGCTTGCTGTGTGAGGAGAAATGATCTCACTGAAATATTTTGCACTTAAGTTTTCTTTTGTTGGAGTTGAAAGCAGATTGCCTTTTTCACTGTTTGCAGTGAAATTCAAAGTTACAGAGCCAGACTGGAAAGGTGACAGGAAGGAGCCTCGGTTAAGGAAATATTCAAAGATGTCTGTCAGGTGAAGCTCTTTTCCCCAGTGGTGTGAGCTGAAGTGTCCATCTGTTGCAAAATGCCGGTTGTTTGGATCACCCTTGTGCTGTGCTACAAAAGGGACCTTCTGCCAATGGCACGTGCTGATTTCTTAACATTTGTAGGGCTGGAATATGTCGCTCCAATATAAGGTACTGCCAGGGTACCTTCAGTTTCTCAGCGCGGGGTTAATGTGTATCCTGAACTCCATGCGTGATTCATCTTTGCCACTGGCCCATTTCACAGCGGTTCTCAGAACATGGTGTGTGCTGCACAGATACTAGTCATTGTGGAGGACTCCCGCTAACTCTGCTGGACCTGCTGGTATGCACAGTGAAGCTTTTTATCCTAAGTTTAAAAATTTGGCCTTTGAAGCTGCGAAGGGCACCAGCCAAGCCTGGGGACAACAGGACAAAAGAGAACAATGAAAGTGGTACGAGCTGAATATCTGTGATATCGTTGTGATTCTTAATTCCAGGTGTGCAGTTGTGTTTAAAGGGGTGAAAAGCTTCTAAGTAAGGTCCAAAAATACTTTGCTACACAGTTAACTCACCCAGAAGAGTATAGGCCAGGAAACAACTAACCTATTAAGCTTTTGCATACCTCTAACATTCTTGGCTAAGCAGCCTTGTGTTCCAGCCTCTAGAAACATTAGCTAATGGTCTCCTCCTGACTATCAGGTTACCTTCTGGTGACCATGAAGACAGTCGATATGGAGACAACAAGCAAAAATTCAAAAAAGTAAGAGGGAGTAAGGAAAACTGACAGAAGATAGGAAGACAGCATTTGGACCCGAGTATACGAAGGTGTTCAGGATAAGACCCGTTCGTCTAACACACTTTCAAAAGAGCATGCAGATAGTTTGCACCAGTTCCCATTATGACCTAGGCTGCAGTAGAACAGAAGGGTTTTGTTGTTCAGGTTTTTTTAACATAAAATACTGGTTCAGTACCTGTATTTCCATCAATTGTAGAAGAAAAGCATCAAAATGCAGAGATGTAATAGTACATCTGGGCAGTCTAACGCAATGATAAGTGTTCACTTGATTTGACATCAGAAGTCCATCTTGGACTTGGTTTAGGCCCTTATATTTCTGCAATGGGAGGGAGAATGTTTCTGTTTAAAATACTGTATTTCATGCTGTTATAAATACAGAAATGGCATAGTAATGGCAATGTGACTGAATGGAGTAAAAAGATATAATTGGTTCTTCTTCTACACATTTTTACAAAAACATCATTTGCACTTTTATTGTTTTATTATTTTTCTTGGGGAATCGATTTTAATGATTTTTTTCAGTGTTGGAATTACTACTGCTTGTGTTATTTATGCGTATTTCAGACATTTAAAATAAGCATTTTGTTTCCAAAACCAAGTTTGTTTTCGTTGTTTTTCCATTAAGGAGACACATGTTAGCAAAACATAAAAGTCAGCTGCGCTCCTGATGTTCACTGGAGGTCTGCTTTTTTAAAATCCATTAAAATTAGCAAACCTCAAATGAGCGCCGCTGTCTTTGTCCTTACTTGACCTACTTGGAACATTTTCTTTTGAATGTTCTTGTTCTCAGTCAAATTATGATGTGTGATTGGCTGGTGTAGGATGAGGACCATGATATCATTGTGCAGCATGAGTTTCAAAATTATGTTTTGACCGTTTTGTCAAAGGATCAAAACTTGTTTGGAGATGAAGAGACAGATGATGATGATGATGAAGAAGAAGAAGAAACAGAAGAAGAAGAAGAAGCAGAACAAAAAGAAGAAGCAGAAGGAGAAGTAGCAGCAGAAGGAGAAGCAGCAGGAGGAGGAGGGGAAGGAACAGAGAAAGAAGAGGAAATAGAGGAAAAATATGAACAAGGGAAACACAGTAAAACACCTGAGGGAGAGAAAAGCAGTGTGGAAACTGTAGAGGTAAAAGCATTTACTCCTATTAAGTTATTGATCTCTGAAATAATTTGTTTCTATAACTTAGATTAGTTTGAATATATGTGTAGCTAGCTTGGAAATGCAAAGTTGTTGTTTGGGGTGGTTTTGGTAGAGGGAGGAACAAATATATAGGTGTTAATAGTTAGAAATTTTATTTTTTAACAACTTTGAACGTAGAGATTTCATTGTTTTGTCTCTCTATAGACAGAAGAGACTACTCAGAAAGAGACCGTCGTTCAACAGGGTAAGAATACAGTTCCTAAGAATTGGACCATTACAGACATTGTAAAAAAAATAAAACATTTCCAAAGATAAAGCTTTTCTAAACAATCTCTGTTATAATAATACTGAACAATACAGTTATTGTCAGTAGTTGGTAAAGCAGTTCTTGAGAGTTGATGAAATTTGAGAGGCAAAAACCCATTACTAATTGTTAATGACTCGGAAGAAAAAAATATGTTTCCCAGTTACGTCTTGGAGGAAGTCCACGAGAAGGACTTTTTCTTAGCAGGACTGTATCTTACTTGCTACGAGCAGTTCTAGTTCTGCGGTGACAAAGTAATGGTAATTGTATTATCTTTCAAGCAACTTGTTTTGGTGCCATGTTTCTCCACTTCAACAGAGAAGCTTGTCAAAAGTCTTTCTCATCCCTGTCAACTGACATTTCCTCATTACGTTCACAAACAGATTATTTTAGGTGAAATGTGGTAATTACTGAACACTGTTCAGAGATGCTGAAGATGTAAGTCTAGATGTTACTTGTAGTTTTGATTATGGCTTGAGTGAACTGTATATTCCTTCAGAAAAGCTGGGGAGTGTGAAGTTGGATGCCCTACATGCAAGACAAGTCAAAAATACTTCTTTTATTTTAGAAATTCTGGAATAATCTGTAATTGTTCCTTTGAAAGAAAATAACAAATGGAAATAGCTTGTTCAGAATGGATGCTTAAATATTTTTCCACCATACAGTGATCTGGAAGTTTCAATATTAAGTTCTAAATTTATATCATTCACACAGGGAGTATAGGAAAAGTCAAACACAGGAACATCAACTCAGATGGAAAGTTTTTCCTTTCCCAGAATTGTTTCTATGGAATAAAATTCATGCTGAACCATAACTCCTGCCCTAAAAGTCAGCTTTTCCAAATTAGAATATACTTTCAAAATCAGCGTGCAAGACATTGTCTTCTGTCAGCAAGAGGAAACTATGAGTGTCAAGTCAAAACATTTTATATAATGTCACTGCCATAAGTGTTCTGTTCTTGAAAATCAAGCACCTGGAGAATAATATAAGGGCATTATGTAGAGAGATTAAAAAAATAGAAGCATTCTTGTCAGGCTGGGCATCAAATTCAACTGAATATTCTGATTGCCTTTTTTTAAGATCCACATTTTATTTGGTGACTTTTACTTCAAAAATAATTTGAAGGACAGTTTTTTCTGCTCTTAATTTGCAAGAATCAGAAGGAAGTTAATATAATGGTTTATATTATTGTAGAGAAAGAAAGCGCTGACAATCACACTGTGAACAGTTCTTCAGAGAACGCTGATGACCAAACAACTGGAGGAATCATTGGGAGAAAAAAGGTACATAGCCTGATTTTTCCTTCTAGTTTTACCAGTGACTGAGGCAGCAGTGGGCAGTTACCAAGCTGAAGCAAATGCCCCAATTGACCTGATCTGCCTGAACAATTAAGCTGCTGAGCAACCGGTTCCCTCTGTTTAATATTTGATTTGATTTTGTGATGAAATAACTTAATATTGTCCAAATAATTGATCTATTAAAATAAGTCATAGTAATTCTCTCATTTCTACTGACAGAAAGCCCATTATCACCTGCTCACGTATAACACGCCCATAAAAGACAGGTTGTTAATCACATCAGATTTTGGTGGGGTGAAAACTTAGGACTTGATTCCTATGAGAAGTTATCTGAAAATATTTCCCACCATATTTCTGTCTGAAAGGAACAGCTGAGCTAGTTGACCTTGTATCTATTTCCAACATGCACTGATTTAAAGAGTGTATTTTTATATATATATATATATATTTTATATATCTCTCTGCATGTTGAGGAGTGCCTTACGTGGAATTTCTTACAGGTTTAGGACCCAAAGGCTTCTGCAGAGACTGGCTGCTGTGTTTCCTGTTGAACAAAGACCTTAAGCACCAGTTAACTTCAAGCACGTGTGTAGTCTCACCGACAGATAAACGCATTGTCATTAACTTTAATGGGACTACACACATGTTTATAACGAAGCATATTAAGCATTTACTGCTCTGGGGCTTTGCAGATCTGAGCCTATATTTTTGGACCTTGCCTCAGACTCTTGTTTGAAAGAAACACAGATAATTTTGCACCACTGGCAGTATTTTGCCCAAGCTGTACAGTGTCTAATTTGACAAAATGCGATCATTTTAACTTCTCTGATTCATTTGTGCTATTTTGACACATTTCACATATTGCAGAAGAATGTTTTTCATTAACATTTTTTAAATAGTTATTTTGTTTTGAAAAATGGTTTATTTTACCAAGGAGAAATTTGCAACCTGAATTGACCTGGGGTATATACAAAAGGCTTTGTGGTTTTTTTAACCTTGAATTTCACAGCTAACTGTTTTGAGCATATTATTTACCTGTTTTTTACTTCAGTTTTCCCTGTTTAAGCGAAAGCCACTGGCAGGCCAGAAGAATGTATGTAGCGGAAACGAAGATAGATCTGGAAAGCCATTACAGAGTGAACAAGAAAAAGAAAAGGAAGATTTATCTGGTGAAGACAGTAAAGATGAAAACCAGAATCACACGTTGGACAATTCCAGGGAAACTGTGACTAACCAGGACAGAAGGATGAAATCTTCTACTTGTATATTACTGTAACACTGTTATAGTATGTAAGAATGTGACAGTCTTAAAGCACATTGTGCAATTTTTACTTGAAACCAGTTATGACTCACTAGGGATGTTCATGGTTGCTTTTTTGATTGATTTGATTGCTGTGGTTTTAAACACGCAGACCATTTTCCTGATATTTATTGGTAATTTTAATAGTTGCAATTGATGTGCTTGTCAGCATCTTGCTGGAGTTCTGTGGCCTTAAGTGTTAGTGTTGTAAAACAGAATATATTTTTTTATGTGAAAAGTTGAATACAGGCATTTCATGGGTTTTGCTAAATAATTTTATGCTGTTTCAGTCTACAGAGTACCACTTTCCGTATGATACTCTTGCAAAATTATAGTATTTGATGTAAGATGCTATTTGGTTTAACAAACTGGGTAAGAATATCGAAGTTCACATTTTAAAGAGGGTACTCAGTTACTTAGAAATACATACCCATCTTTCTGTTTTGACTTTGAAAGATTGCAGTAGAAGTTTCAAGTTAACATGTAGGCCATTATTGAGAAAGTTACTTAAGTATGTGCCTAACTTCATATATGGCAGCAGTTCCATTGGAAAGAGTACCGAAGAGTACTGTAAGTATATAAGTAAGCGTCCTGCCAAACTGGGCCTTGGAGAAACCTTTCATTTCTGAGAGATGCTGAACACCGTCACTGCTGCTGAAATCGGCGTAAGCTGATGGGACTGTCTCCTCACAGAATCAGGCCCAATAAAAATTGGACATCCTCACTGCCGTTTCAGTTGGACTCTAATCCTGTATTCTTTGAACATCCATACCTTAATGAGTCTCTAGTGAAGCTTTCCTTACTGGAAAATAACGTAACCCAAGATACTATGGAATACATTGGTATGACAAACAGATCATTATGGGCTAAATATTCCTGTTTTTCTCAGGCAACCTAGCTTTTCTTCAGATGGAGACTGAGCAGCAGGAGTACTGAATCCCATAACGGGTATGGATGAGCAGAATGTTTGGGTTTTTAATTAGTCCAAGAAGCAGAAGTAACAAACTCACTATTCTAATTACCAGCATTCCCTCTAAATAAAATTTGATTTCTGAAAATTTAGTCCAGGTGAGTTAGAAATATAACCCTTACCATGATGAATCTGGTCCAGGGTCTGTGTTTGCCCCTAAACTAAAAACTAAGCATACTAAATGTGCTTAGTTTTTATGAATGTACACAAACTCTAGCATAAATATAAAATAAAGAACTATTTCTAAACTGAGTACTTTTTAGAATACTTTACAAGGGACAGGTGATTTTTGTAGAAAACCTAGAAAAATATTATTTAATTTCACTGACATAGGAACATATTTTAGTATGCCTTTGGCCACATTTTGCCTTTGGATTATCAGTTTTTCCTAGTTTCAGAGTTGCTTAAATTTTATATAATGTAGTCAGAAGCGTCTGGAGCTAGTTTTCACCTAGAAGTTGATTCAGCTGAACTCTTTGTCCCTGTAACTATGGCCGGTGCCCAGATTCTTTCATGGGGCCTCCTCTGTGCTACAGGAGGCATCATACTAAAAACCTGGATGCTTGGGTCATCCTTTGACAGAGTTAATTATGATCCTTTTGTTCCTGTTATTTTTCTTTGGGCTACTCTTGAGTTCCGCAATGAACCTTACATGAGCTTTTTTTTTTTTGTGCCAATGTGCATTATATATTTGCATATTTTCTTGTTTTCCTGAATGCACATGTGATTTCTATTCTACTTGGATACTGTTGTGAATAGTAAAGAAGTGGAAAAGGAGAAATAAAGTAAATAGTGCCCTCATTACTTTAAATAAGCTTTAATTATTTTCAAGGGGAGATCAGTCATAGAAATTGTTACCATAAGGACAATTTCTTTTTTTAAAATGTGAACCAGTTTAGGGAAAAATATTACTTTAAAGTGGAATTTACCCTTAAAACCAATGCTACAGAAGTTTATGTAATGGATTCTAAACTGATGTACACCAAAGCAGTTTCAGGGACTTGTACATTTATCTTGTTAATACACTTCACTTAAGAAGAAGTGGAAACAAATTAATCCGTTCAGATGTCTTTTTTACTTGTCTTCCTCAGCAATAAAAAAAGATTAAACAAATAAAACAAGTTACATGTACATGCGTATTAATTTAAAGTGGTTTTTTTTTTAACAAGTTCACAATCCTTAAGCTAAAAATGTCGGGGTTTTATTACTGAAAGGCTTTCATCAACTGATGAGTTGCAAAAAGTCGTAGAAACATTTATAATACAGTTTTCACTGTGTTTTCTTACTTTCCCAAAGATAACTGTATCAAGTTAAATCTTTACTTCTAGGTTCCACAGCCCCGTCGTGGAACTGAGGTGGTGCTTTAGAGCTGCTGGTTTTCTGAAATTTCACCATCCAACCTACCACTAGATGGAGTTTGTGCTCTTCGAAGGTGTAACTGTCTCATCCCACCCAGCCTCTGGAGCCAGACATTTTCCTTCCCCTGGCCCCTGAAAAGCAGTTAAAGATACTCACTCGGTATCAAATTTTCTGATTCGAAATTCTCTGAAAACGTTTATGTTTTCTGCCATGTCGCTTTTTCCCTTAAAGTACTCTCATACCTTGACATGTTTATATACTGTATTTTTAAAGTTTTAGACTATGTGTATAGAATATAAAGACAGAAAAAAGCAATTACTCACGTATTTCTCAATGTAGGTGTTCAGTGGTCAAATTCTGTTGCATAAATGTAAGTCTAGGTATAAATGTTTGATATAAAAAGAAGTGCATCTTGCAGACATATATATATGTACATGCACTGATACATATATATGTGTATATATATAGACGAAGATACATGTATATATAGACATATGTGTGTATGTGTATGAATGATCAAACATGTGTACCTGACCTCCTGAAATTTCCATTTCATCCAGATATTTACATCTGCACCTTCATTGATTTCCAAGAAGCACAGGATTCATTTATGCAGCTACTGTTCCTATGCGAGTTTGTGGGGATTGAAGTAGAAAAGGAAAGAACATGCTGTTTAAACAGTATTTTATATACCCAAAGATAGTAATAATAATGTATCAAATGAACTTCGTGCAACTTTTTCCTTTTTCTTCCAGGAAATAGTTGTATAATATGCAAACTACGTCCAATTTTTTCCCTGGGGAAGATTTTAAGACGTGCTGTTGTCGTTAGGGTAGCTGAAGTAAATTGAATTAGTATCACAATGGTAAGTCCAGGTAATCATATATATACACAATCTCATCTTAAACGACTATTGATAAACTAAGTAGGGGTTCACTTAGAATGTACTCACGAATAAGACATTAACTTGTCCAGCTTTTGACAGCTGGCTTTTGACATCTAGCTTTTTTTGACATTTACTTAGTATATCAGAAATGCTTTCTTGCACGCGAAGCGCATTCTGTACTCAATTTCTGTTGAAATTGCTGGCCAGGCTCCTTGCGGGCCCAGAAAGGGGTGGTTCTTAAAGCAACATAGTTACGCTACCAGTGGCCATCCTACTATGCTCTATACTGCTCTCTACATCTAATACCCCCCAGGTGAAGGAGTAACCCTTCGCTCAGCTTTATGACATGTATGTAGCAGCGTGGATGCTTAACAACACAGAAAAAAATAAACGTTCCAAAAATACCGAAAATATCTGAATTAGCAGTAGAAAGGAAATCACTTAAGTTAGATATTAAAATCCAGTAACTGAGCACATTTAAAGATACCCAAATGATGTCTAGGAAAATGATAACCATTTGCTGCATCCTTGGACTATTTTCTCTCTTTAAAATATAAATAAACTACCTCTAAATCCGCTGTGTTTTTAAGAGCTATATCATTTATACTATTCACTACTCAGAAGGGTTTACAACATTTTCACACCCTGTTATGTCTAAATTCCTTTTAGAACTCCGTGTCCTGGTGAAGTGTGGTGAGGCCACTGTCAGTGGTGAGAACTGGAGAAATTAATGCTTTGGTAGTAGGTCTGCTTTGCTCAGTACCTCATACTGGTGAGGTCTCAAACTTCACACCTATTTGCCTTCTAAAACTGTGTTGGAATTACATTTTAATCACACTATATAATTAGCAGTCTCTTTTTTGGGACCAGATAGTAATGACTCAACAAAAAACATTGCAAAATCCAAATCTGGCTAAACTGTTGTTCTTTTATTTGTACACAAAGAAATCTTTCATTTTCAAGACCATTCAACTGATGTTGAAACAGTTTAGACACAGCTGTTTCCAATCACACCCATCAAAAGATGAAGCGATATTAGCAGAATTTTAAGAGATGTTAACAGCTTTAGAAAAAATTAAAAATACAGACTTTTGTTCTTCACTATATCTACTAAACATTAAACCATATATCTGCTGATATACCCCATACTATTCTTAAAAATATTTCTGCATCATTCAGTATCTAAGAATGCAATATTGCCTCCCCCACAGGATTTCTGGTTTGCTGGCTGCCTAAGACGCTCTGTGAGTCGGACACACGCACCCCGCCAGATGGAAGGGGGAAAAGGCGTGTTCTTGGTGTTCTTGGAAGACTTGCTATGTGTGTATACTATGTATATGCTACGTATGGGCCTGACCCAGACTTCAGGTTGAAATTTTCCATAGCAAGGGTTTTGGTAGCAGAGAAATTGAGGGAAAATAAGTCTAGCCATCTCCTTTATGCCATTGGTGGAAAGGAGGGCATGAGGCCACCATTAACTGGGAAGACCCAAGGAGACTTCTGCAGATCACTGTTGTAGGGAGCACGTAAGTGCTCAGGGATGGAACACACAGACGGAGAGTGCTGCCCTGAAGAACATTTCATTTCCCTAAAATATGGTATTTCTACGGCCAGGCCAGTATATTCTTTTGTCAAGAGCATGCCATTGAGGCTTAGGTGTGACCTAAGAAAGAAAATTATTAGGATATAAGTTAAGATTATTATTTCACAGAAAAAATTATTCGATCATTATCTCTGTTATTCAAAATTACAGAAGAAGGATTTCCATCGGTCTACATCCTTCTGACATTTTTAGCCGGTGATGCCTTTGTGTAGGCTGGCCTCTAGTGTTTCTTTCCTGCCTGTCATCTTAGGAAAACCAGTTTTCTATTAGAAAACATGAATACATCACTTAAAAATGCAAAATAAGCAAAGTCTCTTTGACAGGCATGCTGTCTGCAGTGGAGACGCCTTTTGAAAACGGCACTGAGAAAAGCATCTCCTCTGCATGAACTGAAGCAGGTGTGCCGGCAGTGGGGCTGCACAGCCACGTGCTGCCAGCAGCAGCGTGGTAGGATGGAGGAATTTTGTCTATCCTTCCCCAGACGGCGCTCTGCATGACACACGCCCACCTGCCTCTTTCTCACCATGTCTTCCCCTGATTCTTTTTTGCCTTTTTTCCTCTCGGCACCTCCAGTTCCTCACCGCAGCTGTGCCCACGAGCAGAGTTGCTCTTGCTGCCCATTATCTCCGCAGGTCAATCCTGATCTTTGCTTCCACTTCAGTCTCCCGCTCCTGGACTCTTTGTCAGAGCTTCAGAAACGTCCCCACACTGGAGTGCACCCCACCAGCCTGCAAGCGCACGGAGTGCCCCCAGAGTGGGATGCTGACAGGGACCAGCATCCTAGCAAAGTTCATATGCAATATGGCTGACATCCAGAGGGGAAAAAATTGGCTGGAGGAGCTGGCAGTGACAAGCAACTGGAAGGAGGGTCTGATAACAGCAAACATTGAGCAACAAGTAATATTTCTAAACGTTGCTGTCACTAAACATCGTAAGAAAGTACTTCATAAACCTCAAGAGTTGTAAGAACTGTCCAGAAGAATTGCATTTTTTTCTCATTAATATTCTTATTATTGTTTTAGGACCGTCTCTATTTCTGCAGATATTTGCAGGAGTAACTCGAAGCGTTAGAGCATTCTCATTCAGTAAGGCTATCCACTGGGCGACAAACACTGTGTAGTTTGGATTGGGCCCCTAGTTTGTCATCCTCTTATCATGACTAATCGAATCTTAGTTGGGGCTTCCAAAACTTAATTACCCGCAGCTGGATTATTGGGTTGTGGCTGGTTTTGTTTTTGTTTTTTTTTTCCTTATCATTCTTTTACTATTTGGAGAAAAAGGATTAAATTGTTAAACATTATTAAAAATTGTCCTTTAATGAATTTCTCCCCTCCACCAAATGCTGTATTTTCATTATCACTGTAACTGTAGTTAAATTAAAGCTATTCAGGTACAGAATAATAAAATTATAGTTCTGAACTGCTATTAAAATAAAATCATTAAATTATGTGCTTAAATTAACTCCTTGGCATAATAAGAATATATCTTTAAGTCTCCAACAGCACTTAACTTTGCTTTGGGTCTTATTGTTTATTCAACTAAGACATTCTCACACACTTTCATATGTCCTATTGCTTAATTTCAGTTTTCAAAGATTTCTTTATTTAATCTGGGGCTGCATTTCATTTACCTCTGAACAGCCAAAAACTGTGAATCTTCAATGAAAAGCACACTGGGTATTTCTTGTGTAATGCCAGTAGTGCCTGGAACTCCAAATAACCACAAGCTTAAATATTTGGAATTTTTTCTATGAAAATTGAAAGCTGAACTGTGAGGTAAAAATGACCAGGGCTACGCTTTCAAATTCAATAAATGTGACATTTGTTTAATACATTCCGAGTTCTAAATGCTTTCTCCTATGAAAAGGTCCCTTAAGAAAACTACTTTACAAAAATCTAATTTGTGTTACAAATTCAAAAAAGGTTTTTAAAGATGCCTTGAACGTGTCTTGCAAGCCCCAGTCTTTTGGATGGTTTTACACAGCTGTCATTCTGACAAAGACGTGGAATAAGGGTTACATTGCCCAGAGAAACTCCCGAGCCAGCTTGCATCTGAATGAATGCCCACCTCAGTACCGGCGTGTTTACAAGGCTGATTTCAAACAGCCCATGAAGGATGCATTCACACTGCTAGTTATGCTCGCGCTTGCATCTGAATCTGAGCTGTAACTTGCAGACTATGTAAACTCTTGAATCTCTTGCCTTTCTCAGGGCGGCTAGAACGCTCCAAGAGCTGAGTGCCAGAGGAAAACCAGCATCCCAGGCGAGCTCACGCACAGTGCACATAGTGAGCTTCGCACAAACCCATGCAGTCGACAGCCAAGACATAGTAAAAACCAGCCGGAAAACACCGGTGGTTAAGCTGTTTGAACGGATGGAATCGCGCCTACGCAATCCGGAGGAACACAAAAGCAGGTTAAAAGCTCATTGATTACGGTGAATCAAATGGGGTGCACACCTGTACCAATTTGGACACCACAGCAGCAGTTAACTGATTGCACCCACTACTGACGACTTCGCTTCTCACACTGAGAGGCCAACCAGCCAGGGAGGATTTGTCACCACCAGCACACTTCTGTACGGTGGCAATGAAGTTTTAAATGGCCAGCGAGGGCTACCCAAGGGGGAGGCTGTGAGCCCTACGGTTTGGACAATACTGGGACAGCTGATGGAGAAGCTGCAGCTGCATCAAGACTTCTGCTGGCAGCGGCTTCTTGTCACACAGCATCACACAAAATGGTCAGGGCTGGAAGGGGCCTCTGGAGATCATCTAGTCCAACCCCCCTGCCAGAGCAGGGTCACCTACAGCAGGTTGCACAGGACGGCGTCCAGGCGGGTTTTGAATGTCTCCAGTGTGGGAGACTCCACCACCTCTCTGGGCAGCCTGTGCCAGTGCTCTGCCACCCTCAAAGTAAAGAAGTCCCTCCCTTGCCCAACACTATCATACTAGTATAGACCTTACATTCTTAGGAAGAATGTCTAAATGAAGGCCGGTGTTGTGGAAACGGACAGCTAAACATACACAAAGAGAAAGCAAGAGGTGCCTGACCCATTAATATCTGCTTCACGTACCTGTATCATTCCAGCACATTTGCGTGCTGCACTTTTACCAAAGCCTTGCAGCACTGATAAACTACAGAGATTATCACTATTTATTACAGATTTCTAACTTTTCGCTTTCATCTTTTCTATGATATCTGTGCCAACAATAATAGCCTAAAGCACACCCTTTTCCCTTATTATTCTGCTTTCAAACAGAGTAAAGTTGGTCTTTTTAATCTCCCCTCACACAGAAATTTAATCTTTCCTTAGGGTGTTAAGCTGCAATGGCTCAGATGATGCTACCATTGGCTTTGTTACTCCTTTTGTTTGTTTTTTTTAAATCAAGGTGATCAAAACTGTCTATGGAAGCCTGCCAGAGCATGATCAACTCAGAGAAAAGCTGGTGCTGAGGACCCAGTGCCGACCCATACCCATCTGGGTATTTCACTCGAGAGGAGCTCTAGCCATGGGTGCAAGAGGTGCATGCGCTCCTGTGCACGTTTCCGTCTCAGACACCAAACATAGCGGATTCAATTGCAGAGGGATACTTCAGGTGCACTCCTGATCCAAATGAAAACTCGGAATAGAAGAAAATGTTTTGGAGAAAGCTCCCAAGTGCCCACCCAGCAAGATCTCATTTCTTTCTTAGGCCACTTCGGTATAGCCAGCCTCAAAGGTCGGCAAAACGGGCACCTCTTCTTCTGTTTCTAGACTAGCACTTCCCCTTGAGATGACTATCGTCCCGCTGCAAATCGGTACCCCTTAAAGAAATATTCCTTTACTTACTAGATTGTATTTCCCTATTTGTCTGTGCTTTGCTGCAAATAGTGCAGCATGAGCGCGGGACCCCAGGAACTCCCTTGTGATCTCTCCCCCCTCACTGCCCCGGCATGCAAACTCTTCAGAGGCACCGCACCAGCTGGGGGATCATGCTTTCCCACACCTTCACCAGTTTATAGTGCACATTAGATGCTACCTCTAATGTTGGAAAGTGAAATAAATAAATAAAATCAGTATCAAAGCTGAGCTCTAGTAGAGCTGCAGGGTTGACAGATCTCAAACTTAAATCAAAAGCATTGGAACATTTGATGCTCTGCCTGAAGCCCTCGCTTCCGTAGGGTAGGAGCGATTGGGGAATTTGCTTTCATCTGCAAGGAGGAAAAAAAAAGCCTCTAGTCTTTGTGGTTATGGAAGAAAGCCTGAAAATGTGACCCTGCAACACCCTCGCAGCTCAAAAAGCTAATGGGAAATGTGAAGACTTCAAACTTTTTTTCTTAATCTCATGACTTTTGAGGATCTGACTCATGGTTTTCGAACATTTAAGCCTGGCCATCTGCAAACTGCTGAGCAACCGGAGCAGTTCATCCTGGAAAGCGCCGTCTGTTCCCCTGCCCACAAAACTCTCCAGGCCCGCGCTGGCAGCCGCTGCCACCCTGGACGGGACCCGGGGAGCTGGCAGCGGCCTCCGTCCCTCCCGAGGTCCCCACGTCGGCAGAGAAGGGACCGGAGGGCGCACGGCTCTGCCTGCCCATCCCGCCCTCACTCAAGGGGAGCCCCGACGGCAGCAAAGGCGAGAGGGTGCAGCCGGGGCCGGCTCCCCCCGAGCCTTGGAAGGGGACACTGTCCCGGCCAGCTCGGTGCCCCGGTTGAGGTCGGGACGGCTCAGCGGGTCAGGGGCACACACGCACGCACCGGGGCGACGGACCCCACGCCACCCGCCGGTCCAGGGCACCGCCGCGGCGATTCCCGGAGGCCACGTCGGGGAGGGGCGGGAGAGCTGCGCCGCCGCCCGTGGGCGGGAGGAGCTCTTGGGGGGGGGGAAGGCGGGCAACCGCGGGGCACCGCCGGAGCCCCGGGGGATGAAAGGGGGGGGGGGGGGGNGGGGGGGGGGGGGGGGCAGTGTGTCCCTCCCAAACACCCGAGCCCCTTCGCACCCGCTGCCGCCGCCGGTCGGAGCGGGAGGAGAGGCGAAGCGGGGCGGGGCGGGCGGCATGCCCCAGCGGCGGGAGGAGGAGGAGGAGGAGGAGGAGTCTCCGGCGGCGCCCGGGAGCCCGCTCGGAGAATGTCTCCGTCCCACTCCTCCTCCCCCCCCGCCTGCCCCTTTGCCGCGCAGCCCTCAGCCGGGAAGGGCCGTCGCCGCCGCCGCGCAGCATGGGGAGCCGCTGGCTGCGCCTCGCCGCGCTGCTCGCCCTGGGGGCCTGCCCCGGCCTGGGCTACGAGGGTAGGGAAGGGAAGGGAAGAAGGAAGGGGGCGGCGGGGGCCGGGGAGCCCCCCGCGGCGGGGAAGCCGGTGGTGGTGGTGGTGGTGGGGAGCGGGGAGAGCGGCGGCGGAGCCGCCTCCTCCCGCCGGGCAGGGGAGCGCTGCCCGCCCGCGGCCCGGGGGTAGTGGTGGTGGTGGTGGTGGGGTCGCGGCGCGGTGGCCCCGGCAGCCCGGAGGGGCGACCGGGCGGGGGCGGGGAGGGGGGGACGGGACTGGCTCGGTGCTCTCTCCCAGCCCGGGGCGCTTTGTCTCGTCCTCCGTCTTGTCCTCCCCTTGGCTCGTCCCGGGCCGGCCGCCAGCTGAGAGGAAGGCTCGTCCTGGGCTGGGAGTCCCCGGTTATTCGGCGCGGTTAAAGCTTTTTTTTTTTTTTTTTTTTTANAGGCGGAGTGCGGGTCGGTGGTAGCCCACGGCATGGGGCATCCCGCTGGCACCGCCGTGCCGTTATCCTGGCAAACCTACGGAAGGCGCCCGCTCTCGAAGTTGCCTAAGTAGAATAGAGACTTAATTGATGTCCTTATTGTAAAGGGGTGGGGGGGGGCGAGTATGTCTGTGACCTGCCAGCCCTGGCTCCGGGACCTTGGCACTTAAAAGTCTCTCACCCGTTTTTGTTGCCCGTGTGTGACTGCGCGTGCAGAGAGCGAATCGCAGTTTGCGGTGTGAAAAACGAAAGGGTGGACCTGGCTGGATTCTTACCGCTTCTAGTCACTTTAAAAGCGTACGCTCATGCTGTTTCACTTCTAATTATTTGCATTTCCTTTCGCAAAATTTGAAGCAAGCTCGAATTTAGGCCCATTTCTGTGGCAAAAGGAAATTGGCGCGTGGGTCTGCCTGTCCTTTAAAAGCAGCATCTTGTCAGATTGAACATTGACCGACTTGGCGGGTGCCGCGACTAACGCCAGTGTAAACTGGTGGGCAGTGGTGGTTTAACAGGTGTGGCCAGTGAAGATTTGTGGCCAGCAGAGAGCCTTCAAAGTAAGTGGGTATGGCTTCAAATGGAGGCGCGTTGATGGGGAGGAGAGGCAAGGAGCAGGTGAGGAAGGTGCCTAGTACAACTCACAGCTGTGCACGTGGAGAACCTCCATGTGGCGGTGGTACCCGTTTTTGGTATCTAGGAGCCATCCTTGCTTAAGCCCCAGAGGGGCATAAAATGGCATAATGATGGTATTTGTGAGTTGAAGTCAGCTTTTCTTATTTTTGTTGGCGTGCTTTAAGTGGCGTCTTTCCAACACGAAAGATGCTGGAACAGGGGTTTATGTTCTTTCTTTACAAAACACTAAGGTATTGGACACATCAGTTGCTAAATCAACAAAGGCAACAGAAGTTTCTGTCCTGGCATTTCTCTTAGGACTACTGAACTGCCAAACTCTCTTTATTTTCTTAGGAAGATGACTGAATGCTTTACTTTGTGGTTCATGTGAATGTTAGTCTTCAGTTAGTTTGCAGAGGATGCTAATATCCTGTCCTTCTCTTTCTTCCCAAAAGGCCAAATGTAACTTCTCCAATCTTAAAAATCCAATTTTTGCATGTAATCTTCAAGTTGGCTGCACAATAGCCTGCTTGTTTCAACTTTCACTCATTTGAAAGTCCAATTTTCCTCTTATGCTTAGTGTCAAAGGCTCCAAAGAACTTAAATCATCAGCAGCTGTATTTGTAAACCCTAATACAAAGTTAAGGTTTCACGTTCCATTTCTTTTGTTTGGTTGTTTTTTTAAATAGAGACAATGTGATGTTCTTTCAAATCTTTATTCTGAGTGTGAAATCTACTGAAACTGTAAATAGATATTTAATGGTACTGTGTTGGTATGTAATTGTGCACATTAGGTACAGAATGCAATTTAGAAACCAAAATGGACTTTTTAAAAAAATATAGACAAAGCCAAACAAACTATTTTGGATTCATACAAAATGCTTATTTTCAGTAGTAGATTGTTACTGAAACATCAGAAAGAGTCTAATCAGCTCTTGAATTCATAATTTGATAACACTGAAGTTTTTACTGCAGAACATTTGTGCTCCGCAACCCAAAGACTATGGTGAACGCCGCACTAAGTAGAAATATTTAACATGCCGTAAACAGTTCTGTGATCAATATTTGATGGTAGGCAGTAAAAATCAAGACAGTATTCTGTCTGTGAAAATGTCATTGAATTAATGATCTCCTTGGCATTAGGAAGGCGACTGAAAAATACCTGAATACTTAAAATACTTGAAAGCATTTGAAGCAGCTGCTGTATCACCTGTAACTGTAGTTTCAAATCTTGAAACGGCGCCCGTGGTCTTTTTACATTGTTCCAGTCAAAGCCCGCGATGCACTGACAAAATCTCTCTGATGGCACCACTCAGAGAGAAGTCTGTTTGTTCTTCAAGAACATTTTAGAGATGCATCTTTTGGAAGTTAAACCAACCTTAAAACTTTTCTGTAAGGACTAAAGAGAGAGAGAGAGAGGACCTTTGAGCTCTTCAGTGGCTCCTTCTCATCAGGTTCTTCTCTTCACCAGAGATCCTCCCGGCTCTTCTCTTCTTTTTTCTTTTTTTTTTAGCTGTGAAAAAACAGTGCAGATCCTTACCCTCTTGGGCTCGGGCAGAGTACTGCTGACCGGCTGGTAGTGCTGGGTGAGGGTGCAGCTGTACATACATACATATATACATATGGAAATCACTTGTTCGGTGTTTTGGGTACATGGAGATGAAATCAAGTGGCACTGCACGGTGTAAGACTGTTGTACACATGTTTTTACACTTTTAGTAGACAGATAAAAGCAAAAGCTAATCTGTGATAAAATTAATGGGGAGCGGTTATACTGCATTAAAAAAGAAGCTGCGTGTTGGAACAGGATATTGGTGTGAAGAGACCATGAACCTTGGGCGAGATGCCATTAAAATCACTTAAAGACCATGTAATATTATGGAACGATTTTCAAAAGCTGTGTGAGATTTAGTTCAATGAAAAAACGATATATACGTGTGGTATGCTTGTAACATACGTATATATTTGGATTAAATATGAGTAGATAGAAGTCTGGTTGTGGAAAGGGTAGCTCTTCTCAAAGTTGTGTTGTAGCCCCAGGGGTGCATCTGTGGGTGAGACTCCTGAGTGCTGCAGCCCTTCAGAGAGAGGCGGTCCTTGCCCAGTTGAGTCTATATTGTAAGCAGACAAAGGACAGGAGGACAAAACTGAAGGAAGTAAATGTTTAAGATTGCTTAGAGTCATACAGCAGGCTTCAAAGAAATATGACATTGCAATTAATGTCGTGAGTCTCGCTCATAGCTCCTATCTATCCAACAGACCAAGCTGCGAAACGGTCGAGAAACGGTCTCCAGGCCCCAAAGCAGCTGGTGTTCTGCACTGCCAAGGGTGGGGCCTGGTGTGTCAGCTGAGCTTTTTGTTGTTAGTTTGTTTTGTTGTTTTTTTTTTTTTTTTTTNTAATCTTAGGTGATGATTTGTCTAGAAGTACACGCAGGATCCACTTGTCGTCTTGGTTCTGTGCGCGCTGGTCCCCTGAAGCTGAGGGGTCTGGTAGCAAGCTTGTGGTGGACACCGACTTAGGTGTTGGGCATGCTGGCTCAGCACAGAGCAGAAAGGCGGTGGCTGCCCTCAGGTCACTTGAGGTCCTGCTACAAGACAAAAACCAGCACCTGAATACAAGCAGATAAGTGTGTCCTAAGGCACAGCTTTATCCCAAGCGTCGCGCTTTGGACGTGTTGGCTCCTTCTAAATCAGCTCCAGTTAGCTGGATAGTTGTATATGAATGAACAAGATTCCAGCAGCAGAGATGCCTAATAGAAATGACATTCTCAAGTGACCTCAGGCGCAGCAGATACGTCATGTTTATATCAATCAATAATGTTAACTCGTCCCCTGATGCTGCTTCCATATTTTCTCCTGTGAAGTGGGCCATCTTCATGAGCTGTTGTAATTCCCTACTGAAAACTCCTGACGGCTTTAAGCCTTATCAAAATAATTTCTTTCTGAGTGGTCCTTAAATAATCAGGTCATCTCATCCTCTGTGCTAGGGCTGTTCAGGCTGCTCGCTCTTCAGCAGCACCTGGGGGCTTTGGTGCAGCTGAAATCTCCGGGCTGAGAGCACACAAACAAAGAGCGAAATTACGAAAGTTTCCTGAGAGGTGCTTTTGATGAGTTGTTCAGCTGTCCTTTTTCTTGCAGTGAAATAAACCTTGCCAAAGAGCACAGGCACGCTAACTGCGTATAACGGCTTGGGTAGTTAAGTCTAGGCAAACATTGGAGATGGTATCAGAGGCGCAGTAGGAGAATCCATAGCAGTTATTTCTCATGCCTGCAAGGTGCTGTATCCCTTTTTATTGTTGGTCCACTGCAGCGGTAAATGCTAGCAGACGTGATACAGGCTTCCTGAAAATTGAAAGTGTATAAACGCAATGTTTACAAAACCTTCCGATTGAGACTGCCATCAGTACAGGTGGGGCTCTTGTCTCTGAAAAGTGTGAATGAGCATATAACTTGGGATATCAAAAACATCAGTTCTTAAAACAATTTGGTAATGCTGAGGTGCGTTTTACTGTAGTCTCCTCATCTCTCAGACAGTTGAGACCCATTGTAAATAAACAGGAACATTACTGATATGATTTTTTTGTTTGTTTTTCTCCCACTGTAAAGATATGAACGGGATGGGGATCAGTGGGGTCGAGTTTATGTCTGATGAAGGTACAGGGAACAAGGCTTGGCTTGCTGTTGTATTGGCCTTCAGTTGAATAAGCCACTGGGTTGAAAATTCAGACTTCTTACATTATATGATACATAACCTTAGGCGAGTTGCATAGACTTACTTGCTCTTCTTTGCTTTTCACCATTGGAGATGCCTGAGTAAAAAGTCTACTACTTACATACTGCTGTCTACTGATTCACAGGAAGATCAGAGTTTGGAGATGGGCGTGGACTTCAGCCCACACTGTGAGATGTCTTGATGCACTGTTGATAAACC
>RSEF01000001.1:137470654-137486781 GCA_003993805.1 Himantopus leucocephalus
TCAGCCCACACTGTGAGATGTCTTGATGCACTGTTGATAAACCGTAATTGACTGAAGGCCAGAGAGAGTGTGAGGAACACCATTTGCATGATGTGCTGTAAAGATGCAAATGATGAATCCTGTATTCTTCCATGTTTTGACTCCACGTTGGAATTTCTTGCAATTCAGTTGCTACAGGCAGACCATCTTGGAGGAGTCCCTGAAATGACTGTTGAGTCACTAACTAGGTTCTCTGGTAGCTTATAAGGTGTATAAAAGTATACTTAATTTTTTAGGTACTAATGCAATGCTCCTAACTCTTGAGACCTGTACTATGCTGCCATATGTGAGATTAGGTAGTGTAAGGGTCCCAGGAGCATCTTTGTTGGGAGAGACTCCACTTTGGAGTGGAGAGCTATGAAGAGGCAAACGCCAACACTCCCATCCCTCCCTACCTACACCCCCATCACACTACAATTTTTTTTTCCAAAAAGCATATCAGTAATCCAATACTTCATGAAATTGTAATGTATGCTGTATTGTAATACAGACTGTAGTTTAATATTGTCAGTCTTTGTGTCTTTCATGGTACTTCTGTGAAACTTCTGAAAGTACAAACGTGTTTTCTCCAGATGGTGTAACAAATTACACGTTCCTCTAAATACTTGGCTAATTTCTCTGCTTCTGGTGTGTCTGTGTTTGTGGATTTTTATTTTTTTTTTTAATTTGCTGTTTCAAGTTGTGTTATATGTTAAAAGTTGTGGTGTGCTGGGGATCATCCGTTTCAGAAGGCATTCCCTTCAATTTTTTTAGCACAGTAGATGAACAGCTCAGCACAGAGGACGTGGCTGGCAGGTCGGCACTTCTCTGCCACTGTTTCTAACAATTGATTGTATTTAAAGGAGCACTGTTAAGGTTGTTCAAAGTGAAAATTTATGCAGCAGTACCTTGAAAGTGGCTCCAAATTATAGGTTTGAACTTTAATGATTCTGATCTTTCCTGTAACTTGAAATAGGCACTTAAGAGCCCTGCCAGTTTGAAACCACTTCAACTTGTCATTTGGCATATCTTTACATGAAGAGAGAAAGGATTCTTACATTTCTTGAGACCCATGGAAATAAATTAAATTTCCCCAAGTTAATACATATGGGAAGATCAGCTTTGCCAATATCTTCCTTTGGTTTGACCAGATTTTTTTGTGCTTGAGGAAATAAATGGTGTCTTTGCCGTGTGCATAATACACAGAAATGTGGAAGGAGTAGGTTACATGGAGAGTAAAGCTCTGTCAAGTGCAATATCAGGATGATAAGAAATCCTTCTCTCTGCCCCCCCCATCATCTCTAGCTAGTATTTCTTGGCAGCTGCAGGGATTTTTCCTGAGAGAAATGTCTAAAATTACATCCCCCTTTTCAGTTCTGTGGAGATGGAGGGAGAGTGCGTTTAGCATGGCAGCAGGTTAAGAGCCTGCTGCCGGCATGCCCAAGTGAGTCTCTCAAAATACCTCGGTGCTGGACTGCTGTTAAAATGAATCTTTTCTGCTAAAAGGCTTATTTGAGGAGAAAGTGTTGCTTGTGGGTTTTTGCTTGTTTCCTAAACAGAAGTTACTGGACTGGCTGTGCTGCAGTTCCCCGGTCTGTCTGTCTGGCCTTCATCACCAACTCCTGATTTTTATTTTTAGTGCTATTTTTGTGCTTTCTTCTCTAGCACTTAGCAGATGCTACCTTGCAAAAGCGGTTACTTCGCATTCCTTCATATCCTTCTTAACAGCATCTCTTTTTTTTTTTGGTTACTTTTGGGAGTTGTGCTTTCCCTCCAGGAAACATTAGACAACTGTGGCTTGGTTTTGCCCATCAGGGTGGACTCCTTGTTCTCTCCCTGGCTCTCCTGGGCTTCCTCCTACCCATCCGTGCTGCCTGACTCCTGGCATGCAAGACCTTGGGCAGGATCCCTCGCCTCGGTCCCTGTTTGTTCAGGTGCTAACACAGTAGGGTCCAGGTCCGGGCCCTGGCCAGGGCTCCCAGGCATGTCTGCAGTACAGGAGAGATTTCCAAAATGGCTTTCTCCCAAACCTGCTCTTGTTCCTGTTTTGCATTACTGGAAACATCCCTTCTTCTCTCACCCCGGCAGCAGTTTTCAACTCTTTTCTACTGTCCTGCTTGCGTTTTTTTAACTTAGCTCTTGACTTTGAGGCGGGCTGCCCGGCTTTCTCACCTTCCCCTGCATGAGCATCCCTGGCTCCCTGGGTGCGAGCAACATGGTGGCTTCACGTGTGATCTCCCAGCAAGTTGCCACAAGCCTCCGGGGAGAGGGAAGCCCTCTGGCGAGGCCGAATCAGGACGTGGCTCACAGAAATTTATCTAGGATATCTTCCGTTACCCTCTCGTGCCATTTGGTGTGAAACAAACGCCGAGGGTGGGACCCATTTTAATGCTTTGGCTGGTGCCATCTCTTTCAGCTGGCCTTCTGCGGGTCTCTACTGCCCTCGTTTCGGCTGTCAGACATCAGCTCAGTAGTTGGGAGAGCTGCTGTCCCCTCCCGGCAGCATGCAGGGCAAATTACAGGCTGGGAGAAGGAAACATCCCCAGCCATGCCGGAGCGCTGAGCCTCTGCCAGCCTGTGCAATTCAGGCTGGGGGCAGCTTTTTGGCAAAGGTTTTTGCCGTTGGAGCAGATACAGTTTGTATAACTTTGTGCTTTTTGCTTACTCAATGAAAATTTGTCTTCGTCTGAGGACAGGTGACGTCAGTGGGGTTTAGGATAGCTGCTCTGAGAGACCAAGTTTCGCCTGATGCATAGACCTCAAAGAGAAAGGAGAATGTTGGAAGTGGTGCGTGTTCTGGGTTGTTCGTGTGAGACACAGCAGGTCGTTATGACCTATTTTCAAGGAGCAGGGGGGGAAACCCACAACCAAAACATGCAGAATGCATATAATAAAGATTCTTGATTGCATTCATTTGTTTGAAACTGGAGAGTAAATATCTACATATGTATGTCTTTGATTTGTATAGTCTTTGAATTGTGACATGCAGCTGTGTCCTTCAGGAAAGCACAGAAGAAACTTCTGCAGCTTTGCAGGACAAAAAAATGTAACAATATGTTTTATGTTACTGCTATCTTTTGCTCCAGATCTTGCAGTGGGTGAAAATATACATGTGTGAGAATACTCCACAACTGCAGTTTGGATGATTTGGAAGTTTGTGTTGTAAGGAAAGTTTGTTTTGAAGACTCCGAAATTACTGCGGTGGTGTTAAAGCACGAGACACTTTTTTTCTAGTCATGTAAAACTTAAAATTTGTCACAACTCTGAATAGAGAGGTTTTCTTACGATTTGAGCAGTATGATTGAAGACATCTGACTTTATTCTTCTCTACTTCTTGCCCTCTTCTTGTTCTTTTCAGGAAATGCCATTGCCGTTTACGGTGCTGGATATAGACATGTCATACATGTATCCACTAAGAATAGCACTGCAGTTTGAAAGCAGTCATGTATTCAGGCTTCTCCAGCAGTGCCGTGTCATGCTGCATGGTTTACCCGAAGCCTACACTTAACCAGTGTGGGCTGGCAACATGAGTCACTTAGCAAAGTCTGTCTCCTTTTTGGCTGTACCATGAGAGTTTTAACGTCCTAGGGTCTGTGGTCCATCCTGGTGTCCCTCAGAGGTCTTTCACTGGGCTTCCTGACGCTGACTGGCCAGATGGGGGGAGATGCTGCTTCCAGCTCCTGCCTCAGAGTTAAGAGCGTATGCCAGTTGCAGTTTGCGTTAGAATTCTCAGCTGTTGGGCAATGCACTTAAAAAACAATTTCTTGATTTGATTCTGCCTGTCTTGAGCCTACCCTTTGTGGCTCTCTAGTTATACTGTGTCACTTGTAAGTAAACCAGGCCAAAATTAACATGCCTCTGTCCAGCTATTCTTGAAGATTAAAAACATGTCAGCTTGCAGACATTCACAGTTCTAAGCTGCCTGGAGGCAGATACCAGAAACAATATGCCTGGCGCTGAGTTATGGTGGGAGTGAAATGTTTAAATAATAAAAAAAAAAAAACCCACAACCCAACAAATAATAAAAAGGTCTTTCCCATACTTTACTTTCCTGGGAAAGGAATGGATGCGAGTGCCCCACACTGAAAGGGGGCGCTTTTCCTATTACTGTAGTAAGGAAAAAGGAATGACTTGCTGACGGTGTTTTTAGTGAAGGCATCTGACTGGTAGCGTGCTTCAGCTTTGTACCACTGATTTCTTTTTGCGACATGAAGGCATCTGGTTAGCCTGTGTCTGTGTCCCCTTTGTAATATGGTTTGTCTGGAGAGCTTTGACTGAAAACATTCCTGTAAGGAGCGAGTGCCATTACTGCTATTGCAGTATTAAGTAAAACCGTGCGGGTGTGTTTAGTTGTGGAGCTGCTACAGGTTGCTCTTGCATCTCTTTAATGCTATAAAGGGGTGACCTGTGCCTGGTTATTGTTCTGGGCTGCTTCAGTTACCGCTTCTGGCTGTGTTGCCATGTTGGTGGGTATCAGGAACCACATTTTGAATTTCTTGTTGCTACTTGACATTTCTCGTAATGAGATAGGAAATCACTCTCTGGGAGAAACGGGAGATAACCGGAGCTATAAACTTTCTTTGACTTTGAGTTTAAGGAAACTTCCAGTCAAATGCATCAAATGCTGAGTAGTTCTGTAATACAGGAAGGCAACTTTTGTATAAATGCCAGCAGTGCTGTTGGTGTATCACTGATACCTTTTTGTCCTTTCCACCGGCGCACTAGAAGCCTGCAGTGGTTAACTGGCTGACAACTTGTCATCTTTTTGGAAAATATGAACACCTGAATTGGTTTTTGGCTCTTGTTTTTGAGAAAAGTGTTTCTGACTGGCGATTCTGTGCCCCTCTCCAACTGAGTGTCAAAACCAAGAATATTAAACTGTATCTTTAGATGGCTCCAAGGCATTTCGGACCTCTTAGGTACCAGTAACAGTGCGGGATGTGTGCTGCAGCCCTGGAAGTTCTTTTGTTTTATTCGTATCCAAAATCACCTTTTTGCAGTATTTTTGTCTGCCAGTTTGTAGGGAAATCTTTAATATGCGGCATACTTATAAAATGACTCAGACATTTTAGCTGTAACATACATTAAAAACCACCTATATTGTGTGTGCAATAAAAGACAACTTGTAACTCATCAGAAAGATAATATGATTCATTTATAGCTCATTTCCCTGTTCAAAGAGTAAACCGGTTTGCCAGAATAGATCAGTACAAAGGAATTGAAAACAAGTCCTCCATCCGAGTTATAAAATATTTCCCTATTTGTAAGCCCCTCACAAGGAGAATGGGGTTTGATTTTTATTTGCAGTGGGTGAATGTCGTCTCTGAAGCACAACTGTGGTCTCTCTTTACTCTTCTGCCTTTAACCAAGCTATTCTTTCTTGCACAAAGACAATGAGAAGGCGGGGAACAGAAAAAAATCATATTGTAGTATGTGACACATGGGAATAAATTCACGTATTATTAATGTGTTTTGTGGTGTAGAGCCTGATGGTGCTCAGGGTTCCAGTTCACAGGAAGCCATGCTCTCCAAAATGTTCTCGGTCTTTCTTGGATGAAGACACCATGGTAAGTGGGACTGGCAAATGGCAACAGAAGTGCGCAAAGGGAAGACATAAATAAGACTTTGTGGCTGCATAGATTAGTTATTGCACAATTTAAATAAACTTCAACTGAAAAGCCCTGTGCACCAGTGCCGTTCAACAAACCGCAGGCTCTTCTCATCGCCCTCCGCCCAAGCCCTTGTGAGAGCTGATGCAGCAACTTACGTTTTCATTTATATTTGCTCAAACAGTTCGTTTCAAACCATCCTATTTAATTCCTAGTCACTTCTAGTTTCCACTGTGGAAGGAGCTGTGAGGAATCCCTGCCATCGCAGTGAGATACTCAGGCTGTGTGTGTGTGAGCAGGGGAGGAGGCAGGCTTGGCAGGCTCCACGGTATACAGCAGCTTACAAGTTCGTGCAGGATTGCATCTCTTTTGGGCTTTTAGTTCTCGGCCACCTGCGATGAGCGTGCTCCAGCCCCGTAACAAGCTTCTGAAAATTTTTGAAGGCTGGAGCATGATTTACATCGGGGAGCTGGCTGATGGACCAGTCCTGCTAAGAGCTTCTTGCCGAGGCAGTGGGTTGTCGAGGGATGGTTGAAACGACCTGTAATGTAGCTGCTTTTTCCCAGAAAACGATTTCTGTTCTCAGAGCGAGCTGGGTGAGGGAGTTGGAACCAGGGAGCTTATTGTCAGGTCTTGTTGGAGGTTGCCCTTGGCCTGATTTCATGCTGGCAAATGTTGACTTGTCTCAGGCTGCTGCTGAACTGGTGCCTTTGCAAATAAGAGATGCCGAAGAGGCCGTCCGCTGCAGGGGGGATAGAGCGGTGAGAGGCAAATGACTGGGTGAGCTGCCCTGTACAGCTCTTTAACCCCTTGCATTCTGCTGTTCATGCTGAATGTAGCATCCCCTTCCTTTTCATTGATGTAAAAAGGCCAGCACAGGACTATATATAAACAGCGGGGGAGTAATGCTGATTATCTTTGGCATACGAGACACACCAGACTGTGGAACTGACTGTACAGTATGTTTCCAATTTTGCATATCACAGTAATATTGCATAAGAAAGAAGGAAAACTTTAAATCATGAAAAGAAATAAACAAAACTCAAAAGCACATTTGTGGATAGGCAAGTGTGTAGATTATTTGGTTATTATTTGGTCTGTTTGCAGTGGAAATGCCTGTCAAATCTTTCACCATTTTTAATTGGCACGGGATCAGATGTGCAAATGGAAGGTGAGAGCACTAAACCAAGGAACCTGAGCATTTCATTTTATGTTTGTGTCTGGGTGGTCCAAATCATTAAGGGTTTTTCCAAAAGCTATGGAGGCTCCCCACCTGAAGAGATTATATTTTCTTCTGTGAAACGTCGTGCCTGGTTGACATACACACAAAACTGCGGAGTTGATATTTTTTGATTATTTAAAAAAAAAAAAAAAGGAAAAAAGNAAAAAAGGCAAAAAGCAGGGGGGGCTTTCAGATTTCTCATTTCTACATAGAAGAGTTCAGGGTTAGGGCTGTCCTGGTGCCGTGAGGGCTGACAGCAGGACAGGGACCTCCCCCAGCAGCCCGGAGGCAGCGAGCAGAGCTGGGATGGGGACCGGCTCCCACTGCTGGGACAGGGTGGCTCTGAGGCCAAGCCAGGGGCCCCGATGGGTGAAGGGCTGGCAGGGTTGGAGCTGGTGTGAGCAGTACGGGGAGTGATGTTTCTCATGTGTTTGATCTCCTGCTGGGTTTTGGGTTAAATTATTTACAGTGTATTAATTCTTAGTAATGATTTAGGCAATGGTTTCATTTTTTTCTGTGAGAATTATTACTAGCTTAGTACTTTTTGTGTGGATTATTAATTTGTTTTTTTTCCCCAGTGTGTTTGACATGCTCCCTTTTTATATCCGTATCTCTAGTCTGTGTGACAAACTTGCAGGTTGTCAGTCTGCCTTTAATGGCAAGCCCTGAAGTCTCACGAGTCAGTTTTTCAGAATTTGATGCTTCTGTGAGGAGGAAACAGTGAGAAATACGATGGCATCCCTATCCTGTCTTTATGAGACAAAACAAGTGATCTTTGCTGTATGTCCCCAGTTTCTTAGAATAGCATAATATTTTGACACTCAGAAGAAACTTGTTGTGACAAGAATACAAACAAATCCATAAATCTGTTACTTAAAAAAATGTTAGGAGTTTGGCTTGTTCTTTCCGAGAGCCTCTAGTTGCCATCTTCAGGATGTTTATGAAACTCGAGCAATTTTTCGGCACTAAACTGCCTCTGTGGACAGGTAAAATTCATAGAACTGGCTATTAAAGGATTACATCTTAATTATGTTAAGTGAACCCCGACCTCAGTAATTTGAAGCTGTCTGCCAGCTTGCGTGCTGGAGCTGGTCATTCCTGCCAGATGTCCTTCATCAGCGTGAGGCATCAGCCTCCCTGTAACGAAGGGGACCCAGAGCGTGGCCGTCCTTAGGTAATGTAGCTGTACCGAATACAGCACGACATCGTATTTCCCTGCTTAGCCCTGCTGCTTGCCAGCACGCTGTGTCCTGATGTCAGGAGGCTGGGGCTGGACCTGCCACTGCATTTCCAGGAGCTGGCAGAGATGGGGCATCATCCTTCTTGCTGAGGACCATGGTGCTGGCCACAGCCTCTCAGTATCTGCTCTTGGGCTCGCAGGATGGGAGGGATGGGGAGAAGGAAAGGGGTGCTGCTGGGTATTTCGTAATGATGTGGTGCAGACGGGAGGAGGAGAGAGGTAGGCAGGTATGGTCTGCCTGGCTGAGCGGTGTGGAGGCTCTGCTGAAGCTGGGACCAGATTACCAAGGGAGAAGGAGAAGCCCTCAGCCTTTACTGCAAGGACTACGAAAAAGCATGTTTCTATTCTGGCTTCAAGCTCATACATTTTGAAAAACCTGCAGGTTGGCCACATACATGTTCCTCTTCTCTCCAGAAAGATTTCTTTTAGGGTCCCACTTTAGGTGTTCCAGTCACCTCAGCTGTTTCTGGTAGTGGCATTGGATTTTCACTGCCCTTTTCCCTCTCCTGAAGGAGCAGGGTGTAATTCTGGAAACATGGGTTTGGTGTGTTGGGGCCATTAATTTTGTTTAAGTTATTATATTGGTATTGCCAGGTTTCTCTTTGACATAAACCAGTATTTAGGGTTCCAAAGACTGACAAAGTTTAGTTTTATATTGATTTATTTTTTGTTTACTTTCTAGTTTGGGGCATTTGAAGTTTCTGAGCATTGTCTTTGGCAGTATGGCTATACATATATATTTAATATAAAGCTAGCGCTTCTCACGAATCATGTAATTTCAGCAGATATAATTTAAAAGAATCACCAAAAGATCAAAGTCTATTGTACCATAAGCCATCAATAAAGTATATTTTTTGGTAATACTCTTGTGATTTTTGTGGTATGCATGTATCATTAGTGAAACTGGGGCATCTAAGCCAATATCCTTACAAATGACCTTGGTAACCACTGTTTCGGAAAGAAACTTGTTTACCCTCCTGTTTTCAATGGAAGTGAGAACTTGAAGAATATCCTTTTGATAGGGAGATGCTGCCAGCATGAATATTCAAGACAAATGAGGAAGGGTTTAGAGGGAGCACCTCAAGTGTTCCTTTAAAGTCTAATCAGCATTATTTTATGCTGGCTGTAGCAAAGAACTTTTGAGTCTGCCTTAGGATATGATTAACATTTATTTTAAACAAAACGAACAATCCAATTCTCATCAGTTGGTTTATACAACTTCTGTGCTTTTGGCTGTGAACTCCATATTAAATACTGATTGCTTTGAGGCTGTTTTTAATACTAGTCTTCAGAAATAAATTAAATTCGCGCCTCCTGAGTCTTGACAGCAGTTGTTCACTTTTTCTTTCATTGATTAGTTTGCTATTAAATTTTAAGTTCCTCTGCACCTTTTTGGTTTTTTAAGTTCCACCTGTTTTTCTGTCGTCTTTGCTCAGTTTTTGACCTGCTGACTGCCTTACATGGCACTGAGTCGTTCCTTTTCCTCCCTAGTGTAATGCCTGATTTTCTCCTTCATCTTCCCATTGCAAAGCACTAGTAAAGTATGAGTAGTCCTGGAAGTCTTTATTTTTCTTCTAAGAAGGGCCTCCAGTATTAACACCAACAGCCCTTAATGCTTGTGTCTGTTTGTGGGGTGTTTGCAGGTGTCATGGATAAAATAACAAATTTTCTAGAGCAGGGACTTTGTAAACCAATGTTTATGCTTCTAGTTTTTCTGAAAGGAAGCTGCTCGCATGGAAGTGAGATGTAAAGTATGCTGTGACTGGCTTCTGGACTGTAATCATATTTATTCATAAGATAACTAGTGAGAAAATGCAAGCTGACAAGTTGAAGCTAACTTGGGGAGACGTCCTGCTTGAGCCAGCTGAGGATAATGAGCCACAACAAAAAATACATACTTTTTTTTAAGTGGTGCTTTAAGCAGAGAAGGTAAAGAAAAGTTGTGCAGGGGAGAAGCCCTCAAGGGAGCTCACTGCCAGCATAGGGTTTACAGTAGTTCTGTGTCGCTTTTGACACTGTGTGACTCCACTTGCTGAAGAGCAAGAGGAGATCACAGTCAGTAACTTCACATTTTTCCACTCCCCTTCTGTTTTCTAGGAACTTGTTGGAGAGTTTCCTATGGATTACAGGCAGCTCCCAATGCTAGTTTTCAAGTGTTGGTGTAGTGTCTGATACTTAAAGCTGAGATTGTTTTTCCTGGGGAGCCTTTCTTTTAGTCTCCTCATAAAACCTGAAAAATACTTTTAAAATGGCAGAGCTTCAGAAATAACACGTGACTCAAGGACAGAGAGAGGAAAGCAGTGTATCTAGTGCTGTAGTGTTAAAAGTTAGATACTGAGATGTGCCAGTTTCCAGTGTCAGCTTTTAAATAAAATTAAAAAAAGAAAGATTTCTTCCATCTGTCACCAATTCAGAATAGATCAGGATTAGTTTTCAGTCTCTTCCTTTGGAAAGTTATCCCAAAGTCCACTGGAATTTGTCATTAAGGAGACTTACAGCTTGAATGTTCTTTACTTAATTAACCAGATACTAGTAGTTCTACCTCTTTTTAGTTACCAGTAGTAATACCTCTTTTCAGTCCCTTATTGGCCTTCTGTAGGTGGCCTCCTGTTTTGCCGCCTTTTCAATCTGTTCCTAAAATGTAGGCCTACATTAAAGACTTTATAATATTTTAATATAAGGGGAAAAAAAGCATATTGAAGTATGTTCACAGGTATTATTTCTCTGGATCTTAAACAATAAACAGTCTGATCTATAAGTGGTAGCATTTGTTTGCCTCTTCAGAGTCCCAGTTTGCTTTTCCATCTTGCAGCCTTCTAGTGCATCTAATGGTGCACCTACCCACAGTGTACCATGTTCTCTCACCTTTTCTGCATTGAAGAACCCTCTAAAGTATCTTGTTTGTGTAGAGCTTTATGAGTAATTCAGGCATGATTTGTTATCAACTCAGTTTTATTAATTTCATGAGAAAAGTCTAAAAAAAAAAAACCCAAACAAACCACCCAAGTTGCTTCTGCTTAGCGTAGAAGGTAGCAATGGCCTGTGAGAGCCCTTTGAGCTAGAAGAGGTTGTGCTACAGGTGGGGGGGGCTGGTCCTCAGATCTGCTGTCCTGGTGGAGGTGAGCCCTGCCATCAGGGATGGAAACTGCTGCGGCATCCAAGCGTGTTCATCTGAACAGGGTTTCATCCCAGTGCCTGAGGTAGTCTTTCACCCTTTCAGGTAGCCTGGAGGCAGACTACTCAGTGTGGCTGATGTGAGGGTGGCTGTCGACTGCACCAGTACACAGCTTACCTGGTTTCCTGGAGGGCTCCAGCCATCCCAGCTCTTAGGAAACTCTGATGAGACCAGGTACGCACAGCTGAACGATGCTGTCAACAGACCTGCGTTGCTTTCTTTCAGTGAGGTGAAAGCTCTCAAGGTCCCTGCCAGCCCATCGTTTCCTCGTGACTCCAAATTCAGACATCAGTTTGATTTTTAGCATTTTTAAGTAAGATCCACCGGTAGGGCAGCTTTGGAAATAGAGAGCCTCTGGGTGCTGGTCACATATCTCTAGGGGTTCACAGTCTCCAAAGTCCTGGCAGAAGAGGAGGGGTTGCTAGCAGGGTGCAGGTGGGCAATTCTCAGCTCAGGCTGCTGAACCACTGTGGAGAAAAGGACCAAATACGTATCGGCAGTAGAAATACTGTGAGAAGCTAGCCTAGAAAACAGAGAGCAGGTGGAGACACGCTGCAGGGTTATGAAATAGCTGGAATTTCCTTAATTGCCTGGAACTTCGTGCTTAGGTAGATTAGGCTGTTGTAGTCCATTTGAGCGGTGACAAAGCTGTGAATAATTGAGATGAGCTGGTGTCTGCCAGAACGGGACACAGTCTGGGTTTCACTGTAGTCGTACATTGCTCGTGGACGATGCTGTGTGAGAGCANTGGGACGCAGTCTGGGTTTCACTGTAGACATATATTGCTCGTGGACGATGCTGTGCGAGAGCAGCAGAGAAACCAGTAACACAGATGTCCAGACCACAGGCAACATGCAGGCAGCCTTTGCAGAGCTTCTTGTAGTTTGTCAGGCACAGAGTATGAATTCTTCTATNAGGCACAGGGTACGAATTCTTCTATGTTTTCCATGCACAACCCCGTAGTTGCTCTAAATAATGAACACTTTGCTTTTCTGAGATGCCTAACCTCTGGCATAGACTGTGTATGTGCTCAGAATAGCAAGTATATTATTATGCAGTGTGAAGCGATGATAACTGTTTTATGTAGATGTAATGCAGTGTGTTTACCCTCCTTAAACTTATTGATTAGAGAACATACAGTTTGTTCAGCTGAATTGATTTACATTTTAGTGTTCATGATGCTTTTTTGTCTGTGGTACTGTGACTGTTCCTGATCGTGAAGAGAGATGCTGCCATTATTTTTTTTAGCATTATTTATTGGAGTTCCTTAAACAAAAATCAAACTTTGAGTTCCTCATGGCCTGAACGAAGGAAACATTTTTCTCCAGCCTCCTCCATGTTGGTCTCTTGGCATAACAAGCTGCCATTCCAAATATTCAGGGACTTCTTTTGTTCACCTGTTTTTTGGGGTTTTTTATTTTGTTTTGCTGGATTTCAGTTTATTTGCAAAATCCTTATTGGATAGAGCCCTTTAAAAGGGAGGGCAGATGCTCTTGGGCTCTCACCAGCTTAAAAAAATCACGGAAATGAACTTGTTCCTCTTTTTCTGCATCTAGTTATTTAAATGTTTGATTTGGCAATGAGTCCAAACAAAAAAACCCAACTCACTGGCCATGCTGAAAATCAGCATTTCATGAGAGCACTGTTCATGTGTGTAATGTTCAGATTTTTCCAAGCTCCCAGCTTGACCCCCGTAGCCCATCTACTTGATCAATCGTTGTGGTGACTCGTGGCATGTACTTTGCAGCAATCAAGGGAATTTGGCTTATGTGGGATATAACAAAAACAGAGGAGAGGACTGATACTTCTCATGAAGACGTACCAATGTCCGCTCCCAAGTATATCTTAATTAGCCTGTTGAGCTTTTTTTTTTTTTACAGAAACAGACACTTTATTTCAATAGCAGAGACCTTTAAACTTTATGTTTCACCTTTTCATCTACATTTTCTTTAAATGAATTTTCTGTTGAAAACCAGCTATATAAGTGTATATATTTTACAACTCTGTATTTTAAGAAAAATTTTATGAAATACTCACTTCCCATTGAATCACTCAAAATGTCATAAGAGCATCCAGAGCAAACTGGAATCTCTGGAATTAGGACTGTGAAAATGCGTCATTTGTTTTCATTGAATATAAGGACGCAAGTTTCATAAACTATGTTGGTATTTTATGGCTTCAGGTGTATAGTATTTTAAAAAAAAACTATTACGCAAAGCCTTTGGTCATTTTCTGTGTGTATACTGCAAGCAGTATTTGAAAACACTGCTTATCCTAACACTAAACATGCAATTATAGTAAAAGCAAATGCATGTGCAATGGAGAAGGATATCTGGGAGCAGCATATGACTGCACTAAGGTTCCTGGACTGCACACGTGTGTTGGCAAAGGCGTATATAGCCTCTCGTTAAAGTCTGCCAGCTTTTCCCTTGACTGCTGCTGTGTTACAGGACTTCTGCCTGGGTTGAGCCAGAGCCACTTGAACAACTTCCACTTTTATTGCCAGTCTGGAGGGGGGAAAAAAAAATCCCCCCAAAAAACAAATCAGTGGTGGAAAGTCTTCCGCTGTGGATTTGCTGCGTTGAAGATAGCTGCATGTATATGTAAAAGGAAGCAGAGCCGACTTGTACTTCACAGAGCTTTTTGTGGACTAACGCTAACTTCTGTGCCCATGCCTTTTCTATCCCGCTGCTGATTTGTGTGAGAGTAAGCTGCATGGGCATGGCTTGCCTGCTGCTGGGTCTGTGATTTCACTGAAATGAATGAGACCTGACGTCAATAGTAGTGTTTTCTTTGTCACACGGTATTTGGCAGCACATAACCTGTTACATTTTGTTAGCTGACTTCTGTGTAAAGCCATAGTTTTTTCAACGTGTGTAATTAATCTGTTTTGAAACACCTTCATGGCTTGGTGTCAGCTGCAGAGTTCCCTCGTAGTCGCATTGGGTCACAGATGGCAAGGGAGGAGGGAAGAGATTATCTTTTGGGAAAAGAACCTCTGCCTGCATTTTCCTAATCAGATTCGCGATTTCTGTGTAATTGGGTGGTTTTATTCCACAAAGCATAAGCTACTACTGGCATGCAAACTTCAGACATCTCTGGCTTCTTTTGAACTTGCTAATTCTGAAGCTTTCTGTCCTGCATTTCAGTTGTGCTTTGATTATGACAACTTTGAAAGAACTGTGCTTTGATGGAATCTCATATGAGGCATCTCTCTTGAAGCAAGTTAAAACGTGTGCTTTAAATCATGGTGTTTGCATCTTAATCAATACTGAGACACAGTGAATTAATCTGTGTATAGCCCTGAGGGGATCTTCTTACTATGGGATTACTTTCTGTGCCTTAAAGACCTTACACCTGCAAGCAGCACAAGCGGTGGTGTGGGCCTTGCGGGTGTGCATGGAAGCTCAAATCTGTGCTATCCATGTGCGTATTTCCATAAATACAGGAGGGAAATTTCTAGACATCTCTGGAANGAATAGCAGCACAGCGGTGGTGTGGGCCTTGTGGGTGTGCATGGAAGCTCAAATCTGTGCTATGCATGTGTGTATTTCCATAAATACAGGAGGGAAATTTCTAGACATCTCTGGAAGTTAATCATCTGGGCTACTAAACTGCAGAGAGGATTACTGGAAAAACCGTTAACTAGGTCTGGATAAATGAGCTGAGTTGGGATCCAGGAATATGCCATGATTCTCTTGATGTCCTCTACTTCTCGGTTCAGCACAACTCTTGCTGAATACAGGACTGTCGGGTTCCTGTGCTTTAACTTGCAATTCTGTGCATTGCAAAGATGATTGGGACTATTGGTTGAGTTAAGCAGGAGGATGAAAAGTGGTGTGGCCAGCGGGAATATCCTTTGAGGAAAGAGGAGGGCGAATGTTGTCTTTCGACTTGCTATGCGTTTTGAAGACTGCTTACTACGCGCAGTTGCCATTAGATTCTTTACATCTATTATGTTCGTTAATACAGCTGCATTTCTGTATCAACTCACCCATAGGAAGATTCAAAGCAAATCAGTATCTCTGGCTATTTATTAATTGATTTTGCTGACTCTTCCTCTGTTATTTGTTCTGCTTTGACTTCTGTGACAAAATTACTTTCATATTTGTTATGGAGTTCTCTTAAGCCTTACAGACCAGATGCAACAAAACACCTGAGCGTGCAGGCAGCTTTTAAACAAATACTGAAATCTTACTAAAGCCAATGGCATTTAAGCATGAGCTTTGCAGAGCTGGGACGTAATGTTCAACCAGTGAAGCGTGGGATGAAAAACCCACCCTTCTATTTTTACTGTCATCATAAAATGAGTACAAGTATTTTTACACACAAAGTAAAGCCCTCTATTGTGAAGGTGGTGACCATTTTTGGTGCCTCTTCTGCTGCGTCATGTACATCTTCCAGACTTTGGAGGTCTTAGTGAGACCTAGCCCTGCCGTACTGCAAGAAGCTCTGCAGTCTGCTGCACATAAAGCTAAGGTTTTTTTAATTCGTATATTTGATATGTCTTCAGGTACAGTGGAATGTAAAACTCTGAGGCAAAACACTGGAGGAACTAAATCCAGATGTTACAGGCTTATTGGTGGAAACTTGTCATCCTCTTCTTACACGTGCTTAAACTTATCAGTTGTTTGAATATGGAGGGAATTCTCAAGTGCTCTCCTGTGTTTTGGATAGATAGTCTGTGGAATGAGCCGAGCCTTTCCTTTCCTCCCGGTATCAAGAGTAGCCAGTGCTTGCAGACCAGAGAAGATGCTATCTAAGCTTATATAACTCACGTTGTTTCCCTGTGTGCAACACACAGTGTCATTACAACTGTTTTTTGGTTTGGGGTTTTTTTTTTGTTGGTTTTTTTTTTTTTTT
>RSEF01000001.1:137499186-137513669 GCA_003993805.1 Himantopus leucocephalus
CTCCCAGAGCCAGCCCAGCTGGATTGGGTCGGTTCTTCATGGCAGGGTCGGTTGGCGATGGCCAAACTGCCCTTGGTGCCCCCAGCTTGCGCGGACCCCGCTGAGGCCCAGTGTCGGCCGGTGGGCTCTCTGTGAGACCAGGCTGCTGAAAAGTGGGAGCGAGACCATCCCAGGGTAGCACGAGGACAGCCTCTCCCACGGTTCCCCAGGCCAGGCCAGTTGTGGTTATTAACAGTAACGAAACATTGCTTGTTAGGAAAGAAACCCAACTGGCTTCTCATTCCAAGCTAGAAAATGAGCTGGAAATGGGAGATGTCAAACTCCATGAACCGAGCTTTGTTTCAGGGCAAGAGTAGTGAATAATTCTTTAAGGCCAATTTTTGTTAGATGACTTCCAAAAGCATTTAATTATTTCTCATCTAAGGAAAGGTAAATACGTAAGACCTCACATAGCTCTAACATTTACTGATTTTTTAAATGCTAACATCACTGCAAACTAAAATTTGGACAATTAAGAATGATAATGTTGAGATAACAGTTTTAGAACCCTCAAACCAAGTAAATAGCTAAAAGTATGCCAATTTCTGACAGAATAATTGATGCTTAGAGAGGTGTTTATTTACATATCAAGGCCTCCATGAAGCCCTCAGGGATCACAGCTTGCTCTTCATGTTACACAGTCAGACTTCAAGTGCAGCAAAGTTTAATGTTTTTATGTTGAGAAGTTTCTCAGAGATCAGCATTTAGGCATCAAAAATTCAACCACAACAACAAAAATGTGAAAATCTAGAGAAACGGCTCCCAAGTGATTGGAAGGCAGTGCTATAGAAAGCCCTCAGTGTCAGGAGAGAAGCTGTTTGAAAGTTAGCTTCATCAGGTCCCAGCTCAGAGCCTTCTGAAAGGATTCCCAGTGATAAAGGCAAGCTTTGAATTGGCCCCAGGGTGAACTGTGGTGTTTGCTACTTTTATGGTAGATGTGAACACGACTCTGTTGATTTTTCACATGCAGGAGTGTGGTTCACGTAGCAGTAGCACTGGTGCAAGATTTTGGTCTGAAATAGAGCGCACGTCTCCCCTTCTTCCCTGCAGTTCCTGGAAGGTGCTGCTGAGTGCTGTGGGCTGGTCAAGGGTCCTGGGTGCTAGCGCGCAACGAGCAAGTCACGAGGCAAGAAGGTCATGGGAGATGCAAAGAGCCTCATATTCAGGTGGTCCAAACCCTTGTGAGCAGTGCTGCGGCTGATGCTGTCAAGGGCACTGCCCTTCTGTGGTGGCACCCTATGCACTAAAGCTACTCCCATGGAGCAGCTGCAGAGATGTGGGATAGGTTTCTCTCTTGGGTTTTCCTGAGGCTGGTAGTGTAAGAAGTAAAGTTTCACTGGTTTCTGGGAAGTTAATTTTGTTTTTTTATAAGTGGAATCTGTTGACGGGTGCTGATGGTAATTTTGGGGAGATAAACATTATTTTGGTAGCTCTTTTATCCCTATGCTAAATCATCCTAGCCATTAATGTCTTTTGGGTTTGCTTTCTGCAGAAAATTGTGTACTTTGCACATGAAATTAGTAGCTTGTTGAGGTGCCTGAATTATTTAATTTAGCCTAACTTTAAGCAGCAGTTTCTACAGACCATCGTGTCAGACGTGAACAAATGGTGATGAAATATGCCCATAGCTGTAATTTGAGATACTGTGTGTGAGAAGCTCCTGTAGTGTAGTGCTGAGCCTCCTTAGTACCTGCCTATTGCATGGAAAGTTTTTGGAAAGATTTCTCAGAGGCGAAATTTGGATGAGCCCTTCTTCTTGGAGGAGACTTTTCTAGAATTTAGACTAGACTTCATGCTCTAAAGCTGCTGATTTTAAGTAAAAGTCACTTAAGGGTACTTTGAAGTCTTTCTTGCTGACTGCCGTGTTTTATTGATGAATTACCTGAATGGTGGTTGTCATGGTTTCTGGTTTTTATAAAGCAGTTTCTACCTTTATTTTAAGCTTTTAACTGTTGCACAGGTTTTTAAAAGTACAGAACTACACTATCTCTTTATTTTGAACAACCCCAGAAGACTGCTTGATACCAAACTGTGGTTTTGATTTGAGTGTATCTTGTATTTGCAGGTAATGTACCTCAGTGTTTTGTTCTTGGTATGAAGATCACACAGGTTGTAAAAGAGGGTCGTTCTTGAGTTATGCACATTTTACTTCTGCTGTTTGGCCTGATGGCTATTAACAGCCACTTACACTTTGGAACCACTTTATAGTGAAACCTTTGATGTGCCCCTTCACCTGGTACCTCCTCTGTTCTTTCTGCTTAATAGAGCAACTTCGTGCTAGGTGGGCTTTCCATGACAGAGGAGCTGTGACTTGACTTGTGCAACATGGCATTGCACAACACTGCTCTAGAAGCAGTGAGAGAGATTTACTATTTCACTTGATTATCAAATCAATTTGCCCCTTCCGAATTCACTATAAACTGGGTCTGCTATGAATGGGAGCTTCAGAGAAGCCCGTGCTGATGGCATTGCATAGATTATTGCATCCTAATCTTGCATGTCTTTTCGCAAAGCTTTCTTTTATTCTTAATTCGTATTTCCTTTCTTGCTGCAGTTTTTTTCTCTATTTTGTGTTGTAGGATCGGGATATTCACCCCTTGAAGATGACGAAGATGTGTATGCACGCAATAGATATAAAGGTGAATGCTTTGCTTATGTGCTAAAGAGGATCAGCTGATTGCTGAGAGAAAGCTTCCTTCTTTTTCTTTTCATCGATTATAAAATCTTGGAGATCCAGCTCCATGGTTTTTCTCATGGATTTTTAGATCAAGATTTAATTTCTACTTTTTTTAACAATGGAAATTAGACCGAGTACTGATCACCACTTTTTTATGCACCTGAGTAAGTAACTTTTGCACTGCCTTTGCTCTTGGAAGATCAGGTTGTTAAATCATGAAAATCTCGGAAGAGCTTCTCTTTCTTCTTCATACATCCTAACAATACCATCAGTGATAAGCTGACTCAAAACCTGGGCATGCTGATGGTAATGTATAGAAGTACATGCAAGAGAACTTGATTTTCATGACTTTTTTTTTTTTTCTTAAAAAGTTGTTTGCATTTCAGGTTAACCTGCTAGCTGAAATGCCAAGTGAAGTGTGTTTAACGAATGAACGTGTACATTCCAAAATGAAAATATGTAGCTGGATGAATGAGTGAATGGACTTGCATGTTTATAAAACAAATCCAGGTTTTCTTCCCTATTCTAGAAGATTTTGCCATTCAGCAAGATGGAGAAGGTTTTTTTTGCCACTGCCAGTAAATCTTCCATTTACTGTGTCCATTTTCTTAAAAAGTTTGCTTCTGTCTCAATACCCCCTCCTCTGCCAAAATTCCTCAGAAGCCTAGACAGTAAAGAAACGTAACATTTAATTTGTCCCTTTAAATGGTAACTGCAGCAAACTAATCTTTGGACATGCTAGCATTGTAGTATAATCATTTTGATTACTTGAAAATACTGGGCATTAGTGTCTTGCACGTTATTGATTCTCCACAAAAAATCAATGAGCCTTATAAGAGGTAAGTCATAAAGTGTTTTAGACATTTATGAACAGCAGAGGAAAGCACAGATGCTATGCTGCTGATTTCGTAAATGTCTTATTTCCTCCCAGTAAAATACTTCAGTATAAAATTTTGCTTTCAAACACATGCAGAAATATTTCTCTGAAGTTTAATTTAGGTAAACTAATTTTTCTTTGCCTTTTAACATGTAACCCTCATCAGACACATATTAAAAGAATTCCAGAGATCATGAAGATAAATCAATGCCAATTCATGCCAGGGTAGGCAAGTAGTTAAAATGTGGATTCTGTATAAATTCCTTTTACATGGTGATCCAAAATGGATTATACTCATGTCAGCCAAAATGTCACCAGGGTAAGTGAAACATAATGACACATTCACACAGATATTAAAAACTGCTCTGAGTTTGGAAGCGCTACTGCCAAATGTTGAAGATCAGACAATGTGAATCTAAGAGTATAAAGCGTTGGAGTAGAAAAGGCTCACTCTTCATTAGCATACTTATTTAAGTTGGTATTGGGGGAAGGGGGTGGAGAACAACAAAGCAAGGAAAAATGGGCTGAGTAGCTACGTTCAGAGCTTCTCCTTACATGTGCAATCCAGCATTTTGGGTATGGCCCATTGCTTAGCAAATAAAACTTCCCAGTGACAAATAACTAAGTGAGTTTTCTTAACTGATGTTAACACACCTAAGTAGCATTATTTTTTTTCTTTGCACACATGCTCACTAAACAGTGCAAGCGAGCACACAAATTCGCCCTCTTTGGCATCTGCAAACAAAACATTGCAGTTTATTGGGGGGCCGAGGGCTGGGAGGGGGGTGGGAATTGACCTCCTACCAAACCCTTTTGTCTTCATGTGAATGTTTTTCAACTTGCTCAGCTTTCCAGAGAAACATCGCTGAGACTTTCTGTGCCCACAGCATTTTTAAAGAGTTTTTCCTTTCCTCCCTGGTGAGCCCTCAGCTCTGTCGGCTGCTGTACCAGCAAGCAACGGTACAACCTGTCACTTTGCATGCTGCTTGTGAAGGAAAGGCTCAGCTGAGGCTGGTGTTTAAACAGGACTGAGGGGGACTGGGGGAAACGATGCTCTAGAAGATGCTTTCCTTCCAGCCACGCGGCATGGCTGTCTGGGATCATATTTGATGAGGAAGGGCTTCCCAAATACAGCCGTTCCGGTGTTCATCTCGGCTCTAGTGCCGCTGCTCTGATGATCCTCGTTCCTAATCTGTTTTCTCAAATACTGTAATGATCAAACAGTAGCCCAGGCTGTAGAGGCCACGTTGTGGCTTCAGCCATTTCTGCTTGCTGCCTGTTTTCCAGTGGTTTCAGACACAGCATTGAGTCTCTGAAATGTTTTACCGCCAAGTGATAATGCAGGCTATTGTATCACTGAGGGATGGTGCAAACCTTCAGTTAAACAGAAAAAACACTATATAGGTCCTGGTAAGTAAAAACTCAAATTTCAGTTAGGTGAACAGAGCCCAGTACAGATGGTACAGCTCCAGAAGAGGTGCCTGGGAAGTCTGTAGTTTTTCTTATTCCCAAAGCCTTCAGGAACAGGGCTGATCTTGTCTTGAGGCAGGGAACAGCTTGTGTGACCTCTTGGGGCCTCATCTAGCCCTAATATTCCATAAATACTCCATGTAGCTGCTTAGCCTTTGAAAACAAATACGAGCCTCCACTTAAAAATAAACAAACTTTGATCTAAAACTTTGTTGTACTGTTTGATGTGCTTTCAGGCACATAAGCTTTTCAAGTTAGCTGGGTTTTTTTTTCAGTGATATCAGTTGGTCTAAACCCAGATATTTGCCCCCTTATAAACCCTGCCTCACCCACTTTCTTCTAATCACATTCAGTTCTAGAGTAAGCATAATAATGTTTTAGATCAAACAGATGTTCCTCCTAAGCTCTTCAAGTTATCTGCATCCAAAAGCACGTCTGTTTTTGTTTTTCTTTCTAAGAGTATCATTTGGTCCGGTAAAATATGTATTACTCCTCCCTAGGAGCCTTGCTTTGTTTCTCTCTGTAGACCACCGTAGCTGCAATGACGCTACAGGAATGGCTTTTTCTTTTTCAGTATTCCGTTTGTGCATCAAACTGCATTTGTTACCTGTTAGCTACTTTTTTTTAAAAAAGCTGTTTACTCAAGGCAAGCATGTTTGTAAAGCCACAAAAATTTGCAGAAAAACTCAGGCAATTTGTAATACCTGAAACAGCTGCTTTGCCTTTTGTTTTTTATTATTTTATTAGCCTCTTGATCACGTTGCAAAGTCTGTTTGTCTTCACACCCTTTACAAAGGAAATCAGCCATGTGCGTTTGCACCTTATATATGTGGAAAACCTGAGACATAAGTATCTTGAACTAATTTGCTGAAGGATTACCTAGCTGGCTGGAGCAAAAGCTCAGCCTGCCTGAGTCTCCATCCCCCCTGCTGTGCCCCTTCAGTAAGTGTTCTCCCGATAACTTCAGGTTTTAACCCCTCTGCAGAAAAACTGAGGCCTTCTCCTTAGTTAAGGAGATCCTACAGCAAGTGGGAAAAGCTTTTTTATTTTAATTAAAAAAAAAAAAAAGTTGAAGTTGAGGGTCTCAGGGCATGAGAAGAACAAGCAGGACAGAAAAGTTGGAAATTTTAGGGATGAGACCACTGAAGGGGAGATTGTGGAAAAGCTGTTGTTAGCTCAGGGGCAGGAGGATTTCTCCAGGAGGTGAATGAGAGAGAGGCTGCCTCTGTGCACCCAAGGAGCGTGGCTTTCCCCGGAGAGTGGTCGGAGGTGATGCTTTGAGGCTGCACCAGCGGCAGTGGGGTGGGCAGCTAAGGAGGCTGCAGAGATGGGTGCTGTCATCACTCGTTACTTCAGCAGTAGCTGATTGACTTCCATTCTTCTCAGCTCACACTCCTCACCTGCTCTCCCAGTTTTAATTTGGTTCACAGCAAACATGAAAAATGTGGGCCATTGTGGTACAACCCCTCAACAAAGTGGCCCAAGGCAGTTGGTTTTTTTTTTTTTTTTTAANTGGTAACTATGGGATATAAGAAATAGTTTTAAAAAAACCCAACCACAAACGAAAACCACTTTCCACCAAACTGCTTTTTCATAATTCTGTGGTAAATAGTGGAGGATGTGTTTGACGTTTAGTTCTTCCGGAAAACAGGACCACAGGTGGAAAAAAACAGAAACAGGATGATTGTGCGGCTGAGCTGCAATCCGCCCCTAACCTGCTGTGTGCTGTTAGGCTGGTCTGCTCGTTCCCAGTGTCTCAGTTACCGCGTATTTGGTGACACTGGGAATAACACAACCCACACATCTTTGTGAAGGGTTTTCACATGTATTGGTGAAATACAAAAATAAGCATGTCCCAGTGCCATACAAATGCTTCAGAAAAAGGCTAGTCTGGAGGAACATGCTGTTGGTCTAGTCAAAAGCTTGACAAGTAGTCTCAGATTTTAGTCCTCGGATGCTATTTGTGTTGATTCAGGACCAGCACAGAAAAATGTAGGTGCGAAATGTAGTTTCCATTGGGATAGTGTAATTATGTCCTAGAGACATTGTACACTGAATATAAATATCCTATGTATGAGAAATATGCCAGGCTGTATTGATTTTTGTTTATTTATATGTGGAGCTGATCCAAATCATGTAGAAAAATGTACATAATAATTATAGGAATTAAGAGCTAGAAGTGAACATCTGCTAAAGAGGGTTGAGAAATTATTTTTAAATGTCTCCTGTTACTTTGTAAGGATGAAGGCTAAAACTCTTTGTGTTTTGTTTGTTTTTTTCTTTTTCCATCTTTCTTACAGATTTCAAAAGTTTTGTTATGTACCTCCCGCATGTCACACATTGTCACACAGGATTTTAGGACCTGTCATCTTCCTCTTTTTGCCTTGCAGTCCCATCCCTCCCCCCCTCNCCCCCCCCCCCCCCCCATATGTCCTTTTCAAATCTCAGAGCTGAGAAGGGGCAGGCTTAGTCACTCCTTGTGTAGGAAACTCCAACCGAGATGCTGCCGGCTGCAGAAAAAGCACAGCTTTCTTGGTGCACCCTGTTGTCAAAGCTAAACAAAGATTTTGAAGCTTTGGCTGGGAACGGGAAGTGCTTATTTGATGCTGCACCCATCAGTATCACAGTGTGTATTAAATGCTCACAACATGGTACCTGTATCCTGAATGTTTTGAAGTGTAGCCCTGACCGTCTATTAAAGGTTCAGTTTTATGTACGTGTGTTTCCCTTTTTGCTGTGGGTTCGGTAGGAGCATTAGCCATGAAGTCCCAGCCAAATTCCGGCTTCCTTCTGACTTGGCAGATCCATCCATGTCACTGTCCTGCATCCAGGAGCAACTAGAAGGTAGTTCTCGTACTTTAGGCTACATTTCCGTGATACTAAGGAAAGGTAGTCCCTCCCCCCATCTTTTGAGGTGAAGAGTACAACACATGAAGTCCAGACCTTTGAGAACATTTATAACTGGATTTAAATTTCTGCAGCTTGGGTTCCCTTCTCTGAATATGTGCTAAGTATATAGCATGCTCATGAATACACATCGACACCCTCTGAAGGATTTAACAGTAGGAAGTGCAGGGGTTTGTGCTGTCGCATGCATGTTGCACTTGGAAGCTACAAATTACTACCAAAAAGAGAGGAATAAGGTCAGCTTTTTCTTAAAAGCTCTTCGCTTAGTCTGTTGGATTGGACACTTGCCTTCCAATTTAATCATGGCAATGATATTGTGCCCATTTGCTGGTAGAAGGCTATTTTGTTGGTGATATAAAGCATATTTGAGTGTTTCAGCGTGGCACCGCAGAACTGCTAAGAACAGTGAGGGAGTGTTCTTGCACACTTCCCAAGTTCCAGTTCAGTCTGAATCCTGGGTGCTAACTTGGAAAGTAACTTTGCCAAACTAGAGCCGTGAACAGTTGTTCTGACACATGGAGGATGTGTACAGACAGGCTTGACATATTGGCAAGGTGATTTATGTAAACCACATCCTTTATAATGGTGGGAGAGCGTGAACGATCACAGAGTTCAGCCAAGGCAATGTCCTTTACTGCACCGGTTATTATGGAAGATTTTTTTTATTTTCAATGGGCAGCGAGAGAGCTAAATATTGCAAAGATTACAACTCCAGCTAGACCAAAGGTGTTCTAGTGCAAACTTTTGTTACCAAAGGTGTTAGATGTGTCCATTTAAAAAACAAGAGGGGGGGGAAAAAAGATCCCGTTGTCATCAAACTGTCCACACGGTGGCACACTTATTCCATGGACAAAAAACCATAGCTGTCCCCCCAGATCTGATGGCTACAATCTTTAATGTTTTCTAATAAAAAAGAGCTGCCAGTAAAGGGCTGACCTCCTGGTGTATAAGACTCAGTGCACCTTGCTGCGCTGTTACTTCTCCACTTTGAGGATTGGTGGCTCTTTAAAGAAGACTTTTTTTTTCCATTCCTTCTCTGCGACCTTGAATAAAGTAAGTTATTTTATGTTTGTGTCTGACCTTTCACATTCTGCGAAGTACTGTGAGTGGTTTTTTTTTTGTTCTCTGTGCTAGAAACACCGTGGTGCTCCCCCATTAAGGTGAAACATGGTTATGCAAACTGCAGGACACCTCAAGGGGAATATTACAAGAATGTATTGGGGACAAGATGTGATATTCGCTGTCAAAAAGGCTACGAACTGCACGGCCCTCAGCAGCTAATTTGTCAGGCAAGCAAACGCTGGTCTGGGAAGGTGCTGTGCAAACGTAAGTAGCTATGAATGAAATCTGTGCGCGTGGCTTGCGCCTCAGGCTCAGCAGACAATAAATTTTACTTGCCTTTCAAACAGTTTTTGGAATTGTTATTTGCATTTTAAACATTAACAGTATACTTTGATATGTATATTGGCTTGTTGCTGAGGATCTTACAGTGGTACATGGCATGGTAAGTATCATGAGTGGTACAGACACTCTTGGCAGAGGACAAAGATAGGGAACCTTTTATGAGTGTGGGATTTTGATTTGTGGGAATAGTCTTGTGACGGAGCCATAAAGCTGCTTTAAGATATTGCCCATCTTGGATTTTGTAAGCTGATGCAATTGATATCAGGTGTCTAAGTGGGCTTTTGCAGTAAAACATTTTCTGAGTAGAGCGGAATAGGTACTTGCCATCTTTTTCCTATATGAATACGGTATTAGGCCACTGTGTATATAAATTTAAATTTGAAAAGTAGCTAGTAAGAACAGTGTGAAAAGCCTCATGTGGAACATGACTTTCTCCCGCTTGTTGTTTGCTGGCTACATCCTCATTTCTGTGTAATACCCCACATTTACATTACTCTAAAGGGGGAAATAACAGGTTTCCAGAAACCTTTGTCTTCTATTCCAGAAAAGCGCTGCCCCACCCTGTCCATGCCGACCAACGGGGGCTTCAAGTGTTTAGATGGTGCCTACTTTGGCTCCAGGTGTGAGTACTACTGTTCACCGGGATACCAGCTGAAAGGTGACCGTATAGTAACGTGCATGGACAACAAAGTTTGGAGTGGCCGGCCAGCGTCCTGCGTTGGTAAGTAGGATGGTTGGTCTGTATCCTGGAAAGTCCACAGCTTGAGGTACCTGCTGGTGCCCGAGTCATCCAAATGAATTATGAAATGCTCCTTTATCCAGTTCCTGGGGGAAAAAAAGCAACTGTCCCTTTTGTGGAAGCAGAGAACAGTTTTCCAAGGGATACAGAGTGGTCTTTGTCAGTTAGTACTTTCAGTCCCAAGTGACCGTCTTCCTTACACACAACCAGGTCCAAGCGTTGTTACCTTAAGAAAGATGAGGCTGCTGTCAGTGCTTTACAATGCTTATAACAGCCTTAGTGACTTGTTGGTAGTCTGTAATTACTATGCTGATCTTCTAGCATGTTCTCTGTGCTGGAGTCTGTCCTGCTCTTTGCAACTTAATGATAAAGCAGGTTTGAAACTAAACCCTTTGTCTGACCTCCTCTGTTGCTTTTCTTTCTTGGGATCATGATTTCCAAATATATCCAGGGAACATGAATGGATTGTAGTTACCAGTATGGTTGCAATGAGCTAAACTAAATTTCAGCCTAGTTTGCATTAGTTATACCAGCTATTTTCATTACGTCATCAGCAGTCTCCTGGGAACCTCATCTGGAATAATTGTTTTTATATACATAAATCAAAAGAGAGATAAACAAATTGTTGAGATTTAACTTTCCTTCCTGTTAATGAGATTTCAGCAGATAGTGAAGTCTCGGCTGCTGCTCTTGTTTCTGGGAAGTCTCTGATAAAAGGTTCAGCAGCCACCCACAAAGGAATGTATTTTTTGGCCATCTGAATTGGCTGTCAGTAATTTAAGCTTGTGGGTGGTAGAGTATTTGTGCTCCATGTTTTCTGTGTATGATAACTTGGTTTTCCACAGAATGCCTGTGGCTCAGTCTAGGTTAGCAAATGGCTTTGGAGTTTCTCCACTGTGGCCTGACGTTCATAGAATTTTGTTCAGGTTTCCTGTTACTTGGTGTTGTACAAACGTAGAAAGGAGCCTGCTGCTTAGGTCTAGATTGTTTGTGGTGTCTCTTGTTTTTATTTATAAAAACAAGCCTTGTCCTTGTCAATGGTGTGGGCAGAGGAAGGAAGACAAACCCTTTTAAGTTTGGGAATGATAAAATGTTGTCTTCTGTATTTCCTGGCACTGAATCTCATCTGTTTGCAGCAACGAGGTGCTTATTACAGAGGATGCTGTCTTGCAGAGTAGAGTAAGCAAGTATGTCTTCAGCAAAAAAAAAAGAGGCTAAGTTAGCACTAACACTTCTTTTTCATTCCAAAAATGCAGGATAGTTGTTGCATAGGGTATGATTGCAAGTCCCAAGTAACCCAGTAAAAGTAATACTATTATTTAAGTTCTGGTAATACCACATAGTATGGAGAAGATCCCTCAAACCTTGTGTGCACACAGTTCCTATGTGCAAATAGTGAGTTACGCAGTTAGTAAACTGTTTACTAAGGTTATCTTTTGACCTTTTGATAAGTAGGACAGAGATTATTTTTTTTTGTGACCAGACACGACCCGAACAGTATAATGCCATTTGCAATTGAACACGTATCCCTTACTGTAATTCAGTAGTTACAGAAAAGTCATTAGTGAAACGCAGCCTATGAAAGCTTACCAGTGGCCAGGAGAGAACTGGCTGAACAGATCACTTTCAGCTGAGGAGTCAAATTAAGGTTAGAGAAGCAATGAAATACAAAGGCAAAGAGGCTGGTTTATTTCTTTAGTATATAAGCAATAGTTGCACACTTCACAGTAGGGATGTTAGGTGTGATCATAGGCATGGGCTGGTAAAGTGCATGTCGCTGAGAACAGGTAGGGAAGTGGCCTGGGGATGCCACAGCTATTAGCATCAAGTATGGAAAAATTACTGCAGATCTGAATCAATAATCCTCTTGGAAACAAGGGGCTTTCCTCTACCCTTTTGTCCTGCAGTTGCACTGCTTAGTGTTTTTGCACAAAACTATGTGGGGTTCACAGTGCAGTAGTGAAGGTCTGTGTAGGAAAGGCATAAGGCTAACATCAGTGCTGAAACATGTATTCATTTAAAGGGGGGGGGGGGGGGTTGTTTGGTTTTTTTTTTTGCTGTACTTTGACTCAGNGTTTGGTTTTTTTTTTTAATTAAAGAAAATTAGTTATGTTTTAGCAGTCACTTATGGAGGCCCTTACAGACAGTGAGTATTCTGTCCTAACCGGACAGACTGTCTGTCCCCTCCTCCTGTAAGAGGAAGGATATCCTTCATGTTGCTGAAATAACTTTGATTAAAAAAGATCAACGTACGGCTGCTTTTAGCTAAAAACGCCGATACTCACTTGAATAATTTTTCCGTTATATCCTCAATGCACTGTGACATAGATTGAAATAGGTATTTTCCTCTAGAAGATTGAAAAATGTCACTGTCTTTTCTTCTATAAAGGTTTCATTTTCCTGCTGATTGTATAACAGAGGCTGTGGTAAATGGCTGTCACCATGCTAAGTCATCCTTTTGTCGCATCCTAAGACTGTATTGATAGGTGGTTAACTCACAGCTTCCAACTACGGATGTCTGAAAAAAGCTTATACAGGCCCTGATAATGGATGTTTTGAAATACAGAGCAATGCCTTGTGGAGGGAGGTGGGGAGAGCAGAACAATGTTTTTCATTCCCCCTTTTATGATTTCCAGTCTCTTCATTTCTTTATGCTTCTGACACAGATGAATGTTTTGAATTAACTTCCAGCCATCATTTAATGTCATTAGCAATCAGTAATAACAGTGTCTTTATGTAGCAACAGGCCATTTACCTATCCCATACGGACTCTTGAATAAGCAAGCAGCGGGCATTCAGTACCATCCCTCTCTTTCTTCCCTCTTGTCATCCCAAATTCACAAGCAAGTAACTGTAAGCCTTTAACAAACTATGAGAAAGCCAGTTAATAAGCTTTTAAAATGTTCTTGATATTGTTAATATGGCCAGTCCCAGAAGTATGTGTTTTTTAAAAAAATTATCTAAAACCTATTTGAAAACTTAGCTTTTTTCTCCACAAAGTTCAAAAGAAACATTTAAAATTCGATATTCCACTGCTGATCTCCTGATGCCACGTCTGCAATGCCGCTTCCCAGTGTGGAGCCAGAGTACCAGTTGCTGCTGCCGAGTAGCCAAGAAGGGTGACAACTGACAAGAATGTAAGAGAAGTAGTGGCTGAACAGCACCAATTTTTTTATGAAAACTCAATTTCCTTGCCCATGATGTAAACCTTGCAGGCGAGATTCACCCGTTTAATACATAATCGTGCTAAACAGCTTAAATAAATGCGCTTGGCTTTTCATTGGTCTTTCAGCAGCGACACTGTAGTAAAAGTATAAGACCAGCCGTATGGGGTCAGACACCTTGCAGCGTGTCCTGGCTCCAGCTCTGGCCAGGAATACTTATTAAGTGAGGGAGTCTCACAATCCGGCGCTTACAGGATTATTTCTCCCTCTGATAAAACCTCCTGAGCAATCAGCAATCTTGTTGGTTCCTCCGCTGGGGTTTGTTTTGCAACCAGTTTAGTTTTCCAGCCTGCAGGTAGGCACCTTGCTCATGTCATAAATTTCATTGAAGGGCTGGGGTGTTTTTTTTGGGGGGGTGGGGGTGTTTAAGTTCTGTCACTTGTGCCGTTACCTGGATGTTCTCTGGTCACCTTCTCTGCATTTAAATGGGTTGGGGTTTTTTTTTAGACCTGTCATCCTTCTGCCAAGGTGCTTAATGTGCTGTAGGTTGGCTGCAACTTTGTACAAGGGCACAAGGAAAAAGGCCAGAGCGCTGTTTGGTTTAACACATCACAGTGGCCACTGCACTTGAAGAGCCTCTTTGGTAGACATCTGCTTTCCCTTGGTCCGCTTCAAAGCAGAGTTACTCTGGTGGGATTCATTTAGTGCCTGTTGAATGCTAAGAGGCAGCTGAAATGACCAAAGAAAATATCCTTTCCAGGAATTTTTAAGCCCAACTAAAAAGGCTGCCTGGCCCCTGGGTGCTTGGTGAGTTGGTTCCCACAGTAACCGTATTGTTTGTCTTTATGATGTGGAAGTCCAAGCCAGTTCATACCAACCAGTCTTCTCTGTGCTAAATAGCGTAATGAGCTTCCTGATTAATTAAGTGCTTAAAACACTGGGTCCTTAAATGCCATTCTGGCTTTTATTCCAGCATTACATTTATTTAATGTATACTGGCCGTAGCGCAGTGGTGAGCTGTGGCCACAGTAAACTAACTTGAGCCAGAAGCAGCCTTGGTGAGACTGGATTATTTCCTACCCTAATTCAGCTACAGTGGGGGATTACTGAGAGCGATGTAGCTCTGTAGAGGAGAGCAGAGTTCTTGCTGGCTGCGCTGTGAGCAGTTTTCCACACATAATACAAAGGTACTCTAAAAATAAGGGA
>RSEF01000001.1:137519526-137553338 GCA_003993805.1 Himantopus leucocephalus
TTTTTTTGCAGCGTCACCAAATGTCACTTTTTGTTGAAGGGGGGCAACATTTGTTAAATGCTTTCTTTTAAAAGTATCCAATAACATGAGTAGCACTGATGTCAAAGCAGGCCAGTTCTGAAATTTACATCACTTCGCTTCATTCCACTGTGGCAAAAAATGCCTTTTAACTGTCAGTCATAGGTGCTCTTTTGGTTAGTTATGGTAAAATTGAGAGGGGAAAATTCCAGAATACCTGGTTACTTTCAGGTTGTCACCTTATAGTTTATTCTAAATAGTTTCTGCATTATTTTTGAGATTTTAAGCATTCCAGAGGAACACTTTTGTGATTACAAACGTGCACACCAAATAGACAAAGGTGGGGGGGGGGTTGTCTGTTTTTAAATGGATTTCTCAATTTTCTTCTTTACATTTTCAAGCTTTGCCTATAGAACTGTGTTTTTAAATGCTTTTAATACCTAATTTGGAATGTATTTAAATAATGTTAGATGTTATGTTAGATGGCTAAAATATATTTCTTGCAAGGAAACGTATCAAGGAGAGTGCTTTTTAACATGAAAAGTGTTGTTTTAATCAAGATTTAGCTTTTAGGAAACTGAGAAGAGCTTTCAATTGGAGATCTTTACAACTCTAATGTCTTCTTTACAATTCTAATTTCACTTTTATAGAATTTATCTAGTTTTAAAAATAATTAAAAGCTAATAAATAATTTGAGTTAATCCAGTGTGAATAACAGAAAGTCTGTTCTTTTATAGTCTATTAATATCTGTATTTAATAATATGTGGAGGCTCAGAGATTAGTTCCCCATCTCTGATATGAAGCGAACGCAAGAGTTTACAATCCGTATAGACAGGACAGAGGCAGGAGGAAGACAGAAGCTCAGAGAAGTGAAGTGACGCTTCCATATCATACCAGTAGCTTAATGTTGGGGAGTATTAAAAAAACCCCAACATTTTTTTCCTCATGAGCAGGAGCCCTATCAATGTATATACATTGTCTCTTTAATCGACCAGATTTGTTACCACATTTTTTTTTGCTAATTTTTTTATGTGAATTTTGAAACACTTTTTTTACATAGCTCAGACTGCTAGTGTACTTAGCTTTGTTGTGTGTGCTCTGCTTCTTTTTAGCACCTGTACTTAAAACTAACAAAATATAGTAAAATGTTTTCTGTGATTATGTAGCTCATACAAAATCAGATCTTCAGAAATGTTATTTTGTGGAAACAGTTGATAATACAATGTGAGTTTAAAAGAGAAAAGGAATAGAAGTGAAAGAGAATGATGTAGCTGGACATGGTAAAATGCTGTTTTCAAAAGAAGACAGAAAATAATCAAAAAGAAAATAAGGTGACCAAAGAACGAAGTTTTTCCCATAATGTGTATGATATAGATAAGACACTTGCAACAGTGGTAAAATTATAACAAAAAAAGCAAAAGGAAAGTCATTGCTTGACAAATTGAGGAACAGGGACTTGAGAAGAAGTCTAGAAATATTAAATAGAGGATTTTTGAAGCCAAGGGAAAAAATTCTAAACTAAATCTGAAAAAAAATTAAGAGTTTTGTGAGTACAATATAGATTCCGNCAGGGACTTGAGAAGAAGTCTAGAAATATTAAATAGAGGATTTTCGAAGCCAAGGGAAAAAATTCTAAACTAAATCTGAAAAAAAAAAATTAAAAGTTTTGTGAGGACAATATAGATTCCANTTAAGAGTTTTGTGAGTACAATATAGATTCCGTTCTCCTGTCTGGTATGTTTAAAGGGAACACTAGTAATGTTAACACTGGTGTTTTTTTAAATACTGGCATGAAGAGAGTTAGAATAGGAGAAAGTCCTTAAGAAGGCAGTTAGAAAGAAAGAAAATAATCAGTATTTATCTTTCCCTGCTTTTCAAGGTTCAAGAATACTTCCTTGTGTTCTCCTCCTACAGCTAGCTTTTTTGTCTGAATTTTCATGTACAGCAACACGAAAGTTGGTTGACATTAAAACTCTCNAGAAAGAAAATAATCAGTATTTATCTTTCCCTGCTTTTCAAGGTTCAAGAATACTTCCTTGTGTTCTCCTCCTACAGCTAGCTTTTTTGTCTGAATTTTCATGTACAGCAACACGAAAGTTCGTTGACATTAAAACTCTCACAACGTATCATTATAAGTTTACAGAAGGGGGATTTTAACAAAGATTAAGTTAAGGTGATATATGCAGACAGTGCAGCAGAGATGAGAATTCAGAGATTTCAAGATGTTAGGAGGAATTAGTCATAAAAGAAGTATCAAGAATGATGCCAAGTACACAGAAATATTTGAGACAATCTTCAAATCTCTACTGAAAGCCTGCAAATGTTCATGAATTTAATTGTCCTTCTATTGTCCAAACTAAACACTCTTGCTTATGAGATATTTAGGCTTTGCAAAATNATGTTCATGAAATGTTCATGTTCATTTGCAAAAAAAGGAATCATTGGTGCAAAGCTAGTGGAGGCTGTAATTGAAGGTAACTGAAAATAGAAGATTAAGTAAGTGGATTTCTCAATACAGTTCCTATCACTGGTATGAATTGAGGGCATTGTTCTTAGGTAGAAAATCCAATGCAAGTTCATTGTTTGCTATTATTATTACTGATAAGCCTTTTGCTCAGTTTGATTCCCCATTAACAATGTGAGACTGGCTGATCTACTTATGCTTTTGAAATATGTTTTTCAAATATGTTGGTGGGTGATTAGTCTAATAACTTGCTGAGAGGGGCCAGGTAATCAGCACCAACTCAGTTCCCTTTTTCATTCCATTCTAATTTACATGGATATAACCACTACAGCACACGGGGTCTCATTGGTAGCTGGAGCAATCTGCACAGCTTATTCATATATGGCTGCATCAAGTTACAGCATCTTATTTTTTGGTTACTCTCTCTTTCTATTTTTGTGCTACTGTCTTTGTCTGATTGTAACCTATATGTTCCTAGTAAATTGTACTAACTCGAGGTGCATGATGGCTAGCGATGGTTACGACATCATTAAGATTGCTTTCTAAAGTGGACTTAAAGTAGGACATGAAATTTCTCTTTCCTAATACAGTATTGTTTAATAACAGGATTTTTTTTTCTTCAGAGTACAGGAGATATACCCTTACAATGCCCATATCCTAGAAACAGCAAGCTTCCATCTCACCTTTAAATCACCCAACTGCTTCTAGTCATTTCACAAAATATTATCTTCCATCACAACCATTAATTTGTACTAGACATCTATAACTTTTCTAGCTGGGGAAAATATCTGCTGAAAATGGCTAAATAGAGATGGAAGGCAACATGGTGTGATCTAACTTATACGATAGTAGTAGTCTTTTTCTGAACTTAATTCAAAGAGGAACTAACAGAGTCTTAGCTTCATCCTACACAGTTTTCTTTTACACCTGTATTGCTACTGCAGTTTTTCATCAAAAATAATTATTCTATGGCTTTTCAGAGTAGAAAGACTGATGGATATTTCCAAGATTTAGGGTTTCTTACTTGCAGGGTGCACACCACTTGTAGAATGCAAACCACTTTCATTTGACCAGAGGCATCGCGCACTGAGAATCCCCAGGGCTACTGTTTCCGATCTGGGGTAAGAGAAAATAGTGGGCTTCTGATGTAGAGAAAAATAATATACAGATTTGAATCAGTAAAGGCCAAAACAAGTGTGAGGATGTCCATAGCTGAATAAGGTTAGAAAAAAAGTCTCTAATGATAAACACACGTACACCAAACATTTCTGTCTTGCTGTCACTCCGTGAAAAGTATTCCTTTTGAACATACTGGAAACCGCTACCTTATTATACACACTTTAACATTCAATATCATCTTCAGGTACACACACATATGCATTATGTAAGTATCTATATATGTATTTACCTTTTTTTTTTCTTCTCCAAATTACATTGTGGGTATGACTGTAGAAGAAGTTGATAATTTCTACAATAGTTATCATATATTCTTTTCATAATTTCTACAAATATCACTCCTTATGGTCTCCCAAAAAGCTAATGATTCTGAAATTTGGTAATGATGTTTTTTCTCCTTCAGATGCAGTTAAGAAAAACCACATTTAGTGCTTGCAGTGGAAATCATTGATACAGCAATCCTTATGACAAATCCTTTTTATGCTGCCTTATACCAAGGGAAAAAGAAAATAAAGCAAAACCCAAACAGAAAAATGTCTGCACTGCAGATTTAGTGACAAGGGCTCGCCCCTTTCTAAGCTGACATGGGTTTTCACTTCTTTCCAAAGCATATTTCTGTCTTTCAAGAGAAGAGGTCCTAGGGGGTTTTTCTCATGACAGCCAGAAGTAAACTGAGGCTAAGTGGTTGATAAGACTGAAAGTAGGTCTCTCATACAAGATTTATCTTTAGATATTCTTATATGGTAAAGTGCTAAAATCATAAGTAAATATTAGGCATTAATAGATATTCATTTCACAGTCAGACTAAATGCAGTGAAGCCTCCTACACTTGACAGAATTTCCTCTCAATGTGGAGGAAATTTTTCTGCTCTACTATGGAGTCCATGGTGACTTGTTGAACGGAACTGCCCTTGGACAACTGCCCCTGTGTTGTGCCGTTTGCCATGTAGCATGTGGGCAGCAGGGAGGCTGTTTGGCTCAGCTTCTGCTAGACCAGCTCAGCCCCCCCTCAGGGATTTGATCCAACAGCTCCCCTCGAAAGCAGAGTGTGAAGTTGGTGCAGTCGCTGCAATGACTAAGAGTTCCTCCAACCAGGACACTCTGCAACTGCAGCTCCCCTCCTCCTCCTCCAGAATCCCTCACTCTCTCTCTTCAGCAGTGAACCTCAGCACTTAAGCGACAGCTTTTAATGTTCCTGCCAGTGGTGATGTCTCACAGAGCTGAGCGCTACAGACGCAGAATGTTTGTTTGTACAACACAGGGGAATTTTGCATGTGCTGTTGTCTTATTCTGACTGCCCTAAGCGTTGCCTTTATCAAAAGATTATACTTCCCATTGTGTCCTTCTTATGGAATGCATTTACATTTTTATGCCGTTGCCAAGTTTTTGAATTTCTTTGTTCTTGAAAGGCATAACATCAAAAAGATTCACTACTCGTGCATAAACCGTGATAAAAAAACATAGTCAAAGTGGTTAGGCCAGGCATTCATTTTGGCAAAGCCTGTTTTAATTATCTTTTTAAAGCTATTTTATCCTTCAACCAGGCCTTCAATGACAGTTGACATTTTCTAGTCACTTAGACTAGTTGTTGTACTTCACTGTACTTCTCATGCTATGTCTCTGACAGTTAAGCGTCGTTCCCGTCATCTTTAAAAACAACTGCTTCCGAGCAGGTTCATTGAGGAACTGATGCCTTTGAGAGGTAAATGATACTTGCATATGTGCTCCTCCCGGACTTTCAGGCTTGAAATCAATCCCTGAGAGCTGAACATCTGTGGGAGCACACTGAGGTATTCACATAAGGAAGGCAATGAAATAATTTCTTCGTTCTAGCAACTCTTAAAGGTGGTTAAGAGGAAAACAGTACTCCAGATAGTGTCAATTTAAAATAAGACTTTGCATTTATTCATGATTTTTTTTAAAGGATCATAAGAACTGAGTATACAGTGGTAAATGCTAGGATTTATTCAGTATAAATGCAGTAATATGATTAATATTTGTTATATCTCACAAGCATATTATTTCTAGAATTACTATCTTTCTAACAGAAATATTCTTAAAAATCATTTTGAGTTATCTACCTCATAAATTTTAATTGTGTAGTTACGCTATTTTTCAGCTTAATCTTCACACTGTATGTTGAAGCATATTGTGCTCCACCTTCAGATTAGTTTGTTTTAATTGATTCTCCTTCTTCAGGAAGAAGAAAAAAAATTATGGGAGAAATATCCAAAGAAAATAATCCCTGTGTAAACTGCATGCATATTTGGAAATGTAAAATACTAAACAGGGCTTGCTTTTTTTTTGATAGCATTTTAACATTTACAGCTATACTTATGCTAGTGCATGTAAGCTTTTGGGGATGGTTCAGCATATGTGGAACATTAAGGATTAGACACTTTTATCCTTTTTTCCTTTGTCAAAAAGAATGTTCAATTATTGTTAGCTTTCTCAGTAGGTGCCTTTCTGCAGTACTGCAGTCTGCTAAGTGTTACACATCTCCCTGTGCCCTTTTGAGATTCAGAACAGCTTGATTCTTGTAATAAACTAACATGTTTTGAAACAATTCAGATGTAGCAGTGCTTCAAGGACCTATAGCCTGCGTGGAATTTTGTGGGGCATGGTATGTGTGTAATTAAAAATCTGTGCAAATGAAGCATGGTAGCCCATTTAAAATTAATAACAAAAGCAACCTATAATTGCTCACAGGCTGCTGGTGAACTTTAGGTTACATCATCCCTCATGCAGCAGGTGTTTTAATATTGCTGTTCTGAGAAGGCTAGTAACGTTGCATCTGCCATAACCACAAATAAGTCACTACATTTGTAAACCTGTACATCTCTATGTTTTTGGATGTCATAGCATGTAGGATTGCATTTGCATATAAACAGATTAAATTTTCTTACCTAATTAAAAACATCTGTGATATGTATTTTGCTTGTTCTTATAGTCTGTATAAACTATAAACTGTATTACCGAGAAACACATTCATTCTGTCATGTCTGGCAGATCTTGAATATTTGTGTGTATATGGAATTTTGTCAATTAGTAGTCCATTCAATAAAAATATTCTGGAAAAAAAAATCCTGAGCAAAAATAATGGGTATAGTTGTCATGGTTACAGGTCTAGTACTGTGGACTTTTGCCTGTCCCTCTCAAGTTCACCTGTGGAATGACAGGCGTGATTTGCACCTTGCTGAATTGAAACAGCGCAGCGGAACCACACTTCAATTTCTTCCCCTTCTAATCTGCCCTTCAGCAATAGGGCTAATGTGATAGGTCCAAGTGTTAGCCCTTACTAGTAGCCTGTGACAGAACACATTCAGAGTGATATAAAAAGTAACATTTTTGAAACAAAACGGTAAATGAGCTAGCAACAGAGCAGTAGTTTCTTTACAACCAATGCCCTTGCTACTTGGTTTGAGTGTTTGAGATACTCTGTACATAGGTCATCATTTTGCTTTTCCTACTTTGTCATACTTACAAACAATTCTTATTTTACCCCTTAGCAAGTAATGAATTATAAACACACAGAGAGTACATAATAGTAATGAAAAAGAACATTTATATTTACCAGTTCCTCACAGTCATATAAGTGTGTCTGGGGCAGAAGATAATGGGGTGAGGAGAGGACAGAGGGAAGGTCCCTGTCAGTCTCCTCTATCATGCTAATTCAATTGCTATGACCTTTGAAAGTATGCACTGAGTCAGAAAACAAGAAAAAGTCAAACTTTATAGCCTAGTACTTGGGACGGTTAATAAGAAGTGGAGTTCAAATCAAATATGTGATTTTTTAGTCTTTTACAGTGTTTGTTTGGGGTTTTTTTTCCTATTCTCATAATTACTTGAATCTAGGACATGAGTCTAAATATTTAGACACATTCAAATTATAGTAACAGCAACAAAATTGTCTAAGAGCAATTGCTTAGAATATCCTATTGCTTAAAGGTGAGAACAACTTCCCTCAAGGTATATGTTCAGTCCCTCAAGCAAATGAAAGAATTGTATATACATTCTCAGAGCCTGTCAGGGCAGTCCAACAGTTAAGCTATTGTATCAATAGATTCACAAATCCAGAGCAAATTTTTGATATATTTATTTCTTCGTTGCAGGTTTCTGAAAAATAAACAGTTCAGAAATATCAAATAAAACATTAGATTGAGTCAAAATTATGTTTTTAAGATGACAGGGAGCATATTAATTTCTGACAGGAGAAAATAAAATACATTTCTCCATCCAATCTATTTTTTTTTATTTTACTGTCAAGCTCCCCCATAAATATCATAATTATAATTCTATTACAAGTAGTGCTATACTTTCATAACTAGACAAGTTTGCATCATGTACTACTGCCATTGTCTGCCTTTGAAGCTATAACCAGGTTGTTCCTGAAGACTATTTGTGATTAGGTAATTCTAGGTGTGTAATTAATGCTTTTTGTTAGTAAAAAACTGTAAGTTCACCTCATTGGTTTTTCATGGATGAATTTCTCTCATATCTTAAATCCTCTTGTCCACTGAGTAGCCTGCTGCTGGAATTTGCTAAGAACTTTTATTTCTAGAGCAGCTGCAAAATAAATGGCCCATATAGAATTCTGGCTTTTAATTTATCCCAGACACTGGAAATTCCTGCATTCTGATACATTCAGTTATGAGGTAGCCTTGCCTAATTAACCAGCACAGGACCGCTCTGACATTTTTACTGAGTAGTCAATAGATATTTCTTGTCCATTGCAGTGATTTATTTGTTATGGAGTCTACTGTCTCTCAAAATATTTCCTTTGCTTTCTCTGTGGGCACAGTAGAGTCCTAATTGTTCTTGACATATTTATGAAATTATAAATATTAGGGAACTTCTGTTTCCCACTGTGGCAAAAGACAGATGGCATTTTATATGTTGTCGTCAGAGAGTGAGAGTATGTGTGTGCAAGCAGCGTAATTGAGAGATTTGGATGCACTTTCAAGGCATTATTTATTTCTGTTTATGGCATTTGGCACTGATTTTGTAGTGGAACTTTCTCTGTGAAAGGGATTTTTTTTTTATTAAGTAGAAAGAAGCTCATCAAGTAACCTTGTTCTTTTGGTATGTTCTTTTCCATGTTTATCTTTCTGTAATATAACTCATTAAACATTCCTACAGAAAACTCAGGTATTCACAAGTCACTGCTCCTTTCACCCTCAAATATACATTTCAGAAATGAAAAAAGGTTCAGAGAGGGTATGTTACTGGTTTGTGTTGATTACCAGTACTGGATAAAACTATCACTAATATCAAGAAGGAACAGTTGTCAGAAAAGTCTCAACCGTTGCAGTCATAGACTGGGGCATATTCAGTTGCTGTGTGATGTTAGCATTATTACAGTGAGAGTTAATCTGAATTCAGCAGCCCTTGCAGCCTTTGTGAGGGCTATCCTACCGAAGTCTTTAGCCTTTAGCATCACTCCATAAGAAGCTAAGAATTTCTTCGTTTGCATTCTATTCTCTGCTGTAGGTCCGTGCTATTCACTGTAAGTTGATCCAGAGTCTTGCTCTCTCTCAGAAGCGACTGCAGGTTACATTCAGTTAAAAGGCCGGGTGCTATTTATTCATGGTCAAATAAAAATTCATCTTTAAAAACCTACTCACCACTGACATGTTGTTTTGCTGCATAGAATGTAATTCATCTCTCATACAAGGCCTTTAGGTCTTCTTCCTTGAGAGATCATTGTATTTAAAGCAAACTGTATCATCTCTCTGGGAGACTGCTGCATTTTGTGGTGCTCTTGGATTACGTACAGTTTCCCTTATTCTAAATGCAGGTTATCTGGGATGCCAGATTTTTTGAACTAAGGAAAACCTGTACATGCTATTTCTTATGGAGGAAAGGTTTTAAAAGGCTGATTATCCACATTTTTTTAAATTGGGGTATGAGTGTTACTTCTCTCCAAAACTGTATAAGTATTTTTAAGAAAGCTACTAATGTGACCCACTAAGTGAGGATTTGCTTTTTCTAGCAAATCAATAAAGCTATCTGTGTCACTGTTAAGTTGTGCTAGCTCTTGAATAAGCATTTTATTTCATTTGTCAAGTATAACTCTTCCAGGTTTTCAAAGCTGCTGCTGTCGGCATGTGCAAATCTGGTTGACATAGGAATGGAGTGGCTAGGACATGTTAAGTGCAGACTGGGTTTCCAGATTGTTTAAGCATCAGACACTGGTAAACCTCTCTTGTATCTATATATGCACAACAAAATAATTTTCAGAGATAATAAACTTCACAAAATTTGAGTGGGTTTTCACAGACAGAGTAAAAAACCTGTTTCTATATGTAAGGTGACTCCTTCAAAAAATGTCATTCCCCACTCTAAATTATATGCTACAGTTTCTCAGCATAATATCTAAAAACTGTTACTGTAAGAAAAATGCTGTGTATTTTCTTTGAGAAGCTGTTACTGGATTCGTTTGTCTAGAAATTCCAGAAAAGCAACCCAAGCAAAGATATTAGCAAATGTCAGCGAATTTTAAAATGGAACCAAGTAGGCTAAATTAATAACCTTTTACTTTCCCCCTTATTAACCCTTGTCCTAAATCTCATTTGCTGCCAGTATTGCAGAAACTTGAGGTTTTGTGTGTTTTTAATTTGTGAGCTCTGCCTTTTGCACATAAGAGGAGATAAGAATGTAAACAACACTGTGAAGTGTCAAATTAAATTTACAATATGAATTCTGGTGATTGTTTATTTAATATACCTTAATGAAATCATAGAAGTATAAATATGCAAAAATAATTCGAATGCTGTTATAATATTAGCAGAAAGGATTGGAATAGTGCTATTATTTCCAGTTTTTACTAATTTTGTGCATAAAAAATAATATTTAAAATGTAATATTGCAGTATTTACATTTGCTAATATGTCACTGATTGTGAGTTCCAACCATAGTATGCATGCACCAACAAATGTATTAAATTTTATATAAATTTTATATTTCGTTCATTTGTATAGATGCATTAGAGAATACGCAGCAACGATCAGTCAATAGGTAAATGACATGTCAGATACTAGAATGAATTTGGCTAGCCGTCACTTTGCTTTTCTGTGAGCTGAGGAAATACTTTAGAAGATACTTTGTGGTGTTGTTATCTGTCTGTTCAATATCACACTTCATTTCTCATCCAAAATTTGAGCTGATTTGCAATGAACTGGCACATACTTTCCTTTACATTGAAGTATCTGTCAGACCTCATATTACTGTTTACTGAATATTAGTTTGAGTGTCTATGGTAAACTTACATATCCACAAATATTTTTTCCCTTGACAAATACAGTGAGTTTTTTTCAGGTGAGATTTTTGGAGAGGTATTTTGAGTCCTGCTCACATGCTTGTTTATCTGTACTGAAAGGTCCTTTCTTTTTCCTTTTTTGTTTTACACTAAGGTATATTTATTTTGTTCCACTGAACTTTTGACCTATATTTTTCCATGAAGACTAGAGAAATCTTACTCTCATGCTTCTGTTTCAACTGGTTTGCCCAATTTCCTACCAACAAATTTATGGAAAGATCATGTAACATTTTTTCTTTATTACTCCCTATAATATCTTGTGTGTCACAGTGGGGTTTATTAAAAGCATAATTTGTAAGTGGTATGTTGTAGATCTGATCTCAAGGATCTTTCAAACAAACATCACTTTTCTGTAGGTATGTGAAGAGATGAATAGGCAAAAATGTCAACAAGTACTACAGGGATTCCTGTATCCTATCTGTTTAGAATCTTCAGGTCAAAGTTCATTTGATCTTAACTAATGTTCACTTGTCAGAATTAATGTTTGCCTTTACACTGGAAATTGGAAATTATCCTTGAAAACAAGCTTTGAAAAGCATTAACTTTACCATTTTGAGATTTTTTTTCTTGGTTTTGTATCAAATAGTTCTGAATGGTGTTTGCTTCTTTTCAAGCAAGATATACTTTTTTCTTTCTAAATATGAAGATGTTGGCTGCATTCAGAGTCCCTGTTCTAGAATACACATAAACATTGTTATTACTCTTTGAAAGTGATACGATGTGGCATTCAAATCAATATTACTTGCTGTAAAATATGGCCATTGGTATCACATTGTGTATTTTAAAACGTCATACTTTTTGCTTAGGCTCCATATAGTAGTCACATTGTAATTGCAGTAAACCAAGCTTTTTACGTAGCAGGTATTTTACAGATACAGCTAAAGAAAAAGCATCTGGCATGAGTGTTTTGTATGTCACTATTGTGGATATATGCAGTACTAAATAATGTGTGGGACACAGAACCTAGCAAGATCTGACTTTTAATTTTTTTCAGAAATGTGCATAGTGTGTATGAAACATGGGAAATGTGCATATGGAAATTGCTCTCCCATCATTTTCAATTGGCAATGCATCATCATCCCTTATGTCCATGTTATTTCAGACTCAGATTTCATACATGTTTAAAAATATAACTCCTAATAATGAGAAATGTCATAGAAAAGTTGTAGTCCAGTAAGTACAATAACAGTAATTCCTGGGGTTTGGAGGGGTTTACAAAGGGTTTTGTGGTTTTGAAAATTAGAATGAATTATAAAAACATGATTAGCATTCCTGGTAAGGTATTAAAGTAAATGTGTTATTTAGGAAGAATGCTTCTTCTTTTATAGTGTACGTGATATATATATACTAATTATTGTTTAATATTAGAAAGAATTAGAAGTTTTCTCTCACTAAATTCTCTTGATTTATCATTTATCTACACCTTATTTGTCCACCAATATATTGAGGAATTAGTAAGGACAGCCTGATAAAGTTCAGCATAAATATGGCAGACAATATCCATGACATTAATGAAGGGTTAGTTTTATTTAGTGTGGAAGTACACAACCATAAAGCTCTTCTACTTGGAAGATTAATGGAATTTGACTTCATCATTTCTTATTTTATTGAAAACATAAATTGCTCACACAATTCTACTGTGGGTTTTCCTGAAATCTACTGAAAATCTGCCCAAATCACCATTGTGGTCAGGATCCTATTTCATAGAACTCATTTTGTATTTTATAGATGCATAGAGAAATAAACATAATTTTCCTAAAATGACTTAAGTGCTCAGCAGAAACATGTTAAAGAGGTCAGAAAATTATATTCATTAATAATAACTTATTCAGGGAACACACTGTTTTTATCCCAGAATAATGTTGTCTTTTTTTGTGTGTGAGGTGTTGCTTTGTGCTGTCTTTTTGCCTTACCTTAGCAGAATGAGATCAAATGCTTACTCTGTGGCAGAGCTTGGAACAGAAAGTGATCCAAATCCTAGTGAACTTGATTAAAAGATTCCTTTTAAACTAAAAATGTTATGCCGAAAAAGAAAATAGATAAACACTTGTCAGATTTAATGCCTTTGCATTTGCCTGGCTGTGTTTCTATGAAACATTATTGTAAGAATATATTAGGGTTGATAAAATTATTTTGGTTAATTTAATATTTTTATGATACCACCTGTATTATGGAAAAATTATTTTTTATTGGTAAATACAGAATAAAAAATTTCAAATGAATGGTGATCAGGAATCACTCTATGGGAAGTATGAATACAATTTTTGTAATTCTGGCTTATCTTCACTTAGAAAATAGGCATTCTTAGCCTTAAGATTTAGCAGATTTTTTTAAAGGAAATTTTATAGGGTTAGCCTGCTAGAGTATGGTAGAGAATTTAAAAGAGAACCCTGTCAGGAAGTGATCTGTCTTCTTGCTGAAGTCTTGTGTAGGTTCATGTAATAAAGTCGAAGTTAACATATAGTTAAAGGTTCAGTTAGAAATTCACATGTATTCTAGGAAATGTTGTTAAATTAGTATCCTGGTATCTAGAAGGGATAAAATTTTTGAATATTAATGAAGTTCTATATTAAAAATGAGGATATGTGGTGCTCAAAATTTCTTGGGTCTTTTAGATATTTTTTAAAAGCTGACAAATTCCAAGCTGAGATATATAGACCTTTTAGGGAAATACAGCAATTGGTTTTACTGTAGCTTCCAAATTTCAAGGTAATTTCTATAATTCAATTGATTCAATGGCATTTGCTTCTCAAATGAGAGACTTGTGCTACTTAATAGACTGTAGCTTTCAAATACCTTGCATGTGCAGCAACTCATAAGAGCAGTTACTTGCTTGTGTGGCACAACCCTAGTATAAAACTGGACTAAATTTGTCTTCAGTAAGTTTATTTTGAATTTATTGTGTTGACAATAATAGGATATGACTCAGAATTTTGTAAGAACATTTAACCATTTGAAGTATATTTTACCACAGCATATTACATCTAGAGAGCACAATAGCTGTAGGATTATTAAAGAAATTCTAACTGGCCTTAGCTGCTCAGACTTGAAAACAAAAGGTTTGCTAAGCCTTTACAATAAATAAGTGACATATTTATGAGCAGGCTTCTGAGATTTAAGAATACATGCTGCTTTTCTGCTGCCTTTTTTTGACTACTAGTTTGATCTTCTGCCTGTCACAGGACATTATGTTTCACTAATGTACTTTTATATTTCATTCAATAACTTGTGTTTGATTGAAATAAAGGTTCAAAAAGGCATTGATTATACATTGGTATGTTGTTTGAGTACCATGAAGATTTTTACCAGTTCTAAAATCATACTAGTTTTGTATTTGAACTGGCTACAGTTCATTAATGTTTAATATTATATGTCAAAGGGCTCTTAGTAGCCAAAAAGTTTAATTTATGAAGGTATTTTATGTAGTACAACTATATCACCTATCTAAAAAAAAAAAAAAGAAAAAAAAAACCCTATAACCAATGAGGTTTTCTTTCTTTGGAGTAATATAATTAATATATTTAAATATGTCTGTATTTGATGTGTTTTGTGTTCATCCTGACATGGAACAGGAAAACATATGAGTATCATTTTAAAGAACTTCACGGCTGGAAATGTTCCGAGTACAACTTATCCTGCTGTGCCAAGGGTATATCAACCGTGACTGTGTGTACATGACTATTGAACTGGCTTTCACTTTTTCAGACACATTAAAATGTCTGTCACACAGCTTACCCAGGCTGTTCACCTGGCAAGTGATTTCCAAACATAAGTCACAGTTTATACCCACTTAAAATGTGCAGTGCTATGCTAAACCTGGCCAGTGAATACTATTTCTGCCAAGATGCAGAAAAATAAAATCAAATCGGAGGTTATTTTACTCCATCCTTTCTTGGGACTTATTCAAGCAATTGCTATTGGTGGCTTTTCTACTACACTGATGTCAGACATCTTTTCCTTCTGTTCTCTTTCCCATCGCATTCCTCATTACGTGGTTGATATTATTTTTGTATGCATCATTAAATATTACTGATGATTGTCCTAACCCTCCAGAGAGCCTGCAGGGAAATTTAAGGACCCTTTTTCCATCATCACCCTTAGAATCTTTATACACCAGCATAATAAGAATGAGCAGCAATCTTTCTGTTCATTATCTGAGACCTTATAGGTCAATACCCAGAGACAAAGTTACAGTGGATGACCTTTGGATTTTTCAATTTTTATTTGAGTAGGTAGACAAAGATTTAAAAAGAAAAGAAGAAAAAAAAATAGTTGTCAATAGAGATAAAACCAGATATGGCAAGTGGAGAAAAATCAATGGACCTTTGGAAAAACATCTTAAGAATTTGACTAATTTTAAAAGTTGTATGAAGTAAGGGAGGGAAGCAGGGAAGGTTAGTGCATAACTTGTGTTCATTGGGTTAAGAAACTGACTGACATGGACACGATCATTGTTGCATCTGCTTGGAACTGCAATCGTAGCTCTGTGTTTGTTAACAGAGAGCCAAGAATTCTAGTTTCATGTGAGCTGGAGGTTATGACTGCGAATAAAGGTATGTTGAGGCATTTGTTGGAACATGAGAGTGTGTTAGTTAGGTATAACCTGGTAGGTATAACTTGTTCCCTTGTTGATTCTGACAACCATTCCTCTAGGATTTTCTTTAAAGACATTTACTAATGAAGACTGCATGACCTAGGTAATCTGTGCTAGTTGTTCTCTGCCTTTACCACTGTAAAGTTTTCCTGACACTTTTCGCATGTACTAAAGCCCACCATTTGTTACTCTTTACATCAAGGACAGGGAGAACACTCTTGGTAGTAATCTTTTATGCATGTGAAGATTGTAATCATGGTCTTTCTGAAGAAAAAGAAAATAAAAAGAAAAAGGTTTATTTAGCAATAGTTGTTTTCTGAACTTCAAATTCATACTGGTTATACTAGTTTTTCTGTGTTTTCACAAGTCTTTTCATTGTTGTGTAACAATTAGCTACTTTGTGGGGTTTTTGACTTTTCTTCTCAAGTATCTTGAGTTGTTCTTGTCTCTCTCCCTCTTTGGAATTATGTGCTTATTCTACTCTTAGACTAGATTATCCTAAGTATCTCCTCTGCTTAGCCTCAGCTTCTTTCTTTGCCAGGTCTTTGAACTAAGGTAATTATAATAATCAAACATCATTCTTAAAGCAAATATAATTTATCTTCACATTAGAAGTAAACCAGTATTTTAAAAGCATGTTAGTATTCTAAGCAACCAAATCACTTCACTATATAATCTCCAATTATATCAAATTTATTCCAGTCAGTGAAAGTTCCAGTTCCTCTTGCTTGGTATTCAAACTTCTAAAACCACTATATAGTAACTGAAAAACTATCATCGTCCCGTAAACTGCCATGAAGATTCTGCTTGTGATGATGGTTTGATTTTGTGTTAACCAGTTGAGATGTTAATATTCTAGACTAAGAATAACAGACCCAGGCAGTAAAAGATGAAATAATACTGTAAGGGCAGTTTTTTGAGAAATGTGTCTGAGGTGCAGGCTGCTCCCAAACATACACACCATCCTCCTTGAAACCTACCAGTGCTCCCCAAAGGTGCTCTGTTTATTTTCAACAGGTCATACATAACAGATTCCTTGTGTAGTAGATCGTTTCATGTCCTAAGTGTCCATTTCATCCCACCTCTTCAGCGAGTACTCAGTGGCACGTGATGCAAGTCTGGGGTTCTTTTCAGTGTGTGGCTATATACTGTTAATAAAGAAGGCAGGGTAAAGAAATGTAATTGACGTTGTGGACCTACTTTGCTAAGATTTGTGAAGGTCCTTCGCATTTATTCCTTCAAAATTTATTCCTCCAACTATTAATATGGTAGAAAATTCCCCCCTCCCCCAAAATCCAGTGAGTTTTCAAATCTTGTGTTCCTAAAATGTGCTGAATTTCTGTTCAGCATTTTGAATTTTCTTAAGCTTTGCACACTTTATGTTTACATATGTCATGCTGCCTGCAGAGCTTAAAAAGGTGAGGTGAGATGAAGACTAATGCAAAATATGTTGCTTGTGTTATTGTCAATTTTTGATCTCTTGATTATATCTATATTTACTGGTATCATAAGTGCTTGGTGTCTGGATGGTGTTCTGGCATATGATCTGTTTACTCCCTGTGCCATGATTTCCTCAGAAAGAGTTTAACATGTAAACCAGATCAGACCCTGAATCCTGCCCCAATGTATACCAGGAGATACAGATGGAAAGTTGATAGCAAGATAGATTAAATTGCATGAAAGGTACATGCCCTGGATAAGTGCAGAACACAATCCAAATGGAGACTGAAAAATGCCCCTGTAGAAGGAGAATAACCGTATTTGCCATATTTACATTTTATCACCCAACTGCAAGGGAGAAGGGAGAGCTGTGACATCATCATATTAAGGTATTGTGAGTTTATGAAGGGCATCAAGAATATTCTGAGTTAAAGGGATATTTTATTTTTTCCAAATCCCATAGACATGGCTGATCAGCTGGATGATTTTTTTGAAGCTGTTACCTGGGAGATGGAGATGAGAAAGTGTCTTTATGGAGTAGAGGTGTCTAACTGAGAAATGGTGTTATGACATCATACTGTGGTGATATTAATAGCAGGGAAGACTGAGCTTCAAAAATGGAAGATGTCAACAGCATTAGTCATCCTTTCTTTGAAATGAGCTGCCTGTTGTGCTAAAATTCTGTCTTCTTACAGTTTTGGAGAAAGTTTGGGGAAAGGGAATATCATTCATGGGCTAGTGGTATCTGAGTTTCCACTGTAAGGTGGTAATCTTCATTTGAGNTGAAATAAAAAAAAAAAAAAAAAAAAAAAAAAAAAAAGGGGGGGGGGTTCTGGGATTCTGACTTCAAAGAGATAAGACACTTTTTCAGATCTTTGTTTCCTGGTGATCACAGCTAATTCCAAGGGCCGAAATATGGTTTTGATATTATATTTTAGAAAACTATTCTCACTTCTGTTTTCATATTTTCCTAAGTGACAAAAGGCTTTGGAGATACAGTCATTACCTAGTTTAAGACAAGCCGTGAAGAAAAGGAACCCTACTCTAGCTTGTAGTTTTCCCTCTTCTTTCTTTGCCAATCCTGCCTATATGTATTATATTAACTTGAAAAATCTGAATTAATTAAATATTAAGTACATTTTTACACATGAAAGCCTCATAATTTCATTTTAAATTGCAGCATTTTGAAGTGCACCACTTTCATACATTAGCTCTGATTTAGATGGACAAACTAATGCAATCGTCCAACCTCAATGTCCCTCTCTATGACCTCAGTTTGATACAAAATGTAAGGCACACACTAAGTTTAAGAAAGTTGCTCTAAGCAAATTATAACATCATATCCTTTAAGAACAACATTAATGTCTGAGGAATGTTAAAATATTTTTTCAAGCTATGTTGTAAGGGATATGTTAAATGAATATTCATTGAAATGTTAGAGTTACTCTAATATGTTCATGTGCATAAAATGGCTGCTGAGATCAATGTTTATCTTGCCATATATGCAAAAGCATTTTTAAAAGTTATACATATTGATTACATTTATTGAAAAAGTATAACCCTTAGGTGAGAAGGGAGCTCAGGAGCTCAAGCCTAAAGGTGACAACCCTAAATTATAACCTCCTTGGAAGAAGAAAGTGTAGGAGCATTGCCTTTCCAAGGATAAGCTATTCCTCACATCGTAAAAATATATGTTACTCTCTGCCTTTTTGCATCAATTTGAGCTTTTAACATAATAAGGTTGTAACATTTTCTTAATGTGTTAGTGTTTTACAGCTTTCTCCAAAAATTAGGTGCGGATTTTCTACACTTGGAAGCTAAATCTAGAGAGAAAGATCTAGAGACAGTTAATATAGGATTTAATTTATAAATAATTTTCAGTGGAGCGATGGGTCTAGTTATACAGAAAAATTACAATTTTTACCTGGGACATATGAATCAATAAGATTTATCTAGAGACACTGTTAAAAGAAGTATCCAAAACCTTATTATAAAGGGTTTATATATCTTTGGACAGATTATTGTAGTTAGGTTTGTATATGGAATAATCTTTGAGATTTATGGTAAGTGAATCTGAAATAATACATTAAAATTCTTTAAACCAGAAAAATTGCAGAAAAAAAATCTTTGAATTTAACATGGTAGAGAAACTTAAATTGTCACGGAAGGTTTACAGAAGAAACATTAAGTCTTTTTAGTGTAATTCTTAGATTGCTAAGGCCAGTCAAATTTGAAAAATAAGGAACATAAATCATCACATGTGCTTAATAACTAGTCTGCTCTAAATAGTTTATATAAAAATTATTTATTCGAAATTAAAAAGGAAAAACTAAATAAATACGACATATACTTATTAACTGATCATTTTTCATGAACAACAGCTCTTGCCCTTCAGAGACTCTACAGGGGGTTGGTTATTCATGGATGTTGTGTTTGCGTGTGAGCAGAATGAAGTCTAAATTTTCATTTATCCTGTGCTAGCAGTGGTGAGCTCTTTACATATTGAAAACTATTACATATTTACATACTGTAGTGAACTAGACAGAATGTCTTTTTAAATTTATATTTTACATTCTGTAAATTACAGTCATATACTATGAGAACAGCATTAAGATTACCCAGTCAAAGAGAATTTAGAGAGCTACCAGCCTGGAAAGTTTTTCATAGAACCAAGAAATCAAGCTGTGTTATTCCTTTGCCTGTTGTTGCTAAAAAACATACCCTTAAAGGCACATCTAAGAGTGTTCTTGATGTTTTATTTAAAGCTGGAATTGAATCTAATTTGTTTCTTTTTATTGCTATATTAGCTCTGCAAATATTAGTTAAAAATGCTGTGGAAAGAACGCACGTTGAGTTTGAAAATATAACTTTAATTCAGCTTTTTGTTTAAATAATCATACTTTTGATGCCAATATGAGAAGGTTGTAAATTTAGGATAAGTTTCCCCATTGTGTCCATATCCACCTCCCCCCCCCAAAACACCCTACAAGTCTACAGTTTTCAGGAGCCCAAGCCAAATCTTCCTTCATCATCAGTGATGTTTAATTCAGCTGAATGATAGGCAGCTGTGTCCCAATCAGGAGAGAAGAATCTTTTCTGTTTTTAAGCCAATATATAACCGTTGATGCTTGACAGCACATTTAACGGCTGGTGTAGCAGACACAGGATGGAAAGTAATTTTAAGGAAGGGACAAGGAAAGGCGACAGAGGGAACAGAAATTTCCGTTTGTGGGTGATATGCTCGTAATGTATTCTCATCCAAGTGAGTAGAGAAAAGCATCTTGTGAGTATAAGGAAGGGGATTTTGCAACTGATAACTCTTCAGGACATGATACAAAATATAAGATTAAAAATGTGTGGCTTACAACACTGACTCGTTAAGCAGAATTTTATAGCTTTTTAAAAATTGCACAATACAATGAAGAGATCACACACAGGAGGAACAGCTTATTTACATCACTAAAAAGAAGTAGGACAGGACACCAGACTGACTGGATTACAAAAGGATGTTCAACTCTCTGGAAGAAAACCTGATGATTTTGGTATATCATATAAGCTGCAATGAGGCTTGGAGGACACCAGTGAAAATTTTAACCCGAAAAGTTTGTTGAAGGCTGAAGTTTAATTTTCATGTAAATTACAATTTAGTATTCCTGTGTTTTAACTACAGAACTTTCTATTCATAAATGTAATTACTGTAGGTAAATATTAGTTGAAGAAATGGATTTGTTATTAAGGAATGGATACAGAAATATCTTTGGTTTTGGTTTGATTTGGGGTTTTTTCTTCCCTCAAATTCAGGTTAAATACATCTGAGAGAAAGTACACAGCTTTCTATGCTTCCGATGCTTCTATATACAGAAAAAAAAGATTTGCAAAATAATCAGGGAAAGTTCTAAAAAACTAGAAATAAGTAAGCTCTTTTGTAGTGATGCTGATTGAATTTGCAGTAGTTAACATATGGAAGATGACTGGTTTGCTGTGGTTAACATATGGAAGATGCTGGTTTGCCCTAACCATTAATGACATACGCTTGACCCTAAGTAGCAAGGGTGAAAGTCTACTGACCGAGGGAGAGACTAAAAGAGAAGATAGTGGATATTAAATATTTAAGTAGATGCATTCTTGTGTTCAGAAGAGTTGTGCTCACTCCTTTTTAGTGGCAATTTCCCTCTAAAGTACTGACTAAACCTTGTTTTGTTTTGTTTGTTTTATGAGATCTGACACGGTCATGACCTGCTGGTTGCATAAAGCAGGCTAAGGATTTTTATTTGTCATTGAAGCCCCAGAGTGAGATCATAAAGAGATATAGGCCTAAAGTCAAACTGGGCTTGTCTCATAACACATCAAAGTATGGTGCTCGGGCCCTAAGAAGAGACTTCAAATGCATTAAAAACGTCAATGCAAGTTTAGAAAAGTGGGTATATAGGTAAGCGTGAGATTATACTTGTGTTTGCAACAGTATTCTCTGTTTTGAGTTGTTCATAGAGTTCTAAGAACATCATGTTCTGGATTGAAACATCGTATGTGGAGAAAAGGACATCATCTCAAAATGATGTCATCAACTTGGAATATTTTTGTATTAGAATAAACATTCTCTGGGGTAGAAAGAAAAAGAAGAGTGCCTACTTTCTTCTGCCTGATTTTTAAATGTGTGCAGAGAACAGAAACAGACAGATATAATCTTGTTCTGTGAGCTGGGAATGAGCCATCTCTGTTTCAGCATGAGTGTATTGAGATTCTCTCCGTTGCCTGTGACGTTTCAGCCTTGTTTTCTGAGCATCTACTGTCTGTTAAAGTAAAACTCTCTAAAAAAACTAACAAAAACCAGCAAAAGAAATCCCCGCACACCCAACCTTCTGCTATATACATTAGCAAATGAACTTCTAATACCAGACCTATTTTCCAGCCATGCAAGTTCTTCTTCGGGTTTGAAACAGAAATGCCGAGATACAACTAAAGGAAAGGTCAAGAGCAATTGTTGTGAATTTAATCTGCTTATGTTCACTTATGTTCATTTTTTTCAGGGAGCTAAAGGTTTAGTAGATTTTTATAACTTTGGAAGTGAATTCTGAGTATTCCTGAGGGTAAGAACTAGGTTCTGCATTGCGGGTTGCCTTGGCAAGAGTAGAAAATCACAGTAATATTAGGCTATAATTACTTGAGAATGAGGATGCTTGAAATAAATTGGCTTTGGGCTAGCCCATTCAAATACATTACACAGATAAAGACCTGAGGTGGGACTCATCTATAAAGTCACTATTTGGTATCAGGTTTATGGCCAAGTTGGGGCAAAGCACTAGGTTTTATGTTTTTAACAGTGCAAGTAGGCAGCACAGCAACCATTCAGCTATGTTTTCACTGAGTAAAAGTTGACAGAACATCGAAGTTTGTGCAAGTTCAAGGCTTCATACTAAACAATACTTGCAGGAATGTTTGTTTGGTAAAGAGTTCAGCTGCACAAATAAATGGAAAGCTGCTCCTTCAGCAAAGAATTGCCAGGTCCTTTCCATGTGTTCAGAAAAGTGTTTTAAGTATTTGACAATTTTTAGGGAAATACCCATTGAAGGTGTTATGCAAATAATGATATTATCTAAAGTGTCTAAATACATGTAATACTTAAAAATGCATATAAGATATTCCCTCCCAAACATGATAGCTGTTACCTAGAAAGGTAATCTGTGGGCTGTGTTGTTTATTTAGGGTCTCCACAAAAAATACTTGATTTTCCAAAATTAAGGAAAATTTAAAGAGAAATAAATCTAAACAATCAAATGCATAGAGTAAAAAAAGAAATAAAGAATTCCTTACAAAAAAAAAAAAAGAGGTTTTAATAGCTCAAGACACTTGAACTCAAAACTAAAAAGAAAGCAACTTGACCTGAAAGCTTTGCTTTTGAGACATATCAGGAATTAGGGTATTTTTAACCAATTTGTGTGAGCAGAATCAATGAATTTATGTATAAAACCAAGAAAAGGCAAGTAGATTATAACTTCTACATTACTGCAATTACAAAGTACAGAAAAGTGATGAAGGAAAGTTAAGAGTACAGAGGAAAAATCTGTGATCAGAGACAACAAAAGAGGCTGTAAGTCTATATGGAAAAATATCTTGGTAGCAGTATAGATGTATTATGTTGCGGACAGACATATTTGACATGGTTATGATGTAGCAGCGATTCAAAATTTATTAATGATTTGAGGTAGATCAAGAGGTTGAGTTTCAGAAGCACTTAATCATTAACTGATTTAAAAGATTTCCAAGGTGTTTTATCAGAATAATTGAACAGTGACTTAATTACAGAATTGAAGATGACAAGATTCACACTAACTTACTATAAGGTACCCCAAATCGATACATATACACAAAAGCACAGATTTCAAATTGATACATATAAGCATATAAATACACACACGCACGCGCGCGCGCTTCTGTAACCACTGAAATCAAGATCCCTTAGTAGCACATGACTCTAACGAGCAACGGGTACCCCTTTTAACTCTTACGTGCGCACAGGCAAATGGAAGAATGTCCACATCCATAAAGTTAATGTGTGTATCAGAAGCACAAAGGTNTATCAGAAGCATAAAGGTGGATATGTGGATGAAAGAGAGGCTAGCCTATAGTTAAAAATTTTCCTTTTCCCAAGTTTAAATACCCACAATGCATCGGCATTCCTCAGTGAGTGATAATTGAGACTTGAGAGAGGCTGACTCACCCTGGTCTTCTAATCCTCGAAGTGTCTGCCTGAGCGGTGTCCCAACTCAGAGGAGATACTGGCCACAGCCCACTGTGATCCAGAAGAGCTCAAAGGGTCTTTACTAGAATTGTTATTTATAGGATCCGAGATAATTGAATTTCATCAGGTACTTTTCCACTCCAGCCCAGCTCGGAAAATGGAATATTCCAGTACTTTGCACCGGTTATGCAAGTCCAGAACTTGCTAGATCTTGGGGTCCTGGTATCCCCTGCTCTGTGGCCACAATCTGTATGTTGTCAGGAGTAATCGATTATAGTTATTATCTTCAAACAGTAGGAGCCATGGAAACCAGGCACACTAAGGAGTTGCCATTGTGTTCTGGTCTGTTGCTCTCCACCTTTTCTTTCTTTCACGTTAGACCATTATGTTACGTTCTTGTCTATTGTATTATTATGTTGCCCAGGTTGGGAGGAAATCATGCCAAGTACCAAGTGGCCTAAAGGAGGGGAAGGGTTGCCCCACCACAATGTATTAATTGCTGGAAGGCATAACATCATGATGACAAGTAACAAAGCAGTTCCACAAAACTTGTGGTTGTGCATTAGGGAAAAAGTGAAAGTACTTCTAGCACTCTGGAGATGATACGTTTCCAGTTGATCAGTTTGTTAGAGACAGAATATGACACTTAAAATTATCTGTCCTAGGGAGAAAAAGTGGTTAAGGACTTTTCATACCAAAAGCAAGCCTTTTCACTTTGTTCTGTATCTCTCTTCATGGTCAGAAATAGCCGTTTCTTCCTGTTCTTTGGTTTCTGTATTTTAATCCCATTGCTTAACTTTCCCTCTTGTGCAGCTTAATTTCCTTAGAAGCCTTTGGAAAGGGATCTTAGAAACACGTTTTTGGAAAAACAGGGTACTATGTGAACCAGATCGCCTGTATTCACACTGCTGCTGACTTTGTCAAAGAATTCAAATAGTTTTGTGCATTGTGGCTTCTCTCCCTTATTGTGATTCTTAATGATTTTCTTTGGAATATATAAACAAACTCACATCTGTAATTTCTCAACTTATCCCAGAGACCTGTCTAAAAATTGGCAGCACATTCTCTGCCTTTTCATTTCTTTGTACCTGAAGTTGACTTAAGCAACAGGTCACACGCTGNTAATTTCTCAACTTATCCCAGAGACCTGTCTAAAAATTGGCAGCGCATTCTCTGCCTTTTCATTTCTTTGCACCTGAAGTTGACTTAAGCAACAGGTCACACGCTACTTTGCACCACCACAATTTCATATATGAGTTCCTTTTGAACTGTTGGGCAGAAATTCTCGCGCCCAGGTGATTTGCTACTTTCCTCTTTATCAGTCTGCTCCAAAACCTTTCCTGCTGAAACCTTAATTTGGGAAAGTCCCTCTAACCATTCCCCTCGAAACAAGCTCTAGGGTGGGTGTAGGCAGTCCCTGAACTCCACTATAGCAAACGCTACTGCTGCAGCCTTACCTTACTTGGGCATTGCTTTTCCACCCTGATCACCTATCAGCCCTTCTGAGTTTGGCAGGCTACCAGCTTCAGATGTGTTTGAAAAGATTTTACTACTGCTTTTTTAAGTCTTTAGCAAGTCTTTTCGCAAAAAAGGGGTTTCTTTTTGTATGTGTGTTTTTGGAGGTTTGGGGACAGGGAGGCAGCCTTGTTAATTTATGGTTTAAATAACATTTCACACTCCTTTCTATTTTCCTTAATAGTACAGAACATGCATTCGTGAATGTGTTGCTTTACTTTAATAAATCCCTTTGTCCTGCTGTTTAATCACATATCCTGTGTAAATGGAACTTCACTGTCGACATTTTCCTTTGTTGTTTCCTACCTGAATTTTATAGACTACTGTTGCACCCTTTTCTACAGTTTGGCTGCATTCTTTAAGGATGTGGTGTCCCAAGCTATGGGCACCTTTTGATTTTCTTTTGGTCTTCAAATGAGAACTTTTATTTCAGGTTCCAGGTGACATGTTCTGTTTTGGTGTAAGGGGATCCTCCCTTCTTGCAGAAATTGTCTCTTTTCTGTATAATACTTTTTTCACTTTTTTTAATTGATTAAACTCAAGGTTTGAGGAAAATGCTTGACACAATGCTAGATCTCTTAAATCTATCACAGAAAGTCATTACACGATCTTTTGGCCAGACATTGAAGCAAATCTAATGGAAATCAGAAATTAGACTCATATTTAAATGTCTTCAAATGCCAGTAATTAGCCACCAGAACAAACTGCTAGTGGATATCTTCAAATCAAGACTCAAAGTCTATCTGGAAGATATGCTTTAGCAAAACACAGATTGCTTAATTGAAGATGCACAATAACAACAACTGTATATAAGTGAAGAGAATTTAAGTTCTGTGATACAGCAAAGGTCATATTAGATGAACTAATTTTGATTTGATTTTGCTTGATACAGTATAAAATCATAAAAATCCTGTCAGTCTGATATGGACTGCATCCACTTCAAAGATCTGCTTGCCTATGCTTCCCACGGTTGCTGGTACTAAACACTTCTGGCCTTAATAGTAATATTCATGCAAATTCCAATTATTTAAGGGTTTCATAATCATCAGCATCAGCACAATTTAAAATCTATCCTTATAATTTCATGACCATGCACATGTGAGTGATAAATAGTCTTCTGTGGCTTCATAAATGATGTCCAAAATTCAAAGGGAGTCTCTGATGCATTTCAGCTTTTGTACATATCATTAGAATTTCCCATCTCTCCTTTTTGGACTAGATAATATAAAATACTGCAGGGAATAAAATCTTCTGGATTTCTCACCAGTTTATCATGTAATTAAATGTGAGTTTACACAAGTTTATTGCATTATTTTTCTGGCCAAACTTTTTCTAGTCATTGATAACAGAGCTTGGGATAAGATAGATAATGAATCTGATCTAATAGGATAACACTGATGTGTGAATTTTTTGATGCACGTATTTACCATCTTTGAACATTCTCGGTCTCTTTGATGTCAATTTGTTTGTTATCACAATAACTCAGGACATCCTGTTTGAAAACCTGATGAAAAATGCATTGCAGTATAAATCAATGTATGTTCAAACATGTATTTAAGGATGGATTCTATGAAACTGAAAATTCTAATGTGTTTAATGGATAACTTGTAATTTTGAATCTATGGTGGATGAGCTTTTAATAAAAAAAAAAAATCAGAATATTTTTAGCATTATCTTTGTTGAAGAAGAAAAGTTCCGAATCAATGATATTTAAAATTCTGAAACAATTCGGTAGTCTGGGAAACTAATTTGCCAAAGTGCATTAATGTATATATTGATTTTGTTACTGTTTTGAATCCAGACAAGAAGGGATTAGATAATGCAGTTGGTTGACAGCAATTAAATCAGTTCATGATTTTCTTTGTCTCAGTATGAACAATGACTGGCATTTCTGCTAAAAGTCAAAATTTCTCATTGATTTGAATGCTGTGAAGATTGATCACCTCATGAGATGATTTGTAAGGCATTTTGTTCTTTTTAACATAGGAGGAAGTTCTTCAAATTGCAAAGTGTGGTTCTTCTTAAAGATTAACAGCATACCTGCAGCACCGGAAAGAAAGATAGATGTGAAATGCAGAGCTCTGGTAAGATTACTCTAAATGTTTAATTTTATTCTACTGCATTAGAAGTAAAATGTAATTTTTATTGTTGGTCTGGCTGATATCAGAGAGGATTAATCAATTTTATTAAGTGACCACACACAATCACTTTTTGAATAATAAAACTCAATACTTACTAAGACCTCATTTATGCTCAGTGATATGAATGCTTGAAAAAAAGTGTCTTCTTTATCCTATTTGAATAATTACATTTTTATTCTGCTGACATCTGCTTCTAATTTTGGATTTCAGATAAGGTTGAATTATATAAAAACTTCAAGCAGTTTCTGTACAGTCCACAACGCAATAAGTCTCTTTGGTACCCTCCTTCCATATGCGTTCCAAATTATTACTGTAATTTAGATTTCATTAATCATTGGGATGTATTTAATCATATTTGTATTACTAGATAAATACATACTTTCACTCTCAGAAATTAATTACAAGATTTTAGTCATTTTAGAAGAATAATTACATCATTTTAAATAAGTTGTATGTTTTAAATTACTTGAGTAGGTAAAGGTAAAATAACTGTTTAGTACATTTGTGCAATAAATTTATTATTACAAAGATATGTAACTGTATTTATCTTAGAATTATAGTATTTAAGTTTTTTATTTTCAGAGCTAATATTTTTCTTACCTTCTGTGAATGGATATTTGCTTTAGCATCTAGATGTCCTACATTCTGCATGGATTGTAAGCAGCTAAGAAGTACTGACTTTAATAATAGATGCTGGTAACAGGTTCTATAAATATGGTATTTTACTGCAGGAACATTTTTGCAAATAAAAATATGTGATACAAGTACTAGGGGACTACCTGTTCCAGTAAGAGATGCTGGGAAGGGAGAAGAGTCTCCTCAGTTGATTTTATATGTCAGGATGTGTTTATGTGGGAGAAAAAATCCAAACCAGAAAGCATTTCTCAAAATATTTGAAATACCATTGTTCATATGTCGCTTCTGGTTTGCTCTTCTTTCCGTAAAGTTTAGTATCCTGAGTGTGAACTTCTGTAGGGCTGAGAAACAGATAATGATGTTTTCAAAATCTTGTTGTCAGGTGAGCATGGTGGTAGGGAGGTGTCTGGTGGTACTAAGAAACACAAAAGTTACACTAAAAGAGTGTGTGATTTGAGACCTTGAAAAGAATAGTGTAGGTTTTTGTCCTACGGGATCATGCATTTTCTTGTATCATTCTCTGATCTGAAAATACTGTTAAAATGGTAAAAGGAAAAGCTAGATTTAAAGGATATTATTGACTCCTATTGTATAATAAATTCTCAAGGTGCATTTTAACTCTGCCTTTAACTATTGTAATTCAGTTCGGAAACTTGCGAAAAATGCTTATAGTAAAATCCAACATACTTTTACAATGTATGGGGCACTGAAATTCTTGACCTGAATAGGGATAATTCCTTTCTAGGAAGATGAAGGGGGTAAACAAGTAGCTATACCTTTTCTCCAGATCTCTATGGAAAATCTCATAAAAAACATTTTTACTGATGAATTTTGAAAATGACACAAAGATTTTTGACTAACAAATAATACATGTGGTTACTGTTACAGAATTACTATTACTGAATTGACTGGTTACATGCCAGGCAGTTCATTTTGGAGTGGGAGAGCGTTCTGTCTCTAATGTGACTGGGATTATCCTAGCTAATGTCTCACCGTAGGCTGTCAGTGTGACTCCGGTAAATAGAGCTAATACAGTCCTTGACTGCTAAAGAATGGTCAAATACAGGCAGAAAGCAAATAATGCTGGTGGTACTGCTATTTGAATGTTGTTCACAGATCTGGTTCTCAGAGGTTAAGAACTGTATTGAAATAGTGGAAGAAAACCAAAGAAATTCACTAAAAGCATGGGGGACTGCAAACGCAGGCCTTGTCATATGAATGCTAAGCATCTTAGTTTCCCAGAGAAAAAATGGAGAAGGAACGTCAACATTAACTAAAGAATACTGAGAAGATAGTGATGGTCTCTCAGTTTTGCTGACCAACATGCATCAAGAGCTAGCGGCCAAAAATTTAAGTCTGAGAAATATTTAATCTTGCATGGAATGTCCTAGTAATGAGAATAATAAAACATTGGAAGATCTTACTGGTGAAAACAGTAGACAGAGTCTTGTAAAGCTGAGGAATTGAAATCGCTTGAAAAACTGATAAATTTTTAGAAAGCATAGACACCTGGTGCATCCGCTACATCAGTCAGATTTAATGAATGCATTGATCTCTTTTTGAACTTGGAGTCTGTCTTCTTTTCTGGCCCTTGGAAAGAAAAGGATTAGCAACATTTAATTTAAAATACTAATAACACTGTGTTTGGACAGTAGTTATCATCAAATGCAATACAAGTTTATCCTCAGCATGTCAAAAGTACTTTTCCTGTCTTACACCACTGATGAGATTTCTGAAACATCAGAAATTGGCTACAGCAGAGGTAAGGGTGGCAGGACAGAGTTTTGAAATGATCAAGGTGTATGTTAAAGTCTTGCTTTTCTTAATGGTAGATATGTGGCCACAGTGACTACCAGCCTACAGACAGGGAGGAAGTCCCCAGGGTGTTGAGGGCTCGTGGGCATCCCAGGAACAGTGGACAGTATGGGATCATCCTGATATATGTCACCTTGGCATCATGAATGCTATAGACATTAAAAAAGACTTTGATGAATATATTTGCTTGCAGATTCTAGTTTCATGTATGAGGCTTGGAAATTCTTTAGGCTAGTTCAGCCTTTTGTACTGCATAAATGAGTGTCTGTTTGTAATCTAATGCCTATGACAGGACGATAGTTCACACTGTATGAAAAGGGGTGGCAAGATGTGTGTGTCAGGGTTTAAACTGAGTTTGTAACTCTGTAGATATTCTGACCCTTATGGATGGCCTGAGGCAGTGACCATCAGCTGATGTTGCAAAAGGAATCATTTGTTGAAGTGTGCAGAGAATTTTGAAGAAACAAGTAGGTCTACCTTGGCAGCACCATGCGATTGACTGTATGTCAAGTGTTGGAGACAGGACAGAGTTGCTCTCTTCTGCTCTCAGTGCACAAAATCAGCTAAAAGGAAATACCAGAGTTTGGTCTGTACTGCCCCCCCCCCCCGAACTTAAATAACTTTAACAAGGCATTTTATCACTGTCCTCTTTTAATTTGCTCAGGATTTTCTGTGCTAAGTAGTATTACATTTCTTTTCATCTGTCTTTCTTATAATACATTCTGACTAGATTCATGATGTTGAATTGGAACAACATAGGATTTTTCCGTTTACATTTATGTTTGGTTTGCACTGTTAATTCTGTGTCTTACTATCCTTATGGTGCAAAATTTCAGTCTCAAAAGGTACCTGCAGGTATGAAAAGGTGTCTGAAACAGAGTTAGTTTGGTTTAACTCATGTATTTAATAAAATATAATGAATTTACATTTTGATATTGATGAGACAAATCTTACTACTTATCACTTTTGGGTGTGTTCTTTCCCTCAACCTAAAATTCAAAGTGGAGGTTGAATAATTAAATGGATCAAACTGAGTTTTATGCTGCTCAAGTTTTCTTAAAACTCTTTTGGCTTGTCATGGCTGAAGGCATTTAAGCTTGTGTTTTGCTAATAAACCAGATTATAATTAGGCTATTTAATGGAAATAAAAATATTGAATAAGTGTGCCATATTGAAAAAGTCATTATGTTTAAGCTCTAATCTAATTTCAATTAGTTTAATCACTGTATATCAGTAAAAGAAATATCCTTGTTTGAATAGAGTGCTTGAAAAGGGTTCTCTGGCTGGATGAAAATGTCATTTTTCAGCAGGCAGAAATTTGTCACCTCTTCCAGGGAAACCTACTTTTCTTTTCCTCCCTCCAGTAACAGCCAAAAAAAGGTGAATATGGAGAATTATACTCCTTTTGGCATTTCATAAGTGTATATATATAATATATATAAAAAGTATACACACAAGTATATATATTAATTTATATTACAATATACAAAGGCAATGAACTGTGCTATTTAATCCATTAAATGTCCATTAAATGAGTTTAGTCTAACCAGAAGTTTAGATTCAAATCCTACTGTAGTCCTTACTCTTCAGTAGATAGTGTGGGTTGCTGGGAAAGGGATGACTAAACAGTAAAGACCTCAGAATTTGACCCATAAGTTGAAGATAGTGACTTTTTAATTATGAAAGATAATATTTTTTCCTGTTTTTTCTTTTTTTTTTTTTTAAACACAGAAAGCTAATAATTCCTCTAATTTGAAACACATCTGTCTCTAAATTGAATTAGGGTTAATTTTTTGTTGTCCATGTGGCCACTAGAAGGCCCTCCACGGATTGCATGGTATGATACAATGCTTTAAAGGTCAATACAGTGTTTGAATAATAAAAACATTTTCATCTTTCTTTCTTCTTATATGTGTGTTCATTTTTTGCTACCAAGAAAATGATAGTAAAAAGAAGAATTTGCCTCAAATTTGTCCCTTAATAGTGCTGATACTATTTTATATTGTTACTTTTAGACTTTTTGGGACAGCGAGCCACTTCCACTTCTCAGCTTTTCTCCCAGAACATCAGCACCCAAGGCATCTCCTGTGTTTGATAAATGCGTGATGCCACTATTTTGCAAATAACAGAATAAAATATTGATTGTAAGTTTTGTCATGGTAATTCTGCATGCCTGTGTTCCCAAGCAAGGACTGGATCACAGCCTGTTTCTTCAGTTTTCAGTTGGTCTTCTTTAAGATAGGTTTATTTCTCACTTTTCTCCTCAGGTGTTTTTTATGTGGGAAGGTTAGGGTTTTTTACATTTGTTTGTTTGTTTGTTTGTTTTTCCCCAAGCTAGACAGTTTGGTACATGATTTCAGATTACATTTAAAATAAGTTTAAAATGAATGGGGATATTATGAAGCAGAGTAGTTCACATATAAACCACACTATTGCTTTCTGGCGAGGCAGGTACACCACTTGGAATTCTAGCATACAGATGACAATTAGTGTTTTAAGTTCAGACCCTCATATAATTTCTGAATAACACTGGATAGTCACAGGTCAATATTTGTTTTTTAGGCCATAAAAGGGTAAGTGCTCATTTGTCCTTCCTCTAAAATTTTTGATGGGCTCTCTGAACTCACTGGACTCTCTAGACACCACTTATAAAGAGTTCAATAGAGCAGTTCAGACCAAGGTCTAGACCAATGATGTGAACCCTGGACTTATCTCCAGGTGTGGTCAGAAATGTCAAGGGAAAAAGCAAGAATATGTACATATAGTATGGTACTTTCACAGCTTTTGAGGGTTTTCTGTTCAGGCTTTTTGCTGAGCTGCTAGGTCTACCCTTAAACTTTTGTCTGCATTTAGTATCCATAACCTCCTTTGACTTTGAATTTAAAGTGTTTACTGACCATGGTGTAGGAACTATTACCTTTATTTTTAGCTGTGTTCTTTATTTTAATTTGATGCCCCCTAGTTCCTAAATTACAGGAGTCAGTGGACAGTTAAACCCTATCCAATCTCTCCATGCTACTCATGATTTTATAGACTTCTATGTATCCATTCTGAATTATCTCTCTTCCAAGATGAAGAGTTTGATAAGGTAGTCATCTTCATTTGTTTTCCAATTGGACCTTCATATTTTACTATTGTAGTATTTCTCCAAAAATATTTTTTTAAGGGGAAAAAAAAATCAAATGTATTGAAAGGAAGAAAATAATTTGGATTTTATGAATGCTTGTCCTTGATGCACTTTGAAGTGTGGCTATCAAAACCAAGCTTTCAAAACTTAGCCCTACCAGTTAGCCTTTTCAGTTTCTTATCAGTTGATATAAGTCAAAGCAACGATGAGATAATTAAGCAATATCTTAAGATTAGAAATTTTACTGTTTTAAAAAATCCAAGGCAACATAAAAGAATTAGATTTCCATCAATGACATTTAAAAATATTAGGTGAAAAGTAACAAGACTTGCTAAATCCCATTGACCTTTTAAAATGATTCATAGCACAGCAGCTCCTTATATCAAAAGTCAATCTATGACAAACTTCCTTGATGCCAATACTTGACCATAGCAACCATTTAAATGAAATCTTAGAAGTTGTGTTAGGAAGACCTCATTATTTGTCCCACTCTCAAGAATCAAGCAAGCTGTCTTAATCATAACCTGCAATTGCTATTAGGAAGTATTGCAGTGAATATCAAATTGTGAAGCTCTGATTGTAAAGCACTTAAATAAAAGAGATTTTTCTTTTTGTAGAAGAAGAATTTAATTTGTCAAGTAAGTATAGCCTTTACTTTGAAGAAAGGAGTGTCATTCTGAGGTGAGGTTCCCTCAATTCCTCATCTTTTCCTGCCCAGTGTGTCCATGGCAAACATTCATAGAGTTAAAAATCGTGTTGATCTGCTCAACATGCAGGAGACTGTAAGAATCATGGAATCACAGAATTTTCAGAGTTGGAAGGGACCTC
>RSEF01000001.1:137553779-137600003 GCA_003993805.1 Himantopus leucocephalus
AAAAAAAAAGAAAAAAAAAAAAAAAGAAAGAGGCAAATAAAACATAACTAAAGACAAATGCTACCAGGAGGGCTTAGAAAACCTTTCTTCATTATATGCTCAAAGGTAGCTACATGGATTTGATGGGTGGACTGTTCGGTGGATGAGGAATTGGCTGGATGGTCACATCCAGAGGGTAGTGGTCAATGGCTCAATGTCCAGACGGAGATCGGTAACGAGGGATGTCCCTCAGGGGTCTGTATTGGGACCAGTACTGTTCAATATCTTCATCAGTGACATAGACAGTGGGATCACATGCACCCTCAGCAAGTTTGCAGACAACACCAAGGTGAGTGGTGCAGTTGACACACCTGAGGGACAGGATGCCATCCAGAGGGACCTGGAGAAGCTCAAGAAGTGGGCCCCTGTGAATTTCATGAGGGTCAACAAGGCCAAGTGCAGGGTCCTGCACCTGGGTCAGGGCCCTGGTATCAATACAGGCTGGGGGATGAAGGGATTGAGAGCCGCCCTGAGAAGGACTTGCGGGTACTGATGGATGAAAAGCTGGATATCAGCTGATGATGTGCACCTGCAGACCAGAAAGTCAACTGCATCCTGGGCTGCATCAAAAGAAGTGTGGCCAGCAGGTCAAGGGAGTTGATCCTGCCCCTGTACTCCACTCTCGCGAGACCCCACCTGGAGTATCGTGTCCAGCTCTGGGGCCCCCAGCATTAAGAAGGACATGGTCCTGCTCGAGCGTCCAGGGTCCACAGGAGGGCCAATAAAATAATCAGGGGGCTAGAGCTCCTCCCCTATGAGGACAGGCTGAGAGGGTTGTGGTTGTTCAGCCTGGATTAGAGAAGGCTCCAGGAAGACCTTATTGCAGCCTTCCAGTACTTAAAGAAGGCTTATAAGAAAGATGGGGACAAACTTTTTAGCAGGGCCTGTTGCGCTAGGACAAGGGGTAATGGTTTAAAGCTAAAAGAAGGTAGATTTAGACTAGATATAAGGAATAAATTTTTTACAATGAGGGTTGTGAAACACTGGAACAAATTGTCCAGAGAGGTGGTAGATGCCCCATCCCTGGAAACTTTCAAGGTTAGGTTGGACGGGGCTCTGAGCAACCTGATCTAGTTGAAGATGTCCCTGTTCGTCGCAGGGGGGTTGGACTAGATGACTTATAAAGGTCCCTTCCAACCCAAACTATTCTACAATTCTATGATCAGGCAGTCATTTTAACATGAAAAACACTGACAAATTATTTCTGCTAAGAAGGATTACATTGAGCTGTTACAGGGGAGCAAGGTTTATCATGTTCACATTGCCACTGTCTTTTTTCTCTGAGAGACAGCAACTGGGTAGCACAGGTATAAAACACCGTAGTTCAAAACTAAACCAAGAAAATGGAAATAGGTATGTACTTAAATATTAGAATCTGAGACTTTCTTCCCTCTGTTAAGAAAAATATATAAACATACAAATAAAATAATAAAATAAAAATAATTAAAACCAAAACAAAAAACATTTTAAATAGATAATTTTTAGAAAATCCTAAAATTAATCACAGTAAAGAAGCCAGAAATTGTTTCCAAATAAGCAGGAGAGTGATTGCAATTTCAGAAAATTATTGAATATTTAAAAAAAAAAATAACTTCACAGACAAGGTCGATGTGTAACTACAATACAAAAAATAAAATCATTATGGAAAGCTCAGGGTAATAAAGTCTGAAGACTCAATGTACATAAATATTGATGTATGAGGACATATTTGATGGCACTAATAGCTAATGGATCTTAGGATAAATACTGACTAATTAATCTGATTTTTTTTGTCTCAATACTTAATCCTAGGATAACTTTGGTTTATTGCAGTACAATATTAGAAGAAGCAAAGTTCAAGAGAAAGACTTCACTAATTTTAAATACCATGCTAACCATCAATACACTTGTGATACCTCAACAATTATAAGCAAATGAGAAAAAAAAATGCCAAACTATAGCTTTAAAATTTATTAAAAATACTTGAGCAAATGCTGAAAAGCACTAAATTAGTAAATTCTAAAGCATCCTTACAGTAGAGAATATTTTGGTTTACTTCATTTAAAAATGTAATTTTTTTTTTTTCCTTATAGTCCTTGCTTCTAGTGACAATGGAGGGCTTTCTTTACCAATTATCTGTATTTCAGAATGTTGTACTGTATATATGTGTGCGTGAGAGAAAGAGGGATAGAACGTGAGTGTTTACAATTTAAATTTTTTTATTTCATCACTAAGTAAGGGGATGGTAAAAGAAACTAACTTTTTGGGTCTGCACAAAATGTGCTCTCAAAAGCATCAAAATAATTGGCTGAAGAACTCTGAATAATTAATTTTTACTTGCAGCAAATCTTGGAACGCTTGAAAAGATCCAGAACTGTAAATTGCTAATGCTCAAGAATATTTCAAGAGCTAGTGGGAAAACTATGGTAACTAAAAACTACTTGAATTGCTAAACCAGTGTACTGATAATGCAGCAATTGCACAATCAAAAAATCAGTGAAGAATTGCACTATAATTGCTGACACTCAATTTTTTTTCTTTATGGAAAACAGATCCCAAAAAAAACAGAATTAATAACAATGAGTTTAAAATCTTGATCAATAAAGGTGACTGGACTGATGTAATATATTCAGGTCTCTGCAAGGCACTCAATTAAATCTGTCAAAGTATTTCAATAAAAAGTAATCAGTTTTACTACAGATGGCATACATTTTTAAACTCAGTTTATCTGCTAATCTTAAAATATTCATAAATTGTCTTTCATAATTTTTCTGGGCACCGAAGTGCTACTACTGGCTCAAAGCTATTTAAAATTTTTATTAGAGGAAAAAAAGAAAATCATTGCTGTCAAGAACTGCAAATAACAAAAAAAAGTTTATTAATTTCAAGTCAAATATATAACGCAGAATCCTTTTGTGAGCATACTTAGTACGTAGTATGCTCTGCATGACTTGATTCTTTAAATTAAGAGGGAATGTTTTCCTAGGAAGTATAATAGTGCCCTAAGCAGAATGCTTTCCTGGTTCAGGAGTGAATGGTGCAATCCAATGACCGCTACTGGAGATTAAGACAGCTGATGATACATAAATATATGAATTTATTCAAACTAAGGGCTACAAGAAAATTGCAATCAAAAGGTGTTTTGCAGGATGGGAAAAAGACTTTTTTACAATGAAGAGTAACAAAAAGTCCTTAGCACTCTATGAAATAATAAAAAATGCATTTGAAAGGTGCAGAAACACTGCATCAAAGATTACACATTTAAAATAACAAATAAAAAAATAAAAAATAAGCACATTTACATTTTTTCATAAGGTTCTGCTGAGCTTGGCTCCCATGTTATGTAAGAGCTTTGATACAGCAAGTTTTAGTCTTTTGGCTCTGGACACACTGTTGTCCTACAGAACCCACTGTTGCTTACATTGTCTTCAGCAAAGGCAGCAAGATCATGTGTTACCTTATTGGTGCTGCAAAGCAAATGATAAATGATAATTTGTTCATGAATAACAGTCCCCAATGTTAGGGCTTTTCTCTTGCATCTATTTGTTCAGTTCTGACTTCTCTGTCATACATTATATAACACTGTAACGTCAAAATATCATGGCTGACAATTTTTAAAGCATACATTTGAAAACCAACAACACCATGCACATCACAGAGATACAGATCCCACTGATTGAGTTGGACACAGAAATATGTCACCACCAAGTATCTGAGAAAACACCACTCCTCTTCTCAGCTTTCCTTTGGCATATACACATTTCATAACAAAAAAATACTGAGCTTGCCAAAGCAACAGTACAAGTATTGCTAGAATTATACTGAAAATGAATAATTAAAAATGACATTAATTGTGGAGGTTTTCTTTTTGCTGATACAACATTGCTTCCAAAGGTTTCTTGGTCAAAACATCATTGCAAATTTTCTAGCTTGATTACCCAGTGTTTAAGCTTTTTATACAGCTTCAGTCCACACATTAATACCAAAGCCTCATTTTATATTGCTTTAGAGAAGATGCAGCCCTTTAAAAGGAGGCAGGCTGTTTTATTTCCCAATAAAATTGTAACTGCAACACGACATGTTAGACTGACTCATTGGCTATACACGACAATACCACATCCCTGAATCCAATTAAGAAAGTAAGGAATATTCAACTTTTTCCGTTCTGTATAATTTGAATGGAATATTTGAAAGATATGTATTGTACATGACTATTTTCTGATGCAGAAAGCTGATAAAAGCCCACAATATCCCAATATTTTAACTGGAAACAAGAACAGAAGGCTATGAGGCCATCGAATTCATCACACAAATCTGAGAAGATATAGAGAAAAGATGAGTGTCAATTATGTAAGCTATAGGTTTGGCCAATTTTTATTCCGACAATTTTTCTACTGACAAAAAAAATATTTACTGTAGGTTACAACAAAACTTCATAATCTCTGTTTTGCATAGGAAAACCGCTATGATGATATCTGTAAATTCTAAAGATTTTCTGTAAATCCAACTTCTTGTTAGTATACTGGGACTAAATGAATTGCTCCCTGCATTAATGAAAAGGAGGCAGAATAAACTTTAAGACACAGGAGAAACAAACCAGTGGCAAATCCCACCATCAACTATCATTCCTATATGATTTTCTGGCATTTAATAAAGAGGTGAATTGTTTTTTTTATAATTCTCACTGTCTGCTCTCAGTGTGACGATGAAACCACCGTATGCAACTCCAGCTGCACTGGGATAGATGGAAACGATATGCTGGGGATCATCTTGCCAGGCGGTGGCACATACAAATAGAGCAGCCCTTCCTCAGTGAACTCCTGTGATCCAGCAGTGGAGGTATGCCAGAGCCATTTATGGTAATCAAGCAACAAGAAGATCCTTCTGACTGTGTCTTTATTACAGATGAATTAGTCTCAATTTGGTAGGGTATCTCAGCTGAAAAAGAAGTGCTTAAAGCAAAGGTACTGCCAAGTGCTGGAAATACAGCAATGGCCAGAAGAAGCTAGAGAGACGGTCTTCCTCCCTCATGTGATTTTATTCTTCCACCGAAATTAGAGCCATCAGCAGATCAATTTACAGAATTCCTCCAAACAAAGAAATGGAAAATATTTTGAAAATCAGATGCCACACAAGTGCTGAAGGGAAATAATGTTACACAAACAAGTTTAATCAACTAATTTACTGGCCAGAATGTATTGGCATAATCTTCACCATCTAATTAAAATTGTCCTACAGCTCCACCTGACAGGCCCCAGCCTGTAATACACTGCCCTCATTCCTCAATATAAGCTTCCAAAGCTCCAAGCAGCATGGAAAAGTGCTGCCTACTAAGTACAGATATATTTGAAAAATAAATCAAAGGTGATTCATAAAATTAGAAAGCTCCTTTCCAAAGCCAGTAAATTTTTATGGGTAAAGGGACACTGACCATAACAGTGTATTTTTTGCACAAGAAATATTCAAGTATGAGGAGTTTTGGTCTACTCTGTAAAATACTCGTCTATTCTGCAGAAAGCAAAAATGAGAGTTTGATGAAAGATAAAGTAATATTTAGAAGATGCTTTATCAAACCTAAACAAAATTGCTCTATTACTTAGAAAACAGATTGCTGAAGAATTTTATCTGGTGCAGAACCTTGTGTGAGATGTTTATTAGCTATTATTTCTACGTTAAATCTGTCACATGGCTAGAAACCAGCCAAAGTATATAATACTAGCCCTCTATTGGAATGCTTCCAAATGGACTTTTGAAAAGAACTGGGCCCATTTTCAGCTTAGCAATCATAAGTTAGCAAGAAGAAAAGCAAAAGAAGTATATAATTTTGCAGCTGTATAATTTTGCAGTGAAAAAGACTTTGAACGTAAAGGAAAAATGCAGACCATTTGCTCATACAACAATTTATCTGGTAAAAGTCCTTTTATGAGAATTTATTTTAATACAAGAAAAACAGTACTAGAACATCAAGGCTACAAAGTTTTATACTTACAAGTTAGGGAGTTCTAAACTTGAAATCATCCATCAGCACTATGACAGTCTCCAACTAGATATCTAAATAGTTGTTCTTTTTTCCCCCATAGGATAAAATTTACTTACTCTGTGGATAGTTTTTGAGCATTGCTTTTTATTATCAATAATTCAACATGTTGGTCCCATGGATTATTTACTTCCTTCTAAACAAATTCACCAAACTGAATATAGACTACCTTTCTTTCTGGGTGCTTAAATTATCCTTTACCTGTAGTATCTTGAACCTAGAAAGGACTAAGATTCCTGAGTCCTAATTAAATCCCACTTGAATCACCTACATCTAATCTGTGATCCTCAAGCTCCAGCCTGGCTGCTGAAAAACCCTAAAAGTACCAAAAAAATCATATATATCTCAGCTTTGACATTAAAGTTTCCCAGGAGCTGAAAATTCTGCCTTGGGGAACAAATATGACTTCCCAGCCTTGCACAGTATGAAGCAGACTGACTTCCTTGCTCCTTGAAGACACAAAGTAAGCACTTCCTGACTGATGTTACCTTAGACAGGTGTGATATAAACCTAAGTACCAGGTGTGCTAACATCAGACAACAAAATTAGCAGCTGCCTTTCAAACCTGCGACAGTGGCCTTTCTGCCCTCCACCTCTCTCCCTCCTACAGCAGCTGAATGATTAGAGAACACGTACAAATTTCTGTGACATAACCAAAACTGTCCCTGCGCCAGAGGGAGAATGAACGTGATTTCCTAAGGTTAGTGATTAAAGCAAGCACTGAGCCAGGGGGTGGATGGTAGAGAACTGGACCCTGTCTGTTTTCAAAGGATAACTTCAGCCTTCTATCAAGTTATTTTAAAGCATAAAATAAATGAACTGCTTTGTGAAAAAANAAAAAAAAAAAAAAATGCTTTTTTAAAAAAAAAAAAAAAAAGAAAAAAGCATTTGTGGCTTCCCAGCCTTTGAACCAATAACTTTTCTGTCAGGTGAGAGACTGACTGTTAGATCTTTTTCTCACTTTTTCTCTATTACAATGGAAATCATTGTAATAGAAGTTAGGGGAATATGAGGACATAGGAGATGTCGATCTGAACATGCTGTCTCTGTCCCTTTGAAGGCATGGCTTTTACCACCTAGTATTAATTTGCTGTATGATAGATCCCTTGGAACCTCTTCTACTGAAACTTTCAGTATGTATAAAAGAATTGGGGATTTTCTAACCCAGAAGATAATATTCCTAAATCTTTAAAGCCTGAAAAAAAAAAAGGCATAAGTTAAAATAAGTACATCCTCAATATTCCCTGGTGAACATTTTTGATGGTCACAAATTTCATTGAAATCTGAATCCTATTCAGAGAAAGTGAATTTTGTCTCAGGGCTACAGATTTAGCAAGAAGGCACTGAAAACTTCCTGTGGCACTACGCCAAGCTTTGTTACCAATACTAATTTCTTTTCATAAATCGCCTGTGAATTGAGATGCCATTATTACTTACATTTTACACGTCAGACACTAAAACCAAAATGGCCAAAAGAGCAAACTAGTTTGGCATCCTCAGGGACAAGACTTAATAGCTTTTTAATGTTGAGAAAACAGCTGTCATTAATCTCAATCATCTAAGAAGGCAGCAGAATCAAGTGTTTGGAGTTAGGAACCCACAAAATCAAAACTGTACACTAAGCATTTTGGATTAAAAGATTTATCCAACATCAGGAATCCTTTTGTTTACGAAGTTGTTCAAATCTAGGTTTCCTGAGCACTATTCAGTTACTTTAAGATGGTCTTTTCTGTTCCCATAACTCCCTCCCAAACACACACTCTTACTTTGCTCTGCTTAGAGTTACTACAATAGCTACTCTACAAGGAATAGAAAAACTGATTGTATTGTCCCATTCTCACAATCATGCTTTTCAAGTTCTGAAGTACAAATGAGCACCACAGAATTGTATAACTATTACTAAGCATTTGAAAATTATGAAATTGGAATTGTTAAAACAGTATTAAATTTAAAAAAATTCTTTTGAGGACAAAACATTAAGTATGAGATGCTGATGTTAGCTAAAACAAGCAAGAGTCTTGCTATTGTATTATAAGAATACCAGTATAAACATGGAGTGATGCAAATTATTTGCAATTAGATATTCCTAGCCTCTACACATTTCAAAGAAGGAATCGGGTTCACTGCATTCTATGTATGTACTCTTGCCTTGTGGTCAACAAATTGAACTTTAATCAAGTGAACAAACCACATTCTGGTCTCTGTCTTTAAACCTTTGGTTCTAGTAGTGCTAAGATAACTACAGCTATTCAACAGGTTTTGGAAAATGAAATTCAGACCCAAGTACTTGGTGATAATTCAAAATCTTTAATTCCTATTGAGTCAATTTTCGTGGGACCAATTAAATGCATAAATTTGCACATATGCTGGCATTTTTGAAGGACCTGACCAGATTTTTAGCAGTAATATACCTTTAAAAATAAAAATATGAGCCAGTAATTATATCACCAGTAATTATAGCCTTACTTCAAGAAAAAAGCTTATGTTGAACAGAAATATAAGCATTAAGTGTAAACAGATTTAATCTGCTAATTTATAAGGTTTTTACCTTGAAAGACTCCTCGTCTCCACGGAGATACACTTAAAGTGTAAGCGACTTTGTCATCTGGTTCTACAGTAATAACAGGTGCACCACCCACTATTGAAAGATCTGAAGATACCTGGTGAAGAGAATTCACAAAGAGGAAAAAATCATCAAAAGCAAGTTACTGTTGCAAGAACACTGTAGACACAATATCTACTCTACTTGCTTTGAAAAGTAGAGTATGATATAAAGTATGCTATTAGTAAGTCCTAACCTTTATGCACGTGAAAAGAATACATACTGTAAGAGTAGTGCTGGCATATACAGATCACATCAACACAAATTTTGAAGCCATTGCTAAACATGAGCAAACTTATCTCGCTGAGACCATGGAACTACTTAGGCATGCGTTGAGTTGCACAGTCAGGCCCTTAATATTTTACATACATTTTCTTTAGAAGTGTAAGAATGAGGTTTAACAGTAGTGATCCATCTAACTAGACAGAGCGAAGCAAAATCTGAAGTGTCGTTTTAACATCAATTGCTCTATCTCAAGTGATATTAAACCATGCTTTTTGATATGTCATATTTTGTAAATGACACATATTTGATGGCATACAGAGTAACTACCTGAACAATGAAAACACCAATACAATTTTCATATGCTGAATTTTAGATTTTGTAAAGTATAAAGCTGATTGAAGGAGTATAGGATGAGAGTATTTTTTAATTGCATCTCATTCCTTTGTCGCTTGTATAAGTTTGCTACAGACAGACTCTATGATCAGCTGTTTATAGAAGAGACATTCAAGTCTGAGGTGTTACCAACCACAGCTGATGATTACCTGCTTAAGTCACTGGTTGTGCAGAACACCAGCAGTCTGACTGCGTGAATGGCTCTGCTCACCCCCCCGCCTTCCATTAACTCTGCCACTAGGTGGAGGAAACTGCTGCTGAGTGATGGTATTTTAAATTGATACTGCAATTTCTGCAGTGGGCATCTGCCTACAGGTGATGATTTTCAGCTGAGGCATGAAGTCCTTTTAAAAAATAATTTTGGGATATCATGTAATACTGTAGCATGCTGTAATTTCTTACTACATTAAATAATAAAATTGTCTCTGTGTTGTTTAGGTGAATTTTGAGTGAAATCACAAGTCGTCAGAAAGGCCTAATTTTTTTTTCCAGTTCATTTATTCATTTCATTAATGACTACAGCTAGCCTGTCAAGCATCCAAGCGTGACTTGGATTCTACAAAGACCTCCGTGCAACAGTAAAAGCATTAGATGCACGGATCATTTTCTTCCTCCCCAAAGTTACCTTTTTTTTTTCAGTGAATAAGTTTTGTTCATATTTTCTGTAGAAAAAAAAATATTTTAAGATCATCTTGTCTTCTATTACAGCCAATCATTGCCTATAATGTTTTCCCTCTCTGGGGTACTTATGTTAATAAAATTCTTTGTTCAAGTGCTAGTATAATCTGGAACTTATATTCCAAGTTACAGAGAAAAAAACCTGTAAGGCAACAATCTTCCTCTTCCCCAATAAATTTGCATTTCAAGCTGAATATTAGAAGTCCAACAACCAAAAGGAACAGGAAAAGAGACCAATTGTCAAGAAAGAAACAAGCCAAAAAGAGAATGGTAGAAAGCTTTGTTGAAGTGGCACTTGGAAAAAAAAATGAAAAAAAAAAAAATCCCAAACCTTAACTATTAACAACAAAAAAGAAAGAGTAGGAAAAGAGGGGCTGCTACACAGTGAGGATAGGGAAGTTTCACTTCATACAAAATAAAAAGATCCTACATTTATGGACTACTCCAGTTTACAATGAAGGTAGTAATGTATATGAAAGGAAAGGTTAAGTACTTAAAAAATAAGGATAGTATAACAGAGATGACAGCAAGTGATTAGGGATAGAAATAAGATTAATTCAAACGAGCATTTTTTAAGGAGAAAGTAACATGGAGCAGATGCAAAAGTAGGATAAATGTGATTAATTTAAATTGGATAAAATGCAGGAAAGTAGGGTAATACTGTTTCTGTCAAAGACTGGACGTATCAGACTAGTTTCTATCAAAAAAAGTCAAATTAAAAGGAACATTACTGGTAGAGTTGACTATAAACATGAAACAGATGATATGGGTTGCTGATGAATAAATATGGATTGGAAGTTCGATGATAATATTCCATCATTCAAGAGAAGTTTTGGATACCTTTCCAAATAGAGTAATGAATTAATAGAAGCTAAATGATCTTAAAATGATGTTGTTAACCTTAATGAAGTGACTGTATAACCAAACAGGAAAGAGTTGAGTATAAGCAATGAAGTAATGATAGTACATACATGGCCAATGTTTCAGTGTTTGAATCCAGGTTGCCCACCCACATCAAGAGACAAGAAGGAATTCTCCCTCCCCTCCCCTGCATCAGATTGATAAGATTGTTGGGCTTTTTGCTTTGTTCTTTTCTTAGTGTTGGACATGGTTCACTGCCGAGGATCATCTGGGATGTTTAAATAGCAAACGGACTACACTTTCAGTGTTCAAAGACACTGGTGATCTCAAAATTTCCCACACTTTGCCAGAAACACACTGCAGTTGTCATCTATTTTTGCAGGTCCCATATTTTGTTGTAGAGCTAAGAAAGATTTTGTTTTTATGGTATAGGAGTCCTGTAGATTAAATGTTCTGTGAGCTATTTAAATTAGATATTTACTACATGACTGCCTGTAATTCTCAGGGGTGGAAACCTGCTGATCCTTGTGGTCCCTTCTAGTATTTTATTTCTATTAAGTGTTAACCAAGTAAGTCCATATTCTCCTTGCATGAAGTATACACACACATACACACATATGTACAAATATGTATGTACATAGTATTCTACACTGACCCTTGGGAATGATTCTTCTTCCTTTTGACAGTTTTTTAATAAGGGTGGGATGAGAGACAGGCAATAGACAGGCAATCATATCTTCTTGTTACCACACCTTATGAATTTCTTATTGTTAAGAACAACCAGAAACTAAAAGTTCTCAAATTTGGCTAGATTTAAATAAATAAATAAATAAAAGCGGGCATGTATTTCCAAAAGGCATACACTTATTTTCTCCACTGAGCTGTAACCTACCCCTGTGAAGGAAGGTAATATTTTCACTCTTGGATAGAGCCTGAAATGTTTTTTTCTTGACAGTGGATAGCCATGCCATGCATATTTTATGACTGAACTCCATCAGTCCCAAATTAGGCAATTTTCCATGGGTATCTGAAGTCTAATTCATGCTGATCCCATCAATAAGATCAGAAAGACACTTACAGCAACACTTTTTTACCAAAGAACTAGGAGCTTAGGGCACTGCTCAGACCTGTACCCCTTGGCCCTAATCTGCTCAGACTGAAGAGATTAACTAAACATCCATAGAGAAAATACGTTTTACTATTTTACTACTGGCCGGGTTATACGATTCTCCATTCCTTTTGCTGGCTGTTACAGAGTTCTGTTGCTGGGGGCCTACTTTCTCCAGTTAGACAGAGAACCCAGATGGCTGTCTAAAGCTGTGGATTTCAAGGCAAGAAGTGTCTAAAAGAAAGCAACCGGCAGCTCAGAACTTTGTCACCTCTTTTATCCCTATTTATGAAAGCTTCCAAAGGCACTGAAGGGGTTGTTCTTTCATGGTATGAATTTAATCACATAGATCCTCTGAATCTCTTTATTGTTGTTCAAAAGACTTCCCAGGACTAGAAATAACCTTGCTTTTAACAAGCTAGAATCATATGCATGAGCTTGTGTGCAAAGTTTTGTAAAGTACTATGTACATATATGACAGGTATAAAAATTATACTGTTTATATTAATTTAAAAGCTCAGTTTACTTTTAAGGTCCTTTTTTTCTTCCATCACTAATCCTTAATGAAAGCAAAGATTCATCTTTACATACATTCTGCAGAAGTCATGCTGGAATGATAGGTCTGCAGATTTCTGATTTCTCTGCTGACTACTTTAAAATAACTGAAGTACATATTTTGAAAAATTCTACAGTAAAGCATTTAACTTGGCTGGTTTAAATTCTCCCATTTTCATGAAAAGTTCTAGACGCTAGGTACCAGACATCAGAGGGTAGTTTACAGTCATTAGCTTTACAAATGCATAGTAATTTCCTACAAAAAATAACGCTGTTTTGCATTGTAAGTAGTTGTGCATATCCACTGCTTCCTTGGTACTAATCACTTCATCACTAATTTATAGAGAATGAAATCCTTTTGTAAAGACTGAGTTAGACTTGTTACCTTGAGATAGCTGTAGTTAACTCTTTATCTCTGTGCATGAACTCTCTTTTCATAATCTGTCATTCATTCATTTGATCTATTTAATCTTTTCACCTTTTGAACTCTGGAAATCATTCAATGCTACTTGAAATATTCGCTAAAATTTGTCAATTGATTTTGCTCTTTACGCACATCTAATTCTCCTTCTTTCTTTCCATGTGTTTTCCACTGTTCCCACCATATCTTAACAGTAATTGGACTTAAAAAAAACCATTATTTTTCCATCTGATAGTGTTCTTTTGTCCCCTTGTGTCTAAAATTTAGTCTTCTGTGGAAAGGGACCTGGGGATCCTGGTGGACAACAAGCTCAATATGGGTGAACAGTGTACTGCTGCAGCAAAGCAAGCCGACAGGATGCCCGGCTGCATCAAGAAGGGAATCACCAGCAGAAAAAAAAGAAGTCATTATCCCACACTCCACTCAGCACTTGTCAGGCCAACCTGGAATACTGTGTTCAGTTTTGGTCCCCTCTATGCGAAAAAGATGTGGAGAGGGTCCAGAGAAGGGCCACAAAGATGATCAAAGGACTGGGAAGCCTGCCATATGAGGAAAGGCTGAGAGAACTGGTTTGTTCAGCCTTGAGAAAGGAAGACTTAGGGGAGACCTTATCACCATGTTCCAGTATTTAAAGGAGATGGAGATTCCCTTTTTATAAGGAGTTACATGGAGAAGACGAAGGGTAATGAATACAAGTTACTCCTGGGGACATTCCGATTGGTCACAAGAGGAAAATTTTTCACAGTGAGAACAGTCATGCTTTGGAATAAGTTCCCCAGGGAAGTGGTGGATTCCCAGCATTGGACACTTTTAAGATTCAGCCGGATAGGGTGCTGGGTAATCTTGTCTAGACTGTGATTTGCCAAGAAAGTTTGGACCAGATGATCCTTGAGGTCCCTTCTAACCTGGTATTCTATGATTCTGTGATTCTTCTTGCTAATACTTTGGTTCAACAAAGTTTCTACTAATTCAGTTACAATCATGCTACTCCATAAATATACATGCTTCTAATGTGCTACACAGCCCAATCCCAGCATTTTAAAATTCTTAATAGCCTTTCTCCTGTCAGTCTGCCTTCCGCAATCACATTTCCCAAACTCTTCCCAAAGTTCTCATAAGAAGGTGTATACTATTGCCCTCACTGTTATACATTGAGTTGTGTTTCCACAATGAGACAGATCTTGATAAAAATGCATTCTTAAGAAATTAGGCCAAAATAGCAAAAATACTGGTGTTATTCTGACTATTTTCTAGCTCTAGTGAGATATAGTTAAGTTTGAAAGGAAACAGTTTTAACAAATTGATGTGTGCTCCATTGTGTTCTCCTGCCAGAATCCAGTGTAAATAAAAACTAATGGACAAACTAAAGTCTCACTCAAGTACTTTCTGGAGTGAACGTAGGAATGATCTTAGGATCCCAATAAGAACTTTTGGGTATCATAATTCCCATTGCTTTTGGAAGTCAAGAAGATTCTGCAGTAAACTGAATTTGTGGGAGTTATTCTCAGGGGAAATTACAAATTGCCAGTTACTACTGGCTGTTCCTATAACATCACACTGGACTCTCTTAAATTACTGGAAATGCAAGAGGAGTTGCTCAGACAGCCACAGAATGGATTCTTACACTATTACAGGTGTGGCCCCCATTATAAAAAATGTTTATGTCTTTTTCTTTCATTCATGTTTACATTCTAAAACCTTTTGGGAACAGATACGGACTACAATGAATATTAGAGTAGGGTTCTAAAGTGCACTCAAGAAACAGTAATCTCATCATTTCTCTGGCCGTTACAAATGCATATTAAAAATTGTACACAGGTGATGCTTCCCTCAGTCTGCTGTCATCTTTGCTATTGCAGTCATCAAACCAACCAGTATTCTCCATGCTGCTTGCTATTCCTACCAATATTAATACTCACCATTAATGAATCGCTCCCATTCATTTATCTTTATAAACAACCCTATTCGTGTCTACTATTTAAGTTATTCACAACTTAGGAGCTCAAATCTCCAAATAGTGCTCACAACAATATTATCTCCTACCTCCAAAATCTTGACAAGGTCTATGGTTGTGCCAGACATCACTCGCTAGTTACCTTTTATGTATCCCTTACAATGAACTTTGCCTTGCTCTGATGGCCACCTGATTACTCAACTGCATTACTGAGACTAATTAAATGCTCAACCTCAGATGGCAAATGGATACTAAATGTGCATGCCCACACTAAAACATGCACACCAAGTAATTTATATTCACATCAGTGTTCATACCAAGAACCCTATTTAATATAGCATGAGAAGTGTTCACAGAAGTTTGAGGTTCCAGTATGGCATAATGTTGTGTAATTGCCTGTCTGCTTAACTGTAGATATATTACACGTATACTAATATAATACAATATATCCAAGAACACTCAGAAAGTGAAAAAGATGGAGAATGTAAAAGTACACACACAGATTTTTATAAGAATAACTTCTTGCAAAGATTCCATAAGCATAGAGGAAACCTTGGAGTGAAGCAATGAAAGAATTTATATACTGTGAGCTTTAAGTCCACCTCCTTATAGAGAGCGCTATTTCTTATTAGAATGCATATTTATGAGGAATGTTTGTAAGAATAACACACAATTTTAGTCTTAGACGTAGCATTATGTAATCTTACATCCAATAATAGCCTACAAAACCATGTTCCCAAAAGCACCTGAATGTGCCTCACAAAATCTGCTATGGGTCATTATTGTTAGGCAAATAAATTGTGAAGTAAGAAAATATGGCCTAAATAGGGGCTTTTCTATCAAGCAGAAAATTCTTCTGATTTACCAGCTATCCAAAAGGAGGCAAGATAAGGAATTACTTCTACCAGCTAGTGGGAGAGGCAATCCATTAGCATTTGTCCTAATTTGCAAGGAGGCATTGATGAACAATTACAGATATACTAACTGGAATTTAGGGAAAGAAGTCCTGCATTCAAGGAACTGTTTGCAATTTAGGAATGATCAAAGAAAACTTGAAAGACAAAAATATTGTCCCAAAGATATCACAATAGATACAAGCATGCCAAGATAAAAACAGTGAAATTATAGGATTTAGGGATGATTCTACACAGGAAAAGAGTAAGAACATGTATCTGTCAAGAATATTGGTGCACACAGAGTGCACTAACTGGAAATGTTTTGGGGAGAGGTGGTCTCACAAACTCATGACAACCATGGCACGGGACAAAGGAAATCTTGTGTTCCATACCCATTCAATACCAAAACATTAAGGTTCTTTTAGGATGGAATCATACCAAGGGTGGGGTTGGATAGATATACACACAGTATTCATGCAGACAGAAATACATGGATCTACACATACACAGAGAATTTATTATCAGGTCTGAATAACTGCAGTTTCTTAAAATGTTGAACAATTTAAAGCACCTGGAAACTGCGTAACGTTGCTGATTCTCATCTACAATCTTTGTGAGCATCCTATTGCCAAAAGAACAATCATATCAATATTAATTCTGCCCTGTAAAAACTTTCCTACTGGTAGTTCTTCCATTCTTGAACATCTTTCTAGCTTTCCTGGGCATAAACAGTAGAAAATACACCAGGTGAGCTAACGGGTGAAATAGTTTTTAACTGTATAAGTGAGCCTGGAAAAGAAAAACTCCCACTGTGATGTTTATCCCTATTTCCTAGCATGTCTACCATCTTCAAAAAATATGAATTTAATCTTCCAACAGTTTATGTATGAATTATACCCATTTACAAAGGTATATGACGTTTTGCAAGAACACTCTTCTTCATTAATAAAATTTCAGATACATCAGCAAATAATATAACAAATATATAGTAAACAGTTAATATATAACTTTAAAAATGTTTCATTTTATTAAGTACTTTAGAAGCATGTATAAGCCCATAAGTTCCATCACACTGTGCAATTAAGAAAATATAAGAAAAAAGGAGTTTGATAGACTATTAAGATAAATTGTCTTTCACTACTTCTCCTTAAGATCTCATAAGAAAATAAAGTTAATTTTCTTGGTTTGCAATGTAAAACTGTGTTGATAACCAATAAAATACCTTGATACTATTCATATTTTAAAAAAATCTAATGAAGAACTAACACTATAAGCTGAAATGGAACAGAAATTCCAATAAAATTTCTGTATTAAAGCCTGGGTCCACATAGCATTATCAGTCCTTCAAACTGATAATAAACTTAGATGCTTTATTTGCATAGGTTTGGTTAGAAAGACAATGTGTGACATAATTAAGAAACAGCAAAGCTTTTCGAGTTGCTGTAATATTTATCATGCAATCACTACAATTAATTCAGTGAAGAAATGCTGCCTTTCAGTATCCATAAATTTCCCCAAACCTACACAACGTATGTTACATTCTTTCACTGTCACTAAGAAAATAAGAATTGTAGAATACCACAATGTAACCAATATGTAACATATTATTGAAGTTATCATTGTGACCCTGCAGAAAACTTGCTCAAATCAATCCATCACCAAGGATTTAATTTTTAAATGATAGTACTCTCCGTTGTCTTATACCTGAAGTCATTATTTACACCCAGCCAGAAAATATAAATGCAGCAGACTTATAAAATATTACAATTTTAATCTAATTTATCAGTCACAGATTTAAAAACTCATTCTGCAGAACTGTAATATGGCTATTTAGGATTAACAGGAATGGAAAGCCAATCTTCAAAATTATAGTAAAAAATAATTTTTTTCCAAACAAGCATAACTTCAAAAATATCAGCTGACACTTCAAGCCAAAGTGGTAAACAGATGTACAGAACTTAATCAAATATACTTAATTTCCACTATCTCTTTGTATAATGAAGTTAGGCAGTAATATGTTCAATGTTTTGATTTGAAAGTTGTTTCTCAGGTCTATTTAACAATACTGATAGGCTCTACTTATTAAAAAGTTAATGCTCCTTGACACTAGGTGAGAACTGGGTCCGTGAGAGTCACTGATCAATCTCATAACCAGATTTTTTTCAATACTGTCAAAATGACAGATGTTTCAAGAGAAGCCCCCATTACTTTCCCTCATTCTCCTTTCAGCGCATACCTTGCAAGTTCCTGGGTTACTAGGAATTCATTTAGTTCTTGCAATCACTTCTATTTTGCGACCAGCATGTTAAAACACTGAAATAAAACATCTTTGCATTGCACTGAGTATATTCCCCAAATAATTCCTGCCTGTTCAGCTGCAATCTGGAGTTCTACATAATGAAGAGTGCTACATAATCCAGATTCATAACCCAGCCAGGTCAGCTGTCAAGACCACCAACCTATCTCAAGAAACAAATCAGACCTAAGACCTTACTATACCCTTCCTTACTTGATCAAACAATTTCATAACTAGCAATCACAAAAGAAACCTGCCAACCACAGTTATTCTTACATTCTGTAGGCCTTTGTACATTCATTATTGCTACGAAGAATGCTTTTTCTGTAGTGAAGCTGTTACAGAAGTTCTGGTAGGCAATGTGGAAGCCAGAAGGACTGAAATTGGCAGGACAGATAAAATTAGAAGGGTTATGAAATAATCCGATTTACTTGTGGTTAAAGAATACAAAGTGGATGTGGGTATAGGACCTTCAGCAATCATGTTACTAGAGTTACATGGAATTTATCCTCAGGAAATCTCACATAAATTACCAAAGAAGACAGCCTGAACAGGGAAGCCCCTCATTAAAGGTTTACAGTATAAAATTTTATTATTTTGAGACATTTGTTACAAATACCTAACCTTCATGTCATTCTTTCATCGACATTGTAAAGCTCTAACATGGATATGTAGAGGATAGAGAGAGAAATGAATTGAAGAACAGAGGATTTCATAGTTTTTGATTATGCATTTATTCTACAATACTTTTGGAAATTACTAACAGTTTGTATGACCTAATACCTGAAAGATAATTTAACTGAGCCTTGAGATTCATCTAGAGAGTTTACTTTAATGACATCTATTTTGAAGAGCACTGAAAAACAGTGACACAGTTTGATACTTTTACTGCAAAACCAAGCCTTGAAAGAATTAGGCACCTTTATAGCTGAAGTTACTATCAAAGGTGTCATTAGAAGCAACCAAATAATTATTTATATGCAGCAGAGTTTTATACAAAAATCAAAAGAAAATGGTATAAAAAATTTTGTCATGAGACTGACAGATTGGATTTTATAGAAATATTTTACATTTCCTACCTCTGTAGGATGATCTGAATCTAATTTTACAGCCACTAAAATCCACTTACATTGCAGTCACTAACCTTATATTAATTCAGCAGCAGAGAAGGATGTGCTCTCTGGCTGACATTATATGTGCACAAATTCTTTATGAATTCTGTTGTAACGTTTTTTTTCAGACCCAGGAGTAAGTTAATCACAAGAAAGACTGTTTGTTGTAATATCCCCTAGAACCAGCCATGAAGAGCACAGTGGCAGTATTTCCCTAAGGTTTACCCATCAATCAGTAGAAAAAAGTTCACAAAACATTCGCATTTTTCAAGGAATTTATGGAAATTGTCCTTCATGGAAAGCTTTGTGGGCACTGAAAGTGTTTTGCTTAGCATTTTTAAAGGTAGACTGATGGAGTCAAGCACATGACCTCCACTAAATTCCAAAGGCACTTCTTCCCTCCCCGAGCATCTTGATACATGTTAGTGGTTGCACAGATAAGCAAACCATATGTACAAAAATTATTACTGCTCCAGACATGAGCACTCTACATATGTTTGAAATGGGAAAAGCATTAATCGGAGGCAAGAGGGCTTTCTTAATGAAGGAAAGGAAAGAATTATTTCCTTTTTCCACATCCCAGACTTAACTTTCATTTTCATTCGTCACTTTTGCACCCTTATTGTGGTTGAAGCTATTCAATACATACAGTGAGTACTGAGAAACAGGGTAGCATATATACAATGTAGTTAATTTTTAATGAGATTAGTTTTTATTAAGCTTATAGTTTAATATATTCAGTTATTAAAATGGAACACTGAAGATAAATTTACACCTCAAATGCAAAATTACCCAAGTATTAATTCAGCTAAATTACTTATTGCTAAGTATTCATTGTCAATGGCTTATGGACATGCCTGTAAATGATTATGCTCATCAGCTACTGGCACGTCTTATACTATTCTTGACACAGGCTGAGCTTTATTAGTTGAGCAAACTAAATACTTATCTTTTTTTTAAATATCATGTATGTCCCAGTTTATCTATGAGAAGATACTTTGTACAGTGGATGAACTCCATCAGTGGAGGATGTAAGGGGCAAATCAACCAACCAATTCAATAATGAAGACATTCACTAGCCAACAAAATTACAAAAGATCCCATTAAAAACATTTCTAAACCTATTACTTTTTCGATTATTTCTGTTCTGTCTCCACCAAAGCTGACAAGATTTCCTCTACCGAATCATCAACTTAGCTACAGGACAATATGGTAAAATTTCAAAGATGCTGGATTAAAAAGCACAAGGAGTTATTGGGCTGTCAGCAACTGCCCCCAAGGGAAACACTGACAAAGACAAAATCACAGTCTGTTGTGTTCTGCTTCACAACAGACCATCCAGAAATTACAGTAATCAGGCAGCATGGAATGAAAAACAACAACAAAATCAGTATCACTTCTTTTTCCTGTTGGCCTTTGTGCTATACACTTCTGAGTAAAATAAAGTTTATTTTGCATTTCTAACAAGGTTGTTGGTCACAGTCCCCTCTTAGAGGAGGTTTTCCCCTTTCTCTTAATAACTACAGATAATGGTGATCATGTTCTGGATTTACTGATTAAATCCCAATTTACAGACTAACCCTTTTGGAATTAAAAGAGAGCAAATGATCTTCACTTGCTACAGCAGCACAAGACACTACGTGACATCTGCTGGAGAGTGTTGGAAGTGATTAATATTGTTTGCTTTGTTGAGGGGACAGTTTCCAGACATTGGTAGGTTTTGTATTCATGCCTTTTCCAACAATTCTAGCCCACCTTGCTTCAACAACTGTTCTGCAACAGCTTCTGGGTAAAATCCTAGTATAGAGAAAATACATTACTCACACTGATTAATTTATTACATGCATACAAGCATGAAACAGCTGGCCTTACTACTTCTCTCCCAAAAGTCCCAGAGCAAAAAGAGCACACGCAGTTGGACTGTCAAACGATACTTCACAGAGGCAAAAAAACTCCACAACAAAACAAATCACGACAAAACCAAACAAGTGGAAGAAAAAAATACACCCAAAACCCAGATTTTGGTACTCAGAGAACACCTTGAAGGAGGTAAAAGTTCAATCAGACCCAGCTCACCCCAGAATAGTCACAACTGTCATACATTCATTTAACACAAAGTTTCTGAAAAAGACATACAATGAATAAGTTTAATGCATTCATTTTGAAGTTTGATATTTCAGTGTCTTTCACTTTCATTGGCACAAAAAATACTAAGTTCACATAAAATGGAAAAGCAGAGAAAATAGTTCTGTTGTCAACTTTCAAAAACATTCACTTCTTTCAGAGATAAAAGTACAAATATATTAGAAATGTAAATCCATTCACATCTAAAAAGCTAAGATCGTTGAAAAGAAAAATGTCAAAGCTGGTAATGCCCCAAAAATACATTTCCTACTTTGTTTGAGGGTTTTAATAATGAGTTAAGAAATAGGAACATGAAGCTGGACCTTTTTATGATGTACAAAGTTTATTAAATGTAAATCCTCCTGTAATAGTGAAAAAATGGAGACGCAAGAGTTTAAGGAAGGATTTTACACTGCAATGAATTCCTATCAAACCAACAGAAGAGTGTTGCTGGTGTATACATGATCTCTCTTCATAAAATAAGATGAGGCCACTCTACCAATATCTGTCATTTTGAGTCAAGCAGCATTTGGTGCTACTTGTAACAAGGCTGAGAACACAAGATCACTCATTTCACAAGTCCATACTAGTTAACTAGTCAGATTTTATCTTCTAGAATCTACATTCTCCCCTTTTCCCTCCTTCCCGCCAAAAGAAAAACTACCAAAAAAACCCCAACACCTAAAGCTCACAGTTCAAAAATATATATTTACATATGCTGTCAATTATTAGAGCGCACTCTCCTGCCTTGTTTTCACAGATTGAGCCCTCCTAGCAAATAGTATATAGCCATAGTATCTAGATGTTATCTACTCTAGATTTAAATGTCATTATAAAGTCACAGACATGGCATTTGTTGAGCAAGGTCCAAGATGCCCTTGCTCAGGAACTTTCTCTGCAGCTGAGAAGAAAAGTAGAAGTCATATTTTTTTGCCCTAATGTACATTCTGCCTCTGCTGGCATGTGACATGGTGTCCTATACATGGATGAGGAAAGGGAGGAATATTACTGAAATACTTTTATCACTTTCGAATTAAAGATGCAGACAAGATAAACGGTCAGAAAACAGTGCAGTCACAGTAATACAACAGTGTTTTTAAATAGGAAAATGTGTTTGTGCAAATACACTTATAAACTATTTTTAACTAAAACTGTGAAAAAATAAAAAAAGGATTATATTTAATAGTAAAACGATCTTCCTGAACAGGGAAACTAACAAAACTGTATTTTCTAAGAATTTATAGCTTATAACCCTCCACTGAAATCACAACTACTTCAGCACCTCCTACTCCATCTCCCCAGTGACCCACTGCTCTTCAACAACTCCCGTTTCTTATTTCCATTAAATTTTCATTCTCATTAGCAAACACACAAAGTATTCCCAACTTCCTCCAACATCCCTGAAACAACAGCTGGGCAAAAGACACTAAATGCTATTATTTGTTCCAAGAAATGCAAGCACTGACTGGCCAGGCCATTAGGCCATTAGGCACAGATATACAGTGAGCTCATGCTGCAATTGTTCCCTTAGTCCGATAATAATTTTTGTCCTTTTCCTGTAATTTTCCAATACTTTATGAAGATTTTAGGAACCCTGTATTCTCAAGCTCCTTCTCCGTTTTCAAAACTGGTGGAATTGGCCAGTTTTCAAACCAGTGAAGGAGGAAGGGAGGAAAGACTAGCAAGTGAACAGAGTGCAATTGTAGATGCGCTGTCCCCTTAAGAACCAGAGTAAAAAACTAAGAAATCTTTTTCCATGGAACATACAGTAAAATCATACATTATCTCACAGACTTTCTGACTATAAACATATCCATATACTATAAACTATAGTTAGATATACTTTCTTATGGATACATTAATTTTAACAGTATACCTGTAATCACAATAATATTTGCTACTGTAATACATAATTCGTAGGCCCTTGGATAGCAAAATAGTTGTCACATTATTGCAAAAATTTACCTTGTACGTTAACTTCTTCTTAGTATAATTGGGCACCCATAAAATTTTTCGAGTGACCTTTCTCACTTGGCAATCTATCACAATATGATCCTGTGCCAGAGGTTTCTTCCCTATTCCCTTAAGGCTAAAGATGTTTTCAGTGCCAGCTGCATCATTTCGCAGAATAAGCCTTCCCTGTGACAAAGACAGAAGAAAAAAAAAGTTTCAGCACTGTAGAAGTCCCCGGTGTCTGCCATATTAACTCCTTTAGTCTATTAGTCTTAAATCAGGCAACAAAGCATGCTTACAATACAGCGTTCCTATTGACTTTTCTAGTTCTAAAGTAAACTCTGATGTTAAACATAGAAAAAAAACCCTAAAGAAACAAAAGCTTTTATTTTTCATTTTTCTAAATTACTAAATTTAACAACATAAAGCCTTCATACTTCTAGATTTTATACTTCTTGGCTTCTTCCTGGAAAACAAATATCCAAGAAAACATGTCCTTTTGAATCCTTATTCCTCAAATATAACTTTGCTCAACCATTTCCATCTGACCTTCAACTAAAATGATCTTCATAATTATTTGTCATCAAAGAATTCAGGGCTTGCAGCTTTTAATAGTTTTGTAATACGGGATTCCTAAGCTACGTTATATTTGGTTGGTAATGCATGTGGAAGGATTACTAATGTTTCACAGAACATTTTTTTTTTTGTCTTTGGCACACATTTGAATAGCAACCTGCAGTCAAAATCTCTCAGCTAGTATACAGGCAAAAAATACATATGTTGCTTCTTGCTAAAGGTGTAACACAGCCTTTGCTCTGCTCTTCATTTTAACATTCAGAACAGTGATTACTCTGGCAGCAAAAGCAGCTTCCAAGTAGTGGCTTAACTTGTAACAGAAATTATTTTATGAAACAAAGTACCCAACACATAAATTCATTCGTGATGTATGCATGCAATGAGAAATACTCGATGTTACTACTTTATTATTTAGGTAATAAAATACAATTTAATATATGTATTTAAATTCAGACTAACACAATGTACATTTTTATGATCAAAGTTCAGAATCTCTACAGAGTAACCAGTTGTTTCATTAAAATGGAGGGTTTGATAGAAGAGCAAATAAAGGAAGAGATAAAGGGTGGTGGGAAAAATCTATAATGCCTAACGTTAAGTTTTGCAAAGTTAGTTCCTTTGTTTTTTCACTTCAGCTAGTAGGCAATCTTTCAATTTTTGACTCTCAAGCAGATGCCTAATGCGAGTAACCACCTAAGCACTTTCATAATTTGGACACTGATGGAAATTTTATTGACAGAAGCATCCTTTTCAAATCTTGAAAATGATTTCCCTCTTACCGTTGTTATGCACTCAGCAATAGGCTTGAACATGAGAGGATACAGAGCTGTTTCACCAAGACCCACATTTATTAGAGGAGGGCCATAAAAACCCTCTCCTTCCAAAATTGCTTCAAGTTTCCAGTTCTGGCTCGACATGTTACTCTGAAATCAAGGTAAAGATGTAAATTAGCTTATGCATTTAAAGCTTTTTACATGCATTTCAGCTTTTACTTGCAGTTATCATCAAAACAGAGCACTGTACTCATTTTCCCAAAGTAGAGCACTTTTGGGGAGAATGAAACAGTGTATTTTAAAAATTAATTAAGCTAAAATTAAAACCCTTATTCCTGGCAGCCAGAGGTACTGGTACCAATACTATCAGTAGCAATATTGGCAGCAGGAATACTCTTTGGAAGACTATGTACATGATATAGCTAATGGTCAAGATGGAGTTTATAAATATCATTATAAACATTTACAAGTATCTTTAATGCTTCCCAAAATTCTTTCTCTTTTCTATCTGTAGAAAATCTTAGTGTACCTCTTTGGAGTGTTGATGAGTATATATTGCTCATTTGGCTACTGACTGTACTACAGGATAAGCCTTGCTTACAAATTAAGGACTCCATCTCCAAAGGAGTATTTACAGTCCTATGTTCTCAGAAACTGGACTTTCAAGAGACTAATCTATTTTAAAGAATGCCTGTCCTGAGTAGTATGAAAGCCTATTTAAGAAAGATGTTTGTCTTGCATCCAGATGTATCACAAGAATGCTTGATTATGGTAGAAAGTGAGATATTTCGTAATACATGTTTGGGGATTGCATAAAAATAGTAAGACTAAAATTATCCTATCCAGCCTCAAAGTATTTGAAGGAACCAGATGACCAAACATCCAGTCTGCAAAAACGTTAACATCCATCTGAAAGAGAAAATAAACTAGCATTCAAGAGCTAATACCTGCCTTGTCAAAACACAGATTGTTCTTATCTATAAAAAGAGGAAGTAATCCTTTGACCCATAATGGTCTTCATCCATGGAAAATTGTCTATAAATGTCAGAGACAAACAATGGATTTTGGGGAATAGAGATGATACTTCAGTCCTTGTTTCCTTCTTTGAAAGTCTCTCAAGCTCAGCTATCTCAACCTCAGAAACTATGAACCACCACCCATGGTCATCAGAGCTAATCCCATGGCATGGCACAAGACGTGCAGTATCATATATCTAAGGTTTGATTAATATGTATGATTAATGCTTAATTCTTAGTTGTTACGAGGTAAATTTCCTAGTAGTTGGCACAAATGCCTGTTTGCAATGTTGAGATTTGTATAGTGCCTCAGTTTTTCAAACTACTTCAGTTACTGTGGTCTCCCATGCTGTAATAACAACAGTTACATCTCTGGTAGAAAACATTAAAAAAAAAAAAAAGTAATTAACCGGTATCCTCATGCTGACGATAAAATGAAAGGGGAAAAAAAGGCACCAAAAGATTATTTTTATTCTCATGCTTTTTTTTTCCCCCCACAACATCAGGAACAACTTTATCATTGTGCAAACCAGCTTGACCATCTTTAAATTGGCAGGCCATCACCCTTTGCTAATCTACTGTTTTAAAAGATCGGATAGAGAAAAAACATCACCATGGTTGTTCTTTGCTAAGGAAAAGAGGAGGACAGTGAAAATTTGGGGGCTTAAATTGTTTTATTTTCAATGATTTCTAGTGCCATTGGTATGAGATGCTTGCTTTATCCACACCAGTGATGAATACACCAATAAGTATTTCTTCTTAATCTCAAACACAAACACTTGTCAATTGGAGGAATGTAGTTGACAAACACGGTCACTTTAAAATTCTTGTGTGACAAATCCTTCTAACACAGCATGAATTTGTCTAAAAATATCTTCTAAAGAAAGATATTAAGGTCAACCCCAAACATTAGAAAATGAAAATAAAATATTTGTTAAATTCTACTTGCTTGAAATTGTGCATTAACAGTTTTAATTACTTTATCATCTAATTCTTACAGGGTCTCTGCTTAATGCGAAATCTTATCCGAAGCTTGTTAAGTCAATGAGAAACACAATTAATGCTAAGGGATTTAGAATCTTTTCACAGGATGGTAGGTAATTAAATCCAAAGTATATAATAAGGCTGCATGTATAGGACCTATACCTCTTTCACTGGAGAGGCTGAAAGTGAATGATGGAACAATTAAATTCATCTCATGCTTGTAAGAATTACAGAAACTTCAGATATTCAGCCTTAACTCCGAGGTAAAAAGACAATCACAAAGTTTAGATTCAGGTGGGTTCTTATTCTGCTTCTGTCACCAATTCACTATGTGGCCTTAAGCAAATTTCTTGACCATTTAATTTGCTCCATTTATAGTGTTCCACCTACCACACAGATTTTATGACAGTTAGTTTACTAGTCTGTAAAAAGTGCTTTGAACACTAATTACTAGGTTCAAGAAACTAAGTTTAACAGACTGAAAAATGCCCCATACCTCAGTTTCACTCCCTATGAGCATCTGTCTTCCTCCATAGAGTATTTCAAAGTTCAGTAACTTGAATGACAAATATAAAGTGCTAACTAACAACATAAAAGTACAGAAAAATTTCTGACAGATGCAGAAGCTCCAGTTAGAATGAATGTATATAAAAATGTAAAGTATCTAACTCCTTACCAGAGTAACACACATTTCTCTACACTGAACATGAAAGAAACCATATAAAAAAAAAATAACATGCAATCACAAAATTAAGCTTAAGATGTAAAAGGACAGGAACAATTTCACATTTTTATATTTGTTTGTTCATCAACATTTGATTTTGCAAATTTAGGGCACAACATTTAGAGCAGACTTTATGATCATGTGTGTGCATTCCATAGAAAGGGACAGACTGAGATACACATTCCCTTTCTCACAAACACACACATACACACAGACAAAGTATATGCTCCACTTGGGGTAATTTTATTTCCTTGCTAAGAAAAAAAGCAGGACTTAAAAGTATAAAAGCAGGACTCCTGTATGAAATTTAAAAGCATATACTTAGGAACACTCCTAAGTGAAAAAAAAAAATCAAAAGAAAAAAGTCAACCTGTTCAGAAACTCTCTGTTTAAACAAAATGAAAAAAACCCCTTACCTTTCTGAGTTATACAACTGCTGTTTTTCAGCTAATGTAACATTCAATAAATCAATGTTTAATAAATAATATATGGATATCCTAAAATTTATGTGTAAGAAACAATAGCATTGTAATATGATTTCCTTTCATTTTCTTTACTTTTTTTTTCTTTCTTAATGAACTAGTGCCTTGTCTGTTTTCAGTATTTCACAGATCATCCACAGTATGGTCTTTTCCCAGACATCAAGTCTCCTTGTTGGAATCTCCGCCCACTCTTTTGTCTACAAAATCTCAGAATAATTTTTCCATAAATTAACTCACTAGTATTCAGTGGCTTTAAAATCAAATGGTTACATCAAGTACATAGACCAAACCATAGTTCAAATCTCAGGAAATATTTTACTATTCTTATCTCTTAAACAATCTTTACCCTTTCTCTCGCAGTTTAAACTCCTTCCCTATAATTTTTTCGTATTTTTTTTTCTTTTAAATCAGAAAAGTTCTCTAAATGTTGAGCAATAATTTTCTGAGGGAGACAATATTCCAACCTACACTCCCTGGTCTTAATTCTCATGTGTCAAGGGTTTAATATACAAAATAGATATGATAAAACTATATATGATATACTACTTATGCTTGACACATTTTTCAAATTGTATATAATCTAGTTCTTCTATTTTACTCCTCAACAGCTTTCCTTTTTTTCAGAAGCAATATATTTATTCCCTAGATTTAACACCTCCTTTTTTCACTTTCAGTGGGATAACATTATTAAATAACAGATTAACAATTGTCAGGACAGAAGTGAAATATTAGAAATAAGCCCATCAAACTAATAATTTACTTTAAGAACTGCCAGAAATTACTTTTCCCAACAAGATTTATGTTATATCCAATATGGACTTTGAGTTATAATACTCAAGTCAGTATTTACATGTATTTGTGCATCTTACAACTGCAAATTTTGACAGTTTTGATCCAGAGTCCAGTTTTTAAAAATCCTGAACCTTAGTTTAGTTTCTACTAGTGAAGTGAACTTACTATTGGAATATCCTGAATCACTGCCTGGTAAGCTGGAGTTAGAAATTCAAGCTCTGCTTCAGCATGGTCTGTGTTCACTACACATTCAATCTCATAGACACGAACATCGCAGGAGGACTTCAGAAGAATCTGACAGTGGTAGCAACCAGCATACAGAGGAATGAATTTTATAGGAAGCTCAACTGCATCACTTCTATCTAAAAACAAAACCAAAAAAACTGCAATGTTGTAAAGCTTTTCAGAAACATTGGATTCACAAGCAGAATCTGGACAGCGTTCCAATAAACTGTAGGAGAGTGTCCCCAGCAGTACATGCAACAATTTAAGACAAACTTTAGGACTGTTATCATACAAGCATAGCTAGATTTTTATTTTCCTAAAAAAAGGTATATTTAAGCATCTAAACAATATTTTCTATTATTTTTAGCAGCACACAGAGAGAAGTATTTTAAAAGATCTATTAAATATAGGAGAAAAAATTAATGTATATTTCTGTAAATATCAAAAAAGTATAGTAGTTACTATAATTTTGTCAATAGTTACCATGAGAGATACCAGAGACAAGACAGTATATTTGGCTAATAGTAGCCACAACAATGACTGGAATTCTGTTAAGTTTAGTAGTTCTCATGACAGGTACTCGTTAGACTTTTCCTATGCCCAATTTTGGATTAAAAATCTGAGTTTTCCAAAATGCCAGGCGTGTCCAAGTTGGAACAGAATCATGAAAAATCCCATTTGCCCAATCCACAGCATGTAGGAAAAACTCCCCACAGTAATCTCTAGAGTAAGAAAGAAGCAATACAAACGCTGATCTTCGGACATAACCAGGTTTAACAATTCTGCTGCAAAAACTTCCTCCTCTGCTCTTGCTTACGGAAAGGATCAGACTCTTTTATGGTATTTTAAGCCCTTCACTAGCACTTGTAGGACACTTTCTAAAGGAGAAGGGAAGGCACATGAGGAACTCCAGTGACTGACCATAAAAAGAGTTCCCCAGTCCAACTCTCCCAAGAATCTCTAAGAAACCTGAAAAACCACATGAAGACTGCAACTGTGAAAACTCCACCGTAGTTTTATATGTAACAAAGATTGTTTCTTTTCACTGTTTTCCGAGGTTAGAAATCAACGCCTAAAGTTGGAAAAGATAATGAAGAAGGTCAAAGACAATGTAATGACACAACAGAACCTTACAGATAAAGCTCCAAAAAAATTGCTTCTCCCTGAGGGGGAACACCTGACAAATTCTTGTGGAATTTCCCTTCTTAATTTGGGTTATTTTCTGATGATACATATGACAACTAGACTCAAACTATTCTAATATCTTCAACGATGACTACTGAATTCTGAAAGTGCGATCAATCTTCATTTGCGATGCTGCTCATTCTAGTTCACAAAGTGGTGCTCCTCATGTATTCAGTTCTCACCTCTCTGCAAATGAACAGCAAATTGAAGCTTTCTTGTTGCCTGATGTCATCACTACTTCAGTTTTTTCAGAAAAATAGGTCAAGTTCAAGAGACAAATCATACAAAATGACATTATTAATCTTTCAACATTATAGGCTATCAAAAAGATTATAAATTGCACCTCAGGTTTAACCCCCTCTGAAATAAATTAGTTTGTTCTCTTTTAAAGACAAGATTAATGGCCTGGTAATTTTTGAATTATTACTCTTTTTTCTATTTTGTCACTAAGTTATTATCCCCATTGGCTATTTTCCACAAAAGTGACCTGAGTTTGTCAGTTATGCAAGGAATGAAACTGTCTTTTCCATTCTTCAGTTCATTAGTACAGTCCCTAATTTTCTCTGTCTACAAGAATCATTTTAGGATTTTGAAAAAAAAATATCCTTAGTATTTAAAGTAAACATTTTAAATGCCCGCATTTCAAGATAAAGTAGATGTTTACAACATGTACTTGAAGAAATAGAACACAGTGTACTTGAAGCTCCAAAATATTTCTGCATGAGTTTTACTTCCTTGCATTAAATGGAAATTGCAACTACTAATAATTAGGGTTATCTTTCACTGAGATGGACCCATCTTTGAAATGCACACCTTCAAACAGAAATGCCTCCTAGAGAAAAATTTAAAAAGAAAAAAAGAAGAGTCTTCCTACCCATCTCATTCCACATTTATAATATTTAGTTTGGCATTACTTTTGCTAAAATATTTTTTTTTATGCATTAAAAAAATACATTGAAGAATAGGTCAGTTGAATAATTGAAATATTATGTTCAATTACAATCAGTGAAAAGGAAAATAATTCAATTGGTGATGTTTGTTTTCTGCAAAATGTTTTTTCATGCTAATTTTAAATACCATAGAGTAAACTGGGCTTAAAAGTTTCTCAGCTGAGCATGTTTTCCTCTTTCTCAGTCTCATAAAATATCCAGTAAAGATTAGTCTAGGAATTAATTCAAAGACTTAATGAAAATAATCTATGGGGCCACAACTGGCCTAACAATTTCTGAGAGAAAAGTAGTAACAGTAAGCAATGGGCAACATTTATGTTATTTCTATGTAAAAGGAAGCAGAGCCTGAATCCATAGAAATGAATGGACTGCAAGCATTTCTCCAACAGTGTAAAGTCAGGCAGAACAATACAGGGTTTTGGTACAGCTTCCTTCCCTAGACAGGATATTTATTGTTTGATCGGGAAATATTTCATGTGAAATAGGTAAACAGTTTTATTTCATAGATTTGTGTTAGACTAATACCTATGGGAAACATTTACTTGATCCTGAATCTGAATATCTGAATTGGGTTTAGTTGTGAGACAATTGTCAAAACAGGGGTGTTTGCAAAAGCAAAACTTTTGGTCTGTAATATCACCCACCACATGTTCTTAGAAAGGTAAATTAGAGCACATAGGTGTTGGTCATGTTCTCTAGCAACTGCATGGCATCTTGTGCTATTTCCTCGTTGCAAAAGACAATCTCATCACCATCTGGAATTAACAAAGTCCATGCCTTCTGGTTCTTAAAAATCTTACAACTCATCATTATAGATCTGCCTGACCTGAATTCAAAGTTAATCCTCTACCTGCATCAGCCAACAAACAGTACATTCCAAAGAAAGGTAATGGCAGTTCTTTTGACATTAAAAANCATCATTATAGATCTGCCTGACCTGAATTCAAAGTTAATCCTCTTATCTGCATCAGCCAACAAACAGTACATTCCAAACAAAGGTAATGACAGTTCTTTTGACATTAAAATGTAAGAAAAAAAATATTCTAGAGGTTAGTAATAATGGTACTTAGTAGAGTAATCGCTGTTTAGCCCTATTACAAATTGTGGGAGGAGGGAAAGAGCAAGATTCCTGACTTCTCTAACCCTGGGATAAATAGTTATTGTTCTTAACATCTGGATACCCGTACAGCGCTTCAGTTTTACATATTGGTAGCAACAGATCTTGTATTATTTAGGCAATTGCTCAAATTTATGTGTAGAACGTTTCCCTTTCTACAACAGAGAAGATCCTACGTATGCTTGAACTTTATTTTCCAAATTTTGTGTGTACTAAATCATGGTGCTTAATTTTTGTTAAACTGAGGTGCTAATAATTTCTAAGTGCTCAGAAATCTGATAAACAACTTCTATCTTCGAGTGTAAAATCATTTCTCTTTTCATTCAACTAATTTTTACTTTAGCTTTGATTTTTCAGTCTTCATTTATTTCAACTTGATGTGTAGAAATGCATAGGTCTATTTGGTTTTGTGCAATTTTAGCTTTTAATCATTTTATTCTTCTTCTTTTGTTTGTATGATTTGCTGCATCAAATGTTTATTTCACTTTTAATACCAAAAGACATATTATTGTATATTTATCTTAACATTAGAATTTCACAAAGTAATTCTTATATTAAGCCCTAGCCTGACAGTTGAAACAAAACTGTGTACCTTAGGAAAGCTTTCATTTTCTTTTTTATAAGACTAAGTGGTAGAAAGATTGCTATTACTCTTGAGTTTGTGTCAGTGCTTAACAAATCTCAAACAAACATCATTTTACAGGTATCGTTTCATTACAAATCTCTGTGTTATGTAGAAAGCACAATACTTTCTGCATAGAGCCCTTTACAGTCAGACATATTCTTCCATTTTAAGTACTTACAGGTAACCTGAACAGGACCTGTTTTCCTCAGTGATCACTGAGAGACCAAGCTACTGAAGCTTTCAAGACCTTGAAATAATTACTGTAGCACTGCCCTGAACCCTTCCTCATTTGTAACCTCCCTTCTGAAGTATGGAAACCAGAACTAGATGTGATGTTACGTAATACTCTCCCTTTCATAAAACAGTAATAGCACTTTTCAATACCTACACTGTATTTTTTCAACTACGTATTTAAGGATCCTTGTTTTTCAAAATTTTCCAAAAAATTCCTTAATGAAAGAGTCAGAAGGAGCTAAAGTCAGAAAAACAGAGTGGGAAATAAGGTTGAAAGCTTAGTTCACACTGTGAGATAGGTACTCTGCTATTTCGCAGATTTTGCAAACTTTTTCAGAGACATCACTTTGCAAAACAAAGCCCTTCCTCCCCTTTCAACCTATGTTACTTCACCTTTGATACATAACATTATTTAGTATAAAACCCATGTTGTTCAAATAAACCCAACTGCCGAGCAAGCTGACCTGCTTTGTTAAAACTTAGTTAAAGCTGACCTTTCATTAACTGCTGAAAACACAAGTAGCATGGATTTTTGTTTGGGTTTTCACAGTTTTACCCCAAAATCCATAGCCATTTCTTTCTTTCCCCGCCGTAATTGGTGGTGTGATGCTGGACAGGAACAGCAAATATACGGCAGATAAACTGCTTATAAACCCTATTAAACAAAGGTAATATAATAACTCTGACTTGTCAAACATGCTCCTTACTCACAGGAAGAGCCTGTTCTTTTTATACAGATGGAGTTCTATAAATTAAGTCTGCATGGAAGGAAATGTTTAGACAGAACTGTAAAAAATAATAATTATCAAGATTATAAACGTACCTATGCATTACAAAGTCAGTGACACTGGTATCTAAATTAAAAAGTTTTGAAACACCTATTTTTACAACATAACAGCAAAACGTACTAGATTTTAAATTACAGTTTTATCCTAAAGTGCACAGAATACATGAAGGCAGACAGATGCTTATCAATTTACAACTCTGAGCCATAAAACCTCTCTAGTCGAAGTTTTTGTGTTTTCACCTTTAGAAGGAAGACAGGGAGCGGCACCAGGACAGCACAACATTCTTCCCTTCACAGCATGGGACAATTCCAAATATACACATAATAATAGATGAAAGTAAATCAATAGAATAAATACAATGAAAGCAAGTCAATGTCTTCCTCCCAGATCCAGTGATGATGAGAAATGGGCACTGCCAAGACCAGACGTATTACTGGCTTTAGAGAAGCAGTATCTTCTAAGCCTCACAAACGCAACGGTCCTAAGACTGCACCAAAGACAAAGATAAGCCTTGACACTGACAGTTATGCAAGCAGATGTCAGAGTTCACCAATGAAAACCTATATCACATATGAGCAGCCTGACCCCTAAAGGCTTCACTTGTCAAGTAAGCTTGAAGCCTGTGCTGTCTATCCATGTTCTTCTAGGCAGACTCCAGGTTTCTGTGAATCTTCTGAATCTCAATTCTGGCCAGAGAATGAGGTAAAGGATACTCTGACATGTTTTCTGAGGATTAACATCCTTCTTGACCACAGCAGTAAGCCTATTCACACACCAGCATAAGAGAGAGGCCTCCCAAAATTTTTTTCACAATACAAAAAATCCTCTAGCAAATACAAACCTTCTCGACTGAATTCATTATTGCAGGCATTAAATATAAAAGAGACACATCCAGTCTAATATTTAAATCCCTCTCGCTTTTGCAAGACCAAAAGAACTTTCTACTAATACATATCTAGTAGAAATAGCTATTCAACAGATACAGCTGGAATGAAAACTAAAGATCTATATCATTTTTCAGAGCCACATTTTGAAACAGAATTCTAGTTTAAATAAATCCTTTGTATGAAGGAAGAGTAAAAAGGAATGCTACCATTTAAACTTTTTAATCCCATTTGTGCCTCACTATACCGGATGATTAAGACCACCAAATGTAATTAAATTTTTATTACTATAATGTCAGTTAAACTATAGAACTGAACTCTGAAAGATAACATGATAAGGAGCTAGAATAAAACCCTGAAATGTAAACAGTAAAATGAAAAGATAACAAAATTTTTGTTATTGCACAATGACTATGTAATTTTGCTTTAAAAGATAAAGACTTCATCGAGAAAAAAAAACACCATAAGATGCAGGAAAATTTATACAGGATGTGGACCATGGAATACCAGGAAGAAACAACAGAATTACTGACATAACATCACATATTTCCAACTATAGACTATAATTTAGTCTACATAAGAAAATCAGATCAACATTATAGACTCAGTTATTCACACGTAACATTTTCATAAATTAACATAGAATCAAAAACAGGTTTGGGGGTGCCATGTTGCTGCTGAAGATGTAGATTTTGGGACAGAATACAAAACTGAGACCTTCTCTGCTAAGGAATGGGAATGATAAATATCTTCAGGTATCACTTTAATGTCCGGTATTTATTTTTCTTTTTTAAATTGCCAGTAAATATCAGACTAAAATTTAATAGTCATGCCAATCTGGGTCCTCTAAATGAAATTATGTTATATATAATGAAGTGACCAAATAGAATGGATTTATATTGTACAATCTACGTAATATTCATTATTCCTGGTAGTAACAGAATTTATATCCTGTTATGTTATACAGAATATAAACAACAAAAATAGTAATAAAAACTCCTATCCTAGAGGCGTAAAATATGAAAAAATAACTTCCCTATTCCAACATCAACGTGTAGGATACATGCAAACATCTGATCATAAAACAACTATATCTTGCTATTCCCACATTTAGCCTAGTCCATACTCTTATAAATAGACCAAAAAAAAAAAAGGATGATGGGGGAAAACATTGGTCAATAGTACCTTAAACCACTTGGTTACATAAAATTCTGTTCTGTAAAGAAGGAGGTCCATGTGGTATGACAGTCACTTAATTAAACCTGCCGATTACATTGCTGAAAAGCTTATCACAACCGTTTCTTAATTTTCTCTTATTTCATTAGAAGTTGAAGCTTTCTTGAGAAAGAAAAGGAAGCAGAATAGAAAAGACAGGTTTGATAAGAATGAATTATAGGAGCCGGTATACCTTATTATAGCTGCATAGTAATGAGTAAAACTTGTACCCCATGTTATAAGGCTGTATCAAAAGAAGCGTGGCCAGCAGGTCAAGGGAGATGATTCTCCCCCTCTACTCCACCCTCATGAGACCCCACCTGGAGTACTGTGTCCAGCTCTAGGGCCCCCAACATAAGAAGGACATGGACCTGCTCAAGCAGGTCTAGAGGAGGGGCCAGGAAGATAATCAGGGGGCTGGAGCACCTCCCCTAACAGGCTGAGAGAGTTGGGGTTGTTTAGCCTAGAGAAGAGAAAGCTCCAGGAAGACCTTGTAGCAGCCTTCCAGTACCTAAAGGGGGCCTACAGGAAAGATGTAACTTGTACTGGTTTTGCTCTGGAAACATACAGAGACAGATGAGGCAAGACAGTCAAAGCATTTCTATGGATGCTTTATCCAAGGAAACCACAACTTCTTAGTTTGGTGAAACATAGAGCTGGTTTTGGATGTTACTCTGTTGCTTAAAATCTGGAGCTGTTATTTTAATTCCACTTGACATTTTAGCCTTTTCATTCTTTAATAATGAGCTGCTAAGAAAAGGGCAACTTATTTCAATGTTAATTATGCCTAATACGAGTTTCCAAATGCTCAGTCCACTATCCTTTGGTTTATAAAGCATTAAAGTTTTACTGTCAATTACCTTTCTTCTGAGCTATATGCAGGGATTGAATTTACTTCCCAGGATGATCCAGAGAGACTAAAGCTCTTAAGGATCCTATTTGAGATAATGGTAAACAATCACTGTGGTATGTGATGTGATGTAAGCATACCAAAATTTTTACACAGCAACGAATTACAAGACGCATTCTGCATCAAGAGGACTTTTAAGAGGATATGGGTTCTCAAGCTGTAGTTCAATGCACAGATGAGACCAAAAGATCCCTAACAATCTCAGTATGAAACAGACCTGGGCTGAGGTTTAGACTGTGTCCTTAGGCATTCTGCTAACGGCAGACTTACTAGATGATCTCCTTCCACATGCATTAAGTACAGACTCCACAGGGCACATAACACTGACACATTATAGGGGCTGTGCTTGAACTGCTTGGTAGGCACACAAAATTCAAAGTGATCATGGGGTTGCTCTTGTCCTAAGCTTTATTTTCTAGTACTGGAAAATTTTGTGGTTTGTCTTTTTCAAATTCTTTCAGAATTTCCATAAACTTCTTAGACACCAGACCCTTCACTTCTGTACTGCTTTTCTGCCAATACTGTGTACTGGGACAAGACCATCTTTCCACTTCTTACGATGCTTCTAATTTATCTGTAGATCTCATTTCAACCTTAAGGAACAGCTCACGTTGAGATTATAATTTTGCGTGACCTGTCAGTCCTTTTCACTAACAACTGTTTTCCAAAAACAGCCTCTTATCTGGTTTAGCATGCAGACTCTGTTCCACACTATGTATTTGGTTGCACTAAAATACAGTTTATAACTTTGTAGGAATTCCAACAAAATATTCTTTCACAAAATCTGGGTCATTGATAACTCAACAAAGACTTTATATAATCTTCTAAATTACTGATGAAAAGTAGTTAACATTGTCCACCAAGTACTAGTTCCTGAGGGTTCACTTTCTGATGACTCTCCAGCAATGAATTAATAACAAAATTTGCTAAAGTTTTTCAGGCTGGCCAATGTATTATTTTAGTTTCATACAAGTATATGGTTTGGGGTTTGATCAAGCCATTATATTGGTAAATACATTGTATTATCTTTATCTATTAGATGTGTAATACTGCCAAAAATGTAATAAGGTTATTTAACAAGATATATTTTACAAGAAAATATCTTGAGTGGCATTGATTTTTACCTTCTAATTCCTTGTTGGCAGAGTTCTTAAAATATTGGCTGGACACTTTTCCTGCTACTGTGGTCTCAGAAATTCTGATCCAAGGATTGATTTTGGTTAGTTTGCTTCCACCTTTGTTGTTCTTCATAAATCTAAGCACTTTGCTGTTTCTTCAGAAAAGCAGCTACTCCCACCATAAGGAAAGCTACCGCTGTGGCTAAAATACTGCTTATTACTCAGATAATGAAGTTAACAAAATTTTCAGATGAGACCAATGTTTTGCCTTCATCCACAGGAACACCACCTGGGGATTTCTGTCACAATATTAGATTTTCTAAGTACCTGTGTAAATATTCCTGTGTTTCCTCATTAGCACAAGAAATACACTGAATCAGCCAGCACAATCTTTGTACTGAACAAATCTTTGTCTGTTTTCATGCTGTCAGACGGTTATCTCAGCTTCCCTTTTTAGCTGTTTTTTAGCTCACCACCTCTCTGAATTAACTACCAATGCCCCATTTAGTTTTCTGTATCATCTTGACATTTCTACTCCCTCATGTGACTATTTAAGTGTCCTAGAAAGAAAAAATAAATATCAAAAAGACCATGTTCACTGCAGTATGATTTAGTTTCTGACTTTCCATTGCTTACTTCCCTCTTTCAGATACTTTTATAATTTCCTTTGATGGATAAAGAAGCAGCATGAACTAACAGAAAAATAACCACTTCCTTACTGTAATGTGGTTTCTTCACTGCATTTTAGCAATTAATATTCTAAAATTTTCAGGTATGTTCTCTCACATCTCAATTTTAAAAATAATTTGAGAAGTTGCTAAGCAACAGTGACCTGCCATCTGGTCAGTTAACAACCTTTGTTCTGACATCATGATGGAGGTCCTTATCAGATTTGTGCGTGCAGATTTTGCTATCTCCCCCAGGTAATATTCCTCTTTTCTGCAATGCAATCCAAAGAATCCTCTACGCCACTCAACAAAGTCATTATGACTTTTTTTAGTACACCTCTACATCAATTATTACAAACACAGGCAATTATTTTTTAACTTGACAACAAAAGGATTTTAACTAGCATTTAAATATCCTGTCATTCAAGAAATGTTTCAGCCTCCAACCTGTATTACATCTATTCTACAGCTTCTGCTGACTGCTAGTCCTGTGGTTACTCATCAGGTTAGACTTGCTTCTAATACTGCAATAACTATTGTCTTCTTCCTAAAAACGTGCCCAGTGACACCCTAAAATGTATTACAGCACAGATACTGTAATCTAAATTGAATGAATCTGTAACAAAAAGACTTGTCAGAAATTATGAAGAAATTTCTTATTTTTATTCCAGAAAAGAAACAAAAACCACAAGGGATGCACCACGTATGAAAACAAACATACACCATGAAACCACATGACTGATTCCAATGATACTTGGAGAAGTGAACTCCAGAAACATATAGAAGGACTCTATTGATCAAGAAAAGAAGTGATGAAACAAATCTATGGATTTCTCACATTGGTGGACTAACTATAATTCAAGCCTTTACTAAATTTGCTAAGGAAACTACTACTTATATTTTAAACAGTAAAATCAAAAATTATTCATGTTGTTATCAGATACCTGGGGGACATTACATTAGTTTTGATATAATCATGTACAGATACCCTAGCAGGTAAATATAAACACAAGTTTTATCATAGAATCATTTAGGTTGGAAAAGACGTTCAAGATCATTGAGTCCGACCGTAAACCTAACATTCCCAAGTCCATCACTAAACCATGTCCCTAAGTGCCACACCTACACGTCTTTTAAATACCTCCAGGAATGGTGACTCAACCACTTCCCTGGGCAGCCTGTTCCAGTGCTTGAGAACCCTTTCTGTGAAGAAATTTTTCCTACTATCCAATCTAAACCTCCCCTGGTGCAACTTGAGGCCATTTCCTCTTGTCCTATCACTTGCTACTTGGGAAAAGAGACTGACCCCCCACCTTGCTACAACCTCCTTTCAGGTAGTTGTAGAGAGTGATAAGGTCTCCCCTCAGCGTCCTTTTCTCCAGGCTAAACAACCCCAGTTCCCTCAGCCACTCAAGTTCTTTTAAGAAATGTGACCTGGAGTGCTTTATAGGTTTAAATAAAGCATTTTTTTTAAAAAATAATGAATCAACTAGCAAAGGCAGGATCAAAATGAAAACCAAGGAAAAAAAAAGAGAGCAATTAAGATTTCAGTATAAAAATTAAGATACTAGAAAAATTAGAGGCAATGAAGACTGACCAAAGCTGACAAGATGACTCTGAAGACTAATGCACGACTTTTCATTGATGAGGGATGGGAGACAACAGCGTACGATCAGTTGACACTTCCCTCTGGCTGACTGAGGAGCAGGCAAACAAGAAAAGATATGTGGTATAATTGGCACAATTTGAGCACAGATCAGTGCTGGACAAGAGAAATGGACATGAGAAATGAGCACAAATTTAGGAACCGTGAGATAAACAAACTGAATGAATTTTTCTTTTAGAGCAAGTCTCCTGTGGTTGTGTGCGTTTCAGAAAACCAAGGGCAAGTGGAAAGCACCATTTTGAACTAACAAAATGGAACTTGGGTAGTGATGACAAAGACAAGGCTGAGGATTTGATCAATAGCAGAATGGAGAGAAAGATCATTTTCTGAATCTATTTAGGAAAACCTTAAAAACAGAGATTCAGAGAAAAAAATCATTACATTTAGGACTATTCTTACCCATTTTCTGAGGTGAAAAGTCTTTCGCTGATGGAACTTTCAAATCAACTCTGCTTGATGCCAACACTGGAATAGAGAACTTCTCAGGAACCTCAAAGAATTCTTGCATACTCACTTCTACACTGTAATCCACATACTTCACCTCTGGGGGGAATTTACGAGGTTTCAGAAGTGCATGCCTCTGCAAGTGAAGGAATAATATATACATATGAACAATCATCTCATAATAATTTCAGGTTAAGAAATGTGAAATTATACAGGCCCAAGGGTGTAATTCTAAAACTGAATTGGTAATTAGGCAAGTTACATAGAAATTGTTGAGAGATCCTTCTAAATAAAAACTGTCTTGCATAATTTTTTAGACATCATGCATCTGAAACATTCATTTAAGAAGAAATGCATTTTGAGATTTACAGTAAAACCACCTCCCACCTACAAACTACTCTGCAAGCTTTTATAGGTATTCAGGGAAGGCAAGAAAAGGGGAGAAATGACATGAAAAGAAAAACATATTTTGTATGAGATGTAGAGAAATGTTTCTTCTTTTTACTTCATAAAGTTTCTGAAAAATAAAAAGCATGAAAAGGAAAAATTATTTTGATATTTTGTGAGGGATAACTGCATAGTTAGCTGAGCTAACTTTGACACTTTAATGTTGACAATATATTGTAGAAATCAAAGCATTTAGAATTAATTTTAGAGCCAAATAAGCTCCTGCTCTTGGTAAAAAGCATTGCTAATCAACAGCATGAAACATATTAGTAAAGGATTAGCACAGTACGTAAAGGAAAGCTCAAAATAGGCATCTAAACCTCTTAATGAACTAAATTTGATGCCTGTAAGATAGCATTACAGAAATAATGCAATGATTTAATATACTACTTGCTCAAAATTGCCATTTTCAATCCAGTAACACAGTGTTATTGCAATGCTCAAGATTAATTGTAAGTTGAACAAATTTAGAATCTGAAACTAGTCGCATCTTTTTTACAGACAAGTCTAAATTCATGACTATCGTGAATTATCTTGAGCAAATATAAGGAGGAAATAAATACAGATGTATTCAGTTTGTGCTAGGAAAACTGGTTTATTCTCAAAGCCTATTGGTTTTAAATAATACCAGGACAGCGGGTATCACAGTACATATTGCAATGGGACAACAAATGGAGATCCATTGTGGGAATTCAAAAAGACATTTTAAAAGGAAAAACAATTGTTCTTAAGGATTGCTATTCATTGTTATATGGTCAAATTACAGTTCAAATCAACTGAGTTGGAGTTTGGCTTTGGGTTGGTGGTTTGTCTTTTTAATTTTCTGTTTTAATTCAAAAGTCACATTCCCTTACCAGTTTTAGAAAGCAGACCTACACTCTGCCATTGCTTTTTTTTGACCATTAATCTGTCCATCCAAAGTGTCAATATGATGTTAAACCAAAGCACATATGGAATTTAGGAACCTGTTAAGCTTTAGTTGCTAATATAGATTTTTGACACGATAAATATAGAAACAGATTACTAGTCAAGATTCTTGCTATATGAAGTACAACTGGACAGATGTATCTGACTGAAAAGAATAATCATCTAAACAAAATGTTAACATAGTTCTTTTTTTACTGTATTTGCACCACTTGTATGGTGCAAATATAATTTACAGAAGGGATAAAATCAATAGTTATGTGAGTTGAAAACCTGAACTCACTATTTATTAATTTATACCATGCAAGACCGGAAGTTCACTGATAGTACTCTCTCTCACACACAAAATAAATAAAAAAATAAATGGGTGCTAATAATTCAGTTGCTATATTAATAACAAGTTCCATTTTTCTCTGATAGGACTGAAATGACAGAAGACGTTGCAGTGGGGAAAAGATATGTCATTCTCACTTATAATGGGAAGTTCCAAACCAAAAGAATTACATATATTTACCAGTTTAAATTTGACTTTGACCTTCTGCATATTCAAATATAAATTTATACCTACACTTGATTTTGGTAATTAGTTTATTTTGCAACACTGAAATAAAAATGCAACATGATTAAAAAGTTTTGGGAAGTCTGAACTGACAAAATGATTGTAAGATGACCTTCGGTGGAGCACTGAACACATTTAAATTACAATTATCTTGAAGAGATATCTTATGCTTTAGAAAAAAATCACGGAAGTATTTTATTTTAAGAACCTTGTTCATGCTATCTCATTTTTAAAGATGCGACTGGGTCGCCGTTGGGGGAAAAAAGACAACTGGTTAGTATTACATAGCCTATGAACATTTCAAATATTCCCTGGTACCTTGTAAAAGAGCAAAGGATGAAAATATTTTTAATGAGAGACCTAGATCTTTTTGAAAAGGGAGAAGAAAATCCTGCAAACACATACAAGACTAAACTCTGTTGCCAAAGGGTAATATTTCCAAGAAAAGAGAAAATGTCCAACACAATTCAGATAAATGTTGCAGCTGTTCTCCTTCTTTTTTGCATTTTTCAGAGCAGTGAGAGTTAAATGGAATTGAATATTTTTTTAACTCTCATTATCAATTGCAGATCTAAGGCTGCTGTGCTACAATAAGACAGATTCCAACATGTACTTCATCAACATAATGGTTCATGATATTCCAAGTGTGGAAGTGTTATTACCAGCTAAGAACAGTATTTGCATGCAGTTCCCAGGATTAATTTCTTTTTTAGAATAATTTGTTGAAAAAGGATTGGAGAGTATATAAAGCATCAGAATGAAACTTGATGTTTTTCAAAGACTAATTGTTTTTCCAAGGTATCTTCTTAGATTTACCATCTGTACTTTCTATGTATATAGGATGGCAGACGCTATTACACAGTGCTGAGGCACCTTACTCTTTCCTTGCATACTACTGTTTTCCAAATCCTAATTTAGCCCCATTTCTTCCTTCCAGGAATTAACTTCTTAAGCCATTCCTCATGAATAAAAGAATTTTATGAACTCAGTCTCTCAGAATCCCTGTGATCAATCATGTTTGCCATCTCCCTTAATCCTATATCAAAAGATAAGTGATGCAATATAAAAGACATTGGCCCCACTTATAACTTCAACAAATTGAAATCTGACCACAAATCCTTTTGTGAAAAGTTCATTCCCATTCAAACTTATCTAATGTAACTTTTTAATTACAGTATCTTCTTTCTTCAAGGACACCATGATTCTTTCTCAACACCCACCCACCCCCACCCCCTTATATTTAAAAAAGCAAACTGTTCAAACTGAGCTTACAACTTTTCTGTCATCACATAGAAGATCACAAGAACCTTAGTGTATCCTGCGGCACTATGAAGAGCACAAACTTTGAAGACCAGAGCTGGACAGATGTAGGATGAGATTCTGTTACATCAGCCAAGCAGCAAACGCCACAGCTTCAAGTGCACAAGGTCTCTGCTCATTTTCCATTAATCAAAACTAAAACTCACCACCATGATGTACTAAGATAAAAATACTCAATGTTGCTTAGTCATATGGACAGCAGGATAGAAAGAAAATGCAAAATGTCCTAACAGCTTGAATATGACACAGAGATCTGGTGGCCACCCTCAGATGAGCCATGCGTTTGAAAGGAGGCAAAATGGAGCCTAAGTAAATGCTTTTTACAGCTTAACTATGAGGACATGTCTGGACACAGTGGGAAGTGCAAGATAGTTTTTCACTTTGGTAGTTTTGTGATTCTTGTAGAACAGGACTTCTCTTCCTTTCCTATCGTAATGTCTAATTATACAAGGAGACTACTGGCATGTCTGACTATGAAGAAAGACCCCTGTATCTAGACACTGGGTACAATTTGTGCCTCTTTAGGTAGACTCTAGAAAAAAGGAAAACTTAGGCATGTTATTTTGAATTTCACTTCACTGACTGCAACACCCTTCTCCCCACATATACAAGTGAATGAATTCTAGTTATTCTGCTGTCTCCTTCTTTCTTTTATTCACTTCCCTCTATTTACCACCATTAGCAACTTCAATCTAAACAAGCTATGTTCTCCTTCCACATTCTCTCCCCTTTCTTTCCAGATATCCTTTTTATTCCCTTGTTATCTATATGTCCATCTAAACTTCCCACCTACAGCTTTCTCGTATTCAGCATTAACACAGGCAATTTCTAATTATTTACAATAATGCCAGTCCCAACCTCAACAGTGGCAGAGAGTTCCATCCTATATTCCCCTTACTAAAACCTAAAAATGTTTTAGGAGAAATCAAATCAATGAAATACTGAGGATATAAGAAATTAACAGAATTGTATACTTAAAAATAGAATTCAGAACTTTCCTAACATTTTGCATTTAAAACAACTAAAAAAATCACAGACAGAAATGGGCATGCAACCAGATTATTAGTTTCTGGGGGTTTTATGCCTTGTATGTATTTATAGGGTGTATACTAACAGAATTAAACAGCATAAGGCTGCTGATTTTTTCCTTTAAATATTGAGATCTGCATCTTTGGATTCTTATTGCTTTAGCAACCTTGCTTTCTGTCTCTTCTTTACTTAACTCCTCTAACGGCTTTATTAAATTTTGATGCTACTTGGTTTCAAATTTGTTTATTTTTTTTAATTATAGCAAGTTTAAGCACCAAAAAAAAAATCCTTTAACAAAAGGTTTGGATTGTGTTGACAGTAGAGCTTACTTTTGGGAGACAGGGAAGGAGAAAGGCAGGTTAACTACCGAACCTTGCTGCTAGTAAGTCCTTCAGTGCCCAAGACTGTAAAATAAACTATTAGAATTCTATTTTAGCAGAACTGCTCTATGCTAATTCTAGCAGAACTGTTCAATTAGATTATTTTAATCTAATTTATAAAGTAAAAGATAGAAATACGGATTTAGCTAATACTCCTGCTCCTTTCCATTGAATGTCCGTTTCCAAGCTCCTCAGACTTGTTGACTGTCACTTCTGTACTCTGATTGCACATTATCTAATACTGGCCCAATAGTAACACCATTTAGCACAAAAACCCAACAGGATAAATAGGTTCTGATCAACATAACAGCTTATATGGGAAAGAGATAAAAAATCACTATTTTCTTAGTAACGCTAATCATTAAAGACAATCAAAATAGATCTTTTTTTCTTACAGCTAGGAAAAGAAGCAGTAAAAACACAGGACAAAAATTGCTAGGACTTTCAACCATGTGTATAGATGGGTAAAGTCAAAACATACAGCAAAAGTTAATGAATATGCATATCTGGTTCGACTTCAAAAATATAACCCACCTTTAGAACTATTTTCTATGTCATTTAAGTGAACATGAGTAAAATGTACCATTTAATAAGAATGGAAAGCATGCAATTATTCAGTTATTTGTTCTTCAATTTTACAGGCAAAAAATGGATGAAGTAGAAATAACCTAAGAGCATTTTCCCTTCTGTCTATCCATTATATAATACAATTATACCTGTAGGAAGTGAGCAGAAAGGTGGAAAGGAAATAAATAAGAGAGTAACAGATTTCCAGAGATTCTAGATTTATTTCTAACCTACAACATATCTTCCAAAGGATTTCATGAATCTAAATAAGTCAGCAAACCACAGGAGCTGTGGATGGAATCTTTTTTGGAGCATGGGGGTGGTTCAATTTAGACAATGAACCTAAACCCACACTTCAGCTCCAAATTTAATTGCAGAACACCAGTGCC
>RSEF01000001.1:137601013-137632716 GCA_003993805.1 Himantopus leucocephalus
AGGTCCCTTCCAACCTCAACAATTCTATGATTCTATGATACAAGTAATTTTAGAACTCATATTAGATCTTAGCATATCTAGTGGTACAAAGAGTGTTCCTATTGTGTTCTGTCTTGATTACATCCACAGCTCCAGAACAGTCAAGTCTTTGCTAAGTGACTGTGATACTAAAGGATTTCAATTATGAAAAGTTTGTAAAATGTCACCACAGCAGTGGCTCAGCTATAATCCAAAAGGAAAATGGTTATAACTCTTGTCCCACTACAAACATATAAACGATTAAATCTAGTCTTTCATTTTTCCTCATTTAATTTGTTTTATACTACTTCTTAAACTTATCTGTAAACAAAAGGCATAAATTTAGCAACATCAAGAAACCAGGGAAAATTCTCTTCCTCTTAGTACTGGGAATCATGTAGCACTGGGAACCATACTCAGGGAACAGTCTAACTGGAAAACTGGAATGATATACAGCTGCCCAGCAATCTGCCTGAGGCCAGGTAACATCAAGTTCACAAGGGAAAGTAAAACCCAAAGTGTGGCTATCATCCATAGAAGGTTACATTTGTATTCTACATGAGAAAAAAAGCTTGCTTATTTGGCAATATTGCTATTATAAATTTATTCACAAGTACTAATTGAATGTTTAATGGACTACCTTGGGAGAATTTTTTGTTTATAGATGTTGAAATCTTGGGAAAACATCTCTAGGTTGGAAAGATGTATAAGCTAATTGAAGTAAAATGTTAACACTTTTTAACTGCAGCCAAGATTTTTTAAAGGAAGCACTTCTTAATAGCATGGATTGAGGAAGCATCTTTAGAATGAAGATGTAAAACATTGCATTGTCTGAGGGGATTTGGGATTAGTACCTGTCAGATTACAGAATGTGTGAAAAAAGCTTCCTGAAACTTAAAAAAAATCAGTCCTACAAATCAAGAACAACTAAATAATTGCAGCAACAGATTACTGTGTGTCTCACCTCTACTCTGGACAACCCTAACAATGCAGTTGCAACTCGAACACTACTGCTCTGTAGAGTCCCTGTGATCTTTCTTCTTTCATATTCAATAGTTGACATCTGCTGTTGTGCAGCAATGGCCAGAGCCCTCTCTCTTGACTCATTGATTAATGGAATCCTCAGTTTTTCTTCAAGAATCTGAGCAAAACTACATTTCAAATATAAAACTGGCTCTACTGCACCTGTTAAATAAAAAAAGAAACCAAACAAACCCCCCACATTTGTCAGCTGGTAGTGTAACTGCATAGAGTATTTAAAATCCCTAATCTCCAAAGAAAAGCCAGAATACAAAACTCCTTTGACATTCAGTTACATGCTATTACTCTAGTACATGCTACTCAGTCCAGTAAAATTTTTTAAATTATTTTTAATAATAATGGGAAAATAAAAATTAACACAGACTGATATCAAAACCAGAAGTTGCTTTTGATAGTTAATAAAAAACCCCAGACTTTAGTGTTACTACTATTATGATGGTAATGAAAGTTTAAAAAAATGTCTTTCTGGTACCTATACAACACAGCCACTCTTTTACCCTCTAGATGATGTTGCATCCCCTCTAAAAGAAGCCACCAGTAATTATTTCAAAAAATAGCTACACTGTTTCTGAAACAGGACTTTCAGTGGTTTGCCAAAGTATTGTATTGCCTATCAAATCACAACACCACATACAAAATTCGTATGTTTTAAAACTAGAAAAATTCTAGGTAAAGGAGACTTGTCCTGTTTCATCTGGCTACAACCTATACTCTGAAGTAGAAAAGAAGAGAAATTATGAAAAAATATTTATGTAGACTATTGAAAACAATACAAGAAAGTTGAAGAAGACAGCTAACAACCAGCTGCTGTTCTGAAGAGTAAGGACTAGACAACATTAAAAGAAATACCTGATAATTACACTGTAATATCTTTCCTACACTTCACTATAAACAACTGCTTTTACCAGATGTATTTAATTAATTTTAATATAAATGCATGGAAAATAAAGAATATTTGCAAAGGAGAATTATTTGCTCTATTTTACTCTTCTCTCTTTTATTCACTTTACCTTCTAATGTACTGCTGACATGCAAAACATTTGGACTATCCATTGGAAGCAATCGTGAAGGCAAAGGTATATCACCTGTTCCCTCTATCAGGTATACAAATTCTCCAATCTGAAACACAAGAACACACACATCCACACAATTGAGAAAGCAACTCACGCAGAGCAGAAGGTAAAATTACTAAAACTAAAACCAAAGATATCTTACTAATACTTAAGATCTGACTTGTAAAATAATTTACATATTCAGAAGCCTCATTATTCTAAAACTATGTTTAAATAAAAGAAAATGATCATTCCAAACATTGCTATGATAATGAAGTACCTTTAATTGAGAATGTTAAATCTGAAAAGTCAAGAAATTTCAACAAGTTGAATCCTTTCCAACTCATGATATAATTTAACTGAATTAGGATAACCTGACCCTTAAATACAGCAATAAAGTGAATTCTAATTCTGTGTTATAGCCACAAATAATTTAAACATATACATGAGCTTATGTCATTGTTCTTCACTGTTATGAAATTTTTTTAAAAAACGTTTACAGTCATTTTGAGCCAGTAACATTTCTCTAGAAAGCAAAAGAGAGCAGAATTCAAGGCAGGTTAACATCATGTAAAAATTCTCCATTAAGAAGAAATAAAGTTAAGAAATCTTAATTATTTCATCAAAAATAATGGAAGACCTACAGAAGCTTGAAAGTAAACATAAACATGACCTAGAACAAAGGAAGACACTAATTTCTCATAGAGGAAAGGATAAATTGATTAGCAGAGAAATAACACTTTGAACCATATATGAAACAAAAAAATAAGGTGCAAATGAAAGACAGAAAAGTATTTTTGAAAAAAAAGAAAACTCCCTAAAAGTACTCCAAATTATAAAGGCCACAATCAGAACAAACAAAAAAGGAACAATCAGATCCCCAAACTAAAAAAACATCTAAATTAGGTACCTATATATCTATATGAACTAGGCAGGAGATTTAATAGATACATTACTATTGTTTTGATAACTTCTTTTTGTTTACCACAAACTTTTTGTTGACAACTTTAGCTGCAACTGATTGCAAGGTAAAGGATCAAACACTGTTGCAACAAGTGACATAATTTGCACAGGTCATCTCTATTGCCATAAACCACATTCTGTAAAACTGTGCCCTAAAAATGCATATTCTGTCTTTTATTCTTCATTCCAGATATGAAGAAAATAATTTATTTATATAATTTAGTCCATCTGCCAACCAATGCAATGTTTTCCCTTTAATACTGGTCAATAACATAAGACAAGTCTGCTTTTCATTTTACCTTTATTCATAGTTTCATCAGATATTTATGTTAAGGCTGAAAACATTGCAATTTCTGACCCAGCAGAAGAAAAGCTATTCAACTTTGATGGCATTTTCTTCCCTTCCTTGATTCAAGAGTTCAGACAAATCTTCCTTGAGAAGGATTAAAGAAAGCTACAGCAAAATTGGTTTCCCACACACAAACTAATAGCCACTCCTGGGAACCAATTTAAACAGGAATTATTCCTGTTTGACACAGTGTTTTGGCTCCATAAGGACCATTAACAAGCTCACAGCGTATACAACTACTTTCATGAAGGTACTGGTTGCTAGGGTGCCATTCTGCTATCAATTACTTTTCTTGCCATTGCTGACATAAATATGCTTATAGGTAGGAACAAACTTCCCCATTTCCCTCTTTGCTTTGAAGAATTCTTGCTTTTTGATCTCCATAGAATGCAAATCTTGTTTTCTTTCTGCTGTGGTTTTTCCTGATGCTTTGGAACAGAGTGGGTATTTTACTGTACTTTGAGATTTTAGCTAGTATCCCCATGGTTTTAATGCTTTATATTTCCATTTTTCCATTAGCTGCAAACAGGATAGCATCAACATTTTGTAGGGTTTACTGTTAACAAAAATAGTTAATGCAATAGCTGTTGAACTACTGTTAGCTATTTATCTAATCCCATTGCTAAATGATATTTCAAAAGAACATATAGCGACTAGGAATTTGCAGTTCTCCACACAAGTCGGTAATTGAAAACAACAGATAGTAAAGTATTCTCTTAACAAACCATTTAATTTTATAGTAGGCATTTAGCTGTGAAAATCTGGACTGACACGCTTAAACTATGACTTAATAAATTATTACAATTGAAATCATGGGTTGTTCACATTTAAATTAGCTCCCAGAAACAAAGATATAGAGAAAAAGCAACCCAGTCATGTTAATCAATACATTATTTCTCTGAAAAGATCTATGCTAAACATTTGAAGAAAGTCCGCTTCAATTTTTCTTAAAAAACAAAGAAATACTGAAACAAATCCTTCAGAAATGTTATAAACCACTTGTGCTGTTATTTCAAGCCTTAGAAAAGTTAACATAAAGATTATTTCAAAACAATTTAAGCAACACACTGGAGTAGGCCAACAAACTTGAATCAGTGTATCTTCTTGCCTTTATTGCAGATACATAGTTGATGCAATGACAGATGGGATTCCTAGTCAGATGCAAGTCTAACTAGGGATTTGGATCTCAATACCTTCTTCACTGATTGTAATGAAGAAGCAGTCTTACTCTGATTACTATTTTGGTCCATTTGTCAAAAACGGTAAGAAAGGCAGGCAGGAAGAAATTACATACATTTTAAAATAAATAATTTATTAGATTATAATAAATTAGATTAAATTAGATTATGAAGTCCATATTTGACTTATACAAGTCTCGTCATTGTATGAAGCCATTTGATCATCATACAGCAATGGTAGCTACAATTGTTTGTCAATTAGATAATGTATGATTGAAATACTGCAGTCATATACACAACATTTAAGCAAGCCAATGTCTTCCTGTGCCATTACTGTACAGCTCTAAAATCATGCCAGCTATCTTGCAGTTTCATCTTTCCCTAGGAGGCTTACCACATTTTCTTACAAATGATACAATTACGTGGATTAAATTAAACTTAACTCCCGTTAATTTTTCTAACCTGAAGTGCTACGTATCAAAAATTTTGCACTTTCAGCACCCTTTAATGCATCCTACCTACTCAGCTAAGATGAAAGGACCAGGTTGTTTCAGAAATAGTTACCATACAGGGCATAACAGTGGCTTCTCTGAGGCGTTAATGCTTCCTATTATGATAAGGTCAACTAGTTCTTTGTTAAGAACAGTGCCTAGTAGCTAGCTGCCTAAATGTAGGTGTTTCTACATCACCACTGGAGGCAAAACTGGGGCTGTCAGAAATTTTCTTTGCCCTTTCCACCTGAAGAATAACTGTCCCATAGCTCTGACCACATCTCTTAGATTTGGTTTCCTCCCATTAGCATGTGTCCATTTCCCTTGTCTTCATTAAATTATGTAGTTTTCAGGCTCTATACTTAATGTAGCATGAGCCTCCACTTCTCAGCTAGGGTATATACTTCTGCTTCTAATAGAGAAACAAACAGGGAGAATGCCAATAGCAGAGAACTCTTTCTTTAGAGAAAGAGTTTAAAATCATAGCAAGTAACAGAAGACGTTTCTCACATCTGCTCCCAGAAAGTAGTAGGTTAGGGTCTTCCTTGTCTAGAGACTGCATCTAGATATTTCATTGAATAAAACCGATGGACCTAACCTTCATGAGTTTGTCTAATTTCTTTTGAACTAGTTAACAGTTTTAGCAACCGAAGTGTTCTATGACACTTTACCTTATGACCTTTAACTTATGAATTACACAAGTTAAACATTGTGTATGAAAAAGTACTTCATTTGGTTCAATTTGTATATGCTGTCACAGTCACTCTAATAACTTTCTACAAACTATTCATAAGATTATGTACCCATCATGTCCCTTAACAATCTCTTTTTTAATTATAGGAAATTCTTTTTTTTAAGTATCTGTCTCTATAAAGAAACTATTACATCCCTCTGATCATCCTTGTTTCTCTCTCTTTTTTTCCCCTATCCCTATTATACTGTTTGCTGGGGTGACTAGAACTGCAAACAATGTTCAAGATGCGTACACCATAGCTCGTTAGAAAGGTATACTGAAGTTTCACATTTTGATGTCTATTTCTTTCCCAGTAATTTCTCCTTTTGAATGATGCTGAGCACTGGATTGATTTTCCATTGAACCATCCACAAAGATCGCTGTCCTCTGGCATGGGGACATTTATACAGCCTCTGTGTGAGTGATTCCCTGATGTCAATAAGGTTAGGCTATGGCATCAGCTTACTGTCTCACTGTAGGCTTTGACAGACTATCCCTCTCTCTCTCTGCTAATTTTCAAGAAACTGAAGTGAACTGTACACTCTTTAAGACTTCCAGCCATATGGCTTGTTTTCTTAAAAAATGGGTAGTGGTTTCAAATATTGAACAGGGTCAGATAGACAGGCTTGGGCATCATTGCATTAGCCTTATTTTCCTTTAAAAGCAAGGCAAAAAATCAAGTTGGCCAGGCAGCATAGCCAAAGTACTGGTTAAACAACAAAAACAAACACCAAACATACAAACACTAAACACTAGCAGGAGTCGCTTGTTCTATCGTAATGAAAAATAGGGAAGCTGAGAATGCACAAGAGAAAAAGAATAAGTCATTTATTTTGGATGTATCTTTACAAATCTTGAAAACATGGCAGAAAGAACGGCAGATGCATGTAATTGCACTGAGGGAAAGCTGAAACACAGAGGCAGTATTATGAAAGTAGGAAGCAGAATGCAAGCCTTGAGATCAACCACACATGAAAGAAGATTAGAAACACAACAGGGTGTTGAAAAACATTGACAGCTAGAGACAAAACACAGCAGAGAGGTTAAAGGGGTGAAAAGATGGACTAAAGCCACACAAATAAGATTGTGAGCACTGAGGTAAAGGATTACAGGGACATCAGAGAAGCTGGAGTTCAAATTTTAATCTCTGAAAGTTGGTCAAAACCAGGTCTTGGTAATTTGATGAAATCAATTTCAATTAAGTATGTATGGCAAAAGCCAGGCTACATGAATCAAGAGAAACCGAAAGGTAATGGAATCACAATCATGTACAATCTGTTCAAAAGTTTTACCTGCATTGGTGACAAGGACTGACTGGAATTTGGATTGGCAGAAAAATTATAAAAGAGACAGAGTAAGCAAAATAATTGTTATTCTACTTTGAGACCATATCCTAGATACAGTGATAAATACAGGGAACACTATTCTTGCTCCCACATCAAGACAAATTATTTATATTTCATATTTTTTTTTGAAGATGAGTTGCCTAGAAAAGCCACCAAAGTAACATTCCTTGCAGTATTATGTGTATTTGTAATGATTGTAATGATTTCGCAGTGAAAAGTAACTTGCAGCATTTCACATAATTCTAATGTTGTGGAGATAAAGGGCAGTAAATTTTGATTTAAATTTCTAAGCTGAAGCCTGTAATCTTATGTAAATCTCTGACCAACTTCTTAAGCAACATTTTCCTTCAAGAATTATAGGACTATTGTATTTTAACAAAAAAAGGAAAGAGAAAAGATGTTCGTTTCCAAAAGTTCGCACATAGATCATATCTTCATGATTGCATACACATGCAAAAACGTTACCTTAAAATACATACATAACCAATTTGTATATTCATTTACCCTATTCACACATAATTGGCAAACTTATCCTGATTCTTAACTGACTAGGCTATCACATGAAAACCACTCACAGAACATACTTTCTATTCTTACCAGTTCATTAACCAGAATGACAGTGCAGTAACGTTTTTCCAGATTAAAGGGAAGAAAGTGAATATCTAAGCCTGCAGAACCTCTCCCTTCCAAGAATAGTTTTTCCATTGGACTGAAGAACTCATGCAGGAGGCTGGACTGGTCAGCTGTTAAAATAAGTTTAAATAGTTGTTTAGATACAAAGCACGAGTTGTAAAATAATGTATCTGTCTAAGTTTAAATAGTAGGATATTGTATACAGCTTCCTGTAATAATCAGTGTTTAAGGCACACTTGTAATCAGTATTTACAGTTACGCTTGTGAAAATGTGCTGCAATATTGCATGCTGTATTATTGAAATACATTTTGCTAACTACTTGTGTTCTTATTCTGTGCTCTGAAACAAAACCGGGGAAAACAGACAGTACCCACTGTCAAAAAATCTCTTTAAGGATGTACAGCCTATAAGAAAATGACTCTTCCTGCCCGAAAGGAGAGTACAGTTTACTACTATTTAAAGAAACAATCTTGCTTTCATTGGCAGTAACTATGTTATGTTTTAGTCTGAAATCCTTAAGAATGGACAAAAACTAAATACTGGCAAGCTTGCTTTCTTTGCGATGCTTTCACAAAAGCATTATGCTGACAAAGTGCTTTCTTCATAAGACACTAAGAATCATAGCGTTGTATCTAGCAGGGTCTGACTACTTTCTCACTGAGCGTTTTTCATCTGCTGAGCATATTTTGATAATGCAGAATACTTTAGAAACGGACTTTCATTCAAGCTTGGCTGGCTAACCTTCTAGGAAGTTCAACAGACTTAAGAACATAAGGGAAAATGCAAGCAACAGAAATGAGTGAATATCACATATCACATAAGAAGCCTATGCCAAACTCTGGCCAATGAAATAACAGTGATTCACCCCCCAAAACCACCAAGAACCAAGCTGAAGAAAGGCGTATACTTATAAATACTTAAAGGGAGGGTGCCCAGTAGATGGGAACAGTCTTTTTTCAGTGGTGCCCAGTGACAGAACAAGAGATAACGGGCACAAACTTGAACATAGGAAGTTCCATCTTAACATGAGGAGGAACTTCGTTACTTTGAAGGTGGTAGAGCACTGGAACAGGCTGCCCAGAGAGGTGGTGGAGTCTCCCACACTGGAGACATTCAAAACCCGCCTGGATGCCGTCCTGTGCAACCTGCTGTAGGTGACCCTGCTCTGGCAGGGGGGTTGGACTAGATGATCTCCAGAGGTCCCTTCCAACCCTGACCATTCTGTGATTCTGTGTAACCACCACCCACCTTTTCTCTCCATAGTCTACATTCTTTTCCAATCAATATAGGAATTTCCCAGTATTCACACATCCACCAACAGTTAAGTTTGATATGAATTTGATGTTTCCAAAGCTTACATAAACAATGACAAAAAAAACCCAAAAAACAAACTACCAACAGGACCCAAGTCCCATTTTCACCCTTCCATCAAATATGGTAAGGCAGCCCTAATAGGAGTAATTTTTGACTAAATAAGGCACTAAGTCCCAAACTTGTCTCCTGTTTAAATGTCCCCCATTGTCAAACTGCGCAGCAGACTAAATTACTCTTGTAAGAGCCCTCCCTCCTCACTTTCTCTCTGGATTCTGTGAAATTAAAACAACTGCCAAAGACGTAACGCTGATTAAAAAATTTAGGGGTTTTTTTTGACAGTTTTCTTCCTTTTTATTATGGATGCTCCAAGACACAAAAAAACCCACCCCCTAATTCCTGTTACTCTCCTGACTCTTAATAGTACATATTCTCTCAGGTCAGGGTGCAAAACATGTGTGGAACACTCTTAGTTAGGTTTTGTTCACCGTGTTATAGAGAGAATGATGAGGAATTAGGCCCAAAGCAGAAGTGCATTTCTACAACAAATGAAAACTTTGTTTACAGAGACCTGAAATGTCATCAAAAATGTCTCTGCAGCTCCAATCTGATTGAAACCATAAAAACCTTTGTAAACTGTTCACAGATTGGTACAATAGTCGTAACTCACTTTGTTACTTAAGGTACATAAGGTACATAACATACGAACTATGTATTAGTCGGTTGTTAATCACATCTCAGAATACAATATGAAATAATAAATATATCTAGAAGGGCTAGGTTACTCAGATTACGAATCTGCTTTCCATATGACTTTAGGGAAACACAACAATATTTTCCAAGAGGACAAAATTAATTTCATAAGGCCATCATACAAATTGTGCTCAAGTGGAATTTCAACAGTCTCAGAAAAGGCTGTAGTTCTAGATTCATACATTTTGACAGAACTGTTGACTGAAATTTCATAGGAAATAAGAGCAAGAAATGCACAATCCCTGTTGATGAGTATTTTCAGAAATAAATTAAGCAAACTGCAAAGGCTTTACATCAGAATTCCATGAAGCCAACCCATGGGCCCTTAAAGGAAGAAAGATAAAAATTTTTTTTTTTTTATGGTAAAATCATGAGGACTACAGTGCAACCTTAGATATCATTTCACTAAATTAAATATATCAGAAGACAAACTATCCTATAAATACAAGTTACTGAGCATACCCATAAATAATAATTACTTTAGATGTCAAAATCTTTCTTATGTAGATACTCTAATTTCTACTGTAGTGACACAAGAGATATTGTGCAGAGGTACTTACAGCAATTTAAGTTTTCTTCATTTGGATCTTCAGGCAGTGCACCATTTTTACAATTTAATATGTTATTTTCAGAACTAAAAAAAAAAGAAAGCAATACACTAAAGCTGAACATTTCTGTGAGTAATAGCCTCTCTTCCCTTTTTATGAATAAAGACTGGAAAAGCAAATGTTTTCAAGAACCCCACACACACACTTTTTGGAACCATCTACCTACCAATATGTTAAATACCATCTCTTCCACTTAAGTTAGTAGTCATATTTACAGCAGAGCCAGAACATGCCCCCTTTAATTAAACTATCTAATATCTCTGCAGTACTTATATAAGCAAAATTCCATGAAAAAGAAATAAACCAAAAAAAAACAAAACCAAAAAACAATTATATTTTGCCAGTCAAAAGTACTCTTGCCCAATAACACTTTTTTGGGAATTCAGTCCTAGTTGTTCTCTTTATCATTCGAATACTCTATGGAGACAGGCAAAGAAGAATTGTTCCCTGGTACATAATGAAGTAGCAAGGCCTTGCATTCCTCTGATCCCCTCACTTGTCTTCCTTTCAGTCTTTCCAATTTTTCCCCTAAAAAACACTATATAGAAGTACATCCAAATGTTTGCAAACCAAATTCAGTTCAGATGCATTGTGCTTACTCTAGGACTTAGATTCACAGACCTTGTGGACGCGTGTTTACACTGCTGTTCTTACAGAAACTGACTTGCAAGAGTAAGTTTTTCCTTGCCCCATATCAGAACACACTTCAGATACCAGATCTCGTCTTACCTAAACTTTTTTTTAAGCCCCATTTTTTTTCTCTAGCTCTCTCTACCTTCTTTCTATCTCAACAGTGTCCTCTTTTTAAAGAAGAGGTAAGCATTCTGCTTTATTCATGATAACTCAATTACCTTATCCCAGTGCCATGCTGAAAGCTAACTGAATCTATTAACTTTTATCTGCCTACTTAGGGGTCAAAATACCTTTAACATGACATTAACATTTAAAAACAATAAAGTAAGACATCTAAACACAGACTATATTTTAACATTATCTGTAATTCCTGTTATATACTTGTATCTTACAGAATACTAGACTTTCATATTTTTTGTGTGATATGCACTTTTAGGCAAACATTTTACATTTATTAGCTTAAATAGAAAACATATCAGCAACTCATATGTTAAAACAAAAAAGGGAATTACCTAATAAACAAAGGTTCTAGGCTATGGCTTTAGAGAGTCTGTTTACGTCTCCAGCACTTACTGGAAACCTTGGATATACTACTAGTCATGCCACAGTCAGAATTCATGGTTTAAACTCTACTCTACTCTAAATTTTAGCCCTGTTTCTAATACTATCTGGAAAGGAACTCTGTCCAGTGAAGGGGAAATTCCAATTGCAGCTGCTCAGCGATGGTCATTTGGGATCAAAGAACAATCTGGCATGGAGGGCAAGAAGGCCCAACTGGCTGGAAGCAGCAAGGCCAAAGATGGAACGACTCCCTGTAAGGGAGCAAAGTTTCCCTTGCTGAAGAGATAAGAAATGACACAGCATCATCTTGTAGCAACAGGTTGTGGAATGCAAGTGCTCAGGAGCCACTTTTGGTAGGCAGAGCTGGTCCTGGGGGGTTAAACAAAGACCAGGTTAAGGTGCCTGATGCTGATGCTCACAAGATTGCTGCTGGTGCATACAAGTGTACACAAGGTATTGGCTTGTGTTGCATCTTTGCAGACTCCTTGTAGAACTGCTTATGGTGGTAGGTCTCTGCCCAATGCATTTGTTCATTAAATCTTTATATTTAAGCACAAATGTGTGTTTAATTTTACTCAAGGAGTACAACAAAAATTCCCCAACGCCAGTTCAACAAATGTCAAATAAAGCTAACAAATCCCTTTTTTTGTTTCCTTGCTTAGGCCTGGAGAAATACAGGAAACCCAACTCCTGTGTAGAGCTCCACTGATTTCAACAGAAGTCTAAGTTATGCAGGGGTAACAATACCAAATCCTAAAAAAGGTTCAGGCTTAATTGCTTTCATTTCCTGAAATACAACACTGGTGAAATGTTATCTCATTTCAGTTTTTCCAATTAAAATGTTACTGGGTTTATTTCTGTTGTTATTTATTGTTCAGTGCAACTGCAGATTTCTGGCCTCAGATACATTAGTCTTTCACCATCTAAATTTGAAAGTTTCACCTGTGGGGAATGTTATTTTAAATATAACATACTGAGATTGTAATGAATTATTCCTCTTTTCTCTTCTTTGTCTACTTAACAAATTGTATTTTTACAAATAAAGAGTGGATCTTGGCTGGAAATGCACAAGAAGTTCATCCCTTGGAAGTTTGCTTTTTCAATAGTAAAGGAAATGAGAGGCTCATTGCTTTATAAAGTCCTAAACTTCACCCTCCCTGGACAGTAAAGTCAATGGAGCATTAATAAGAGATATTTTTTACCTTATTTTTTGTATTTTTATATTTAATTTATACAAATTCTTTAATGTGGAGACTTTAGTTAGTGCATAAAATATTAACAAATTATGAAGACTACATTTTATAAACTGCAAGTTAACCACCTGAATAACTATATACCAGGGATTCACGAACTGCAATAAATCAATAGTACACAAATTATTTAAAACTTCTGAGCTGTGATTTTTTCTTAGAGGAAACAGAGCACAATTATTTAAGAAAAAGTGCAACACAGACAGTGCAACATTTGCATATTTCATGGCTGAAAATAAGGGGCTGATGTTGCCACTATCTCTACCTGGTGTAAATCATCTCTCTTATTTGCAGTGCTGTTTCCCAAACAGACTGAATATGGCATCTTACATTTGCCATTCTCAAAATCTATGTCTTTTTAATATTGGAGTGGAAATTAATTACTTAAATTAGGTTTTCTCTAAAATATAATAATTTTTTTCCTTTTTCTCTTTCTTTTTCTTCACAAGAATTATTATGCAAGAAAAAAACACCTGAAATTTACTTTTGTACACAAGGTTTACAAAGTTTCTGCTCACAGAATAAATACAAACTGGGACATAATTGTCCATGATTTTCTGTACAAAGGCTAATTTTACTCTTGGCTCTTTGAGTAAGTGTTGGGAATTTGTACAACTCATTGAGGAATTAGAGATGTAAAATCCCCGTGTTCATATGTAGTTCACAATCTTGCTAGGAAGCATCAAATATCCTAAGAGAAGCTCTTCAAGCAATTTCTACTGAAAATAATCCTCTTCTTGTTTCAGTTAATTTAGTTCACATGCAATGTTCATTTCACAAGGTTATAGCCCTGAAAAGAGGCGATGAGAAAATCTGGGAAGAGCAAACCTTGTCCCTCTGTACCTCTTTTACACCAAGGCTGCAGGAATAATCTATATTCACTAACACTGCAGTTAATCATTCACAAGGAACCTAATGCAATCAAGGATTTGTCTGAGAAAGGAGTGAAGGGGATGAACCTTAACCTAAACACCTTAACTCTGTTCATGACAATACTGCATTTCAAGAGTATTTCAAAGGAAGATATACTTGAAAAAACAACTTACAACAAAATCTGCCCAAAGCAAATTGTGCTTCTTGCCATCATATTTCCTAGATATTACTTTATAGTTTTTTCCATCCTTCTTCACAAATAATTTCTACCAGTGTTGACAAGAGTTAAGACTGTGCAGTTACATTTATGGAACGAGAGTTTTGTTTAATTTACAACAAGCACAGAGCTCATAGATGCTGAAAACTACACTGTAATGTATCTCAAAAAAATACTGCAAGTAGAGTTTCAGCTCTAGACTCAGCTTTAATATTATCCACACATAAAAGTCATTCTCCCCTAGCAGTAAAATTTGATGAACCAGCTTATAGCAAACAATTATTACATACAACATTTGATAGCTATTGGGTCTCTCTTAAAATAAATAGTTAATCTTGCTAGGCTAAGAAAAAAATCACAACCTTAAATAAATGGACTTGTAAAATTCTCAGAATATGTTACCCTGGAGATTCACTTTAATACCTCTACTTTTAGGCCATTTTTCAGAAAAGAAAATGATCTCTGAGGTATGTGAGTACAACATACTATTTATTCTGTACTTACAAATAAGTACCTCACATAAAAATACAAATTTTATATAAAATGTCATCTTTCAATGCTTTATCTTTGAATCAGAATGCCAAGTCATGATTGAAAAAATAGACTACAGCAGAAGAATCGCTGTAAAAATAACATATTGCTCAAAAGCTACAAGAAAAAAATTATAACATAATAAGCATATTACATGGAAATACATTACAATACATTACTCATCGAGAACATACAGAGTACAACATCTTTCTTCACTGGGGTGAACTATGTATTGAATAAGTTCTAGTTTCATAGTTGAATGACAGAGAAACTCATTGCATTGATTTGACATGGTATTGAACGTCTCTGTAAATTTATTCTCACCCCAATGAACAAAGCACCTGCAAATAAGTGAAGAGAAAGGGAAATAAAACTGTGTTCTGGAAGACAGGTACATTGTGTCTCATTCTTCTATAAAAAAGAGAAATATCATCTCATGCAATAATAGAAACAAAAGGAATATAATTAAGATCAGGAAGGTATAAGAAGCATGGTTATACTCAGTCTGGCTCAATACATCCCTTTTCAACACATAGAGAAATAAGAAAATGGATGAGGCAGAATAGCTTAACACTGACACAAAGTAAGTCTACACAGATGGTTTTCTGCACCTGGGTCAGGGCAACTCCCAGTATCAATACAGGCTGGGGGATGAAGGGATTGAGAGGAGCCCTGCTAAGAAGAACTTGGGGGTACTGGGGGACGAAAAGCTGGACATGAGCTGGCAATGTGCGCTTGCAGCCCAGAAAGCCAGCTGCACCCTGGGCTGCATCAAAAGACGCGTGGCCAGCAAGTTGAGGGAGGTGATTCTGCCCCTCTACTCTGCTCTGGTGAGGCACCATCTGGAGTACTGTGTTCAGCTCTGGGGTCCTCAGCATAAGACAGATGCGGACTTGTTGGAGAGGATCCAAGGAGGGTCACAAAAATGGTCAGAGGTCTGGAACACCTCTCTTATGAAGAAAGGCTGAGTTAGGGTTGTTCAGCCTGGAGAAGAGAAGGCTCCAGAAAGACCTTATTCTGGCCTTACAGTACTTGAAAAGGGTTTATAAGAAAGCTGGAGAGAGATTTTTTTACCAGGGCCTGTTGCGATACAACAAGGGGTAACAATTTTAAACTAAGAGAGAGTAGATTTAGATTAGACATAAGGAAGAAATTCTTTATGATGAGGGTGGTGAGACACTGGAACAGGTTATCCAGAGACGTGGATGCACCATCGTTTGAAGTGTCCAAGGTCAGATTGGACAGGGCTCTGAGCAACCTGATCCAGTGGAAGATATTTCTGCCCATGTCTTGGGTAGTTGATACTAGATGATTTTTAAAGTTTCTTCCAACTGTCCTCAAACCAGGACACCAACCCAAACAATTCTATGATTCTATGGTATTAAGCCCACAGTAGTGTCCTATCACACCTTATGCAGCAATCGTTCTTCTCCATATTAACACTGAAGTCTACTGTATGAAAAATATCGCTGCTGAAGAACCCAAGACAAGCTCCAGCATCAAGCTTATGCATGTGCTGTGTAGACACAATGGCAAAGGACCAGCAGTCTACTTGTGACATTAAACACATTATACCACACTGAATCGGGTCTTTAAGTCTGATAACTCAGATATTAGAAGTGATTCAGTTTAACAGGGGGACTGGTGACCAAGCAACTTCACAAACTACCTCTCATTTGTTTTGGTTTTTTTTGAAAGCACACGTTGTTCCTTCCAAAGCAAGGTTATTTTACTGTGGTTTAAATGAACAAGAAGTCCAGCAAGAGTAAGTTACAGGTGAGGTTTGGTTTAGGAGGGTCTATTAATTTTTCTTTCTTTGTAAGACGCTTTGGACAGTAGTTTTAGAAAATTACTGGTTTGTCTTAAGAGAATTTTTAATAAGAGTTATACAGTTTTCCAGTTTATTTCTTGTCTTGTTTAAATTGAAGATGTAGTCCTTTGCTCTGGCACATGCTAATGGCACTTGAGTTCTGAATGTTATCTATCTCCCCCATCAGAACTAATAGCATAGGAGATATGAACACTGATTCTTTATTACATCACATTTTGAATTACACTCAGAAAAGACCAAATGTCTTTTTGGCAAAACATATGAACAGAAGTAACAACCAAACAAAGCAGTTCACCACTTGTTTAGTAGGCTGAGAGACTGGAGATCTTATCAGAGTAACTGGTAGTTACAACCAGACTTTTTTCTAGCATGTATTACATGAAATAGCCATGGCTATTTCCCCTTGGATACAGGCCTTGCTAAACATATCTGCAGGGTTTGTATGAAAATCATTGTGCTGATGTCAGCTACACATTTCAAAACTAACAATCATTAATCCCTGGATGTTCACCCTCTGCAGCACACCTGATAACTGTAAGTTAGCTGTGAGTGCCCACAGCACACAGGACACTGACAATCAGTGCAGCCCACGGAACACAGCTGAGGGACAGAATGGCATTGAATGCATCCACCTGAAATGTCTATGTAATGGTGTTCTGGTGGGTACAGCATTCTCTCTTGAGGGAGCTGAAGTATTTTTCACATGTATTGTGAGAGGGCTGCTGATGGTGTATTTTCAAAGCTAGAGCCTGCTTCTCTGAGAAGAAAGCTGATTGGTCACGCTGTTGGGTTTTTTTTTACCTACTATACTATTCCAACTGATGATTATAAATACTGCTCTATGAATAAATAATTATAAAACATGGTTGAAGTGACAGCAGACTAAAGAAATGGCTCTCTATAAGTAAATTGCCCAATATGTGAATGCAAAATCTACCATAAAAAAGACTTAGAATTAACACTTTCAGTCTATGACTGAAAAACAGAGTTATGAAACTGTCAATTATTAAAACAGTGCAATTCTTAATATCCGGCAAGTTAAAAAAATTGTTTCAGATATTTGTGATAGTCCTTTCTCTGTGCTGGGCAACTTCAAGAGAGTGCCACAAATCTTAGTTCTCAAACCTTTTTGATTCTCTCTTCCTCTTTTAACCTTGACTATCAGAGATTCTGATTTACATCTCACCTCTTCAATGCCTGCAAAGATCTCTGCCTGTGCATCTAAGATTATTGGTATTTATCTCACTAACAATTAAAGACAGTGAAGGCAGAAATACCTTCTTTCAGACTATAAGTCTTAAGCATAGATATTTGATTATATCTCTCCTTCACTCCCATTCCAATTATTCTTCATTTTTTATTCTTTGCCATTTTATTATCTTTACCACGTTTACTTCGAACTCTCTTTCTCCTTCCAGATTTTCTATGTTAGAAAATTTGTTCACGGTCAGTTAAGCAATAATGTCTAGACACAAAATTATATTAGCTTATATAAATATATCTGCACTATTAACCTCTTATTCTGTTTTTGCATCTCCAGGAGCCTACCAAACCTGTAATATTTTACACTTCAGCACAATTAGAATTTTATGCACTGCCTATTTATAAATAAAAACTTGACCTTACTGTTGCGCCTTCAAATACCTCTACCTTCTTCATTCCAAGAATCAGAACTAATCCTGTTGTAGTGAACTGGAAATAGTTTTCAACATTTCTGTCACCTAAGTCACCACAGTTGCCCCTATTCCAGCATCAGTAGTTCACCTTTCAATCCTAGTTTCTCTAACACTTTTTCCAAATGGCATATTACACCCATTTTTATCTTTTCCACCATATTAATCTTTTCTCCACTGTTTATCTGTAAAGGGTTTTAAAAATGTTACATAATTCTACGATATTTCCATGTCCAAACCTACAGTTCTTCACAATGGGTATGCACACAGCTATACACAAAGATGTAATACTCATAGACTTGCATAATTAAATATAATAATTAGCAATTGCCATGTAAAACTCACCTGAACATTTGCTCTTGCTTTACTTGCATGGCTTGACTTACTTGCTCTGGCTGCATTAAGTAACTTGTGGATTCCAGCAAAATGACCCTGGAGTATGGCAAGTACACACAACCACAACATTTTTAACTTGTAGAATGAAGACTCTGTTTATTCTAACTTTTAAATGAAGGCTTTGTAAAGAAGCTTATTATTTTCATTTGGGGATACTTTAACAGAACTCTAGAAAAATATTTAAACACATTTAAAAAATCTATTTATTAAATAATTTATTAATTCTTCTTTATTTACTAACTTAAAACAATTCACACAATTTAAGCCATTTCATTTTTAAAGTTCATGTAAGCATACAAAATCCTGAGACACTTATTCAAGCTTTATTGGGAAATATCATAATCTACTACCTCATCAATACCACAGGTTGATTTGTAATCATAGGGATGGTCTACAGCCATGTCATGACATGCATACCAATTTTCAATTTTCTTTTCAAAAAATTTATTAAAAAAAAAACATAAGAAAAAATGAAAACCAGAAAAAAATGCCCATATCAATATTAAGATAAATTATATACATGTTTGAATTGGGAATAATTTTCTGAAACGTAATTTATATTGTGATCTGCACTAAATTAAATGATTGAATAATTGAGTCATTTACATTTGAAGAAAAAAGCTGAGGTAATTTTATTTTGCTTTTGTAAATAATGAATCTATTAAGATAGAGTAAACTGTGATTTCCCTGACAAACTACAAGCAACTACTTCACTTCAGTTTTTCTTATAAGATTCTGATCTTCTTTCCTTTTATGTACATTACATTGTGCACACGTTATTTCCATTCTAGCCATTGGATAATCCATTGACCTACTGCTAGTCAGTTAAGAATTAGTTTTAGGTATCACTGTAAAATTTGTGTTACGTGGCACCAGCACACATAATTCATTCATTTTAAAACAGACTTCTGCATTTTCTCTGCACTCACAGACAGTGAAAACAGAAAGAAGATTGCAGGATACGTAGTAAAAATACAGAAGCCAATGTCAACATGCTTAGCACTAGCTGTGAATCTGAATTCAAACTTTTCAATAGAACTATGATCATTTACATCAGCATTAGTAGATTCTTTGGCCAAGCATTTAATCAGCCATTTAAATAATAATAATGGTGACTATTACTTACTATAGTATTTTATATTCTAGAAATACTTTTCTATTCTTTGGAGAGAAACAGCTGCAGTACTTCACAAAGAAATGTAATGGATAATTTTAAAAGTATTCAACTATTTTTTTCTTAATAAAGTACAAACATTCAGTAATCTTTAAAATATCTATCTACATATAAGTATTAAAAGCTAGGAACTGTAAAAAACAGAAAACTTTATTTAGTTGATAGAATGGGTAACATCTAACAAACAGCCAAATGCTAGGCAAGGACTAGTTTAGGATGTAGAATTTACAGCTTTTAAAACTATCTGACATTTGATATATATCTGACACGATGTCAGAGGCACTCATATTTTTAATTTGTCCTTTTCTTAAATTGTACTGCATTATACACCTATTTTCAAGATTTTCAGCCCAGTTTTCTGCAAAAGAACTACTTCTTTGGTATCACAAGTGCATTTCCTAGTGTTATTTGCATCTATGTAATGCACCCCCTGCTGGAACACTAGATAGTTTAAAATGCTGGAAACGATGCAAAGAATCTTTTATTTTAGATTACTAGTCCAAATGTTGCCAAAGTTGATAATTACTGCAAGTAGTTGTTAAGTAGTTTTTGAGTGATAGGTATATATATATAACTCAATTGCTTCATCGCCTTTAATCCATTCTTTCCACAGAAATGATTACAGGCAGTCTCACTGACCACTTCAAGGACTTAAAAAGAAAGACAGAAGCTAAACGAATTCATATGATTCCCACATACGAGGCTTATGCCAGACCACATTGCTGGAGCAGTGAAAACAATCCTGTTACACGTGTCTATACCAAACGTCTTCTGTGGATGAAGGAGAAATTTAATTTGCAGCCTATGCTATGTGTATATTAAACAGATCAGTAAAACAAACTAAAAATGTTATGGGAAATGGTTCTTGTAAATAAATGAAAGACATGAACTAATGTTTGGCTCTATAGACTAAAGACAAAATGTGGAGTCAGATCACATAAACAGATTTTAAAGGGGCACAGCACTCTCTTTTGTATTAAGGAAAGCAACATTTATAACTCTGCAGTTGTTACGTCTACTATGAATACAAATTAAAAATTAGATTAATTGATAGTGATGCAAGCCCCAAGGCAAAAGCATGGTTTCTTTACTTTTCCATGCTTAATAATTTAAACAGCAGGATAAAGCAGATTGGGGAAAAAATAACCAACTATTAATTAACATGGTTTGTTTCTCTTTGGAATTCTGCTGGACCTCAGCCAAACACAAAAATACAAGCAAGGTTCATGAACTCCATTTGATTAAAACTCCAGCTTTATTGCTTACACTGAGATGGATTTCAATTAAGGCTTATTTATCTTCTTTATTCATTATGATAGCTTCCACTCCATACTGCTTGTAACAATTTCGGTAATGTAAAACCCTATAATTTAACCTCAAGGTTTTACATTTTTAAGGAGAAGAAAATTATGGAAAAGAGTTGGTAAAACAGCATAATCATAATAGATTTGTCTTTACAGCATTGTCTACCTGAATATGCCATCATTTCTGAAGGGATTAGTAACATTTAGGATAACTTTCTTCAGCGCATAACATGGTGATTTGCATTTTAATATATCCTGAAAAGGAGCAAAAATTTATATCAATATAAAAAAGTTGAAAAACTACATTCATGTATAATACATAAGCAAAAAGGAAAATATTACAAAGAAGAATAGAACCATGTGTTTGACCACTGGTGACTACAAAATTGACATAATTTAAATACTAGGCTTTGTTGCCAGCAAAGAACAGTCAAAGCCTACTTCTTTTCGAACATGCATTAAACTTCACCGTATTTTAAATGCTCTTTAAAATGATAGCACAGGGCCAAGAATCAAGCTATCTTTTTGCCTTCTTATCTTTCCATGTCCTCTATTTTCTTCTTTTGCCCCAACCTTCCTTTCTAACTTCTGTGTCTATTGCTATGGTATAAAGAGAGTCACAAAAAAAAAAAAAAAACCCACCAAAACAAAGAGAATCACATAGACACCATCTAAGTTCAGAAGAGGATCTATCCAGATCTGCTCAATGAATGTGTGATAACAAATGCTGGAATACATGCCTATCTCTGCTCTGACTATTTTGAGGATATATCTTAAATCTAAAGACTGCTAAAGTTAAAGAGCACAAATAAACATAGCAACATCTAACAAAAGTCTTCTGTCCATCTGCATCTGACAACTGAAATCACGAGGCTGAAGGAGCATATGAACACCTTTGCAACGGAATTTCCAAAAGCATTCATGCACTGAAAGGGCTCCAGATTTATTTTCACAGCAATCAGTGCAAAATTTTTAAATTTATTCAGGATCTAAGTGTGATTTATATCCTTAGGCATCTTAGATATTCTTCTAGGCTTTTCTCTGCATGTATATATGCTAATATTGGAAACCTGAAAATTCATAGGTCACAGGTTAATGCTGATGGTAACTCACATTTTTATTCTTACCTCAGTTCACTTCTGTTTGATATACAACATACAAATGAACAATATTTTTGTGACAATATTAATCATACACACTTAAACTTACAGCAGGCTCAATATGCTTGACTTCAGATTTCAGAGAGAATGTCAGTGTGACACCACCTATTCCACCCACACTCTTTGAGATCAGTAGCAACACTGCTTCAGCAGGGCGCAGGAAACGACTAGTGAATTCCACATTTATACTTGTTTGTCTCCTAGGCAAAATAATAATAATGATGATGATAATAATAATAGTTTAAATAGTTAGGTACAAAATTGTGACTCAGAAATTACTCAGAAATGTCTTTTCAGAAGCACATTTTAGAGTCTTTGTAAGGGAAGAAGGCTAGAAAAGAAAGTAATTTGTTTCCTCTGAAATACTTTTTTGCAGTTCAATCTTCTAAGAGGACCATAAAACATTCTAATAAAAGAACTATACAGATAGAAAAAGAACAATAGTCCTTATTGCTTTTTATGACCTCAGTATGTAGCTTAATTTTTCTTCCCACACACACTAGCACAGGAAGTTCTCTTACCTTATAGTATTACCCTAAGTTAACAACTGATTTATTTTATGCTTTCGTATTTGAATAGGTTTTTGTGAATTAAACAGACATCCTCTCATGCATGTTGTGAGGCAGATCTAGATGTTCTTAATCAAATCCTCACTGAAGACTGAGAAAGAAATGAGTAAAAAAACCCTTCAGAATAATTAGTAAAGCTGAGTAATTAAGAGGTAGAAGAAACAAAGTTCTTTCATACAAGCAACAGACGAAGTCTCTGATGGAAAACTGGAGAAGGGGAGAACACATGGAATGAGAGCTTAGATTAGGTAAGAGTTAAGTTTAGACTTGATTTGCATTAGTAAGCAATATTAGTAAGAAAAGTTTAGTGGCTGAAGCTCACGCTTTCAAGCTCTCAAAATCACTCTCTGATTTTGAGATTAATGTCTTAAGATGGCATAAAGGTCAGAAAAATTATAGTGTGTAGGATTGTTCTAAAAGCAAGAGAACTGTAGAATCTAAACGTATTCTGCCTTTCTACACGTATGACCAGAGCAGAGCACGCTTTCTGTAAACAGAAAAAGACCTATATTTTTGGACTTGCAAGCAGAATATCTCAAAATACATACCAAAAAGTCAGCTGACTAGTTTATACTTTCATTGTAATGCCATTCTATGTAGTTGAAGAAATTTTAAAATTTAACCCCGAATAAACTGTATGAAAGAGATGGCAGAAAGAAAATAACCTATAGTAAAATCTTGACATTTTTTAATTTACTCAAGTTGATATTACTCAAGCTGATAATACTTCAAAGGAATTCTTAAAATATAGAAAAAGGTTATATTTATAAACAGCAGGTTTGCTATTTGTCTTCCTTTTGATCTCTTCCAGAAAGTCAAAAGAAAACCTCTCCCCAACTCAAATCAGCCTTCCCTGTTAAACAATTAATAGGAACTGCACAGCCTGACAGAAAAGAATTAAATAGAGGGCAGAGGGAAATTATGTGTGATTTATTGGTCTTCTGCTGACTGGCAATTCTAAAGCAGTGGTAATCAACAGTGGTATGTGAGATATGCCTATTATGTATCATATGTATATATGATTGCACAAGTAAGTGGTGAAGTAGAGGACTTGTAATAGCAATCAGCATACCATGTCTTCAATGGTATCTTGTTAATTTACATTTGGTTCACAACTTTCATAACAGCAGCTACTTTTTCAAGTGAACTCAATGCATACATCTCTTCGTTTAAGTTGAGCAATCACAATGATGGCAGAAGTTCTCCTTATTTTGATGGGCGTAGTGGCAAGATTTGTTCCTGGATGACAGCTGCTGTCAAGGAAACTTTATGGGAGGTCCTTTATCTCATTCTTATGATGGACCAGGGAAAAAAAAAAATTATATATATAGCATTCCTACTTAAAACTACCTTGGGGCCTGAGAACTGGATAGTGATAAATAGAACACCAATATCTTAAAAAAAAATTAGGGAAGATGAGGCGAATAACAGACTTTTAAGCCTCAAAATACTATGTAGTAGAACCAATTATAAAGAATAAAGCCATAGCATAAGTATAAATGATATCTACTACAAAAAAGATCTACATAAATGAGATCTAACTGGCAGGAGTCATCATCTGTAAACTGTATTCCTGCCTTATAAACTTACAGGAGTTCATTAAAAAAGTTCAACAAGAGCATGATCAAGGGTGATTTAATTCTTCTATTTCTAACAAAGTCCCTTTCTATACACTTATGAGGAAAGAAGGAAGGAAACATAACGTAGGAACTAACACTTCTTAGCATGTAGGAAGGTCATTAATGGAGTCCTCAAGTGTCTGTGACAACTGGAAAGTAAGTTTGTTTACTGATGTTCTAAGTTGCTCCAGGTTGCAAGGACAAAGATTGACAGTTCAGACTGCAGGACCCTATGAGACAACAAAATGACGAGGAAATTAAGCGTACATAGATGTAAAGAGATGCACACAGGGAAAGCAGTTCTGTGTTTACATAAAATTATGGCCTCCAAGCCATTACAACTCACCATTGAGACCTTGGGATTTTTGACAGATAGTTTCACGAACACATCAGCACAGTGTTGGGAAACATCCAATAAAGCAAATAAAGTGTTAGGAATAATTAGGAAACAGATAAAAACATAGATCACCATGAGGCCACCAGATCCCATCCAAAGGGCTCAAATCGCAGTTACTGTTTGCACCTCTCTACTTCAACAAGGATATAGCAGAATTGAAAAAAGCTCACCAAAGGATGACTATAGGTAATAGAATTAAGCCAGCATCATCTCTAGGCTTAACACCTAGGATAAAGGAGTATGATATCTCCCAGAGTTCTTCCTAATGCCAAAATTCCTAGGATATCAGTTCTGAGAATCAATGATGAAATCCTGGAAGTTCTGAAAACCTAACTCTTACAGCTTTCATGTTCCTGCTGCAGAGTCCCCAGACATCACCATTTTTGACATTGAAGAGTTGCTAAGCCCCCCAGAGTCTGAGGCTCCTAAGTTGCCCTGCCATTCAAAACATCCTGGAAAATGTATCCTGGGACTGCAGACTCTTAGAGAAGTACACTGTCTGAGACATCCACTCCCAAAGCCACTTTAAGGACCACATTTTAAGGAGTCTACTCTGCTCTTGTCACAAATAGGAGTGACAGGGAAATGGAGCGTATGGAACATTCTGCCTGATCTTTGCCCTCTGGCTCATGCAATAGCAGAGCAATCTGATTTGAATTGTGCACTGTTGCCTTCTTTTGCAAAGCCAGCATCAGAAAAAACACAAAGTTGCTTAGGTTTTTTTCTCTGTTCATCTGTGTTGCAGTCAAATGTAAAGTGAGGGAAAATTCAGCTCATGGAATTGTTGTATAATCTTGTTCATTCTCCTATTAATCTAACTAGCTCCATCTACACCCATTTCAGTTGACATACTGTAGGGGTCAAAGACTAAAAAACTGAGGTCACTTCCTGTATTATTTTCAACGTTCTGTGATTTGCAAAACCCCTACAGTTAAAGAATTTGTCTTTCAGATAGAATCTCTTCCCCTCAATAGCTAATCACCTTCGCTACTTCCAGGTTGAATTTTTACAACTCCAGCTGCAAACCATTATTCTTATAAAAAGTTTTGTTCTATATTGTTTGCAGTTAAACAGGTCCCTTTCCCAGGAAGGTACTTTTAAATATTGATCAAGTCATCTTTATCATTTCTGTTGTTAAGATACCCAGACTGAGTAACTTATATGCATGTCTACACCACATAAGAGAGCTTAGATAACTTTATGCTATTAGTGTTGTGAACTGCAAGTCTATACGGCACAGTGCAGTGCCCTGGAGAGTGGGAATCTCAGATCAGAGATTAATTACATCATATGCAAGATCTGACCCTCAGCTACGCTGGCAACGTTCTGAGGCATTCCAAAAGCCAGAGCAAAATGAAGTCTTTGGAAGATACCCCTGATATTTAGCTGCTTAGAATTAAAGCCAGTTTCATCTCAGCCAATTGATATAAAATATTCATTCTTGGCAGATATTGAGTGTAGGTGGCAAGGTAGCAGACGGCTGTAGGGGCAGCCTCTGTGAGAAGAGACCAGGCGCTTCCCTGTGCAGGACACAGACAGTTCCAGCTGGTTCCATAATGGACCCACCGCAGGACACCGCTGAGCCCATCGGCCAAGCTGATAGCACCTCTGTGGAAACATATTTAAGAAAGGCAAAAACATCAGAAAGGCAGCGGAGCAAGGAAAAACAGTGAGAAACAGCAGTGGGAACATCAAGGTCAGAGAAGGAAAGGGAGAGGCAGTGCTTTCATTGCTGGAGCAGATATTTCCCTGCAGCACATGGAGAGGACCACACTGGAGCAAATATCCACACTGCAGTCCATGAAGGGTCCCATGCCAGAGCATTTGGATATTTCCTTAAGGAAATGTGATAGCCCACACTGGAGCAAATTTTTCCTGAAGGACTGCAGCTCATGGAAGAACTCATGGAGCAGGAGAAAAGCATGAGGAGGAAGGAGAAGCAGACAGGAACTGTTATCAAGTGACTGCAGCCACCTGCTCCCCATTACCCCCTGCACCATTCAAGATGGCAGGGGGAGAAGGTAGAGGACTCAGGAATGAAGGAATGAAGTTGAGCCAGGGACAAGAGGGTGGGGAAGAGATGAAGTGATGTTTTAATTTTTGTCTTTATTTCTCACTACAAAAGTCTATTTTAATTGAAAACTAATTAAACTGATTTCCACTAAGAGTCCACTAAGTTGAGCCTGTTTTGCTTATGATGGTCACTGGTAAGCAGTCTTCCCGTCTTTATCTCAAGTCACAAACCTTTTTAGCAATTTTTTCTCGCCTGTCCTGTTGAGGAGAGGGAATGAGAAAGCATCTGGGTGGGTGTCTGGCAGCCAGACAGGTTTAACCTGCCACAGCCATTTATGAATTTCTCCAGCTGGTACTGGACCACAGTACACATTGTCGTGCTTCTTTGAAAATACAGACAAACATATATTATGTATTTCTGTCACTTCATCATTATTAGTTTAAAATAGCTGGCACCTCTACCTAATGCTGCATCACTGCTTCCTAATACATTTAAGTAACTTCTCTTCATCACTCTCTGCCTTTCTGCTCAAATTTTTCCCTGATCTGTTTAGCTGATCAGTTTCCTGCAGTTCATCTCTCCTGTAAAGTGAACACAGTTCTTTCAGACTGGGCCCTCATTTACAGAATCCTCTATGCCAAGTGTGCTCACCCAGCAGGTCCAACAGGATTAGTCAGTCACACTTATTCCTCATTAGTGATTATAATGGCCCACAGTCATCTTAAATCCAATTATAGTTAATTCTAAATATAGGAATATATATATTTGGCAGATAATTAGAGACAAGTCTCTATCCATGACATGTCTTACTTAAAGTCTTCCAGCTCTCCAGTCAGAAGACTGACAAGTTTCAATTTCTTTAGCCTCCCTATCATGGCTATGGTTCATCTTTTCAGCTATAATTGCCTGAACTCTCATAAGCGAAAGTTCTCCGATTTGCTAGTAATTCCCTCGACCTTTTACCCTGAAACTTTGGTGAAGTAAGCTTTACAACTCGACTGCTGCCCTGCAGCATGCCTTCACAAGGCAATAGCTGCACTTTTTGACTGCTTCTTGTTTATTAGTTTATCTAAAGTACCTGTTGTTTCAGGGGAAACAAAGCTGGCTAGTATCAAGCTAGCTTGCAGTGAAAGAGGAACTAGTGGTGAAGGCAAATCCATATTTATATACAATATTCCTAAATTCATAAGATATAGTTTCATTTCAGGGGAACAAGAATGCACAGATACCAGATCAGGTTGTCTGAACTATTACAGATACTCAGACAGCTTTTTAACGTGTAACTCCTGTTTTTAAAGTAGAACTCCTGTTCACTGATAGAGCAAGTAGGCTTTCCTAATTTTTACTGATTTTTAACACATCGATTCATCTGCCTCCAATCCCATATTTATGTATTATTTACTTCTAAAAGCAAAACAAATAACTTTAACGTGAAATGCCTCTTTCTAGCTATTTTAACATCTTCTATTCACATTACTATCACATCCAAACCCACCTATGATATTATCATCTAATATAAAGCACCTACCAGACTCCCACCCATCCCACCGATGCTTGGAGTTCTCAAACACTACCATCAGAATATTAAGGAAGCTATTAATGACAAAGAATCTATTTTTCATTTAGTCGCCAAGATAAGGTTACATTATGATAAACTCTGCAGAGGTCACCTATGGATGACTGGTATTTCCACAAGCCTTTATTTCTATGCATGTTTTCAAACATTTGTTGCCATGCGTAATGCCAAGCAGCTCAATGACACAGTTGTACACATTTACTTGTGTCTCGTTTTTTAGGATTTTTTTAAAGGTGAAGTGAAAAACAGCCATGGTATTGACCTTTCAGCGAAATACATGATATTTTCAAGGATTACATTTTTATGTTAATTCTTATTTAAAGTAATTGCAAAGAAAATGGAATCAAACCAGCCTCACAGCTCACTGAAAACATAGCATTACTTGTTTTTTGTTTTGCATATATTTACAATAGGCATGTCATTTAATACTGAAATGTTGATCAACCTTAAAGAGCACCATATTTATGTTGAGTTCTTGAATTTGACAATAAGTATTTGAAATTTTTCCTCTTCCTCACAGGTTATTTTCATACAAATGTTGACCTTTGTTTTCCATTTTACAATCTCCAATCCATTTTATCCGCAAAGGCCTATCTTAAATAGACTTACAGCCTAAACTCTTAACTGACAGCCAGAGTCACTGCTACATCCCTCCTGTCTTTGATAGTTAAACAGGGATTAGTGAAATTCCTGTATCTAGCCATAAAGCCACATAGCATAGAAATAGCAAAATGTACTTAGTGAACAAAAAGAAAAAGATGGCATCATAGCATGAGTATTTCTGCTACCAAAAATGTTAACAACCTAATGTTTTCCCAAAATTAAATCTCTCCCAGACCCTTAGATGACTTTCAGAAATGTGAGATAGAGAAATAACTACATTGCAGCCACAACAGTTGGTGGGGAGGGACAACGGGGGCAAAAAGCAGCATTCTAACACTGCTATCAAATCTGTGTCATGGGGTCTTAAATTCCCAGTCATGCTTCATTTACAAATAACAAACAAAACCCAAAAAAAACCCAAAGAATTTTTACATGCTTATGCTGCCACAATGCACTGATGTCAAAAACGTGAATCAAGTTTAAAGGAGGTATTTCACCTTTACTTGGGAAAAAAAATTAAAATTTAAGAACAGCAGATCCAAACTGAATATTAAAACTTTCAATACATTGGGACAAAAATATTTATTGGACACAGATGACTCCTCTAATGATCTGAAGACATGTATTCTGTTCTCAATGCTCTATTGAGCTAAACTGCAAGTGTCCCATGGATAAACTACTCTGGATTTGTTCTAGGTTAAGGAGAAAAAGTCTGATCTTTATACTAACTAATTTTGCCCTGTTTGTAGTTAAACACATTTCTAGTGTTCTGCCACTATTAAATTAGTAGATTTATATTTCCATACTGTTGGGACTTATTAGTAACACTAAAAAAACATTACTTACTTAGGGGCAATGGTGACAGTGTTTCCTTTCGGTAATGAGAAATCATCAGCATCTCTTCCTACAAGAGTAGCGTTGTACACCAAAGTTTTAACGCTTGGGTTTTTCAGACGCACCTATCACAACGACAACAACAACTTCAGCCTATTTTTATTGTATTTTTAGAACACAAAAGGTAGGTTCTGCAGTTAAGTTCCAAAATACAAACTAATGATATCACAAAATAAGTACTTCAAATAACTAGGCAGATCATTTTTCTTCCTAAAGAGCATAGACTTCCCACAGATTGTCCAACGTCAGTTTTTCTGAGTACTCTTTTTGCACTGTACACTGCAGTCCTATGCCTGTTATTCTCTTATTGCTCTCTATCTATGATCTGAGATTTGTCAGATTTGTAGATTTTTCTCTGTGCTCACAAGCATAGGGAAAAATCAGCAGCAGAAGTCAGGATCCCAAGCCTCAAGAGAAAAAATGAAGATACATTCTTCCATCTTCTATATTTAGTAACCAAGTGATATGAAACCCATTCATTCTTTATGTATACTATACTATACTATACTATAAACCCATATATACATACAGTGTTTTAACCTTTTACTGCTACAAATCTAAATTCAATGGTATCAGTACCTGTTTAACAACAGTTGCATGGAGAGCACCTGTAAATTCTATAGTCTTCTTGGGTAAGTAGTGAGGGAGAGTTTCATATAGGTAGACACACAGAATAAGCATCATGACTGGATTTGGATCACAGATGTCAGTGGCCTAATATTGAAAACAAAAAAAAGAAACAGAAATGAATTTAAATGGAAACTGCAAAACATGTCAAAGCTTTAGCCCTCAGAAATTCTGGTAAGTCACTGAAAAGACAGAGGTAGAAATTCCTCTATCAAACACATGAACTTTTCAGAGGTCTAATCAAATAGTAAGGAGACCTAATGATGGAAGTGGCTTCCCACATAAATAGAGGCAGGAAAGATCCAGCTACAGATTTAAACAACTAAGATTCTGTACTTCCTAAATCAAACTAATTAAGTATTTTAAAACTTCATGCATAGTAACTTATGTTATTATAATAAAATTGTCTATAATACACTAAATAAACTTTTACAACTGCAGTTAATTTCTCTCCTGAATTAAATATCAAGTCATACTGAAAAAACCACACTCTTGGGAGTAGATTTAAGCAGTAAACCACTGCATTAACATGGCATCCCATTAAAAGGTGCTCTTTTCATTCGACACTTCATTAGGTTCCTGTACATAACTGAGAGTCATTCAATACAGCGATATTTTGAAAAAGGCCCTCCTTTGCCTAATGCCTTGAAAGTGACTACCATTCTAAATCCTCTCACCTTACAGGAAACACTGCCCAATTCTCAAGCAAAAATCTGATCTATTTTGCTTTTGCTGATTGTTACTGTCACCTCATCTAAGCAGCTTGGATGAGTTGCACATAACTACATGTAACCTCATCCCATCACTCTAGAAACAAGCTTCCTTCTTCACATGGTTTCATCAGATCATGAATTTGCAGCTGTAAACCACTCAAAGAACAGAGAGAGCACATTTTTTATTTATTTTAATATTGAATGGTACATTACTTAGAAGCATTGTATGCACATAAAGCAAACATCTTTTACATCTGCAAGGCCATGTGACTGAGCAAGAAAACAGGTACAAATACTTTTAAATCCCAAAACTTTACATTATAAAACAGCTATACTACTTTTTTTTTTTTAACTTGCTAGGAACTTGACAACCTCTAGGAGATACTTCATATTCAAATACGTTGACAATAAGGAAAAAAAGCTCTCTTTAGTTAGCAAGTATTGAAAGTTTTGCATCCATTTCTACGGACATTAACATACAATTCTCATGTAATATAACATTCTTTTGTAGCACAGGCATACTTAGGATATCGTAGACTACATTATTTTTGCACAGTCTTAACAAACAAACACAAAAAGGCAAAATAAAGCAAAAATGTATCTTAAATGGT